>NW_020769312.1:6522134-6550475 GCF_900518735.1 Pseudonaja textilis | reverse complement strand
AAAGAAAGAGAAATAGGAAGGAAGGGGGAGAGAGAGAGAAAGAGAGGTAAAAAACTCTGTGCTTTTATTTTTAATTGTTCCATTATTCATCAATTATTAATATTTTATACTGTCCTTACTCAGAGTGATTTTACTGCCTTTCTTTTGCCCAGGTATTTTTCAGGGTTTACATGTCTATAGTCCAGAGTATAAATACATGTGTGTTTAACAGAGTTGAAAGGAACTATTGAGGTCTTCTAGTCCAACTTCCTGCTCAGGCAGAAAAACTGAGGATGCCAAACTCTAAGCAGAGGTCCTGGGAAAGGTGTCAGAATAACAGAATAACACTTAGAAGGGACCTTGAGGGGAACCCTATACCATTCCAGAAAAATGACTGTCCGGTCTTTTCTTTAAAACTTCCAATGATTGAGCATCCAGAACTTCTGGAGACAAGCAAGCCCACTGGTTAATTGTTCTCACTGTCAGGCAGTTTCTCCTTAGTCTTAGTTTGCTTCTGTCTTTGTTCAGTTTCCATCCATTACTTGTTTGCTTTCTGGTGCTTTGGAAAATACATTGCCCCCCACTTCTCTCTGGCAGCCCCTTAAAAGTCTGTTGCCTATCACACTCTTGGGCAAAGCATGTGAGCCATTTCCTCCTTTCAGTGGTCCATGAAAGTACATCTATAGTGGTGCTTCCAGTTTGCAGGGCTTCAGCGGCAGGCAGGAATCTGCGATCATGCGCGGTTTCTGCCTGGGCTCGCCGCTGGATTGCCCCAAGTCAGCTGGCTTTGGGGCTAAGCCACCCTGTAGAGGTAGTGAAGAGGGGGGAGATTCCAGCAGGGTTGAGGAAAGCCGCATCTTTCCTCCTCAGCTGGCTAAACTCCCTTTCCCGAAGGCAGTAAGAGCGGCAGTCAGAAATGGCTGCTTCAAAGAAGCACTCATCTGGAAAAGAAAGTGCAGGACGAAGTTAAGAAGTGAAAGTTTTGGCTGACCGGGATAAGTAGCAACAACTAAGGTATCCTGGAATTTAAATTTTATAAAAGATACATCGCTCCCAAAGAAGACTTGGAAGCAGAGAATGAAAGTGAAAAGGGAAAGCTTTTTTTTTCACTCTCCTTCCTTACGTTGACAGCAAAGAGAGATGAATGAGAAATCAGAAAAATCCACTTTGGCACCAATAGATAATTAAACTGGAAATATAATTAAATGCCAAGGGGACAGTAAAGATTTCTGAACACTAAAAAAAATTGTTTGGTTTTTTTTTTTTTTGTTTAAAGTGGGAAGGGAGAGGAAAAGAATAAGGGTAGGATTTGGAAGGAGGAGTCTGCCTGGAATTCAAAAGAATCTAAAGTTAAATCTTAATAAGGCTTCTAAAAGATACATTTTAACTGGAACTTTGCAACTAAATAGTAACCCCAGGAAGAGAAAGTGAAAAAAGAAGAAAGTGTTAAAAGAAACAGCTTGTGTGTATTTGGATTGCTTGGTGACTTTGGGACTTCTGCAAATTATATTTGAATGACTAAAAACAATTGGGTGGTTGTTTAAAATTTTTTTACAATGGCATCACTTGTGGATGAACTGAAAATGGAATTTAAAAAATATAAAGAAGAGGAACAAGAAGGGAAGGGCTCTCTTGGCTCCGTTTTTCAATTCTTAGAAATGGCGATCTGTACCTATGAGAAACTACAAGAAAAGACTGCGCAACAAGAAGATTGGGACAAAGAATAAGCCATTTTTAATGAACAAGTTACTTTATCTAGGGAAGAAAGGGGAAAGGAGGGAAAGAGAATGGCGAATTTAAAACCTAAAAAAACAGTCAAAAAGGGGAAAATAATGTGAAAAGTGGATATAATGTTAGAAAGCAACAGAAGAGGGTTACCCAGAAGAGGAAAATGGAGGTGGAGAGAAAAGGGGGTAAAAAGGGGAGAGAGAAGAAACAAGGGAGGAAGGAAGGGAAGAGAAGCTACAAAGGTTTGGAGCAAGATGTAAAGAAACAGGACTTATTCAGAGATAATGGGTGAAAATTTAATTGAAAAAGCGATTCTGCAAACGTACATAAGATTGTATTGTTATGTTTGTATTAGAAATAATGTTAGAAAATTGGAAACAACATATGATTAAAAAGTGGGATAAAATAGTCAGTGTAATTCAGTGAAACTTTTGTGAACAAAATAAATGAAATGAAATAAATGAGAGAATTGAATTAGGAAGGAATGGGAACATTTTAATTACACAATGTTTTAAAATCTAAGTGAAGTGGTGGGGAAGTAACTATGGAAAGTTTATAAGTGTTCCCATAGAAGCTTGATACCTATTTGAAAAGTAATGTGTAAAATGTTTAAGATTTAAATGAATATTAATATTAATGATATAATTGAATTGGTATGGATTGTTGTTTTAATTATATTATATATTCATAATTTTTTTCTTTTTTAAAAATATAGTGTGTAGTTTTAGAATGTACCAAGCAGAATCCGAATGGAAGTTATGTATTATATTAAGCGTTATAATTTTAGGGGAAAGATACAAAAGCGTCATACTCCAATCAGTGATTACAGGAGAAATTCTGTTTAATGAGAAAAGATAATAGACAGCTGAAACAGGACAGACAAAGAATATAAGTGTAATGATCTGAATTGAAATGAAATAAATAAAATAAAATTAAGAAAGTTAAAAGAGGGGAAAAGCTATGAAGAAAATGTAGAATAGTAATAAGATATGGAATGGTATATAAAAATGAGCATGAACTTGAATTTGTGTCTGTACGAAGAGATGTAACCTGGGATCAAGCTGCTTTCAAAAAAGATGTTTTATGTTTTTATGTTTTATGTTTGTTTGTTTATGTTTGTTTTTAAAAATCAATATTTTTTTTTAAAAAAGAAAGTACATCTATAGTATGTAGATTATAAAGTCAAAAAGGTGAACATTTTTACAGAACTATAGATATGTTGAGGCTGGGTGTGACAAGGAATGGCTCGGAGGGCAGGGGCCAGATGAGGCACCCTTTGATGTGAATGACATTGAGTTGGCCATGCCCACCCAATCGCACGCCCACCCAGTCACACGCCCATCAAGCACCCCTACGCAGTCACATGATTACCAAGCCATGCCCACCCAGTCACATGACTATTAAACAACACCCACCCAGTCACATGACCACCAAGCCACACCCACCAAATAAACCGTGCCCACAGAAACGGTAGTAAAGGTTTTTTGAATCCCACCACTTGTATAAGGCTATGCATTGTATTTTCTATTGCCAGTTTGGGAGCAGCTAATTAGAGAAAAAATTGGCTTCATGCAGGAGAGAAGATCATCATGTTTTTATAAACTGCATCAATTCCATTGTTAGACATGTTTTATGATTACTGCACTGATATTTGTCCTAGAAAGGGAAAATCTGCATGTTTTTTCAGTGCTCTGTTTTAAAAGCTTTTAAAATTCCAGGATTGCATGAGACTATGCTGAGTAGAACTAACCTATATTATTAGTTATTAGATCTTCACCTTCATAAATTCTAGATTCATTGTTAAAGCTTTTAAAAAGGCTCAATTAGCTATTCTTTCTTCTGTCACTCTATTTTAGTTTTTGGTTGCCTGTGTCACAAAAGCTCCAGGCCAGATAGCAAATGTCACCTTAAAAACCTTTATAGTTTAATTGAAATTCTTATCTTCTCCTTTTAAGTTTTGTTCCCTCTCCCGGGTCCTCAGTTTTCGAAGTTTAATTGGAGGTTTACTGGATGAATGTCTCCTTATTCTGTTTTAAAATGTCATTCCAGTTGCTTCGTTGTTTTTTTTTTTTTTAAAGCAGGACCTTATTATTCAGCTTCATTGTTCTGCCTGTGTCTTTGAGTTATAGCTGCTTATTTCACCAAGGGAAGCTTTTTTTAAAAAAAATCTGTTCACAGGAAAGTATAATTTAATTTGTAACCTGAAATTCTTCATGTTAAGACTGCATACCGGTTTCATGAAGAAAAGGAAGATCATAATAAAGTCATTGAAATTGGTGAATTTAGTCAGGCTTTCTCTTCCTAAGTTTGAATAGTGTAACAGATGAAGGCTTAACTACAAGTCAAATAATTATTTTATAGCATTTCAATATCTGTGCTGTTTTTTTTCTTGTAGCCCACTACAGCAGGTAAGTTGGAAAAATGCAACGTAAAGCCTGCTAGACCACACCCAGCAAAATGTTTAAGACTGTTTGTTGCCTGTAACTTCATTAAATGCATCCTTTTCATCCTGTTTAGAAGAGCAAGCCAACTGAAATAAAATAGTTGTTACAATGTAATGATTCTGAAATACTTAGGAATAGGCAATAAAGTGAAGGAACAGGAGCATAAGGTGAAAAGGGATTGTGACTAACATCATGACAGATTTAAGTTTACTTTAATTTACAGATTAACAGAATTGGAACAAACCTTGTAGGTCATCTAGTCCAACTCCTCACTCAAGTAGGAGACCCTACACCATTTCTGACAAATGTCAGTCCAATCTTTTTTTGAAAGGTTCCAGTGATGAAATAATGTTGTTTGTATTGTTCTCTTTCTCCTTAAAAAAATCAATTTCTCCTGATTCTCACAGAGATATATGCCTCCTCCTTCTTTATTGCAGAAATCCTAAGAAAATTTATATATATTAGAAATATATACAAACAGCAACTAGTTTGGAACCTGAGTTGATAAACAATTCTCTTAACCTTCAGATTAATCCAGAAGCCTGGAATCAGAGTCCTGATATACCAATCCATGTCTTCATAACCCACATTGGTAATCATTGGGGGAATACAATTATAATCTTTCTTTGCTTTCCTTCTTTCCCCAATGTGATTTAATTTTCAGGAATAATCTTTTTAAAATAGATAATGCATACAAAAACATAAGAGGATATTCCCCCACTAGAACAAACAACAATGCAGTGACCATGAAAACATGTTTAAAACTACTAAATAGTTGCAGCCTTAAAACTCACAAAGAAACCCTCCTATCTGCATCTTTATTTATACCTGACAATCTATGAGCACATCTTAAATGGTTACAATATGTTTGAAATATTTGACAGACCTGGGTGGGCAGCTGGCAGATTCTGCTACTTCAAAAGAGCTCCCACAATCCATGTTTTATATCAATAGATTCAATGACTTTCTACAGAAATAGCATTCACAGTTTGATGGTTTTCATAAAAAAGCATACTCATCCTGATCCCTTTGTGAGCAGTTATTATAAAGTTAAGCATATAATATAAAAGGTGCCCCATCTAAAAACAATGATAGACAAACAAATAAAGAATAGATTTGAGAGAAGAGATTTTAATTATAATTGAATAATTACTTCACTTACTTACTTACTTCAGAAGTCCCATGCTTTTTAATTTGCTCCTTTTAAACATGTTCCTTACTATGCTTTATACATATGCATTAATAGGTACAGTTATGAATAGTATCCTCACTGGTCAGAATACACTATGCTTCTAACATTTTTAAGTGAAGACTTCTCACACCCAGAACGGATGCTTCTCAACTTTGCTTTATTTGTGCTTGTGTGGTTAATTTTTTTAAAAGAAAAACTTTCAAACTACACTTTCACTTTATATTTTTCAAAAGTGACAGGAGAACTGCCTTGAATCCATATCAATCAGAATAGAGTTGGAAGGGGTCTTGGAGATCTTCTAGTCCAACCCACTGCTCAAGCAGGAGACTCTATACCATTTTGGACAACTGACTGTCCAGTATTTTCTTTAAAAGATTGGACAGTCAGTCTTAAAAAGACTGGTGATCCAGTGATGAAGCACCTACAACTTCTGAAGGTAAGCTGTTCCCCTGGTTAATTGTCCTCACTGTTAGGAAGTTTCTGCTTAATTCCAGATACTCCATAATGCTTTAATTCTGTCCTTGATTAGTTTACATCCATTGTTTTTTGTCTTGCCTTCTGGTGCTTTGGAAAATTAGTTGATCCCCCTCTTCTTTATGGCAGCCCCACAAATAATGGAAAACTGCTATCATGTCATTCCTAGTCTTCTGGATTATTTTCTTTACAGAAATTTGCAGCTCTTCTGGATTGTACCTGGATCATATTTTACTTGACAGTTTTACAAATGATTAGGTGGCTAAACAAAGTGAGTTGATTAATGCTATCAACCACATCATTAATCTGAATGTACTTCGTTTTGGCCACAGAAGGAAAGAGTTACATAATGAACTCTAAGCCAATGTTTGTGAGTAGCATCTACTGGCAGCTCTTTAAGCTTTGGACATCTTATCCTAGGATCACACAAGTACAGGTTTGTAGCTGCAATGTTATGTCAATGAAATGCACAGTTTGTTTAAGAGATTCCCATAGATGTTATATATCTACTCGTGTGTGCATATTTATTTCTCCTTCTCCCTTTCTTTCTTTTTTCTTCCTTCAGAAAAAAAAAATATTGGGAAAAGCAGGACAAAGCTGATACAAAATTAGAAGCAACAACAGAAATGAAAGAAGGGGAAATTAGCAGATTCATTCATTCCTCAAACCCTTTTGATATATGAGAAACAATCTTAATTTTTAAGGGATAACAATAAGATGAATAAAACAACATGTATATATTTTAAATGAATGTATAAATTTACTATTACTATGTAAGCAGATAGGAGTTAATGAACAATAGGCAAACATGCAATCTGCAGTAAAAATCTATCTAAAGCCTTATGTACAATTATTGTTAGAAGCAGAAGTTTGAAGGATAAAGCTGCTATCAGCCTTGAAAGATTTTTGCACCCTGCATCATTGGTTTTGGTTATAGGATAAAGCTCCTATGATCCCAAATGGACTTATACTGAACATGCCACAAATGTCTTTGAATTATTAATGTCAATGAAACAGATTTCCCCCAGATCTGTTTAGGCTCCTTTACTCTATTTGCTGCAAAGCAAGGCAACTGTAATAGTCCTCCGAAACAGCAATGTGGTATTTCACAGGTTATGAATAATGCACTGCAATTTGATGTTGTGTGAAAGGGAGAGCCATCTATTCCATACCAATGAGTATACCCTCTATAAATGTCATGGGATTTGTTTCATATCTCAATCTGCAAACTTATGGAAAACATTTTTTCCTCTAAAACAGCTGAGAATGGTCAGACATTTACAGTATGTTAATCTTGTTGAAACAACAAGGTAACTTTTTCGCATCATTAGCTTTCCTATGAAAGATGTGTTATTGCTAAGCAGCATAAGACTAGAGATGATTTTACATATCATTCCCATAGAATTGTCTTTCTGATCTAGAAACACAAGACAATAGCCAGTGACTTGTTGTGTTATCTATGTTGCAGGGGTTAACTTTGTTGTAATGTGGAGTGAGGTTGTTGGCTGAGTCTTATTGAATCCCATTGTTCCTTCGTTTTCATTCCCTTCCCCTCTTTTCAGAGAATCAGCTAAGGTACCACAAAGTTTGAGTAAAAAGACAGGAGAAAACTGATGAGAGTCAGTGATGGACATGCTTTCTTAATGTGACTGAACACCATTCCCTACAACAGTTTGTGCAATGGAGCAAAAGAAATGTAGTTCTCCTACAAAATGAAAGGAATATCTTTGCCATATAATGATGGTTGAGTAATAGCCATTAAAATATACCTTACACAAAGACTAGTAAATAATATGTTCCACAGTGGAGGTTCCTAAAATGATAAACAGTTAATTCCAAAAATAAAAACATTCTGCAGGAGAAAATTTATGGCAGCATCTCTTCATGGCAGCATGGCAGGCTCTTTTACATTTAGGTTCAAGAAGTGTAGTTTCGTGTAGTTGTAATATAAAATAGATTTATTCAAAGTAGCAAGGTGGTAAGAAATCATACTTCACACTATAAATACATAGGTAAGAAACTTAACTTTAAAAATTTTGCAGAACAAAACTCAATCTCATCCCAATTTCTCTCTCTCTCTCTCTCTCTCTCTCTCTCCTGGTATACTTTATTGAGGAGACTTTGGTGCTCTCTGAGCTTAGTTGTTTTCTTGCAGATGTTTCATTTCTCAAACTAGGTAACATAATCAGTGAGCACTCATCATGTTATCTAGGTTGAGTAATGAAACCTCTGAAAGAAAACGACCAACTCAGAGGACACAAGGATCCCTCATTTCAGCCCTGAATTGTATTAGTAATTTTTATTGTCTGCTTTACTCTAAGTACTATATGCTTATGATTTCAGTATTATAAGTGGTCTAAAGTTTAAGGAGTATAAAGCATTCAAATAAGTATAGTGATCAAAAAAGCTCTAAAACTATATACACATATAAGAATGGAGGGGAAACTTCAAAGGATACGAGGAAGATGATTCAAGGGGAGGATTGATGAGACAAACAGCAACTTCCTCTTATAATATTGGGAGGTGACAAATTTATCAGCTGTAAAGAACAGAGATATCAACCCTATTACCAACACGAACACCTTCTGACGTGTTTGGAGTTATGATGTGGTTGGATACTTAGTTGCAAGCCCTGAGTTATTACCAGCAGAGCCTTCTCCAGAAATGGACACACAATCTGTGGCTGCTTCCCTCACAGCTTCCAATAGTTTGTAGGCATGCTCTGGTAACAGATTTTGCTACTTTTGTTTTTCCTTTGATATAAAAAAAAACACCCCAGTCCTTAACTTTCTAAATATAATATTTAGATCTTAGTGGAGAGAATAATAATAACCTGACTTAATGTTGTTATTGACTAGCAGGGCACCCATACTTCATTATGAAACTATGTGATCGGGCAAGTTTTTGGGGAGGAAAATAAGGGGAAAAATTGTGCCTCTGCCTACCAACATCCATCAGTATTCATCTGGCTAGCATCCTGTCAGTGTGTGAGAGTGTTCAGGACTGTTTGGAAACTGAAACAGTATTTGCTGTGTGAGCAAGAAAGAGATAGCAAGGAGCCTGGTTGTGGCTTAGCTGAACTGCGGTTGGAAGATATTTCTTTTCAGGTGGGAAGGGGGAGTAGAACTCCTTAGCATCAGAGCATGTTAATAATAATATAGGAAATACTAATGTTCTGATGGTCATTTTGGAAAATCCTTTGTTAGAGAGCACCTAGAAGCCAAGAGGAACATACATGCCAAATTTCAAGTTTGTAGGCTTTACGGTTGTGGAGAATTTGTGATGACGCATGAGTGCTTTTTCATTTTATATAATTAAGATTAAACATACCATTGATTTTGTATTGTTATTATCTTGGCTTGTGGATATATGTTCCTAGGTTTCAGTAAAGCAAATCTACTTCCTACCCTGTTTTTTTTTTCTTTCCTTTATGCAGTACGTTCTTTCAGAATAATTCAGATTTAAGCATATCAACTTAATCTGAACACCCCTCTATGGATCTTGTCATTAATTTACCCTAACCCTTTCTATCTCTTAATCACAAACACTTAAAATGTCCACTGCTCAGCTAACACATTACAAGTTGCCATGCTGGTTTTAGAATCACAAGGCATATAGAAGGTGGTCTAAAGATTCAAATATAAAGATTCAATAATTTAGTGCCTGGTGCTGCACAAGACTGGTGCCCTACAAGATGGTGAAAACAACTTGACCTTCGTGTGTGTGTGTGTGTGTGTGTGTGTGTGTGTGTGTTTTCTTAAGTTTTTGTGGGTACTTACATGTATGGTATTCAGCTTTGTTCGGGTATTTTCCCACGTCATTATAGATGTGCTTTTAAAGTTGTAGCAATGTTTCGGCAGAATCTCATCTGCCATCATCAGGCTTCTGTATTGTGTTCGTCTATGAGTCAGACTTTCACAGCTATTTCTGTTTTAAATTTGGTGCTAGTCTATTGCTGTGCCAGAATGGTTTTTTCTTCATCCTGATTGGTTGGGAGTCTTGGTCTGTGTTTACTGGTCTTGGAGTTTGCTGTGTTCTGCTTGATTGGTGTTTCTAATATCTTCTGTCTGTTTGGTGGCTTTTTTTTGTCTTGATTGGCTGGCAACATTGTGTTTCCTGTATTGGAGGCTTTTAGTGCGGCTTGGCTCTGAGTAAACGGATAGCTATCATTTATTAGGAAGCTAGGTTTCATCTGAAAAAAAATAAGACCTGAAAACATAAATAGAAGAGATGACTCCACCAGACTGTCAATTATTTGGAAGCCTGCACTCACAAACAAAAAAATCTCCACACCACAAGCCAGGCAAACACCTGGGCACAAACAGACCACCCTGATACCTCCAGTTCAAACACACCCAACCAGGCACCCAGATGAAACCTAGCTTCCTAATAAATGATAGCCATCCATTTACTCAGAGCCAAGCTGCACTAAAAGTCTCTAATACAGGAAACACAATCAAGACCAAAAAAAAAAAAGCTACAAAACAGACAGAAGATATTAGAAACACCAATCAAGCAGAACACAGCAAACTCCAAGACCAGTAAACACAGACCAAGACTCCCAACCAACTAGGATGAAGAAAAAACTATTCTGGCACAGCAGTAGGCTAGCACCAAATTTAAAACAAAAATGGCTGTGAAAGTCTGACTCACAGACGAACACAATACAGAAGCCTGATGTTTGCAGATGAGATTCTGCCAAAATGAGATGAGATTCTTGCTACAACTTTAAAAGCACAACTATAATGACATGGGAAAATACCCGAACAAAGCTGAATACCATATATATAAATACCCGTGAAATCTTTATATATATATATATATATGTGTGTGTGTGTGTGTGTGTGTGTGTGTTTTCTTAAGTTAATTACATATATACATATCGAACATGGTGCATCCATCCTGGCATTTCATCCACCATACATACTAAAATAAAAACAAACAAATAACATACATATTATTTATACATTACTAATTTTGTTGACGTTATTTTGATCACAAGACTCATTCTAGTTCATCTATAGTGTCACATTTTGGGTCTATTTATCCTAGCTATTCATTATCAACATGTTTTGACCCATGGATTCTCTTAAACTGGTTACTAACTGGTTCTGCTATGCTTTATATGTACAGATGTAGGCAGTTATAAATCCTAATTACAGCTATTCTTCGGATAATAGAGGCTGCTGATCTGTTACCAACATCTCCTCCTCCTCCTCCTCCTCCTCCTCCTCCTCCTCCTCCTCCTCCTCCTCCTCCTCTAGAGTTAATCTATCTAATTCTGCGCAAACCAGTATTTTTTTTAATTATCTCTCTTTCTAGACCTGTATTTTCACTCTTCCATTGCTGGGCATATACCATTCTCACTGTTGTCAGGATGGGTAGTATTAAATATATTGACCCTTTTTTGTAGTCCTCTGTTGTAATTCCTAATAAAAATAATTCTGGCTTGAATTCTAGATGTTGTCCCACCATTTGTTCATTTGCAAAATGGGTCAGCCAGCCCTGCAATAGACTTACTAGTCCCAAAAAGGCATTAAGAGCTCTGGAGGAGAGCAGTGGATGCTACTGAGGAGGAGGAGGAGGAGGAGGAGGAGGAGGAGGAGGAGGAGGAGGAAGAGGAGAAGGAGATGTTGGTAACAGATCAGCAGCCTCTATCATCAGAAGAATTGCTGTTTTCAGGATTTATAACTGCTTACATCTGTTCATATAAAGCATAGTAGAACCAGTTAGTACCCAATTTTAGAGAATCCATGGGTCAAAACATGTTGGTAATGAAACATTCCATTCCCTGTTGCTTAGCATGAACTGCTGGTTATTTAAACCACATAAACCCAGGGATTCATAAAGCTTCAGGTCTGCATCAAGCAACCCAACATGGGGCTTGACATATTTCTCTTTTTCATTAGCTTTTTTCTTTGGCAGAGATTCTACTTTTCATCTTAGGGCTCTTACTTGTAAAGCTTGCTCTCTCACCACAGAGACAGAACTTTTTGAGTAAGGAATATTTCTCCAGGCCATGTTTATTGCCATTGTTTTACATATTGTGCCTCCATATTATGCTTCAAATGCTCTAAGCATGTAAGAGGGAAATTCTGTCCGGGTCTACCAACCGTGTCAATATCAATTGTGTTAGATGGCCTGTAGCATTTTATGCATTCAGCACTTACCCTTTAATTTTAATTGAGTTAGCCTTCACTCCATTGTTTACAGCTAAAGGGCTAAATTGCTTCCCACAGGGTATTTGGAGAAAGCTTACATAAATCAAGGTGTTGGAAGATTTCAATGTGATCCTGTCTCATTATTACATTCCCGCCTTAGAGCTTCCATTCCTATTGTCTACTTCAATTAATTTTATTCTGTTGGCTGAAATGTTAGCTTATTCAAAAGAAATGTTTTGCTTCAGGCCTAGTAAGAATTAATATGCTGCTGTATTATTAGAATATAGATTTATTAGAATGCATACTTACACATTCTGGCAGTAAAATGCCACCTAAGACTGTTTTATGTGTTGCATTTTCCTATACAAGACTTATAACAAACCAGTGTTTATACTTTTTGCCTCAATAACAAAAAGCTATAAGAAAATAGTTGTTTTTATTTTATTTTATTGCATAAAATGCAGTTACCTTTTAAGGCAAATGACATGAAAAGCTAACTTGCCTCTTAAGGCAAATGATGACGTGAAAAGCTATGCCAGACAAGGAATAATGGATGGAAACTGAACAAGGAGAGATTTAACCTGGAAATAAGGAGAAATTTTCTGGCAGTGAGAATAATCAACCAATGGAACAGCTTGCCTTTGGAAATTGTGGGAGCTTCATCACTTGAAACTTTCAAGAAGAGATTGGACTGACATTTGTCAGAAATGGTGTAGGATTTCCTGCTTGGGCAGGGAGTTAGACTAGATGACCTACAAGATCCCTTCCAACTCTGTTAATTGAATCTTTAAACTTGGGGTTCTCCCATCACAGTCTCCTTGCCCTGCATCTGAAACAATTTGTTTACCATATGTTGAAGGAAAAAGATATTCATAACAGAGTCTTCATATCAAGACCAGACTGCTGGTGAGATAGACTAGATACATATCAAAGTAATTCAGCAGAAAAGTCATATTTTACAGTGGGAAATGGAAAAAGATTTTCTATGCAAATTTTCTGAACAGCTTCAGAGGATACATGGCCTACTGGGCTCAAGATGGCCTGCTGTAGGCCTGTTCACTCTCATCTGGCCATGGTACTCTGCCTCTCTGGTCATTTCTGCTTTGGTCACTAGAGAAAACAGAGGATCTGCTGGTAACTGTTTTTTTGTTTGGTTGTTTAGTTTGTCCATGGGAATATTGTCCCTGTGGAAGTCTATGGAGATTCTGAGTCAACTGAAAAGTGGCTATTAGCACCTAATTAGAGCCACAGGACCAGCTTCAGTTTAACAGGCAATTTTGCTATTTTTCTCAATCTCAGTGATCAGTCTCCAAAAGCTATTGTTCCCATTTGGTACCCTATCTTCACAAAAACCATAGTATGCCTGACCCTGAAAAACCTTTCTCTTACCTTCTCCTTTCTATATTCCTTTAGCACTGTTGCTACTCAAGGTAGAAATAGCTACTCCCACTTTCCCTCCTCCTATTCTATCCACAGCTCTGTATCTTTATCATCCCAATTTTCTTCCTAATAATTGCTAAGCAAACAGTACTCCACATTTCTTGGGGGTGGGAGAAGATCCAGATCAGGAAGATGGTATCTCCAATCAAAGACTAAAAGTCTTTGTTGCCACTTGACAGCAACAGCAATTACTTCCTCAAGCCCTCTGATTGCCTCATTTTGAAGATGCAGTAGGAAGAATGCTGTAGGAGCAGGGTTTGGAGATAAACACTGTGGCTGAATGGGTAAGGTCTCTTAACCTGTCTTAAAATAAAACTGGAACATATTTAATCATAATTTAAGTGACCTTTCTAGAATGAAAGCTTAGGTGATTCCAGCCATTTTCCTGGTATCCTTTAGACAAACTGTAGCTCCACTAGATAAAACCAACAAACACGAATTCACAGTTTATTGTATGTCATACAATACGTTTCCATTTTCTGTGAGTATAGGTTGAAAAGATGTTTTTCTATTCACCCTGCTTGTCTCTTAGTCAATGGATGAATAGATAGATGAAGCACTGGTAAATAGGAAGATTGATAGATTCTGGTATGTTTTCTGTATGTCTATCTATGCATACAGTAAACATAATAGGCATATACAAGCTGAGATTCATCCCCACATTTTGCATTACAACTAAAATACATACTACTTGACAGTTGCTTGGTTTTGTAGACGAGAGCTACAAAAATGGCCCACTAGGCAAAGCAGTTTATCCAGCACTTCATCCTGTTTGCCAGAAATGACTCTACATGTCATTGCTTACAGGAATAATGCAGCGATATAATAATTAGCAAGAAACCAAAGTGAGATGGGCAGCAAATCTAATAAATAAACAAAATAATTAAGATTCCCCCCAATTGTTCTTTTTTTAAATGTCCAGCAGTCTAAGGCCTTGGGCAGTTCTGCTCTCTACTTGCTATGATCAACAAAACTAAGCAAGTCAATAGTAGTTAGTCTCCTGGGGTACTAGGAATGCTGTAAGAATAAACTGAATGGACACTATATATCTAACTAAAACTATTACTAAGAAATAAATTAATCTGCTAACCAAGAAGGAAACTTCAGCAATTCTGATCACCCATAGAAATGGTCTGACATACTAAAGGCTAGATGTCAGAGTTCATATGGATTTGTGCTGAAATTGGTTCTGTGAGTTTGATTCTGCATATCTAGTATATCTGCTTATTTGTCCATATCTAATTCCTATTCAGGACAGAGATCAATGGAGGGAAACAGACGCTGCAGGAGGTCTGGAATGGGATGTCAAAAATTGCAGTTAAGTCTGCTTCATTCTTTCTGGAACGTAATTCAACATTTATGGTGTTAGTGACTCAAATTGGTTAGGATGGTCAGAACATGAATAGGGAAGTACCAAAAATTGAGACAAATATGGTTTATTCTGAGAGCATAAGAAGATTTATGGCCACACTAAAAAGGACATTTTTAGTCATTTGAAATGTTCCTCCTGCAATTATTTTTTTTATTAGCTTCATATCCTGCTTTTCATTTGGAACACAAGGTGGTGCACATAGTACTCTCCCTTCTATTTTTCCTCTCAACATCATGAGGGACATTCAGATGAGAGGGGGAGTCCGAGTGACTGATGAAAAGTCCACCAAGGAAGTTCTGTGCCTGAGAAGGGAATTAAACCTGGTCTCTTTAGTCTTTGTGCAACATCTGAAGTACCAAACAGGCACTTTATTTATTCTTCTTTTTTGTGTTAATTGAATGATGGTTTGTATTAGTGTTAGAGTTGTTAGTGACTTCTAAGAAATTCTGGGTGCTGGTATTGATTTACAAAGTTCTGAAAAATAATAATAGGCTATATTTTTCTTAAAGGATAGTGTTCATCTACGACAATGTGCCTGCGTTTCAGCTATACTGTGACTCATTTTACTGCTTATAAGACCAGTTACACTGATGGGAATGTGAAACAAGACATTCTCAGTGGTAGCCCCATATCTGGAATTTGGTCAGAAAAGAAATCTGTTCAGCCCTTATAAGCATTTATGTCAGCATTCCAGGGAAATTCCATTCCTGTCAGTAACTCCAAGACACACGTCATCTCAAAGTATTTTTAAGAACAGTACCTGGCACATACTGGGGAAATCCAGAACTAAATCTTCCCAGCTTCCCCACAAAGTCCCAAGCTACAACCCATCTCCTTTTCCTTCATCAGCAGATCACGTGCACCAATCCCAAAGTAAGTTTTAATTGTTTCTACGTCACACTCTGTAACCTTGAACTATCAGAATAATATATTTTGTCTACTAAAAGCTACTCAGTTAACATCACCCCCTCCAACTTGCTTCAACTATGTGGCAGTGATGAATTCCATAGCTGACACTTTATGCATTTAAAAAAAAATTTGCATAGATTTTATGATGTTCATACTGGGTTCATATTCTTTTAACTTTGATAATGTGGTCTTTTTGGCTGAAGTTATTTTATTCAGTAGTGCCACCAAGTGAATGGGAGATTTTACAAAGTTCTCTTGTAGCTGGGGGAGAGGGGTTCATAAGCAGAAAGATGAGTCCAATGTGACAGTGTAACTAAAAGCAGACAGGTTGATTTAGATGAAAACTGTCCTAACCAATCATATTATCTCCTGCTATTTAAAAGTAAATAATTCATTGCCTGCTGCTTTATAGATGACAGAAAGATGGGGAGAAGGAATAGGGAAATAAATATATTTTCCCTTTTAAGAAAAGAAAGGGAACTAATCTATTCCTTTTCTATCATCAACACAACATGTAGGAATGAAGATCAGTGAAATGCTTAGAATATTAAATTGGTATGTATCCAACTATTATTGGAAATGATAAATCTATAATAGCTAATATTTTACAGCCGATAGAGTATAATGGTTAGGTGATTGGCAAAGTCCAGGAAAACTCAAGTTCCCTTCAACCATGGTAACTTATTAGTTGACTTTGAATCAATCTCATACCAACCCATCTTATAAGAGAGCTGTTTTAAGAGAAAGAGAACATGGAAGAAGGAGTTCTATATGCCAAATGTTCAATTTGAAAATTAACCAATTACTTGTAACTTGAAATCCAGTTTGGTATAATAGTTAAAGTGATAGTTTAAAGTGTGGAACCCTGGGCTTTAGTCCTGCCTTTGAAACTATTTATTTTATTTTATTTATTTATTTGATTTGTCAATTGCTTACAAGATAATAGATATAAGTATAAACATAGCTATGAATACATGGATACGTATAAGAAAAAAAGAAACAATAGGACAGGGATGGCAGGCACATTTGTGCACTTATGCACGTCCCCTACAGACCTCTTAGGAAAGAGGTGAGGTCAATAGTAGACAGTCTAATGTTAAAGTTTTTGGGGTTTGGGGAAGAAACCACAGAGTCAGAAAGAGTATTCCAGACATTGACCACTCTCTTCGTGAAGTCATATTTCCTGCAATCAAGTTTGGTGTGGTTAACCATGAGTTTGTATCTATTGTGTGCTCTTGTATTGTTATGGTTGAAGCTGAAGTATTCATTGACAGGTAGGACATTGCAATGAATGATTTTATATACTATACTTAGATTGGACCGAAGGCGGCATAGTTCTAGGTTTTCTAGGTCTAGAATTTCAAGTCTGGTGGCATAAGGTATTCTGCAATGAGTAGAGGAGTGGAGAACTCTTCTTGTGAAATATTTCTGGACTTTCTCAACTGTGTTAATATCAGATACGTAATGCGGGTTCCAGACTGATGAGCTGTATTCAAGTATTGGTCTAGCAAATGTTTTGTATGCTCTAGTTAGTAGTGTGATATTACCAGAGAAAAAGCTATGTAGGATTAGGTTAACAACTCTTAATGCCTTTTTGGCTATGTAGTTACAGTGGGCTCTAGCACTTAGATCATTAGAGATGAATATTCCAAAGTGCTTGACAGAGTTTGGATCATGAACAAGGTCTTGACTATTCAGCTTGTATTTTATTTTCTGATATATTTTTTTTGCCAATATGTAAGACAGAGCATTTATTTGTTGAGATTTGAAATTGCCATTTGTTTGACCATTCTGATACATAGTCGAGGTTTTTTTGAAGAGTAGCAGTATTGTTTGTGGTGTAGCAGTTAAGTGCCATTAAGTACAGAGCATAAATAGACTTGAAGATACATTTAAAAGTTAAATATGTTTACTGGTTCAAGAAAATGCAACCGTGTGTGTATATACAGATATGCACACAAACACACACACACACACACACACTCCTGATTGGACTGATAACTCAATTGGCCATTCACAGTTTGAATTGGATTGGAGTGAAAGCATAAGTTAATTGCCAATAAGTAAGACAGTAAATAAGTAAATAAATAAATTTTGCCAATATGTAAGACAGAGCATTTATTTGTTGAGATTTGAAATTGCCATTTGTTTGACATTCTGATACATAGTCAAAGTTTTTTTGAAAGGTAACAGAATTATTTGTGGTGTTGAATAGCTTTACATCATCAGCGAAGAGAACACAATTGCTCTTAATATGATTACAGAGATCATTTATGTAGAGTATGGAAGAGAATTGGTCCTAGAACACTGCTTTGAGGGACACCACTGTTGACAGGTACAGAGTTTGATAGTATGTTTCCAATTTTGACCATTTGTTGTCTGTTTGACATGAATGCTTCTATCCAGTTATGCAGGTGTCCAGAAATACCATAAGATTTTAGTTTTAATAGTAATTTGTCGTGTACCACTGAATCAAAGGCTTTACAGAAGTCTAGGTAGATTGTGTCTATTGTTTTGCCCTCGTTGAGTTGTGTAGTCCATATTACATTGATAAAGAATATCCATGTACAAAAAATATACAAAAAATGCCACATTTGCATTCAGCTAAAGATCTATGCTCTCCTTGTCCCTTACTACTGAAAGATTTCTATTCAAGAATATTTAATATGACACAACTTCATTGATAACACTTATTTGGTCCTCTGGATTCTATACTGTGAAGTTTGTAGTGGTTACAAAATGCAACCCTCCTTTCTTTAATGATAGCTAACTGAGGAAAAAGATTTTACAACAATGGTGGGTTTTTGTCTCCTTCCATATGGCAACAGGTTTATTGTGTACTCCTGACAAATTCTGGAAATGCATCAAAACCTATGCATTTTCCAGGCCTTCAAAATAAAACAAAAGAAAAATTTCCCTCCACAAATAAAACAACCACTATCAACTGGTTAGGGTTTCTGGGGAACCTGTAAGTGTGATGGTGATCCAAAGAAGATCAAATGAGCAGGAGGAAGATATTTTTGACTCAGTCATGATCACAACATCTTTTTAAAAACCCAAGACAGAATTAACCTTCTTTATGACTCACACGAAGATCTAATTATGCTATCTTACACATTTTTTCAATTGCCTATGATTTGATATGAACTTTTCATGCCATGCTTCACAATCAACAGAGGCAAATAAAAGCAATTGTACATTCCTAATTATGTCCTTGGATTCCATTATTTGTCAGTGTTCAAGGACACCAGCACAAGATACTTCATTATGTTATTTACTCCCAACTATGATGAATACAAGAAGAAAATTCTGAAATGACATAAAAGCTGAATGTGATGCCAATCATGATACTGTGATGTCTACCATCAGATATTGAAGACCACGACTTATTAAATAATTTACCTAATTCTCCTGAAAACAGGAACCAGTTCTGCCAAAACAATTAAGTGCTACCATTGCTAGTCATGTTATTAAATGAAACAACATTTCCAAGACTGATCTGTGACCTTGGATGATAGATTCCTAACTGTGTCCCCACAAAACATAGCTAATAAGGTTTTCTTAATACATTGTAGTAATTACTGTGCAGGACTACTAATTCATCAATGCAATTAGTTAGCATTAATGTATTAATATGAAACTAGATTATCTGAGATTAATTTCATTATTATTATTTAATTCTCCACTCCCACACAAACTTTTAAAAAAGAAAGTTAAATGGCCACTGGAAAACGAATCACTTTTTAGGACTACACCAGTTATATTTTAGTACCAATAATATCCTATTATAAAAGCTGAGTGGGAAATATCCATTCATCTTACTTTGAAGGACTGTTATTAGCTGAGTCCTGGTGCTTATATAAAACTCATTTCACATTTCTCCTGCTTTTAAATGACAAGAAAACTACACCAAAACAATTCAATATCACATATATAATACCTTTGCTTTCAGTGAATTGTCTACAGCATATAGTATATCTGCTCAGATAGTGGGTTTATATTTGTTTTTGTAATCTGAGGATATGATTGAAAAACAATATAAAATACCTCAATAAATTATTTTGTCTTTGTCAGGCCCAATCCAAGAATGACATAGAACAATCTAACCAAAGTTCAGTTTTTTTATTTGATTATACCTAATAAACTGAATTGCCAAACTAAAGAAATATAACTATCATCCTAATAGATTCAAGGGAGGTTCAAGGGAGTGACTATTCTAACTCTTTTTCTCTGTCTCTGATTCAGCTCTGGCCTGTACTTCTCTTGAGTCAACCCCTTCCTTGGAATGTTCTCTCCTTCCTGGAAAACTGTCGCTTTACTGTAGTCCTATATACTATCTCCTCCTCCATAGGCAGCATCTATCACAGGTTGTTGTTGTTTTTTTAAAAAATCAGTAACAAAAGAAATATCTGATTTGTTAAGTTAGCTTTGTGAAAAACAACCAGACAAAGACTGTGTTCCAAATTCATATTGACCTACACATATTTTGCATTTTCTCAGATAAATCCAACAATCAGGTGCATTCCCCAATCTTCCTCGGTGATTTCAGCCTCGATCTATTAGCATTACTTTTAATTAAATTACAAATATAAGGATAGAAAGAACCACACAGTTGTTCCTTCAACAGTTACAGACAATAAAGCAGATCTTGCTCACAACAACCAAGAAATGGTGATAAAGATACATACAAGCATGATACATATAAAAAATAATTCTTGGACTAAAAACTTGGACAATCTTAAAATTCACTGAACTGCCTTGGAACTCACAATTTTTCACCATTTTAAATTCCCTTGCAGGGATATTTTTAATTCAAGAATTCCTCTTTCTTGGTTTCCCTTTTCTCTCCCCCGCACCCCACCAAATAAAGAATGAGCCACAAAAAGAATGATTGGGGAAGACTGTTGAAGTCCAACACAAATGTGTATGACTATGAGTTGTTTTATTATGTTATTGTGGTGGAGCCATTGGCTGAAGGAGAGGGCACCCATTCTATGGGGTGTAAAGAAACATTCCAGTTTAGATTCTGCTCAGGGGAGGAACTATCTGAGGTCAAAATATTATGTCTGTATCAGAGGTGGTATTCAGCAGGTTCTGACCAGTTCTGCAGAACTAGTAGCAGAAATTTTGAGTAGTTCAGAGGACTAGCAAATATCACCTCTGACTGGCCCCACCCACATCTATTCTCTGCCCCCCAAGTCCCAGCTGATCGGCTGGATCTTCTTTGATTGCCCTGCACAGGAGAACAGAGTTGGAAAGCAGGTTAGTGGGGTGGGGAGGGAATGGGATTTTACCGTATCTTTCCCCTGGAATGGAGTGGGAATGGAGATTTTACCGTATCTTTCCCCTGCCATGTCCACCAAGCCACCCCCACCAAGCCACCCCCACAGAACCGGTAGTAAAAAAATTGGATCCCACCACTGGTCTGTATCTTCCATTTCCCAAGAGAAGGAAGGCAGCTGTTAAGTTAGTAACACAGTTGTTAAGTGAATCTGTCTTCCCTACTGACTTTACTTGTCCAAAAGTCACAAAAAGCCATCACATGACCCCAAGATGCTGCTAGTGTTATAAATATGAGTCAGTTGCCAAGCATCTGAATTTAGATCTCATGACCACAGGGATGCTGCAATGGTTGTAAGTGTGAAAAATGGTCATACGTCCATTTTTTTGGTGTTGTTGTAACTTTGAACATTCATTAAATGAACCGCTGTTAAGTTGGGGACTTGTATATCTCATACAAGGAGGAGATAAATCAGAAAAGAATGCTTCCTGGACTGTACCACCTGAAATTTTAGCCGATTCAGTATTTTCTAGGACTAGTGACTAAAGCCAGGTTATCAATACTTAGATAAAACCTCTGCAGTTTTAATTCAATACATTAGCTGATTATTCTGGTTGATTAACACCATGGAGTTTAGAAAGCTATGGTGTACTAATGAGAGAAAACGTGGACAAAGGATCAAAGCAGTAAAATATAAATTAAAAATGCACTTCATAGAAACAAATGCAAGCATATCCAACTGGAACAAATTTCCAGGAAGCAGAAACGATCTGCTTGAGCTTGCTGAAATATACACTGTAAACATTTGATGGGAAAAACTTTAAATGAATAAATTCAAATAAATGAATTCACCAGTAAGCATTTTCAATGTTTAAAAAGAAGCAAACTTCAAAATTATTTATTAACAATGACTATGTTTTATTCCTGTCCTTTTGCATAGTGACTGATGCCACAACTATGTCCAATAATGCACCCCTGCAAAAGCCAACTAGGTAAAGCAATCCTCCTTTTTATAGATTGTGTCTCAGATCCTCACAACATGCTATTATTCTGGTTTTGCCATATGCCACAACATGACTTCATAAAGGAAACATTTCTCTTTGTCAAAAATTCTCTTCACTATTTCAGCTGTATGATACTTTATACAAATGTATCTTGCTTCTCCAGCTGTGTATATCCTGTGTTAAATCTAGGTTGTGTTTTACCTGGGTGATTCAAGCTATTCCTTTTATCAGTAAAACATTCTGTGTGGCTATTTCCTTTAGTAATTTGTAAGACCTCAAGACAGTTCCGACGAACAATAACATCTAGAAATACTTTTTTAAAAAAGGTAGTCTCCTCACCTTACCTAGAAAAGTAGTCCCCTTACTTGTCCCCTTACCCTGATCTGCTGTGATAACTGGTTTGACAAATTTATGAAACAAGATCAAGAGAGTTTAGTCCTCACCTGAAACAGAGCATTGAAATTGAAGATAGGTATTTGCCATGATCACCCATAGAGGATTTTCTTGTATTACTAAAGGAAAATGGGATTAACTGTGAATGTTCAAAGCTACTTGCACACTGGGTCCTCCAAATATACCCATTGCAGATAAATGGAGTGGCGAGCAAAAATTTTACTTCATCATATATCTCCAGGGAGTTTCTTTTAAAGAAGCTATGCCTTTTTAAGACTACTTCTCAGTAATAATTACCTGCAGTTTACTAGGCACTCTGTACTTGTTCTAGCATTACCATGTAACATATTTTGTGTGGTAAACAACCAACACATATAGCTCTCAAGCCTTGAAAAGAAATGCTCTGTAGGGAGGTTTACACTTAAACCCAGGAGATTAGTGATTGAGCTCAGACTAAATAATTGAATCAAATAATTACCAAATTTAAGACTTCAGTGCAGAAAAGTTGATTAAATTTGTGCAATTAAGCTTGGAGCAGCAGCTATAACGGTAGACATGTCAAATAAGAAAGTAGGAATTGGGGGGGAAGAGTCTTTTTCAAGGATAGAATCACAGAGGGTTGTCATTTAATAAATAGCTTTAGAAGATCTCAGAACATTGGAAGAGTAGAAGAGCTATGATAGAGAAAAATGGCAAATATAGGTGAAAAAAAGAAGGGCAAGAAGATTGGAGCGAGCATATTTATCTAATCTAGAGGAGGATTGAACAGCTGTCAATTTTAGTTCCAGTTCCAGGGATTCTGCTTTTGTGATTTTGTAAAACGAAAATCATGTCTAATGCCTTGCTGATAACATCTACCTTTACACATTTAAAGAGGTGATCTATGCTTCCTGCTTGTCCCGGCATGACAACAAACCACCTACCATTTCAGAAGGGCAGAAACTGTTGACGATGTCTTCAGCGTATCTCTAGCCTGCTGGGAATGTGACCTTTATCCAAGTTAGCTGGCTTCACATCAAAAGCAGAGATTTTCCCTCTCTGCTGGCACAGTCTGGTTCACTGGTGGTATCTCATTTATCCTGCCCAAATGCCTCCAATCCAATTAGCGGGCGTGTGCTCTGCTGAGTGTGTCCCCCCCAAGCTCTTCTATCTCCCCTTCCCCCAGGCTCTTCTCTTTATCTTTGTTCTGGTTCACTGGCAGCTTGTGCATACGGCAGCAGAATCGGACAGTGGGGAAGAACAGGGACCAGTCCAAGAGTCTGGGGAGGACTCAGATGAGGGTCCTGTGTCTGATGCAGAGATGGGACCAGGACCCATCTGGGAGTGGTGTGCTGGCTCCAGAGCCTCCAGAGTCTGGCAGCAGCAAGGCAGAGGAACAAGGGGAGCCTGTTACCAGTGAGCATGTACGCAGAGCTGCTAGAAGGCAAGAGCAGCTGAGAGAAAGGGGGCAACTTGAGAGTAAGGCTTGGAGGTGATTGCCTCTTCCCTAAGGTATAAAGGAGGTGCAAAGGCAGAGAAACCTTTGCAGGAAGCAAAGTTGTTTGCTCTGTTCGGATTAAACCTTGAAGCTCTGTGTGGACTTTGTACTTCGATGGGGATTTTTTTCACTTATTTGACACTTTAGTTGTTGGCAGCAATTCAAAGGAGATAAAGGTGGGTGCTTATCTCAAGGGACTGTTTGGGACTCATTATGGGCTGGGAATGAACATAATTCCCAGCATTGAAATAAAATAAGAATTATTTTGACTAAGCATGTGCTTAATTATAGTCTCAGGAAGCCTTGGTCAGAACAATCTTCAATGGTCTTCACTATTGGATTGAGTGCCATGAAAGGCTGGCCCACTTTTGAGGTTCAGTGATGACAGAGTGAAAGGTTGGCTGGCTAGCTAGCTTTTCTTTCTTTTAATTGGGTAAAATTGACAAAATTTTTGCCAGGTTCCCTCTTGCATTTCAGGAAAAGCTGTAAAACTATTGGTCTTTTTAAAAAAACCCACCTGTCCTTAAAAGACTGTCCACTGAAGAAGAAACAATTGGTGCATGCTCTGCTGGCATCAATGGGAGAAGAAAAGCAGGAGTCCACTATAAAGATCAGGGTCCATGTTAACTTTTGCTGACCACAACTGTGACCAGTGGAGAAAGTAATTGAATCCCAGGAATGGATTTCTGCAAGCCAGATTCATTTCTAGCCATTTTATACACAGGAGACTGAAGAACCGAAGGCTGCTATGTGGAGAAGCCCAAGTGTTCAAAGTAATGTATTTTGTACCAACAGGCAAAGATAGTTTCTGGTTTTAATAACTCCTACATGTTTCAATGAGCATTGTGAAAAAGGAGACCAGGAAAGTCAATGAAGAAGGAATATTCAAATACATCTAAAAATTAATATTGTTCAACATGAAGCATATTTATGCAATGGTATTGAAAGAAAAACATATCTGATGTAGATAATTAAATGTAGAAGCATAGACATCTACATATAAATGCGTATTAAATGTCACTGAATGTGAAAATAGGATGAAATGAATTTCTGGTGGAATATGTTGATGAGCGTGGCATAGTTCTGTATTTGTAATTTATAGTGTCATTCAGCCACAGCTGTGGCAATATAGATCCTGTTTTTATTAATCATATGTCATAATAGTAATGCGAAGATGACATTGTCTCACCCATTGTACAGTTCCTTATTTAACTTACATTTCTAAGTTAATATAAGCTATAGTTACATCTTAGCATATTGCAAGATAATTTTTCCCCACAGGCATCCAGGGAATTAAGGCATGGCAATTAACAAAATATATATTGTGATTCAAAAACCACTGTTTGTAAGCATTAAATATTAATAGGCTCACTGCAAACGTCTGTGATTATTCCATGCCTTAAAACAATCTTCTCCAGTTTGATGTTATCCAATCAAGATGGACTACAACACCTGTTATAGAGGTGTCAAACTCATGTCACAGCAGTGTCACGTGATATATTGGGACTTTCTCTCCCTTCGCTAAACTGGGCATGGGAATGGCCAGTGTGTCACACTTCTGGCCTGCAGAACAGGATTTTGATGGTCCTGACCTTTTATTTTTGCTCAGCATTGTCCGTGAGGAAGAGTTTTCAGGAATTTGGAGACGTGCCTCAAATATTCCACCAAAATATATGTTTAATTTCATACCTTAAAAGTCATTAGGCTCTAAATGTCATTGCAGGGATAGTGACATGTGCTTAATGTTTAATGAAGTTAATGGCATTTAAATTGTCATAACTATGTGCAAAATTATAGCCATAGGCTATTATTCTATGCTCACTTATCTGTTTCTCCTTTGGCTATATATGAGGTTTCTTCCTCATACAAATGTTGGTGATGGGGATATTAGATTACAGATGAAAATGGCTATTATCACGCCTCTGATGTCAGTCTTCTGTGGAATGAAATGCTTATCTGGAGATAGAAACTGCAGGCATTAACCAGCAGAATGACAAGGTTTGGAGATAAATATATGTAATGATACAAGCCACCATATTACAACATCTAAAGCATAACTAAATTGCTGTAGCAGAACTAAATAATAGAGGAAATGCACGGTAATAAAAGGAGGATTAACACTGGCAGAGCCGGTAATGGCTGATCTTGGGTCAGCTGGAGCAAAATGGAGCCGGCAATACTATAGAAGGCTGAAGAGGCAATAATGGTGGTTCATCCAATCAGCAATCTGGCTTTGGATTGCTGCACTTTAGGAGATGGCAAACAATCCAGCTTGATGGACAAGGACCATTTTAAAGTATTGATAATTCCCATGTAAATTAAAATGATCTAGCTGAAAGTGAAATAACAGGCCTGGAGAGATGCTTGGCAGGTTGCCTGCTTATTACAACAATGTAGTCACCAAGCAAGGATATCAAAGCTATTTAGAATTACAGCTGTAACTTATCCTTGGTGTTGAGTAGTTGTGGAATAATATATTCCTCCCAGGGGTTTGCTTTGTGATTTACTGACAGTGCAGTTTATTAACTTAGAACAAGGTGGCAGAGCTTACATCCTTCTCTCGGTGTAATTCTTCCATGATTAAAACAATGGAACTGATGGCACAGGAATCTGTGCCAACTCATTCATGGACTTAAAATATTGCACTGGTATCTGGACAAGAAATGAATACATGATAAGGGTAAGGATAATAGTAATATGGCTTGAATTGCCTTGAGACCTTGTTCTTAAAATGCGGCTTCATGTGATGATGCAGCTCTACTTGGACTTCGGGCCTAATGGTTTTATTACTACAATTTTCCTCCCCTTAGAAGGCCATAGGCCTTATTACAGTCACAAAGCACAGAAGAAACATTTTGGCACTGGATCCTTTGCAGTTGTTAAAATTCCTTAAATATTAGAATATAAACCTCATCAGCATGGTTTGACCATCTTGATGCTGTCTTACATTACATACTATATCCAAATAAAATAGTTGCAGTCAATCCATCTGACCCAGGAGTCTCTGGTACTTAAGTCTAACCATTTTTTTCAATAATCTTCCCCAGGAGACAGGATGAAAATTGTCCAGAATAATTGTGTTTGTGAAGGTTTCCTGAGCACACAATCTTGAAGACCCTCTTCACTTTCTCAAGACTCACATCCTGAAACACCCTCCTGATAATTCTACAGGATACGTCAACTAAACCTGTCCAGTGGAATCCAACTTTGAGCAGAAGCAGATCTAAGTGACTTTATTTTCCAGATAACAAGAGTAATAATCACAGTGATTCAATAGATGTTCTTATGTACATTCGTTCCCCAACAGGGAATGAATTAGCTTAAATAGAGCCATCACACAGTTGTCAGCAGATGAAATGATATTTTGCCACCATTTTTTCCATAATGTAATCCTGAGAGTGGTGTGATGGCCTAAAGGTGGAGCTCTTGCCTCACAATCAGGAGGCTGTGAGTTTAATTCTAGGTAGAGGCAGATATTTCTCTCTCTGGGCACAATGAGAATATATGTGCAGAACAAAGCTCCTCATTGGCAAGGGCATCTAGCCATTAAACACTCTGCTAGCTCCATTCAGTTGCCCAGACTCCACCCCGCAAGGGATTATGGGATTGTTAAAAGATGATGATGAGAATGTGATCCTGAATTTGAACTTGCACTCATATTTGCTCTTTGTCTTTTCACTGTAGTGCAGTGGTTCCCAAAATGGGCAATACCACCCCCTGGGGGGCAGTGGGATGCCTTGGGAGGGGTGCTAAGAAGAAAGGGGGCTGGCAGGGCAGCAGTAAAAGGTGGCAGGGGGGCATTTGAGGTGCTGGCTCTGCAGGCTCACCCCATTGAGCCCCTTGCACCACTCTAGTGCAACAGTCAGTGGCATCTGTGGATCACCTGGGGGGGAGGCAGAGGAAAAGGAGCTTTGACCACATGCCCAATATCCAGGATCCCGCTCAACCAAGCCCACCCCTCTTTGTAGTTGCTGTGCCTGACAGCAAGTTCACAGGCTGCCCCTCCCACCAGGGATTAGCCTCCCAAGCACCCTCCCAGGGCACTCACATTGTAGAGCATCGTTCTGTTCCCTCCTTCCTGGAGCCAGTACAGGGCAGGGTTGAGGAAGCCCAGGACAGGCAGCGGCGCAGCATTGGAAAAGTAGAGCAATGCCATGCCGCCGCTGTGTTCAATGTTTCCCGACGTGCCTGCGGGGGTGGCACCTCGAACGTAGCAGGGGCGGCATGGTTTTGCTCTACTTTTCCAACGCTGCACTGCTGCCTGTCCTGGGCTTCCTCAACCCTGCCCTGTACTGGCTCCAGGAAGGAGGGAACAGCACCGCCCTCTACAACATGAGTGCCTCAAAGGGGAGGGGGCGCTTGGGAGGCTGATCCCTGGTGGGGAGGGGCAGCCTGTGAACTTGCTGTCAGGCACAGCAACTAGTTGGTTGAGTGGGATCCTGGATATTGAGCATGTGGTCAAAGCCCCCCTTCCTCTACCTTCCTAC
>NW_020769312.1:6468590-6522124 GCF_900518735.1 Pseudonaja textilis | reverse complement strand
AGGCACATCAGGAAAGTAGAGCAAAGCCAGTCTGGGAGGGAGGGAGGGAGGGAGAGAGAGAGAGACTTGATGCATCAGATTGAAATGAGGTCTAGTTTAGACTGAGGCCCTTTTCCACATTGAAACATCTTTGCCAGCACATTGAAACATCTTTGGCTTCTATTAAAGGTTTTGTGGATGAAACATGGTCAAGACTATCAAGAAGCTCTCACATTTTGTTGAGGCTTTAAACAGGATCCATTGGACCAGACCTCCACCCTAAAAAATTACTTTTCCCCAATAAATTATAATACCAATTCTGAAGAAGGCAAAACCAGAATGTGTTGGTAAATTACAAGGAGAACACACACACACACACACACACACACACACACACACACACACTCCCTTCTAACCCTACTGGATGGAGCAGTTGATTGGACTAGAATAGATATCTCATTATCTTTCTCCTTCCCTCCCTCCCTCCTTCTTTATTTCTTTTTCTTTCTGTCCCTTCCTTCTATCCCCCCTCTTTCTTTGTCCCTTTTTCTTTCTTTCCCTTTTCTCTTTCTTTTGTTCCTTCTCTCTTTCCCTCTCTCTTTTTCTCTCTCTCTCTCTCTTTCCCTCTCTCAGGCTCACCCTATTGACTTAGTGCACTGCTCTACTCGGACTTGCTTGGGCAGGTCCCTCCAGTGCAGCGAGCTCAATGAGGTGGACCTGCGGGGCCAGCACCTAGAGCGTGGAAGTGCCGGCATGTTTGAAAAGTAGAGCAAAGCCAGAGGTTGGTAATTTTTGCTGCAAAGAATAACAAAAGCTTCTGAACTGTGCACAAGAAGGGACACACATGTCAATGCAATTCAGCAACATAAAATAAAGAAAAGAAATAAAACAAATAAATAAGAATTGGCAAAGCATCTCTGATTAGATTCTATTCACTACTAAAATCTAATCAGAGATGCTTTGCCAATTCTAATCCAATGACCTGCTCCAGCAGGTTTGGAAGGGAGTGTGTATGTATGTTTGTGCATGGCTGTCAAAACTCCAAAAACAGGTCAAGTAGCTCTGGGGATACCAGTCATAAATTAGAACACTTGCTAAGCAACCAGCCATTAAATGAGGAACACTTGTCCACAAGGACCACAAGTCACCTGGCCATGCCCACCCAGTCACATGCCCACCAAACCACACCTACCTGGTCATGTGACCACCAAGCCACACGCAGCCAGTCACGTGACCACCAAGCCACACCCTCAAATTAGGCCATGCCCACAGAAATTTGAATCCCACCCCTGGGTGGGGGGCACCGAGGATGAGTTTATAGCACCTAAGGGCCAGTGGACTGAAAAAGTTTGGGAACCACTGCTATAGGTGGTAACTAAGGCCTCAGATGAACTGTCCACCATTTTCTTAGGAAAAACCCTAAGAATTTTCTGGAAACAACCAGGCCCATCAGACACCTGGGGTGGGCCAATCTGAAAGGCCCTAATCCCCATATAGTGGGGTAGTCTCATAAAGTCAAGGAAAAAAAAACAAAGAACAGGGCTTCATCAGCTACCTAAAGAATTGCACCCACTTAGCTCCATTTTTGAGTAGTAGAAAGGAAACTTGAAAGAGCTTCCCTGGGGAAAAGTGAAAATAAAAAAACTCTTAAGAACTTTGTAATGAAGTATGGCTTGACTTTGCTTCCTTTCCCCCTCATCTTCTCTTTCCCAGAATCATTTGCTTTTCATGTCATGTCTGTAAGATTGTGACCCTGAGGATAGTGACTGCTCTATTATTAAACTTCAGAAAAAGCTGTGTGAGATTTTCAGCTGAGGAATAAAGTAAAAATGCTTTGTAGCAGGTTGGACAACTTTTTGAAGATGGTTTACAGGTTTTGGAGCTTTGAAGGCCCAGAAGTAGAACTGATGCACTAATCAAAGAGTTTAAATTTTTATGCTAATCTTTATATTTAGGGACAGCATAGTTTTTGAAGCAAAATAACTATTATTTTCACATTCCTATTTAATGGGTTTTTTAAAATTGGAGAAGAGTTGCAGCTTGCTCGGCTTAATTAAACCACCAGCTGTTGGTACAAACACCTTGTCATTTTTATGCTTAATGTGAAATTTAATAGGTGGTTATCATGGACTTGTCTCCCTAAAATCAGGTCTAAGACCTTATCTTACCTCAATTGCTAAACACTATTTGGGATTAATAGGCCTGTAGGCCAGAATAGGAAGCAAACAACATCCTGGAAATAGACAACAGTAACCCATTTACAAATTGTTGCAAGGAAATTTACATTCGCCTGTTCCTAAAGTCATCAGAAAATCAACTTTGACCCAAAGAACACTTTGCCTTTTTCAGCTCTGTTATCACTTTTGTGTCAAGAAAAAAACACTTCTTCAGCATTGCCTTTTGGTGTCATTGAAGCTTCAGTAGTCTTAGTATCAACTAAAAAGATATTCCTTTGATCTTTTTAGCTGCCAGAAGAAAGAGAGTGGAAGAAAACAGTGCATTCTTCAAATGCCTCAAATAATCGCTTTGGCAGCCCAAAGTTGTCGGTGTGCAAAAATATTACTGGAGAGCATGATTGATGACTCTTGGTTATGGATGTGTCCCATTGGAGAATATACATTCAGGGGGTGGGGGAAGACCAGGGTTAAGGGAGAAATGAATTATGTATTTTAGTGTCGGCTGCACCCAGCTAATGCCAACATGTCCATTCCTAATAAAACATTTTTTTTTTTTACTCTGAGAGATGCGGATAGAGACTTATGATTTGGGAGTGGATTTGTTGGAGCCCTGAAACTTAGCTTTATTTACTAGAATTCTTTATTGGCCAAGTGTGATTGGACACACAAGGAATTTGTCTTGGTACAAATGATCTCATTGTACATAAAAGAAAAGATACATTCATCAAGAATCATAAGGTACAACACTTAATAATAGTCATGGGGTACAATAAGCAATCAAATCACGCTAGAAAAAAGTCAATATAAATCATAAGGAAACAAGCAACAAAGTTACAGTCAGCTTTGGAGCCCCCCCAGAAGCCGGAAACAGGCCTGTTTCTGGATTTCTGGAAGGCCCATTTTCCCCCCTTCCAGAGCCTCCGCGTGGACCCTGCACTTACCTCCGTTAAAAATGGGCTTTGTGGAGACTCCTGGGAGGGGTTGGGTGGGATGGGTAGGGATAGCTGGTTGGTTGAAATACTGGTTTGGTGAACCAGATGTAACTTTAACATTGGATTCATCTGAACAGGTCTGAACCAGTACAATCCCATCCCTGAGAGTCTGGCTTCAGACATCACACTTGGACTGAATCAGAGAAATCTATTCAAACTCATTTCTCAAATGCAAATTAAAATCCAGAAAACAAATACTTGTATGTTTCATTGTTTAACACAGAGAAAAAAAAAGGCTTTAGTTTTTGAATCTTGTAGACACAATAAATTCCTAGATAGACTGTTCGTTTTATAGATACAGTTGCAGTGAGTTCAGTTATAATCTCTTCACTTTTTTAAAAAAAATTAAGGTCTGCAGCAATCATTTGTGGCAAAATTTGATGCAAATATCCAACAGGAATCTTTCCTTCTGTAATGGAAAAGTGAGATGAAATTTCAGGAGAGATGTAAAATGTTATAGAAAGGGAAAGATACTCTAAGAAAATATAATTATTTCCCAAATTCCTGAATGTGGAAGGTGGAAGGATAGAAATACAATGTAAGAGTTTCACTCAGGTTAGAATGAACATTTCTAATAAACCAATCTTTTAAAAGGAGTTGAGAAAGAGTTAAGTATCAAGGATCAAATAAAAGGAATTAAGACATGTGTCAAATTATTTATTTATTAAAATTATAATACAAAGCAAATAACTAAAAAGTTAGTAACAGTTAACACAATGAAACTGCTCATGATGGACACTTTTATGGGAGATGAGTAGATGTTATATTTAATTGCAGGAGGGCAAAACGAAACAAGCAGTTCACAAAACAAAAAGCAAACTTTCCCAAAAGGACTGTGGAAGGGTTTTCAGTCCTTAGCAATAAATCCAAACTCTGTCTGGCAAACCTGACATGGCTATAAATCCCAAAGCCTCAAAGAGTTCTCTCCGTGTGTTCACTCCCATAAATCACTTTGCTTCTGGCAAAGCTCGCCAGCCAAGCCATTTCCTTTTATTCTCTATGAGGGCGTGTTAATCTCCTTAATTAGTCACTGGCTCAACGCCTCCTTCCTAATTGAGATTGACGCCTCATCTTACGTCTGTTTCTCACATCTAGCCAGGTTCTTTCCAAAGACTCCTCCCCACTAGAAAACTCTCGCAAGTGTTCCTGTTTAGCTATTCCTGGCTGTTGCTCAGCCAGAGGAGAAGAATCAGAGGAGGTCGAAGGTCCTGACAGCTCTATTAAATCAGGTTCGTCTCTCCTAGTTAAATCCATTTCCTCATCCTGACTGCAATCCAAATCGCTCAACAGAGCCGGCTCATAATTTACTGCCATTTCCTCTTCGCTTGAGCTCACATCTGCCAACGGAACAGATTCCAACTCCGGAGTCACAACAAGTAGATATACAAATATGATAAATAATAAGGAAGAAACAAATGCAGGTTCTTTCCTACTCTATAAAAGCTTGTACCAGATGAGTCCAAATAAGAATGGAACCGGTTCTGTATTGTTTCCTGGTGGTCATGTAATATATATATAATGTCCAAATATTATTATTAGGTTGATTTCACTGATCTGTTCCCTGAGTTCACTTATTTGAAAGGAGAAATTCAGTATTTTCCTCTGTTACCTCCGTTCTTATTTTTCAGTAAACTAAAAGTGCTATTCCCTTTGCAACAGCAAATAGTTCCAGAGATGTAGGTATCTTTACTGAGAACCAGATTATAATAATAAGTTAATTCTTCTTTACCTTGGGGAGCAGATCCTCTCAGTTGTACTTGGGGTTCTAATGTATCTGGATTTGAAGCACTGCCTTAATAGCAATAGCAAAAGCACTTAGACTTATATACCGCTTCACAGTGCTTTACTGCCCTCTCTAAGATGTTTTACAGAGTCAGCATATTGCTCCCAACAATCATTTTACCCAACCTTGGAAGGATAGAAGACTGAGTCAATCTTGAGCTAGTGACATTTGAATTGCCAAATTGCTGGCAACCGGCAGTCACCAGAGGTAGCCTGCAGTACTGCAGCACTATAGCTTTTAATACACTTAAAACACACGCACATAAACACAGTGTACATCAAAAACTGCATGTATGACTTTGAAAAAAAAAAGTATTTCTGGTTATTTTTACAATGCCTAGAAGTTTTATCATTTTGATAAAGCTATTCCTGTGAATTTACTAAGAGTCTGCCCTTACTTTATGTACACACACACACACATTTTCTATTCACTCATGGATAATTGTCAGAGTCTGCCTGGACAAGTCCCTCCAATTTATTTGGCAAAGTTGTTGTTTTCCATCACCTTCTTCCTGAGACAAACTGAGCTGAGACAAACTGATTGGCCCAAGGTCACCCACTTTGTACCTAGGGCTTTGTACCTAGGGCAGGATTAAAATTCATGGTCTCCCAGTTTCTAGTCTGCTTTTTTTTTTAGAAAAAACTTTATTAATTTTACTTTTAAAAAAACAACAACACAGCTACAAATTATATACAACAAAAAGACAAACAGGTCTTGGCATAGGCCAAGAGGGAAAGAGAGGAAGGCTTGAGAGAGGAAAGAGGGAAAGGTAAGAGAAGGGGGGGAAAGAGTAGGGAAAACAATTATAATAAAACCATATTTTTGTGACTGTCTGTAAGGTCCTTTCTTCTTCAAAACTATCGTCGGCGGTGCTTTTCTTTGTCTCTGCTTCGGAGGCCCTTGGCCTTAATTTTCCTAGAGGTGATCTATCTTTGGTTTAGCCCAATATACAAAGGATTCCAATTGCTATAATAGGTTGACGATTCTTTATTTTTTAATGCTTGGGTTAGTTTGTCCATTTTGGCGCATTGTAAAATTTTCTGAATAACCATAAGTTCAGTGGGGATAGAGGGTAGTTTCCAGCACTGGGCAAATGCCAGTCTGGCTGCAGTTAAGATATGGATTGTAATATACTTCGATTTTTTGGATATTTGTTTATCAAAAATTCCTAGAAGGAAGGACTCAGGTTTGTACTCAATTTGTTCCTTGGTTATTTCCTCTAGCCAGTGCCTAATTTTTTGCCAGTACTTCTGGGTTTCCTTGCATGACCACCACATGTGGAAGAAGGTACCTTCTATGTTTTGACATTTCCAACATTTGGGGCTCGCGTTGGGGTGCATCTTCGCCAATCTCGAAGGGGGTAGGTGCCATCTATAAAACATTTTATATAAGTTTTCTTTATAAGCTGCTGATTTCGTGATCTTAATGTTCCTGTTCCAGATCTTTTCCCATTCTGCTAGGGTAATGCTCCGACCCACATTTCTGCTCCATGCAATCATATTTCCTTTGACAATTTCTTGTTCTACTTCTGTTTCTAATAAATGTTTGTAAAATTTAGATATATTTTTTTTACTCAGTCCTAATAAAATTTTGTCTAGAGTCTGTAATTTATTGTAGATTCCAAATTCCTTAATGTCTTGTTTGTATCTACTATGAATTTGAAGATATACCCATTGATCAATTATAAATCCTCGCTCGTTTCTAGTCTGCTTTAACCCCAACTCTATATTCTTATATAAGAGTTTCCTAATTCATAGATACAAATTTATGGCTTAATGGAAAGATGCACTTGAAAGTTAAGTATAAATACAGTAATGATGTTTTCAACTTTTCTTGATCAAGGAGTAGATAGAGGCCAGAGAGGAGGACTTATCCAGCTTCAGCTGATGCAGCAGTTCTATACTTTTTTACTACAATGGTGTGTGCCATCATTGCTCGCCCTTAAACCATTCCAAGACACTTTGCTCAGGTCTCCCTCGTAAGTGATTGATTAACTCAAAATGCAGTGGTAGGACTATAAAATATAGAAGAGTCATCAACATTGTCCCAGTTCTCTAATCAGTGTGTCGGACTTCTGGGTCCAGTTCATTCATTTACATTCAATCCAAGCAGGACTACTAAAAGTCTACTGAAAGTTATCATATGTGATAAAAGGGGTATACACACCTTGCACATGGTTACCCCTTCAGAATAAAATTTCCTATACATTGATGTATGAAAAGCACACATTTTCTACTGTTTTCAAACAATATCAAGGACCATGTTGTTCAAATGAGCTTTGGTGCAGGTGATATTCTTAGACTATTTATATAGCTGGCTTCTTCTGTTTCTTTTTGGCGGGTTTTATTTTTTTCAATATTCTTTGGAAGAAGAGTAATGTTGAAATGGCTGTATGTATGTATGTATGAATTAAAGAATATAATAGAGTTGATAATATTTAAAATATGCATCTTTGTCAATACTAGCTTCATGTTACATAAATCATAAGCCCAATGCCAAGCTAGTGAAACAAATTCTTCTAATTAATGAATGATTGCAGAAAAATTAGTAGAGTTCATTAGCCATGAATATTCTTAGTCTGTAAAATCATCCATCCTTGATCACTCTAAAAAATAAATCAAGTCAGGTCCAATTACAGAATCTATATGCTTAACTTTGGACAATCAGTGGAATGAAAATTGCAGACAATTATTTGAGATCCTGACATAAGTTCTGCTCATGATCCAACAAAGAGGCCAGACAAATGATGAATTTCATCTTTATGTAAAATGTGTTTTAGAACAGTACATGTTGGTAGAAGGAGAAGCCTGATCTAATTAATTGCTGTGGGAAATTTGATGGGCTTTGATCTGCTTGAGAAGACTTGAGTTTTATGAAATACACAAATCTCTTATTTGGGTTTTGGAGATTTATTCTAGCTTCTAAGCATCTCTGTCCTTATTTATACAATGATGGTATTAGTGCACTGTAACACAGCTAGCTTACTAGACAGCTAGACAACTAGCAAGCTAAATGATGATAGATAGATAGATAGATAGATAGATAGATAGATAGATAGATAGATAGATAGATAGATAGATAGATATGAAAAGACACACATTAGTTTTGGCTCATAGCACTATAAATATTTTCTAGGGTTGTGGCCACTGCATAAAGAACTTGGATATAGTTCAATACAACTTGAACCTAAAAGATAATGTTTTGTACAAGGTCCAAACCATTTCTTCCAATAATTTTCTTAAATGTGGATTCCATTATTTTCAATCACTGTACCCAATGTTAATTCAATATTACATATCCAAAATACCTATTGGGTTGTCTAAAAGAACTGTGTGATCAAAATACTGTGGAATGGGTATGGTATGTACTTTCCTATCTTGATACTAATGAATAATAGCATGGCATGATAGTTTCTGCAGGAAGATGCTATGTAAGTATTAAGAACAAATACTAAAATGTAGTAGTTGTATTGTAAATATAAAATTTTTATCAGATGTGGGTGGGAGAATAGCAATATAAGAGTTGGAATGCTCTCTTTGTAACTAGACAATAGTGCCATCTCATTCTTCCCTCCTTCTTCATGCTGTAACTTTTTTAAAGGCCTTGATTCGTCTATTGTTCTATTTCTTCGTATCTGCCAGTAAACTGTGATGACTTCATGAGTTCCAGCATCACTTAATTGTTGCCATTGAACCTTTTATAACAAAGTTCATGCAATTTATCTCACTTCATTCTACAATACTATTGCTACTGCTGAGTATTCCACTGAGCTGGGAAGTAAGATGTATCCATGATATCATGGATTGCTCTTTTTTTTTTTTTTCAATTGCCAATTTCATATATTATTAAAATCTCATGTAGAGGCACAACAAGGGTTCTAGCATTGAATATATGATTCTTTCTGGGCTCAACTATCAGAAAAGATATAATTTTAGGCATTGGTTAGCAAATGTGAAAATCAGTTTATGTACCTTTATGTGTGCAAGAGTCTCTCTGTGTTGGATGCAGTGGATTATTACAGCTAAATCAAAAGTCACCTTGTGACAATTGTTACCATCTGAAGGAAAGTGCATAGTTTCTACATCTTTGTGTTATGGTCCCATACTCTTGCTTACCCTGTCAACTGAATTCATATAATAAATCTGTGGCAACTGTCTGTCTCTGGTTGAAGATGGCAGTGGTGCCATATAAGGTCACTTCCTTTTAGGAATTGCTTAATTTCTCATCAAATCCATCATAAATGTTCCAAGGTTAGTGAAAGAATCTTTTGATCCCTCTGGATGCACTAGAAACAAGGTAATCTTTTTAATTATAAATGTCAACCAATTCTCAAAAGCCAGCCCTCCAATTGCCTACTGAAGTAAAATGATCACACTTTTCAGTAGCAAATAGATTGCTCAGTTGACATATGGATAGCCTTTCCATTCAACAAGTCTTCTATTTCGAATTCATCACAAACAGAATATGAAAGATCAGATCTAAGGCATTTCCATCTGATCTAAATCAGGGGTGTCAAACTCAATTTCATTGAGGGCTGCATCAGGGCTGAGTTTGGCCTTGCGGGGGCTGGAGTGGGCCTGACTGGGGTGGGCATGTTGAGCATGGCCAGCTCGATATCACTCATGTCGTGGATATCTGTAGTAGCCAAGTGCTAAGGCAGACCTTCCCTCACTTCTCATTATAATCTCCTTCCTTCCTTTCTTCCTTCCCTCCCTCCTTCTTTCCTTCTTTTCTTTTCTTCTTTTTCCTTCCCTCTTCCTTCTCTTTTCTTATTCCTTCCCCTCTTTCCTTATTTCTCCTTCCTTGCTCTCTTCCCCTCTTACCTTCTTTTTTTTGTCTTTCCTCTTTCCCTTTCTCCTTTCCTGTCCTTTCTTGCATGCTCAAATGCAAAGGGGGAAACATGTCTCCTTTTGTTTTGTTTTTAGTTTGTTTTGATAGCCCTTCACCAGTGAAAATGAAGCTCAAGGGAGCCATGTTCAGCCCTCACAACATTCATTTTTTGCTAGCAGAGGCAGCATGGGCCAGTCCTTTGCTGTTTCCAGGGTGGCCCTCAGGCCAGATCTCAGCATCCCGCAGGCTGGATCCGGCCCACGGGCCCTGAGTTTGACACTCCTGTTCTAAATCTTACTGAGAGTTACTACCAAAATGTTTGTGTGCAATATTATCCATCTGTTGTTCCTAAAGATTGCAAGGACTAACTACCACCTGGCAATCCATCAAATTATAGCCAGATGAGTCACTCAACTTTTGTATTAATTTCACATAAGCTGAGACAAGCTCTTCAGGTACACAAGAACATTTTTACTTCTTTTCATCCTTCTGTAACCAAATGTTCAGGTTACATCCAAAAGGCAAGGAAGAGAGACACGATGAATGGCACATTGTTCTACCAGAAGACAGTGACATGATAAAAGGAGGTAGAAGACTGACAAATGCAGAATTTGAACTGACACGGGGAATCCAGGAAGAATAAACAGCCTGCTTGAAAAGTATTTTAAAGACAATTTTTCCTTTTTTTGCTTAATAATGTGGATAAATGTACTTATAAATAAATATTTTTATTAATGCAACTTCTTAATACAGCCAGAGAACTATATAGCATAACTATTTAATCATAAATATTAACATTATTGCTGTTGTAGTGTTATATATTGCCTTGGGATGTCCACATTTGCAATAAGTTCATATGTGGGATAATCTGCAAACATGTTAGGTGTTAATTCCCCCAAACACATAAACAAAGCTATATGAATTTGCTATATGCATATGACAGTTCAGATGATGCAAAAATAGGGACAAAATCAAATGGCTTAGAGGATAATAGAATAACAGAACAGAATAACAGAGTTGGAAGGGACCTTAGTAGTCTTCTAATGAGATTTGTGGCACAGTGGTTAGAGTGCAGTACTGTAGGCTACTTCTGCTGACTGCCGTCTACAGGCAGTTTGGCAGTTCACATCTCACCAGGCTCAAGATTGACTCAGCATTCCACCCTTCTGAGGTCGGTAAAATGAGGATCCAGATTGTTGGGGGAAATATGCTGACTCTGTAAACCAATTGGAGGGCTGTAAAGCACTGTGTAGCAGTATACAAATCTAAGTCCAACCCTCTGCACAAGCTATATCATTCCAGACAAGCAGCTGTAAGTATTCAGTCTCTTCTGAAAAGCCTCTAGTGATGGAGCATCCACATCATCTATCAATAACATCAAGATTGTCAAATATCAATATTAAGATAATATATTATAGTATATTGAGAGATAATATCAAGATTGTCGAAGGGCACCTGGACGAGCTGAAACATTGGACAAAACCAACACAAGGCATTCCAACAGGAAAAATACATGCTATGCAAAAATACAAAGTCCTACATTTGAGTATCTCAGCAGGTGGGTGGGTGGAATTAAATACACCAGTCTTTCTTCTTTATCAGTAGAAAAATATCAAAGATGAAAAGGGTTCTCAAAGCAAAACCATTTAGTAGTGGTTGGAGCTGTTGCAAGCCTACAAGGAATAATAATAGTACTCTTCAAATATCTGAAGGGCTATCTTGTGTAGCAGTAGAGATTATTCAGATTTATTCTGGAAGATATAACAAGAAATAATGGATTCAAATTACAAACTAGTTTTCAATTTTAACTTGATGAGATAGCAGTGAAAGCTTGGAAAAGAAATTCAGATGTGATTATTTTCCCAGTGACACTCTATGGAAGTGAAAGTTGGATTTTGAAGCAAGATAAAAAAAAAAAAAAAACCACTGAGAATTGTAGCCAAAAAAACTAAGCATAGAACAAGTCAATCCAATGTTCTATACAAGGCACAGTGGGTTCATATTCCACATTTTGAACACATTATGCAAAGAACCTCAATAGTAAAGGAGCAAGCAATCAAAAAATAGTCAGCAACTAACATATGAAGACTTTGGAAAAGACATTCATATGCTGCAATGTGCCTATATCTACAAAGTTCAGAACAGTGCATGCAATGGAATTCCTTATAACATTCAATGGAAATAAAATGTGGACTTTGAAGAAGCCAGATAGAAAGAGTATTGCAATTGGGAATACTCCCGATATTCCAAGAAAACAAATGGATGAACCTAGAGTTCCTAAATGACCAGGCTCAAATTATCCTACTGTTAATCCATTCTATGAAGATCTAGTTCTAATGTTCTGAAAGGTGAAAGGAAAGAGAAGAATGGGAAGACCAGCAGCAAGAGGGAAGGGTTACAGAATCCACTGGAGTTGGGTAGCTAGAATCAATTTGGAAATGTATAATGACATGAAATAATGAAATAATCAGTGTATCACTAGAAGGCCTATAGGACCAAATTAGGCGTAAATTATCCCACAGAAATTCTTTGTATGCAATTGCAAAGACTTAATTTTTATTGGATGGCAACAATCAGTCTATCATTTAATCCAGAGGCCTCCAAACTTGGCAACTTTAAGCCTTGTGGACTTCAACTCCCAGAATTCTCCAGCCAGCTGGCTGGAGAAATGGAGTTGAAGTCTACAAGGCTTAAAGTTGCCAAGTTTGTGGATCCCTGATTTAACCAATCAGATTTCACTTGGACACCATGAAAGAAATTGTGGTAAGAACTATTCAACAATGACAAAGACTGTCTAAAGGAATGGTGGATTATTTAGAAATGTTTAACCAAAAGCTGTATATTCATATGTGAAAACTTAATCTGTGGATTCTGACATTGGAAAAGGACTAGATAATTTCCAAGATTATCTATAATTCCACATGATTTTATGGTCCTTTGAAGTGGCCTCTGGTGGTTTATGTATATATAAAACTGAATTTACAAGCTTCTGGAGACAGAAAACATATGGAAATATTGCATAAACTTGCAGAATGAAGGAAATAGGAGATGTGCCAGAATTCTGCAAGTGATTAAACCTTATTTAAGAATGGAAACCTCAAGTCTTGTATGAAAACAAACAGATATTTTCCTTGACATTCCTACTGAAGCTCAACTGTTAAGATCCTAGCATTAACAGATAACAGATAACAGATTAACAGTGGCTAGAAGGGACCTTGTAGGTCATCTAGTCCAACCCACTGCCCAAGCGGGAGACCCTACACCATTTCTGACAAATGGCAGTCCAATCTCTTCTTGAAAGTCTCAAGTGATGGCGCTCCCACAATTTCCGAGGGCAAGCTGTTTCATTGGTTGATTGTTCTCACTGTCAGAAAGTTTCTCCTAAAGCTAAAATCATGTAGTTCATGATATGAAGCCAATATATTCTCATATTTCATACCAGACATGGCAATAAATCTTAACTCTCCAGACACTTAAACTTGTATAAAGGAAGTTTATATAGCAAAGGTTCTCAAAAATGATACGGTTAGATAAAAGGCTTTATTTCAGACAAGATAGAAGATATAAATAGGCAAAACATTTGCCTATTCACAACTCAGAAATAAATAAATATTTGCATCTGTGTTTGTGTGTGTGTGTGTGTGTGTGTGTGTGTGTGTGTGTGTGTGTCTGTGTGTGTGTGTGTGTGTGTGTGTGTGTGTGTGTGTGTGTGAGAGAGAGAGAGAGAGAGAGAGAGAGAGAGAGAGAGTGTTGTAGACAATTCTGTTCCAGGAAGGAGCAGCCCACCTGAGAGCAGTGCGAGGCCAGCAGCAGCAGGTATAGGATGGGGGTTGGTTGGTGGAGGCTTTGTATATCTCCAGCTTGCAATCTTGTGCAAGGAAGACAGAGGTTTGCTTTGAAGCTGCGGCAGAGCATTACACCAAAGGTCTCTGTCCCAGGGATCCCATGTGCCCCTTATCTGGGATCGTCTCTGGAGCCAAGTAGGTCAGGGCTGGTTGCTTTGCATGGTTTGCATGGCATGGCATACCAGTAGCATTGATTTGCAAATCTTGCTTACCTTTCTAGTGCAGGGGCGCAGACCTGGGTGATCTCCCCCTCCCTTCTCTGCCCCACTGCAGGTGAACCATGGAATGCCTGCCCACTAAAGCCACAAGGTGGTCAAGAGGAGAATGAAGAGCCTGCATGAGATCAGTAGCAGCAGATGCACCAGGCATAGCAGCCAGCCAGAGGCCAGCCTGGTGGAGTGCAAACTGTGGTCACTGCCTGCTCCAGAGCCACAGGGCCTCAGATGAGAGGTTTCGTGGTGCCATGGGCAGGGGCAGAGCTGGTGAAAATGTGCCGGAAACACCTCCAGGCATCCAGAAAGACAGAATAAGAGGCAGTCCTAGTCCTCACTGGCTCAGCCAATTCATGGGGCCACAATTAAACAGCCACTGTTCATACCATATTCCCCCTCCTATGCACAAATTTGACTGCTGGAGTCATGCTGGTGGGGCAGAAAGGGGCCGTGCCTCTATGAAGTGACCAGGGGAAGGGAAGGAGCTGCCATGTTATGTGCTACTTCAGGGATTGATGTCCATGTTTGTGATGGGATGTGTGGTTGGACTGCCTCTTATGCTGGCCACACCCACTCTCTTCACTGGAGCTTATTTGGGGGTAGGGCTTATTTTAGGCCCTAATCAGGATAGGTCCTCTTTTCAGGGAAACACAGTATTTATATACATCTAAAAAGAGCAGCTTCAATCCTTCATATCTTTGTTCTGGTGCATCAAATTTTTAAGGTAATTTTTGATAACTTGTGTAGCATGTTAAATTAAAAATGCACCCTGTGTGCATTTTATCATCCTCCCACATAAAAATACTGCGCAATTTCATAAAATCAATTTCATAAATTTGGCTTATGGTTACAACCAAACTATAATAACTTAAAGAAATAGTAAACAACTAATACAAAGTATGCAAATGTCTATGTTATGAGGCATGCTAAACTAATATTGAATATACATGAATGTGTTTTAAATTATTAAATGACCCCACAGTAACCATGGGAACATGGAAGTAAGAAGCACAAAAATATGGAAAGTTCTATACAGTCAAAAATGAATTTAATTACCTGTACATTGACAGGTATATGTGAGTTGAATATATGTGAGTTGAGATGGAATAGAATTAGACAATCGCAGTCAGAAAATTATACTCTTTACTACTCAAGACATTAAAAACCCAGAATGAACAAAAGTTGGTTACGATGCAACCAATAACATTAATAACAATTAAATTGCCCTTATTATGATTATCCAAGTTTCTATTCGTACTACTAATGCAGAAGAAGAGGAGATTGATAAGTTTCATTATCAAATTCAATATGAAATCTAAAGAACATGGAAGCAATTATTCTGCCTGGAAATACTAAGGAGGAAAATGTACTTGGACTGTATGATATATAAGAAATTAAAATGAAGCAAGAAAACAACTTATATTTATGCTAGTCCAATGGTTTCTTTATTGCTAACACAGTTTTCAAAAATGAAAAGAACACCTATATGGACATCACTAGAGGGAGTACCAGAAATCACCAAAAATCAAAGGAATTACATTGGTAGAAGGCAATCAAAATGCTAAGTTGTATCAGGACGGATTTGGCTAGGGCAGACTGTGTAACAGATCACAAAGTAGTTCATTTGCAAGTTCCATGTTAAGCTAAAGGGGAAAAAGCAAACCACCTAATTCCCATGATATGATTTTCATCTAAGGAAAAAAAATTGTTGAATAAATCAACAGAGTTCTCACTCAAGGTACAAATGACCAAGCTCAAATGATCGTAACTGGGACAAGATATGCAAAGACCTAGCTCTCTAGAGAAGACAATAATACTGGTGAAAGTGGAAGAAAAGAGAAGAAGATGGCCAGCCACAAGATAGATGGAGTCAATTATATTAAATAGAGTACATTGTTGGAAGACCTAAAGTAGAGGTCCCCAATCCCTCAGACATGGACCAGTACTGGTCCATGGCCTGTTAGAAATTGGACTGTGTAAATGGCAGGTGAGCTAGTGAAGTTTCATCTTCACCTGCACAGAATCTAGGTTGCATGTGAAACCATTCCCCCACTACCCCCAATCCATGGAAAATTTGTCTTCCGTGAAACTGATCCCTGGTATCAGAAAGGTTGGGTACTGCTGGCATATTGGGGAGAAATTTTGGGAACAGATCCTCAAATAGACAGATCCTATGTCTATGTATGAATGCACAGCAATTTGATGGCAATAATTATTAGCCAATCTTTTATGGTACAGGATAATTATAAAGTATTTTGAAATAACTGGATATTAGTCACACAAACACACACACCAACAAAATATCTAGCTTCTAAAGCAAAGCTGAAATTATATTTTCAATACCCTAGCAAAATAGTCAAACAAGCATGAGAAAGGCTTCTATTCAGTGAATCAATTCAGCAGTGAGAAGCAATGGAGCAACACTTCATCCACACTATCAAAAAATGCTAATATTAAAAAAATGCATTTCTTAAAACATCTGAATTTAGAACAAGCAAGGACATTATTATGGCCATTATATGTTTCTTTGTTTGTTTATTGAATAGATTTATACATCCTCCAAATTTACACACAATAAATATAAAGCTACGTCCCTTTATATTCTTTAAAACTCCAGTATTATTTTTTCATTAACTATTTAGATATATAGAACTCAGTTGACTGTAATGTTACCTGACAATACAAAGGGGATCTTTAATAATATTGTCAGTGTAAAAAACAATTAGTTTGGCAATATCCCTCTGTGTTCTGGAATGTCCCTTCACTCATGAGCAGTGATGCCCAACTGAGTTAATGATTTGGTTTTAATTATAAAGGGGACACTGAACTGGGAAACCATTTTAATCCTCTGTAAATTATTATGGAGGCTATTCTTTACACAATTATTACAGCAAAATTCACTCACTGGTGATGAAGCCCACTCGAAATGAAAAGAGAACAAAGCCATCTTTCATAGTCTTCTGGCTTGATGAACTCTTCTACCGCAGGAATGAAATTTGTTTTGTTTTGTTTCCTTATAAATATTAGGTAAAACAAGACAGCAATGACATGTGTTGTTGTGTTTCTGTCAGATAAATTTCACATGAAGCTGAGTTAGATAATCTGCTCATCTAATTCAGTGACTTTCTAAATGGTCTGGCAGAAGTTTTTTCCCATGCTGTCTACTGACACCTCTTTGAAATTGTGATGGACATTGTATAAAATGTGTGACAACATGTTAGTTTGCTAATAAATTAGTGGTGTGTTAATCTGCTAATTTGATTTAAAGGCATCAAATGGGCAAAGCTAATGGTCTCTTATCGTGATTCTTTAACTATCTGAAAAAAAAATCCTTTAAAACCTTTAACCCCTTTCACACAATCCGTATGCCATGATATTAAAGGCCACCAATAATATTGTTTCTACTTCTTTTCCATACCCATTTTTGATATCATGCTTGCAGAAATGTTTTCAGACAGTACTGGCTCAATGAACCTTCGAATGGACATGAGCATGATCCCATATAATTGGCAACAACTAGCAGAGTAAAATCCTTTATACCTACTTTGAACAGCCTGTGAGTTTAGACATGATATAGTTAGAATTATTTGTGCAAAACTATGCACATGCATTCCCTAAAGGATTAGTAAAGTGATTGGACATTTTTTTGGTATAATTATTTATCATATAGTAGCCCTTCAGTGTCATCCTATTGATATTCTTCCATGAAGATTCTTCCACAAAAGTGATTGTTTATGCAGAGGCATAGAAATGAGGGCACACAGAGAGAAGCTGCTATGTGATATAGTAGAATTCCTCCCTGTTTCTTCCAAAATCCCCCAATAACTTTAAACTAATACTAAACAGAAATAAGATGGAAATGGTGTGAATAAGTGGCCTTAATTCTGAGAAATATGAGGGTGGTGTATTTTGGATAAAGAAACATTATTTTCAAAGTGTCTATGGAGATTCTTAGTCATCCAGGTCATGGTTGTCCCAAAGGTGCTTTTTTCAAAAGGCAACTGGACTTTGTTTTTCCTTGAAGGTGTTTCATTTTTCATCCAAGAAGCTTCTTCATTCCACTGGTTTATTGTTCTCACTGACAATAAATTTTTCCTTAGTTATAGGTTGGATCTCTCTTTCATTAGTTTCCACCCATTGATTCTTGCCTTGCCTTCTGATGCTTTGGAAAATAGGTTGACCCCTTCTTCTTTGTGGTAGCCCCTCAAATATTGGAAGACAGCTATAATGTCACCCCCAATCCTTCCACTCACTAGATTAGCCTGTCCCAATTCCTGAAACCATTCTTCATATGTTTTAACCTCCAGCCCCCTAATAATCTTTGATGTTGTTCTCTGTACTCTTTCTAAAATGTCAACATATTTTTGCACTTAAAAATAAATAAATAAATAAAAGTTTTGTACTAAAACTGGATGCAGTATTCCAACTGTGGTTTCACCAAGACATTGCAAAGTGGAAATAATAGCTAATATGATCTTCATACTATCTTTTTGTTGATGCAGCCTATGACTGCATTGGCTGTTTTGGCAGAAGCAACATACTGCTGGCTTACATATAAGTGGTTGTCCACTAGGATTCCCAGGACCTCCAATTTTGGGAAAAGACTCTAATTGATCTGTAAAAGGCAAACCAAATTTAGACATTGTTTATATCTGGAGGACACACACACACACACACACACACACACACACACAAACCTTCAGGGTTTTTTGCTAAAGTGGAAAAAGAAGATGATTGTAAATTGTTTCCACATTTTATGAAAAGTGAATGGATGTGTCGATGAAGTTTCCAAATTATGAACTCTACTTAATTTAATAAAAGACTCACAATTCAAAAGACATTGTTATGTATTTCAATCCAAGACAATTCATGCATTTTTAAAAACATTTTAAGGTATGATTTGTATTTTTAAGTAAGTTTGTATCAAGAAAAAGATTTGAATTATGAAAACATATTCAAAAAATATCCAATGCTCAGAATAAGTGTCTTTTGTACATGTGCCCCTGAATTAAATTTGTTTGGAAATCAGTGGTAGTGCCAGAGTGGGAAAAGGAGTTAAAACAAAAGGAACGAAGTATATTTGGGTACAGAAGACTAGTTCATAATTAGTCTCACAGCTAAAATAAATGCATGGATGTAAGAGTGTTCTGCATCCTTAAAGCTAAGAATTCTACAATGGAACATGAAATTATTGATTCAAATGTGCTTATTATCTATTGCCCTTCAACATGAATTTATCTCTCAGAATAGCAAAGGCATCTGTAGGTCACAAAGTAGTTCATGTAGCCAATCTTTTAATCTCATAATATTCTAAGTATCTGTACATTTTAGCTGAGGTATTATCTTCAACATTAATGCATTTTTACTGTAAATTAATATCCTCATGATGATAATATGAATCGACATCACTTTTACAAATGACATTTTATCAATTGTGTTCTCATGTACATTTTTTTAATAAAATAGCATTGAAGGTCTCATATTAAAACATGAATTTATTGAAATGTTTTATAACAAAATTGTCATGTTGTAATCCAGACAATATTTTAGATTTTACAATGGATTAATTTATTTAATTAGGAAACTTAGTGTCACAAGTAAACATGGAGAAAATGGTAAAAGTTTATCGCCCCCAAAATATACTGAGCCTGCAATAACATATCACAAACAATTACAGTAAGGCTTTTAGAAACTCTTGATGTGAATAACTTTGAACTTGTTCATGTAAATATTCATATTTCATTTAATCAATGGAAATCCAGAAGGAAGCTGCACACTGGATCTGAAACAGGCAAAATATTTAGCTTGTTTTATAAATGAACCTTATTATTCACTAGTGGAAAAACAGAATGTAAGTTTAGTAAATAAACTCATGCATGATACTGAAATGGAGACTTTTGGGCAGAAGGTTGTGTGATATAAAACATTTTATCATTGGTTGTGTGATGTAAAATATTTTATGGCTTCCTTGAGATAATCCATAAATACAGAGTAGAATGGGATACTTTGGGTGATTTTAATTTTACTTAAGATTGAATAAGGATCTCTAATTTACTCTGTCCTCACTTTTTCTTCCAGCGTATATTTGAGAAACTGCCAAAGAGTATTATCTTTTTATCAGAAATACCCCAGGTAGTGGTGATAGAAAAAAAAAAGAGAGTTTAAACATTTGTTCATCTTACCATTTCTGATTACCCAAACTGTGAAGTTGGAAGAAGTATTATAACCTTTTTAACTGCCTGGAATGCTTTACAGTCTAATTTTTCTACACATTTCATCTCATTCAAGTAAGGAACATCTCTATAACTATTTACCTATTGTTATCAGATAGACAGATATGTGTATGTGTGTGTGTGGTTGTGTGTGTGTGTGTGAGAGAGGGGGGGTTTTTTAAAAAGTTGGTCCTTGCCCCGTCCTACTTTGTAACATTGTAGCTAAAACTCAGGAACCACAACTGGATGGACTGTATTGTTATGGTTGAACTGAACAAAACTCAAGGGGTTCACCCTTCACATTTCATACTGTAGTTAAAATCCTGAAGAAGTATTGTGATTCAGAGAAACAACATCAAGAGTTGTGGGGGTGCAGTAGTTAGAATGCAATATTGCAGGTTAATTCTGCTGACTGCCAGCTATCAGCAGTTCAATTCTCATCATCTCAAAGTTGACTCGGCCTTTCATTTTTCCAAGGTCAGTAAAATGAGGACCCAGATTGGTGGGGGCAGTATGCTGGCTCTGTAAACCACTTAGAGAGAGCTGTAAAGCACTGTGAAGTGGTATATAAGTCTAAGTGCTATTGCTATCAACATAAATTAGTAAAATAATTTTGAGGTGGACTTCTTGAAACCAGTATACACACTAGGTGAATAGTATCTAGATCATGGCTAAGTAGAAAGCACTTAGTAGGAAGTATTTATTGTTTTTTTTTAGTGTTTCCTAGTATCTAGGAAGCTTGATGAGTCCTGCTCTATAATGAAACTTACAGGTGGAAATAATGTGCTTCATCTCTTGCCACCCACACAACTCAAATCTTTCTCTGATTTGCTGTCTTGATATTTAAGGAGCTCTCCACCTACACATTGTTGTGTGAGATTCTCTACATTGATTTTAGCTGCTCTTTGGCAGCAGATGGTAATTTTGCTCTTGATAGTTTTTCTTACCTGCCTTTATGCTGCACTGTAATGTGTTGCAGTCTGCTTACTCTGATTAACTGTAGCCATGCAGAAAGTTTTCTGTATTTCCTTTTGTGCCATTTAGCAGATGAAACAATCTGAAAAAGAAGCTCAATTTGGTATATTGAACGTCTAAGTGGAAAGATGCTGGTAGAGACAATGAAACCTCTCAGATCTCTGTTTACTGGTGACAATTTTGATTTATTTCAATAATTTTCAATGAGACATGAAATCCTGAGTCTTTGATTTAGTGTAGAGGCATAGGAAGTCACAAACTGCAGTTGGTAGCCTTCTATAGATTACAGGGAGAGCCATGACTTCGCTTTCTGCCAACTCTAAGTGTTTCATCTTCTAGTTGTACATGGATTCATAGCTAGTGATCTACCCTCCATGCACAGAGCAGGAACTCAACAAAAGAAATTGCAGCAGCACAGTTGGTCACCATAGGTGAAGGTAATGCTATTGGAACTGTTGGGCAATAGAAACAATGCAACTGGTTAGAGAAAAGTAACTCACACCAAGACTTGTATGTGCATAAGGGTATATTCAAACACATACATGTATGTCCATACCCAAGGGTAATGCAAATGTTTTAATCATTCTGTTCAAACTCTAGTATCTTTTTTTTTGTTGGTTTGTTTTCAGAATTTGTCTCATGCCAAAGTAAGATCTGCCATAAGTACCGTCTTCTTTTTTGCATCTGGATGTATTATTAAAGCTATAGCAATAGTAACTGTGGAAAATGTGAATATCTTTTCTATCTGTTTCCACTCACATTGAAGAAGTTTGAATATAAATATTGTTGTTGTTCTCTCTGCAAAAAGAGCAAATATGACATCTAGAACAGAACCACAGAGGCAGGTGAATCAGCAGTCTGTGATGACATTATGCTGCTTACAACACAAAGTAAGGGTCAAATAGTGGTAACACACACTTTGTTTGGCTCCAACAAGCATTTCACCAGCTTTCTTTCTGTTTTGTTTGAAAATATGACCAGAGAAGTCCTCACCCTTTCCCTAACAGGCAGCCTTTCTGGCTATTCAAGTTTAGCTTATACCTTATATGCACTGCATTTCACAGAGAAAAGAATTGGTGAAAAGTTAAATCCCTGCCTTGAAATGTCCCTCTGGACATTTCATGTCCCGCTGGATGTAAGCTTTCTCTACTTTAACTCAGAAAATAGTAGAATCATAAAGCTGGAAGAAACCTTAGGGTCTACTCCCTTGATCAGTGTACTAGAACCACTAGAGCTTCTCTGAGAGAACACAGTTCCACTTTTGCCTGAAGACTTTCAGTGAAGAAGTCATCAAATCATATGACACCTTGTTCCTCTGTCTCCTACAGTAAAAAAAAGTTTATTTTTAAAAACTGTATGTTACTTTTCTAAATTGTCTCTGAGTGATGTAGAACAAGAAAATAGAAAATAAGAAGAATAGCAAGCCATATACATTATTATGGCACTAACCATGAGACGCAGATAAAAATGATAATAAAAAATAATCCTTAAATTTTCTCCTCCACAGCTAAATTCATCTATGTATAGAAACTCATTAGGAAGTAGGGAGCTGTTATATATAAAGGCAGATTGTTCCACAGGAAGGGTACTACCATTGAGAAGACTATGTGATAGGATCACTATAGATAGGGTCTCTTTGAAGATGATATCCTTTGCATGACCACTGTCCCAAAACTTACTGACTGGGCAGGGCTCTTAGATACATCAGGTCTGGAGCCATGTAAGACTTTAAAGGTAACCTTGAAATGAGCCCAAAAGCTGACTAGGAGCCAGTGAAGCTCCTGGAGTAGAAATGTTATTGGACAAATCTTAATGTGTTCAATCCTAGATCATTGCATGCTGAACTAGTTTAAGCTAAAATCCAGTTTAAGCTTCAGGATGGTCTTCAAAGGTAGCCACACATAGAGTAATTTGTATTAGCCCAGGTTCCCCTTGATATGTTGCCTGAACCTACTTCTTTTAATCTGTTGACCTTGGTTCTAGGTTTCCTCACTATTTGCTTTAATTTATGATAAAAGTTTTTTAGACCCTGTTTTATGCCTTTGGGATTTAAAGTGAAGTTTTAGAAGCTGGAGTCCCAACTTTCTTATACAAGTTTAATATATCCAATGTTCAGTGCGGAGAGTTTTTCCAAAATGGAATTTAAGTACTGCACAAATATGTCTTGCCTTTTTTATTGTGATGTCATTTTCAAACCCATCAACTTCTTGCTCGAGCAAGAAAATGAGAATTTATTCTGACACCATGCAAGGATAAAACTGCATTGAATGTATTAGGTGACAGATGACAGTCATGAATTGAAACAGAGGCAATAGAAATAGGCTAGGAATCAGCAGTAGGAACCAAAAATTTCATGAGTGTAGTGCTTTCTGTTGACTCAGAGGATGAGTGGAAAAATTCTGACTGGTTTGTCTAGAATTACTGTTTTCATTGTTATATATTGTCTTGTTTTGTTGGTTATCTGTTAATAAAATAATAGCAATAAAAGCTTTAAAAACTATATTTTGTTCATTGTTTAGAATAGATTGACCAGGAGACCTATTACATCTCTGGGTTTATTTGCAAAAAGGAACAGGAGGAAACCCCATGAAGATCATTCTGTAAACTTTTCACTCCATTTAACATGCAATGACCCACCCAGTTAAAACAAGTAGAAATACTGTTATTTGCAGCAAGCAATCATCTTCTTTGTAGATATTTGATTGGTTACATTTAACTAAGTCTAACTCTTGTCAAAAAATATCTAAACAGTACAACCCAGTGTTTGGGGGACAATTTACATAACTTACTCCTACCATTTATTCATTGTACAAATGCCATTGGTAGTTGTTTTTCATTTCATTTTGGAAGGTACTAAACTGAATGCTTTTACAGCCTATATTTTAAAAGCCTTTTTATTCAATATTTCATACTGATGGTAATTGTTCTTTTTATCTTTCTGCAATTAATCTACTTTCTGCTGGATATTTTGATAAACATAAGGGGGGGAAATGCCATGAGTCTTACTTTCAAACTTGATGTATATGTTTAATAAGGATTTCCAGAAATAAAAGTATAGATCAGTAAAACAGCCTATATATCTTTCGCTTTCCATATCCACACAATATCCATAGATGTCAATTCAACATAGCCAACTATTACACATGTACTAATAAAGAAGAATATTTGTAATCGAGGGTTGACATGAGGGGTCCTTGGTTCTCTCTGAGCTTGCTTGTTTTCTTGTAGATGTTTCATTACTCAAATTAGGTAACATCATCAGTGATAGTTTGCTGTCAATTTATATTCTAGCGGCTTGCCATTCAGTGTTGGTGGGGGTAATCTTAGAGATTATTTGATTGAGAAAAATCACCCATACCAACCAGGTAGTCCACTATCAAAGCAACAACCCAATCTTCCCCAAGAGAAGCTGTGTAAGGACTTTATTTAGATGAACCCAAACACACTGCAGCAACCTGGAACAGCAGAAAAAGAAATAGAGCATCTATACAACATATCTCAACAAAAAGGATAACCACATAACTTTAAAAAGTTCCCTGGCTACTCAACCCAATACAGCAATCCAACCCCTAAAAAGAATTACACTGACAAACTATCTCAAAAACCACCAACAAACTACTACAACCCACATGGAATCAGCAAAGCACACAAGCCAACTAAAATTCTTCAAAGTAACCTAAGCAGGCCAGAAGACTCAGCAACCCCAGAAGAAAAAAATAGGAGTCATTTACAACATACAATGTAAGAACAGCAACAACCACTAGGTAGGACAAACAGGCAGAAGTTTGGGTAATGAAACATCTGCAAGAAAACAAGCAAGCTCAGAAAACAAGCAAGCCCACCAATATGTAAATGAGAGAAAGGAGACTGTATATACAGGTGAAACTCGAAAAAATAGAATATTGTGCAAAAGTTCATTTATTTCAGTAATGCAATTTAAAAGGTGAAACTAGTACATAAGATAGGCTCATTACATGCAAAGCAAGATAGTTCAAGCTGTGATGTGTCATAATTGACATGATTATGGTTTACAGCTCATGAAAACCCCAAATCCACAATTTCAGAAAATTAGAATATTGTGAAAACCCTAATTTTTCGAGTTTCACCTGTATTGGTCTATATCTATTTAGTGTCAATATTACACTTTCCCATTGGACTATACATAATTATGCTAATTACAACAGCATTTCCTTATCTACACATTTTGTATATTTCTTGTATATACCCTTTATAAATGTATATTTTGCTTCCTGTTTTCTTAAATCTGAAAGATATTATTTTGAAATAAGAAATAGTTTTAGATGAACAGTAGTGTATTCTGTGAATTGCATGTTTTGGGGCTATACTAGATTCTATTTTGGAAGATTGTAGTATTTTGCTTAAGGAGAATATTCAACTGATTTTCTTCTTGATATCTTTATATTAAACAAAGCAAGGGTAGAATTATGATGAATAGTGCTTTCATCCAAATTTAACAAATGTCTAGGAAATGAAAATAACTCTTGTTATCAAGAACATTTTCTTTCAAGGGCAAGGTTATATAAATAATTTTGAAAAAAAGCAAAGGTACATTGTGCTGTGCAGTAAACTCTAAAATACAAATTTCTTTGATCTTTTCACAAGGATTTTAAAGTAGAAATTTTTCTTAAGTAACACAATTGGCTAATATATTCTGTTCACATTAAAACTGATTGGTTTGGGATCCTGGGCATTTCATTCATTCATTCTGCCTCCTTCATTCTGATCATACACTAAATAAGTCTAACAAAACTTAAAGATATAAACAGAATGTAAAATGTTAAAAATATTGATTTAAATTAATGAAATAGTTGAAAGGCTGGGAAAATTTATCCTTACAGATGTGGTAAATGTGGAGGGAGGGCATAATTCCCAATAGCAATTGGCCACTAGTACAGATCTTTCTGAAAGTGAATTTTGCACCAACTACAACTCTTGAAAGCTTCTCAAGGATAATCCCACTTACAGTATGCTGCAGTAATCCTATTTGGAAGAACATTCTCAGGGAGAATGTGATACCTCCAACTGCCCAGTAAATTATGCATAATTTTAGGAACTGTCAGGCTCTGTTTCATGAAATATGTCATAGCATGCACATCACTCCAAAACTTTCATAATACTTGTTTCTTCATATGTAATCAGTGGGAACTTTACATAAAAAAAAAATCTTGCAGCTATAATGAGGTCATCCAGAGTTAATTGCTCTGGGGATAATTAGAATAGTTTTAGCAATATGCTAGCTGTTAATAATGAACAATTTAGGGCTTCCAAAACATGGATAGGTTTGGTTGTTCATAACTATCCAACCACTTTGCACTGTGTGTTATTTGCACTGTAGGATGTTCTAATTTTTACAGTATATTATTATGTCTACCAACTACTTTCCAGCATAATTCTTTTGAACATTTATTTAATTGCATTATTGTCTTGGGCTGAACTTGTACTTCACTTGTAAGAAGCTTGTCTCCCTAGCTATCGAATGCCCAGATTATATATTCTTACATAGGAAAAGGGAGCTTAATTAGTTATTTTGAAAAGGATGGTTGAAATTTGTCAGCTATTTTTTGATTCCCAAATAAATTCTCTGTAAAGAATATTTGGATACATTGGTTTTATCAGGTTATTGTTTTTGTAAATTTTACTTTTTATGTTTGCCACCCAGAGTCTCTCACAACTGGGTTAGAAATGGTGTTCACATACACACGCAAGATGGAAGAACCATCCCTTTGATTTCTATCTTTATTTACAGATGAAGGAGCACCCCCTTTAATATATGTAACTTTGCTAAATATGTTTCTGGGAGTAACATGGTTTTAAGTGTTATGAAAAAATGAATGGGGCATGGCACTAAAAAGGAAAGCTAACCATTTATTATATAAAAGTTATTGGGTTTCAAATCTCAAGAAAAATGAAACATTGTGACTGTAAGAGATACATTTAGTTAGAGAATTAAGTCCCTAATACAAACAGCACAATTAGTCATTAGTTACTCACAGCCTCTGTGTGTATTAACTGTTGTTTTGGCAGTTCTTAAAAAGAATCACTCTTTTGGTTAAGCACAGTGTTAATAAAGGTATTCCCAATTGAACAATTAATTTCACAGGGATACTAGCGGATGCTTAAATTGTTAGTTTAACATCTTGAGCTTTTCTAGTGAATGGCACTGGAAATAATGTTATTAAGCTTTGCATTGATCCAAAGGGAGAAAAGGAAATCTTTGCTTTGATTAGATTAGTATGGGGAACTGTATTAAAGGAAGAGCTTTTGCCAAGAATGGAAAGATATCAGTGGAAAATCTTTCCTTTTGGACTAGTCCTGTTCATATGGCCAGTAGCAGATGGGAATTTTGGATATAGAGGAAATTTTTATTTGTTACAAAATAAGTGAATGTGATTTTTAAATTATATAAACAATTTGGAATCTCTCATACATAGTATAGATTTATCAAGTCTGGAGCATGAAAATTATTATTTTTACAATGAAAGTGACGTACAACCTCAAATTTATAGACTTGGACTGAAAATATGCATTCATTCTCTGCTTACTAGCTTTCTACTGATGTAATAGAAAGACCAATCAATATTTTACCATCTGGTCAAGATTTAATGCTTTATGTAAACCAAATATAGACAATAGTACTCAAGGAGGTTCCCCATATTGTTCTGTCTTTTAATAACAGTAGCATGTAGACTTGAATACTGCCCCTTAATGTTTTACAGCATTCTCTTGGTGGTTTATGATAGAGAAGCATTATTTGCACATTTCCCCCAATAATCTGGGTCCTCATTTTACCAACCATGCAAGGATGGAAGGCTGAGTCAACCTTGAACCCCATCAGTATTGAACTCCAGGCTGTGGGCAGGGTTTGCCTGCAATACTGCACTTTAACCACTGACTCACCATAGTTCATACTGTTCAGTATGTTTGTGGTTCCAACTTGACTAGATAATCATTATATCATCAGTAATGAACCAGGTGCCTTGTCAAAAGACAATTTCTAAGGATCTTTATATATGTTATTGCTGTTGGAAATGTTTCTGGATTACTAAAAGCCTGGGGTTTTTATCTCTCAGTTTCTTTGTTGTCTTCTTGTTTGAAAGAAATGGAGAAGGAGCAGGAGAGAGCTTGCCTGGAAGAAAGGGGCAAAATATTGGAATACCCCCCCTCTTTGATTCTGAACAGTTTGATTCTTGACATGTTTGTGAGCTTTTAAACAATTGTAAGAAGAAGCTGGGTTAATTCCAAATGATATTTATTAAGACAAACAAATAAAACCTTATGAACTATGGAGACAATCCATATCAGTTATGTTCTTGGCCAAAAGAGAGATAACATGCTGGGTTATTATTGACTGATTATTTTCCTCATATAACCTCTTATCTGTAGCTTCAAGCACACAAGACTTCTGTCCCATGCTGCTTTTGGTCAATTACATTTCTTTACTTCAGCAAGCTGCATTTTTTAATACATCAGCAATCACACAGCAATATCTTTTTATATCAATTTCCTGTGGTAGACAGACATAAATTAAGCAATGGTATGATTCTTTTTTAAAAAAAACCAGTTAACTCAATTTTTATGAAATTGGTGTGGTAGATTTTTATTTATAACTTATAATGCAATCAGATGACATGACAAATACATGCTAGCACTTTTCTCCATGCACTTATACAGATATACACAGTGTCTTTCAAACAGCAGGAAATCATTCTTTGACTTTTTGCTTTGACTTCTTTGACCTACAGCATAGTGTTTGATTCCTAGATTCAGCAGGAGCCCACCATAGGGCATAAACATCTTTCTGAAAAATTCCTTTTGATGCATGAGTTTCTTCAGCACAAGTTTGGTTCACAGTGTGAGCAGCCAAAAAGTGAAACAACTCTTTATAACATGTTTTCTTCCAAGAAGACCCACTTCAGCAACTTCAAGCCAAACTAAAGCCTCCAAAGAAGTTCATCTGCCCTTTATGAGTGGTTATTTTTCCATATGATGAAACCCCAAAACACTAGCTGGCCAACTAAGTTCATACTCAGTTTATTCACAGAAAATAACACACCAGATAATCCATTTTTTCCCAGGAACAGCACATTGTCAATTCAAAAGCAAAACTCAAGGACTTCAGTAGGACTTATTCAGAGATAAACCAATAGGAAGCAGTAGCCTAAGCATCCCATAACATTAATAGTGAGCTGAAAATGCCAAATGAAAAGAAGCTCAAAACCAAATAGTGAGCCCAAATCTTGCAACAGGAAGAAAAAACAAACAGTAAACATTCATGCATGAATAAATATAAAATTAAAAAGGCCTTTATTTTAAATATATTACAGCAATATAAATTTTGATTAACATGATTATCCTGTCCTGAGAATAGGAAACAAGAGATAAAAATTAGATATTCTTATTTTAAGACAGTTTGGGTAGATGATGCACTGAGATCATGCAATCATTCTTCAGAAGAAAATGCAGTTTAAAACATGGCTGACTGGTTAATTAAAGAGGGAAAGTGAAAGTCTGATTCAAAAAATCTTAAATATATTTTTAAATCTTAAATTGTTGGTGTCTTCAGGGAGAAGGTCCAAAAAGAGAAAATGGCACTCATGACACTGATATCATGGAATCGCCATGGGAAAATAGGCGGCAATATAAATTCAATAAATAAATAAATATCCCTTTCTTTGTGTGTCATATAAAGAGGTGGACTCTTTACATAACACACAATCACCACCCTGCCTTCTTTGACACCCCCCCTTGCCCCAAATGCTACTGTCTTAAACAGAATGAACATGAAACTGGTTTATTTATTTCATTTAACATCTGAACTAGCCTGAGCAAAGAATCTAGAATTCCATAATGAATCCCAAAAATTTATTATGGAAGTGATGCAATTCTCTTTAAGGAAGGAAAGAGGCAATATATCTGGCCTTCGTAAGGCATAGCTTCTTGTCTGAGTGGTCCGCCTTTAGTGACCCCAATTGGGACTGGTAATTCAGATGGTAAATGAAGAAGTCACTAAGTCACTAAGCAGTCAAAACTGAAGTTTTGATCTTACTTTAGCTTTTCTTTACAAAAGTCATATGAAGATTGGTCACAAACTTACTTTTTCATCACTGTTGTAACTGCAGATGATTGCTAAATAAGGCATTGCTGAATGATTACATGTAGTACATTTTATTTATTTGTTTACTTATTTGTTTGCTTTTCAAATTTATCTGCTGACCATCTCACAGTTTAAAAGTATCAATGATTATTATCTAAATCGAGTTATTTGTGCAGCAGCCCTTTCTGAATCTTCTGAATGCTGACTATGAACTTAGCAATAAGGGAACCACAATGCTTCATAAACCTATTTCAAGGCACAGATTTCCATTAAGTGAAGCATTCCCTCAAAGATTTGTACAGCCCTAATCTTAATACAAATCACTTGAGGAAGAAGATAATGAAAATAGTCATCTTTGTTCTTCCCCTCTGTCTTTAATTATAATAGTGCCTTGGATAAGCTGGAAATCCCTGGATCAATAAGTTGTATGACCTAGCTTTATTGTGTGCATTGTGAGTTAGGACTACACCAAAATTAATTTTTAATTTGCAATTCAAATCTCTAAAATGATTTGTAGAATTGAATCAAATTGGTTGTCTCCAATCCATATTGGCACGATTCAAATATGTTTGAATATTCCAAAGATGTGTAAGTGTGCCTATATAAGGGGAGTAAGTGTGGAACTTACCATATTTTCATAGCTTGCTTGTACTACTGCTTGTTAGATCTTCATATACTGTTTAGATGTAATAATGTCGACATTTTAATTAAAGAAGAATAACAGATTGTCTTCTCTGAAAGTGATCCAAATATTTTGAAAGTGATGGTGATTCGAGCCATGATAAACATTCATTCAGGAACCAAACTATTTGGCTGACAATTCAGATATTCTGAAATTAAAATGCAATCGTGCTCTTTTTCTGCTCCCCCATCTATTAAATGAACTATTTTTTTGCCAATGACACCAACTTATGAAGCTTCATTTATGATATTTTCCGATGGACACAAATAAATATTTGAGAAGTTGTTTATATTTCAGCATTGTGATCTCTGGAAACCATGGAACAAATATTAAAACTTACATCTGCATGCCAGCAGTCACCAGGAATTTAAGTAAAACATTTGCTTACTGCTTCAACTGTTGGTGTTATGTTTGTGACAGCTGAACTGTTTATTTGCAACAAAGAGCTCCATAGCCAGCTGGGTGAATTTGGGCCAGTCACTCTGTCAACACAAACTCCCCTCACAGAGTTATTGTTATGTGGAAAATAGGAGGAGGAAGGTCTATTAGATGTTCACTACCTTGAATTAATAGATTCCAAAAAAACTGTACAACATTGATTTGCTTGTATAACAAGATGAAAGGGAAGTTTCCATTACTGAATATAATGGAAATAAATTAAGCATTTAGTAATCACACTTTCTTGAGAAAAAAAATAAAGGACAACCCTGAAAAAGGGGTAAATCTGAAAGTGGCTCATAATGATATTTAAAAAAAATTACAAAAACATATTTGTAATAATAGATATCTGTAATAAATACAAATACAAATATTACATATTTGTAATAAAAATATCTAAAGTGAAACTGCATATGTCCATTTATCTTCAAAAGACAGTATCCATATTTTTGACACGAATTAGAAGATTACACACTGTGATACCTTTTATATGGCAAAAATTAAATGATCAAAATAAGGGATAAAAGTAAGTTTGAAAAAAATAAACCGAAATAATAGCTTTCTGAAATAAAGGACTGTGCTTTAAAGTAAAGGACATAGGTCACTGTAATTAAGAGTAAAATATTCATGGCTTCTTCAGGTCAAGCAATTAAAATACATTTTGCATGCAAAGTCCCTTTGCCACTGCTAAGTGTTTTTCTTCATGTAAAAATATGAAGGAAGTTGTCATTTTGTCATGCCTTTTGTAAGTATAAATTAAGAATGTATATTATATCATTCACACCCATTTTTTTTTTTACTATTTCATATGCTAAAAGTTATGAGGATACTTGTTTTTCTGTTAAGGTACATTATTTTTTCATGGGTGAATAGTTACTTTCCATATGATTGATGACTTTAAGCTTTACATTTTATCTTTAATAGAATATTATAAGATATATCCACAGTCAGATAAGGATAAGGAGGTCAAAATTGTGGGCTTTTGTATATGTTTGTCTAAACAATGCATGTCCAAATGAATGAACTTTGATCTGTAGCCACATCCAGCCTCTTGATCTTCTTGATTCCTTTGGAGCCAAATCCATTTCCAATTTTCCTTGCTAAATAGGGATTATTAAAAATATATATGTTTCCCCAAGAGTGGCTTCTAGGAGAATTAGTGTTACACATTTTCTAAACCTTCCTCCCCATTCCTTTAAAAGCTCTATGGATTACATTCTAGATCTTAACTGATCTAAGATCATATTTATTTATTAACTAAATTAATTTGCCACCCATCTCAGTACAACTTACTCTGGACAGCTTACACCAGGGATGTCAAACTGGTGGTGCATCATGTGCAGGCCACACCCACCCTAGTTCCATGAAGGGGGGAAATGTCACAAAAGTTCATGTGACAGCAATGTAATGCTGTGGGTTTGACACAGTGCTTACAACATTAAGGGCAAAAAAGCATGTATGTATGTATTTCTAATAACAATAAAGGAACAAATTATAATTAGAAACGGGGAGGGAGAAGGATGCCTGGGGGGAGGTGGGATCTTCTATATTTGTTGTTAGAAATTCAATATTTTCACATTTGAATTGAATATAAATGGCTATAGTTTGAGGTTACGGAACTGCTTGCTTTGAGTTTGTCAGTGAAAACTATAACTTCCTCTGTGCAATTTGCTATTAAGGGTCTTAAGATCTTCCTTCTTGAAAATATAAGTTCAGGCATTATTTCTTTTGCCTCAGTAAAAACAGATTTCAATAACACAACTGACTTCTGTGCAGTATCCATATTCCTCTTTGACTTCCCTTTGACTCCCTTGTCATTCAGGGAACAAACTGACTCCCACACAGATCTTGAGCATCTCAGCTACATAAATCAGCCCTTGTTGGTTTCATTGCTATTAATATGTTTCCCAGAAATATTTCTTGTAACTTTCATTGGCTGCTTGAATTTTCATTGAAACCACTATGCAGCTCCAGGCATATGCACCTTAAACTTTCTTTTAAAAAATAATTGTATTGAGTTTCAAAAAAATAACAAAATACAAAATAAGTCAGGGTTCTTGTTGGTACTAATGGTATTTTCTATGCATGATTTTCCTCTGTGAATCTTATCTTATTTAGAACAAAGGAATTTATTATAATGGATTTTTAAAAAAGAATGCTAATTCATATTGCACATTTAAATATTATATAGTTTGATCTATCACCCCCTCTTTTTTTTTTTTACTAAAGTAGGACTACACGATGTATATTTCAGTAAGATTGACTAATTATTGGTCCTGAAGGTGCCTTTTCACCTCCATAGACTAATTATTAGCTAATTCATTAATGATATCTAACTTAAAATACCAAATGCAGTTATTTTCCAATATTCCAACAGTAAGGAATGAAGATGGATAATCTCATCATTTTCCTTGAAAGTTTTTTCTTTTCTGAAAATTATGTTTAATTTGGTCCATTTATGAATTTGCAATTGTTTCCTTTTTCATTTTACAAATGCACTTTATTTATTTCTTGGCTATTTCAATTTACACATTTAATGTTTCTTGAGCATTTCTCCAAAAGTGAAGATGAATGAATATGTCCACCTTTTGCAAGTATTTTTTTTTCCAATCATAAAATGCAGTTTTGTGTATATATTTTTTCCTCTAATGGGAACAGTTATTTATTTATTTACATTATAACATTTTGGGAAGAGTTCACGCATATGGCTGAATACGCTATAATTAAGACTGAGTGTTTCTCTTCAGATTGGGATCCAGTAGTTTAGTTGACAGAATTTTACATACAAAATGACAGCTCCTCATCCACTTTTACATTAGACAGTTCTGCATGCTAGCTTTTTAGGAAGATGAGTTCTAAAGTAGCCCTATCTTTAATTACTACTTAAAACTCCTGTGAAGTTGTCTGTAATGAGCAAAACGCTAACATAGACATGAAAGAGAACAGGAAGTGTTCCTTAGACAACAGTTCAGGGACAAACCTTTAGGGAGTTAGCTGAGTTCAAGCCAGGAGTCCCAAGATTGAAATGTTAAAACCCACACTGAGCAGTTTCCCATTAGTTCGTTGTGGCAAATGCCTGAACTTTTTCTGTGCATTAACTCAGCAGGAATGTTGTAACAATAAACTCATACCAAAGATATATATAGGCCCTAGGTTGACAACAACAAGGAAGAAAGACCAATAAAGAGAGGCTACAGTATAACATCTTTATCAGCTTATCTGTTTCCTCACCAGCTGTACTCTAAAGTGAGTAAGATTATGCATATATTGGTGTGGGATTAGACTGAAACCTAAGGCTTAGAATTTAGAAATTGGTATGTGGTAACAAAGCTTACTGATTTCTACATTGCACATTGCTTCCTTGTTTTCCTTTCTTGGAGGATATATGAGTATTTTTTGTTAAATTTTCCCCATTAAAAATAAAATTATTTTTGCTCTCTAATGAACCTTGTCTTATGATTTTTTTTCTCTTCATGTACATTAACTCATACACTGAAGCAAGTAGGAAAAAAATCCCATCACATTTCACATTACATTTTTTTTATCCTGAGGCACAATGTTTGCTGTGTAGCTTATCCATGGAATACTCTGATGTTTCACAATCCATGGAATGCCTTGGTCCTCACAATCACTTTAAATAAGGGCCTGCAATTTAAGTGACCTTATCCTGACACTTCTATGGCTACCGTTGCTTGAGTTTACTCAATGTAGCAAATCTAGTTTGGAGGGAAAGCACAGAGAATCTGAAAGTATAGGCTGTCTTGTTCAAGGCTGCATCTTTATTAGGGATTTGTGACAGCATTGTCAAGGATAATAAAGAATATGAAGTTATGAATCAGTTTTTAGATCCTGATACACAGTTCAGAAGACATGAGAGAGATTCATGAGGTGCTCTTAGAAGAACCTCAGTTGCATGAAACACTAAGGAAAATAATATAGGAATGTATCTGGAGAGCAGTATGTCTCCTCAGATGTCTCCAGAGCTCCAAAATATTACTTGTGTCAGAGCCTTAAGCTCTTGACTTCAAATATACATTCTATATTTGCTTCAGCAGACTATTTGGAAGCTAAAACTGAATCCAACCTGGCTAGAGACAAGAAATGGTATCACGAAGTCAATTCAAATAATAACATTGATTAGAAACAAGGTCTAAGTAAAACCTAAATATCAGCCAACGGGAACGGGCAAAAAAATGTAGGCATTAGGTGGGCTAGAAAACTAGCAAAAATTGATGCCATTGATGCAGCAATTCACTTCTCATAAGGACTGACTTTTAAAGCTGGGTTCTCAGAGTCCCACCTAAAATTCAGGTGCAAATGAGCAGAGAGAGTATAGCAGTGGTGGTATTCAGCAGGTTCTGACCGGTTCTAGAGAACTGGTAGTGGAAATTTTGAGTAGTTCGGAATACCACCTCTGACCGGCCCCTCCTCCATCTATTATCTGCCTCCTGAGTCCCAGCTGATTGGCTGGATCTTCTTTTGTTGCCTTGCACAGGAGAACGGAGCTGGAAAGCAGGTCAGTGGGGTGAGGAGGGGAGTGGATTTTGCAGTAACCTTCTCCCAAGAGTGGGGAGGGAATAGGGATTTTGCAGTGTCCTTCCTGTGCCAATCCACCAATCCATGCCCACCAAGCCATGCCATGCCCACTAAGCCACGCCCACAGAACCGGTAGTAAAACAAATTGAATCCCACCACTGGAATATACTTATAAAAAGACACATATTCATGAAGAGTTCAGTCTTTAATTCTCTGTATGGCCATTTCTTCGCCTGACGATCAACTCTCTGTCTATGTTTCAATGCCTGAGATTCTTGGGACTATATCAGAATCTGAGGATGCCATCACAACCCAAGGGTGCCAAAAATGATTCCCTTTCAGGAAGGAACAGGAGTTTTTTTTGGTTAACTCCAGAGTCTTGGAAACTATTTTCTTCTGTAAATTTCTTAACTTAGTTCTTTGAAAACAAATCCTCCAGGGCATGGAGGCAAAGATGACAGAATAGACTCTTTCAACTATTTTCATGCTGTTAATCCAATTAAATATCTCTATAAGCTCTACCTAAGCAGTTATTCTAAAATTATGCTCAAAGTCCAGCAAATTTTGTGGCACTTTGTAATGTTATTTAAATGATGATAACCAGGTTTATTTTTAGAAAGGACAACTGAAATTGTTTTCTCCAACCCTTGAATTTATGCACCATTTCTGGATGACTTTCGTGTGAATTCTATCAGTCAAGGTGTACATCATGCTCAGACTAAATCTTCAACTTTTGCCACTTGGAGAATATAGTTATTGCTTTTTCCTATTTCTCATGCCTACTCATTAAAAGAAAAGAATGTTTTGTGGTAAAATCCTTGCTATTTTCAGAGGAAATTGGCTGTGCAGTGCCTTACATAGTTCTTATCCATAGTCTCAATTTTGCTGCCACTATGTATGAAACTGTATGTATTAGTGTCTTTAAAGCAGGTGAAAAAGGTTTATAGTGAGATATTTTCACTGTAATACTTATTAACAAGCCACTCTATATTCTCTGTCTACTCATTTTCAGGCTTTTCGGAGCCAGTGCTCTCTTTACCTTTCCCAGTTTTTAAACACAATTTGGCATCTGCTGTTCTATCCTAAAAATGGTCTAAGAAACATGATACACATCTTGACAAGAAAATAGCATGTTTTTAAAGAGGTATAAGTTGTGATCCTCTTTGTGCTATCTTAAAATTTTCAATAATCCTTTAGTAGATTTTTCAGTAAGTGCTCTAGTATCTTGTCTGAACATAGGGAGATACTTTATACCCTTAGTTAGTTTTGAAAAAAAAAAAGAATTTCTGAATGTGGAATTGTCCCAGACATGGTAAACTTTTAAATAGTTTTATAGTCAAAGCTCCTTCAATAATAACATTTGCTTGGAAATTCTTTATCTTTTTTCTCTCTGAAACTAACATACCCTGAACCCTTTTAGCTAAACAGTGACAGTCTATATCAATGAATAAGTTTAAATATATGGTTCCCCAGTCTCGGGAACAATTGTGTATCAGTTCATTTGCCTATTCAGTAATTTTTCATCTCACCTTTCCACTAAGAGTGGAAGATTGCATTCATAGCATGGCCTCCTCTAATTTTTCACAACAATCTTGTGATGTTGAATGGACTATGAAATAGTGACTGGCACAATGTCACCCAGTTATTCATATTTTAAGTTAGGTAGACCTACTAAAAGCAAAAAAAAAAAAAAAAAAGAGAGAGAAAGACAAAAATACAGAAGGAACCTTCTCTACTTTAAAAAGGCTTCTTCAATTTGCTTTGTGGTGGTACAATTCTCAACAGGGAAGTCCCTGCAGAGACTCACTTTTACAATCGCTGTCAAGCAAAAATATTCTTGCTTTAAACAACAGAAACTCAAGGCTCAAGAGAATTCCATATAACTCAAGGTTTTAAGTACAAGCACAACACAATAAATGTTTGACTGACCTGGTTCCAATTGTACAATTTAGAACATGCCCTGAGATGCTGCAGAGAAATCTGACATTCACTCACATTCGTATTTTCCAATGGCCAATGGATATTTGCTATATTCTATTTCATTTTATATATAAGCTGGAAGCAATTTTTTTCCTACTTAAAATGGCCATTATATAAAATGAATATGCCCATTGATCTTCTTTTCCCCCTTTTCTCTGCCTGAGAAAAAGGAATGTGTAGCCTAAGATCTTTCCATTCCCTCCATTTTAAAAAGAAAAATCACTGTCAAAAGGTCACAAAAGGACAATATTAACATTTTCCCTCCATGCAGAGTCAGTTTTTGACACTGTTCTCATCAAAGAAGACACTGTGGGATAAGAAATACATTAGGATGTACAAGCAAAAACTGTACTGAAAGTGAAACTGTCCCAAATGAAGACATTTCTATAGTATTTGGATCCTCCATGACTTTTAAATTTCTTTTAAATTTCTTATTCATCATAAGCATGAAACTTACACCATTATTTAGAGGCACCTTCCTTTGGTAGCTTGAGGGATGAGAAAAAGGAAGGGACCATTCCCATGAGAGACCATTCTCATTTCCATAAGCTTAAATTCAGCTTTGTCAAATATCCTTCCCTGTAGGAAAAACAGCAGGTGTCAAACACACTGGCAAAGAACAAGTCCCATTAGCTGGTGACCTTTCTTTTCCAAGATAGAATGGCACTGTTTTTCAATATTGCTCTAAGAGGTCATTAGTAGCTGCTGTGACAGATGTTGTCAGAACTTTACACTTACACTGGGACTTGCATAATGGGCACTAAAGATCACGATCTGGCCTTGCTTTTCTGAAACAAGGGTCTTCATTATCTTCCCAAGATATTATCAAAGTTGCACAAGATATGGCTTACTTTGATAGATGTTGGAAGGGAATTTGTATAGTTGGTCCCCTTTGTGGCCAATCTATCATTTTGGGGGTGACTTTTACTGTAAGTTGTCTGGAGGACAGGGCCCAATTCTGCTGAGTGAAAGAAAAAGTTACAACTTACAACTTAAATTAATTGTTCTAAATGCTGTTAAAACAAAGATTTTGCAATGCTGGAAAGCAGCAGAAAGATATAACTGTATGGGCAGTTATGGGAAAACATGGGAGATACCACAGCTCATAAAAGTAACTTATTTTGCTAAGGATATACACAACTTATATAACATAATGTGATAAACTTTTGGCAATATATATTTTACAATAGGATTTAACTATATACAATTCAGTGTAATATTAATGATTGTACATTAGTTGCCCTTTACACTATTAGTATCTCTTCCTTCAATGTACTCATACCGGTATTACTTTTATTTATTTATAGAAGAAAGAAAAATAACAAGGAAAAAGATAATAATGGCAATACTTTAAAATATTTTTTCTTAGAAATTAGAAATGAGTAAGAGTTGTTTGTGCTCTGTTTTAAATAATTTTTATTGAGAATTTTTACTTGAATTTTACACACACACACACACAAATAAAAAAGAAAAAGTGCATGAAACAATACAGTTAGAAGGAAGAAAAGAAAAAGAAGTGACTTTCAATCTTCATTAGAGCAGTTAGAATCAAAATGATTATCCCTCCTCCCTGTTAACCAAACTTTTGTCCACTAATTCAACCGTTTTTATATTGTTCAGTCTAAAAATAATTATTTTAGCTATTTCCATTTTCATCAAAATATTCAGCAACAGTGTTCATTATTTTAATCTTTTGCTGTGGGTACATCAATATACCTCCATTTTATACATGTAGTATAATTTTGCTTCTCAATGAAATTATACCCTCTTTTATAAATTTATCTATCACAAATATATTCTTTTGGAGTAGACCAAAAATCCTGTTGTAGTTGCTTGAATAGAATAATAATAAATACATTTATATAAAAATTCCTTTCTGAACATGAAAAGCCTGGGTGGATTTTATATTTTCCTTGTTTGAGATTGATGTCATCAGGACTGCTTGAATTTAACAATAATAAAAAATAATGACTTTCTGATCATGTGAAGCCTGGCTGGATTTTACATTCTCCCTGTTCCACATTGATGTCATCCGGACTTCAGAATGACCTCAACCTGATGATAAGCAGTTATTTTTATTTCTTAGCTAGTTTAACTTCCCTGCAAAAATGTGTGGAAAGAACAGTAATTATTCTGACGCAGGACTAATTTTTTCTTAAGCGTGAACGTCAAGGGACAGTATTCTGTGTGGCATTTTATAGAACTGCATCTGTGCCCAACAGAGACTTGCCAACAAGCATAGCTGAAAAGTTTCATGCCTCTCAGAAATGAAAAGGACTTTAACAAGCAAAACATGAGAAATGTAGTCAGGGCTGGCAGGAAAGCTCCATGGGTTGTAAAGCCGGAGTTTGCAAGCATCAAGCAATTGTCTTCAGTGAGCAAACTGGGATTGCATCAACCACAATAGACTTATCAGGTGCATTTTAACAGTGATGTTTCCAAACCACATTAACTGTTTCTTTTTACAGGTTGATATGTTGCGCTCTGACAGATCATGTCAAGTTGTGTCAACTGGGCAATTTATAAAAGGGTATTTTTTTTTCCTCTTTAAATTTGCAGTTGCTGAGAAGTGCTATTTGGAAAGAAACTTCTATAAAAAAAAGAAAACAGAAATACAAAACCATCTATATAGAAACATTTCAAAATTTGCACTACTCGTATTTTCCCCATTATAGCTAGAAATGTGGAGTGTCCATGACAAGTTTATATATATTGAACGTACTGCCTGATGTCCTTTATTTGCCTAGAGTGTATATTCTTTATATCCTGGGAAGATACAATTAATCATAAATACTATGAAAATAAATTCCAACTCCTGTTCTTTTCAGAGTGAAAAAAAAACCCTCTTATCCCCCAAAATGGTTTTTTTGAAAACTGATGTCAAATCTGACATTTCTACTCTTCCTTATCTGTCTTCATGAGCTTTCTTTCCCACTACCATCTATCTTCATTGTCTTTATGTGAGGCAAAGAAGTGACAATGCACTTATGCATCAAAAACATTTCCTTTTATCATATATAGCTTGACTAAGGTCCAAAGGAGAAAGGAGGGGAGGGATGTCCTTGGAGGTGATTGTGTATATCTAGATGGCTATCAAAACTTGTGATCAAAGCGCCACTCCTTTTAACATCACACACATATAAAAAGGGATCTGATTTCAAACGCATAACTGTGACCACCCTTTCTCCAACCACAGCACATATAATCTTATATAAATGCAAATGGACAATTATTGTAAAAGAAAGAAAGAAGAAAGAAAGAAAGAAAGAAAGAAAGAAAGAAAGAAAGAAAGAAAGAAAGAAAGAAAGAAAGAAAGAAAGAAAGAAAGAAAGAAAGAATTAATTAATACACACAGGCACCTACACATAAGTATTCATAGTGAACATGATGACTAGTTTGTAAGCCTCCATGCTGAACTGATGAACCATTCCATAGTAATCTTCATTTTGGAAGATGGATGCAAGCATAGTTAAAGATGCCATGTTGCATTTAAACTCAATCTCTCTCCCTCTCCCTCCCTCTCTATTACTCCATCTATGTATATACATAAAATCTTAAGTTTTCTCTTGGACGTTCATCATGCACCTTATTGATATTTGTTTACTTTTCAAGATCAGTCAATAATGTAACAGCTACTGTGTGTGTAGCTCTGCCTTACCATCAAACTTAAAAACCACCTAGCAAAGTGCACTAGCCATGAACCTGCTGTTTTTCAGAGGGAGGGAAATAAGAGGCAACCATCATCCATACTGGTGATAATTTGAAGTATAATAATATCAAATAAAAAAATAAGCAGCCCAATCCTTTTATGTTTTTAAGGAAGCTTGAGAAAGATCAAATACTTTTTATGCAAATGCAACTTTGTCCAGGCTTAGCAATATCAATGTAGTCATTTATGTTTAAATGGTTTTGTGAATAAAACTGCAGGAGATGGATTAACCCAGAAGGGCTATGTACAATTGTGGAAAAGCTGTGGATTAACAAATGCAAATTATCTGCAAAATAAGGAAACTAGATGCTGAGTGTAGATTTGCCATATTGTGAGTTGATAGATGAGGGGAGAACCTAGGATACCCAATTTTCATGTAACAAATGGCATTAAAAAAAATATTTTCAACATATAGAAAATGTTAAAATCTTCTTGTCTAAACCATGAAAACTAGATTTTAAAAAATACAAATAAAATCGGAATTTAGTAATTGGAAAAGGCCAATTTTTAAAAAAACTGGCTTATATTTAAGTTTGTCTTGGTGAAATAATGGATGAGTATGGATATGTTCATAACACATTTAGTGTGAGGTGCTGAATAAAATTGAATGAATGAATGGTTTCTTTTATTTGCAAAGAGAAATACGTAGTCATTTATTTTATAGATTTATAATTTGCATTTTCTTCTCTAGAAATTCAAGGAGATATCCGTATTTTGTCCTCAGAATCCTAATTCCATAAGTTTCATAGGCATCTATGGGTGCAGACAGTAAAAAAATCAACATAACAATTACGGTCACACAATCAACTCAACCCCAATGTCTGACATTGGAAAGTCATGATTGCCCTAATAACTTTTTGACCCTTCCTCTTGTGAATGCCGCTTATGGATTTGATACTGTTTGAACCCAAATATCCAGTCAGCTTCCTTTGCTAAAAATGAACTGCTCTTGTATAATTATGTGCAGACAACATTTTGTCTGAAACAGTATAAGGTTTCCTGCCTGAGCAGGGAGGTGGATGATAAAAACTCCAAGGTCCTTTCTAACTCTGTTATTCTGTTAAATTCTGTTTCTTCCCATGTTACTCTATACTTTCGAGGGGGAATAGACATGAGTACAGAGCACTGTTGCCCCTGTTTCACTTTCCATGGGTGGCTGCTGTGTAGCTACAGTGGTAAAATATGTTCATAGGAGTTGGTTATTCCTGGAATCGAGGATACTGGAAAATCAAAAACCTCATTCAGCGGAATGATTCTTATGGTTACAAAAGCAAGAATAAGTTTTACTTAAATCTCAAAGAAAGATACAGTCCTGACAATGTCTATCAGCAAACTTAAATTTTGAGAATACATAGAAATGACAAAACTATATATTTACACAATGAAAGTTTAACTAAATTTAAGGAAGAATGGTTCCCATAGATACAGTGCATCAAGTGAAATGGTAAATATAACCACATAGTCTGAGTTTTAAAAGGGCCTGAACGCCAACAAATTAGCAAATGATTTTTGACTCCTAGTAACCACATAGACATAGTTTCTTTATGATATCCTTATCCCAATTGTTCAAGTTTCCCAGTGGTGTACTTATATATACTTTATATACTATATAGTAATGATACAATTAACTTACAATCAAAACCATTAACATGAAACCAATACTTTGATGTGAATTGCAGTCATTCTTTTTTTTAATGTTATATTTAATTTTGGATGAAAACAAAACAAAACACCGGATTATTTTAATCTTTTAATACTAATATTCTAAACTGTAATTAATATTGATCCATTTATTTCCTCAATTTTCAATACTTTAAACTGTTTAAATAAATAGAATAAGAATAATCTCTAATCGTATCATATTTCACTGCATTGAAATAGTGCCTGGTATGCAAATATAATAAAAAGGAAGCAAATAAGGAAAAAAAATCAGTGGATGATTCTGAGGACAGAGAGTCTCATTATTGCAGGGTCCATACAAGGGGAGAATGGGATTGATTTGCTTATGAAACAAGACTTCATGTTCTAAGCTTGCTAACTTGGTAGCAAGAGGTTTTGAACTCAATAGAGCTTATGACAGAATAAGAACATGCACATTTTCTTGTATTTGTAGGGACAGTTTAATGGTCTCTATTGATCTCTTTCCTTTTAAAATAAAAGGTCAACATGGAAGAAGTCCCTCTCAAGCACACTGTAGCAGTAGCTCATACTTGAACAAATGTAAAATCGAACTTCATAGTGGGTATGTAAGGCTAGATCTGTGCATTAACTCTAAAAACATATGTGCATCATGAAGTATGTATAGATGCTTACAAGGAAGAAAGAAAAATAGGAAGGTTTCGTGGGAGGCTTGCATTTATATTTGTAAAGAAGATCAAAGTGTTTTAAAAATTAGGTATCTTAGTTTAAAACTAACAAAAACTTATTTTGTTAATCAAAGCAATTGCATTTTTGTCTTGGGCCTGCACTCTTTTGGAGTGTTTGTGCATGTGTATGTGCATGCATATACAGGGAAAAGGAAAGAGAGAAATGTATACATGCATACACACATACCACATATTTTCCCACCAACAAAGTATGCTGTTGCTGAGGTGATGGTGTATGTGTGTGGTTCTTGGAAGGGATGAGGGAAGAATACTATGATTGTATGTCGATTTGTATTGTCAGGAAGATCAGCCAAGGCATGGAAGATCCCATCAAGCAGGCACCTATTGGGTAACAGCAGTATAGCATGATGTTGATTTTAGATTATTTTAATAGCAGTGATATTTTCTTCTGCATGGGATAAGGCCTCCTGCCTCTTGTACAAAACAAAGGACAGAAGGTATAAAATCAGAAATATAATGCTATATAATGAACTACTGAGTTAGGATGATTGTCAACATGCTGTTGAGGAAAATAAATTGGTCAAGTCCAAGTCTGGTGGGAATAGAAAGCTAACCAATTCTGACAATGAGATCCTGAGCACATATCCACCATTTTCAAGGATAACATCAAGAATCATGTTGAAGTAATGAACCTCCTTGATAGAGAACTAAAGGAATTGTGGAATGGACATAAAGTCATTAAAGATGAATATTAAAAGACACTGCCACAGCTCAAGAAACAAAAAGAAAGCAAACTGTATATCAGAGCAAAATGAAAATGGTTAAGAACAAGAGAGAAGCCAAAGTCAAGAAAAACAAAGATCTCAGGAAGGAATTTCACAAAGAGTTTCATATATATGTTAGCAGATATAAGTAGCAGCCATCTGCTAGATCACCAATGATGGAAACAGACATGGAAAAATAAGAAGAGCTATGCAAGCAAATCTGGAGAATAACACAATGGCCAATAGATTGGAAGAAATGAATATACTTATCAATAGCAAAGAAAAGAGACTGAATAGAGAGTGCAAACTATCATACATTATTCTTAATTTCACATGCGAACAAAATATTGCTTAGGATCATCCAATGCAGATTAGATTAGAACCCTACAGGAAAAAAGAGAGGCCAGATGTTCTAACTGGCTTTATAAAAAGCTAAAAAACTTGAGGCTTTATTGCTGATTCATGTTGGAGAAAGTCAGTGAATAGCAAAAAGAAGTCAGTATGTGCTTCATTGATTATACAGAGGCCTTTGATTTGGTCAGTCATGTCAAGCTGTGAACATTCTTAAAAATCAAAATTCCAAGGCACAGAATTGTCCTGATGTGATACTTACATACTTCTCAAGAAGCCACAGTATGGACAGATTATGGCTAAACAAATCCTGTTTAGGTTAGCATAGGATAAGGATGTTTCTCCTCTTATTTATTCAATTTATATGCTGAATATTTATTAAGAAAAGTGGATTGCAAAAAGAGTAGTACATTTTTTTTAAATTGGAGGGAGAAACTCCAGTAACCTGAATTCTGCAGAGGATACTATTCTGGTAGCTGAACATGAAAAATGACTTGCAAACTCTAATAGAAAGTCAAGGAACAGAGTGAAAAAATGTGGACTAAGGTTAAATATAAAGAAGATCAACATTATGACAATTAGTACAGCATCAGGCCTTGGAAATGACAGTGAAGATATTGAGATGGTAGATATCTTTTGCCTTTTAGGAACAACTAGAACAACTACTAAGTAAAGTATCATAGATTAGCCCTTGGTAGTATGAAGGTATAAAGGCCTTGGAAAAGATTTTTATCTGCCATGATAGACGTATGCCTCCAGAGATCAGAATGGTACAGGCGATGATTTACCAGGTGATACTCTTTGGAAGCAAAAGTTGGATTTCAAAGGAGTGTAGAAAGAATACTGATGCTTTGGAATGTTAATGCTGAAGAAGACTCCTGAGAATACTGTGGACAACCAAGAAATTGTACTGTTGAATCATCAGATAAACCAATCCAAAGTTCTTAGTCAAGGCACAAATGACCGATCTCAAATAATAATACTTTAGACACATTATGGAAACACCTTGCTATCCAAGGAAATTCACAATATTGTTAAATTTGGAAAGAAAGAGAAGAAGTTGAGCAGCATACAGAGTAGGTAGATTCAATTAGAATGATAGTAGTGCACTGTTGGAACAACTAAAGGGCCATGTTGGAGACAGATCTTCTGAAAGAAAGTTTATATATGCAATTGCTAAGAGCCAATACCAGTTTGATGGCACACTTCATATTTATATTTACAAACACACACACATACCTGTGCACAAAATGCAAGACTGTATACACAGAAGCATTTACTGGGGTGGTGAGTTTCCAAATTTGTTCCCAATGGAAATTAATAGTGACATGAAAGAGAACCTGGGCAAAATTTTCTTCATATTTATAAAATGTGGATTTTTGTTGGAGGGGGAGCTTTTGGGACAGGTGGGATTATTTTAATTTTGGAGTTGTCTCTTTTTAGGATAAATTTTGTGCAATCTTACTAATCACCCAAATCACTGAAAGGTTGGCCAATTTGATTGCTGCTGAGATATCATAAGCCAGTTTCAACAACACAAATGCAATGACACAAAAGCCATCTTCACTTCTGTGCTACTGTACTTACTTATGAAAAGTATTTCAAATGAGCAATTTGCATAAATCTGCCAAGTGTTTTTTCGACGTAGTTTGAAATTGTTTAAATGTTAATGTGTCCAAGAATATATGTAGTCCTCCTGTTTCTCAACATAGGAAAACATAAGTCGCAGGTTTGTTTCTACTACTTAGGCTTGTGGAATTTAATATTTCAGAAGTCTTCTTTTACTTTCTACAAAGTAAAAGATTGTCTATTGATTAGAGCTAGCTATTTAAATAGCAAGAGATCAAGAGACTTTACATTTAACTTCTAATCCAATAACTATGTTTTAGCCAAACTAATAATTTGATATATTTTCTTTCTTTAAGGTTGTGTCCTTGTATAAACTTAGAATTTTGTATTTGTAAATTATGCCTGGAATAGGTAGATAGATGAGAAAACATGCATGGAATAGGTAGATGAGAGAGAGGGGGGGGAGGGGTTACAGAGATAATTATAGATATCTTATATGGGAAGCCCTTCATTTCTCTAACTCTCAGACCAATGTTCCTCATTGAAAGTGCCCACAGGGATGGTTTGTTTCATTCAATAATGGTGTTTTCTGTGTAGATAAACATTGTGAAAACAAAACATTGTTTCTAAGGCAGAACTATTGCTTTACACAGAATCAGCCTACCACTTTATCAAATGTGATACAACTCTCACACAAAGGCATCTCATCAAGATGCTTTACCTTAGACCTCTTTTAAAAGTTCAAATTTTGCCACCAAGACAAATTCCTTGTGTGTCTAATCTCACTTGGCCAATATTAATTAATTAATTCATTCATTCATTCATTCATTCATTCATTCATTCATTCATTCAAGCCTCATGCAACTGGATAAGACCTGGAAATTAAGAATTATGCAGATTTCAATAAGATTTCCTTAATCCCCATCTGGGATGAAAACAGAATCTTGGAAACTGTGTTAGCAATTCACCAGTCCCAATTTATAGTGAGAAAAATAAGGTACAATCTACCTGAAAGCTTTGGAAAGCTATTTCCCAGGTTTCACCCTATCTTTAGTTGTGTTGTCATTTATGACTTGCCCACTGCTCTCTCTTCTAATCCCTCCCCCCCAGTTTCCCCAAAATCTGAAAAATAAGTTTTTTGGCTGTTGCTTTTGTGTTCTTTAAAGAAATGCAACCATCTAAAACATTAAAACAAGCATAATGAAATATGATTAAAGCTAAATCTAAATCATTAAATTATCATCAATAAAGTTAGATGATATGCTTACATAAACTTGAGGAAAAACTGCAAAAAGGCAATCCACAAAGCTGAGGCAAAGTCATAAATGTAAAAATATCAGTTGGGGTTACATTAACTCAGGACAGGTGATATAGGAGGTAGCTATACAACCAAGAATATTTCAAATATATTAAATATTGTTGAAAACAACAATAAAGAGCTTTAAACATTAAATGACATTACAGGCATAGTTTTTATCCACATGCATGTTTAAATACTTTATTTGGAATTCATTCTGGAAAAAAATTAACAGGTGAGAAGAATTTATCCATATTAGAGCATTCTAACACTGTATGGAATTGCACAGATATTTGTCTTACAGTGATTTGTGGGATCATACCAAAAACCTATATATTAAAAAAAGAACTAAGTTTCAAATATTTTGGCTTTTAAATACTCCCTTCTAGCAACTCATTCACATTTCTGGCACCTTAATTTTACAAACACTGTATTTAAGGAAAGAGCAGACACAGTTATATCTGAAAATACCATGGTTATTCAGTTATCAAAGCAGATCATTCTACAGGAGACTGAATCTCGAAAGAAAAGATCTTTAAAAAGGGAAGAGGACCTTTATCTATGCAGAATCCTCAGCTTGTGATCTGATTATATAGATAATGTGAAGAGATGTAAGGGAAGGAAGAATAAAAGAATCTAAGCTGTAGTTATTCTTGTAGGTCCTTAAAAGATGGGATATCCTGGTGATTTTTTAAAAAGTTATTAACAGGCTGTATTTTACAGGAGAAAGATCCCAAAGCAAGCAAAGGAGGGGGCTTCTTTTCATTTGTAAAATACATAATACAACTAATAATAATTTTATAGCCTTTCTTATTTGCAAAATCCCCATGGAAGCTGTCCCCTCCTGATGTCCTTTTTTTGTATTTAATTAAACTGTGGGAAACCAAGCAAGATGCAAACTGCTCCATTTACAGACACACACATATATGCACACACCTTGAACTTTCATCCTTCCTTCTGTCAAGTCCTACATTGTTCTATTCTCACATAGCTACAAACTTTCTCCTCAAAGGGTTTGCATTGTACATTTGACATAACTATCATATATAGTGAATGAATAGGCTGGAAAACAAGAGACAGACTATGCCCTAGAGTCTCTTGGTATATGTTCTGGCAGTATATTATAGGATTTTTCACAAAGTTTTCACAAACTTTTATGATTGGCTTTCATGTTTGATGCCACTGTATCAACATGAACTACACAACCCTGCCAATTAGTTTTGTGCATTGCTATGACAAAACAAAAGGGTTAACTGTGGTATTATTGTATTCAATAATTATTGAGTGATCTTGAATGAAAGAGAAGTATGTTGGAAGTGTCAGATTGGGTCTAAGACTATCTTACTGCTTAGTAATACAATACTCCTGCTGACAAAGATTAAACTTAGATTGAAGCCATTGTAAAAGACATTGGGGAGCTTAGAACTTAGAATGTAGCAGGACCAACTGATTTAGATTTCTAGCAACTCATGATTCTCTTTTGAGAAGTTATATCCCAATTATCACCTTGGCTGTTGAAATTATCAATTACAATTTTTTTCTTCGTTTTCACATAGCTGATTCCATGAAATAAAAGATCATACATGACTTGTAAAGCAGGCTGACTTGCTGTTGTTGTTAGTTGCAAAGTCGTATCTGACCCCATGGACAACATTCCTCCAGGCCTTCCTATCCTCTACTATCTTCCAGAGTCCATTTAAGCTCACACCTACTTCAGTGACTCCATTCCGACATCTCATTCTCTGTCATCCCCTTCTTCTTTTGCCCTCCATCTTTCCCAGCATTAGGCTCTTTTCCAGTGAGTTCTTCCTTCTCATTAGGTGGACAAAGTGAGTTTCATCTTCAGGATCCGGCCTTTTAAAGAGCAGTTGGGGTTGATCTCCCCTAGGACTGACTGGTTTGATCGCCTTGCAGCCCAAGGGACTTGCAGGAGTCTTCTCCAGCACTTTACTGACTTACATTTCTCTTATTTTAAAAATATCTTAGTATCACTATCAATTGCCACTGCAGTTGGCATAATGCATAAAATGTTTTTCATTAGAAAAGCCATGACATCTTTAATTTCATAACTAGGTAGGAACACTGATTGACAATCAATTTCACATGCTGTTGTGCAAATGGAATAGACAACAGGTGCAAAGCATAGGCAGTTAGCAAGACATCCCCAATAAAGGAGTGGTTCTTCAGGTGGTGACCACAGACCACTTCTCAGTTCCTATGTTTTCTGGCTGATGGTTTGGTCACTGTTGAATGCTGGCGGTGCTTCCATTCTAGTGATAGCATGAGACGGAGTCTACAGCCCACACAAGTGGCTCAGGTAATACAGCTCATCCAGGATGGCACATCAATGCGAGCTGTGGCAAAAAGGTTTGCTGTATCTGTCAGAGTAGTGTCCAGAGCATGGAGGTGCTACCAGGAGACAGGCCAGTACATCAGGAGACCATAGGAGGAGGAGGCCATAGGAAGGCAACAACCCAGCATCTGGACCACTACCTCCACCTTTGTGCAAGGAGGGACAGGAGGAGCAATGCCAGAGCCCTGCAAAATGACCTCCAGCGAGCCACAAATGTGCATGTGGCTGCTCAAACGGTCAGAAACAGACTCCATGAGGGTGGTATGAGGGCCTGACATACACAGGTGGGGGTTGTGCTTACAGCCCAACACTGTGCAGGTTGTTTGGCATTTGCCAGAGAACACCAAGGTTGGCAAATTTGCCTCTGGTGCCCTGTGCTCTTTACAGATGAAAGCAGGTTCACACTGAGCACATGTGACAGACGTGACAGGGTCTGGAGACACCGTGGAGAACATTCTGCTACCTGCAACATCCTCCAGCATGACCGGTTTGGCAGTGGGTCAGTAATGGTGTGGGGTGGCATTTCTTTGGGGGCCGCAGAGCCCTCTGTGCTCTCCAGAGGTAGCCTGACTGCCATTAGGTACCAAGATGAGATCCTCAGACCCCTTGTGAGACCATATGCTGGTGGGTTCCTCCTAATGCAAGACAATGCTAGACCTCATGTGGCTGGAGTGTGTCAGCAGTTCCTGCAAGATGAAGGCATTGATGCTATGGACTGGCCTGCCCATTCCCCAGACCTGAATCCAATTGAACACATCTGGGACATCATGTCTCACTCAATCCACCAACGCCACATTGTACCCACAGACTGTCCAGGAGTTGGAGGATGCTATAGTCCAGGTGTGGGAGGAGATCCCTCAGGAGACCATCCACCACCTCATCAGGAGCATGCCCAGGCATTGTAGGGAGGTCATACAGGCACATGGAGGCCACACACATTACTGAGCCTCATTTTGACTTGTTTTAAGGACATTACATCAAAGTTGGATCACCCTGTAGTATTTTTTTTCCACTTTAATTTTGAGTGTAACTCCAAATCAAGACCTCCATGAGTTGCTAAATTTGATTTCCATTGATAATTTTTGTGTGATTTTGTTGTCAGCACATTCCACTATGTAATGAACAAAGTATTTAATAAGAATATTTCAATCATTCAGATCTAGGATGTCTTCTTTTTGTGTTCCCTTTATTCTTTTGAGCAGTGTATATTTTGATATGTAACTGTCACTGAAAGTTCTATCGGGGATTCTTATCATACATAAAATATTTAAAGTTCACCTTTAGATTAACAGTGAACCTTAAATAGCATTAGAAGATTAGTAGTCAATAATCAAAGCATAACTCTTAGTAAAAACATGATACGATGGTTGATTTAGAATACGTGAAATTTGAAGAGCTCCTGGTCTGAATGAAATTTAACTGACCAAATAAAAACATTTTGGACTGAGGGAACAAAAAATACTGAACCTCATCAAAATGATCGAAAACAGTTTTTAAAAAATGTCATATCACAATTGTAGTGTTCACTGACTGTCATATCACAATTGTCATATCACAATTGTAGTGTTGACTGACTGGTCAGTTGCAATCAGCATGGTTAATCATTGCATTTGGATATGGAAATTATACAATCTGACAAAAGATTTCAAACTAATTATTATCTGAATGCTCTACAAACTCACAGAAAATTGCTTCTTCCAGGTTGACCTTGGAAGCAAATGGAATATCAGCATTTTCAGTGGAAGATCTCCCTACAAAGAAGTTTGATGTCACCAGTCCTCTTTAACAGTGATATGAGTAATCCACTAATCCATCCATACTCAAGAAGCTATTATGCTTTGATGATTTTGTCATACCAGGCCAGGTTTGGGAATATATTCAAATCAAAACAGATTAAACATTAAAATAAACTGACTATTAAATCAGGTTCTTCTAGTTGTGCAACCAAGAAGCAAACCAGAAATTAAGGATTTATTTAATACCTTGTAATAATTTTGAATCAGATACTTTATTTAAAATACATACAGAGAAATTAGTGCTACCAACCTTTAAAATACATTCAGAAGCAAGATTAGTGCCACCAACCTTTGAAATTTCCACTGGAGATTCAATCAGCAAATATTAAAAGGTGTGGGGTTTTTTTTGGCTCTCTGTTACTCTGGTGCATTTCTGGTGTGGCAATATTTCATTCATGCAAGAAAAAAAAAATGATTTGCTATTGAACAGCAGCTGCTGAATTATTGCAGATAGTTTGAAGCCTGCTAAAACACGTAAACTGTATATTCCTGCCATAGTAACTGCTCCATGTACCCAGACAACTGTAACCAATTGATCCGAGAGAAAGCAATAGTTGGCAGATGCTAGACATTTTCAGTTCAATTGTACCAATAACAGAAATGGTTGAGACAAGCCACCATTTTTCTGATGGCAACAAAACTATGAAATAGCAGAGCAATTTCTGTTAGAGAAGGATTATGGCAGATACAACTGAAAAGAACTTGCAGATGTTAGGTATCCACCTAGGTATAGATGAAGAATAATATCTGTCTGGTGGAGTAGAGTGGACACTGTCTTTTGGAAAACCTTTATAACCAGATAATACAACCAAACTTCAAATGTGGATATTCTGTCACACCAGAGGCTAGTGACTATGGCAAGAGGCAGATGAAGTTCTATTTTGTTCTTCACCAAGGGCAAATTGCTACATTTCACAGGGCCTCCTAGCAATGAAATATGCACAACAGAGTAAAGAAATATGATGTGCTGAGTGGACATGAGAAAAATATTTATTTGACCCCTTAAAAAAATAATATATAATCCCTGCCTCCTATCCACAGGAAAATCATAGAATTGTTATTCTTTGGGGCGGGGGAGGTGAGAAGGGAGGCAGGACTTGGAACAGAGGAAAATAAGGCATTTTTAATTAAATTAAAGAGGAATGATAACAATGCAAAATAATATTTCAGAATAGAAATAATCCTGAAGATCCACATGTGACTAATCATTTTAAGATATAGGGTGTTTTTAAGAAGAATTTTGATGATAAAAACTAAAATTAAGGAAATAAAATAAAACTGAGAAGGAAAAAGAAAAAGAAAAAAGAGGAAGAAAAAGGTAGTAATATGATAAAGAAAAAAGAACTATGTAAGGAAGTTACTTCCAGACTTAATTGTTACAAGTATAATCACATTTAGTGAGTCTTCACACTCTCTAAGGTTACATTTATCTCTTCATCTCATATCCCATCTCTTTATACACAAATCCATTGTCCTAATTTGGCATCATCCTAACCACATCCTAACCCTATGAAAGAAAAAAGTCTACAAAGGGTTGCCCCAAAGAAACAACATATAGATGATAGATAGATAGATAGATAGATAGATAGATAGATAGATAGATAGATAGATA
>NW_020769312.1:6442471-6468580 GCF_900518735.1 Pseudonaja textilis | reverse complement strand
ATAGATAGATAGATAGATAGATAGATAGATAGATAGATAGATAGATATTAATCTTGTTCAAGTAAACTGATTTTACGTATCTTCCTTTTTTCTCTAACTGTCTCAGTTCATTTACATATTTGGTATAATACTTTATTTCTTTTTGTTTCTTCCTTATCCCATGACACCAAATTCTTCAAGGCTTTAGCAAGCCTCTTTTGTAGGAATAAGCAGAAATATTCACTCTCTTGGTTTTCCGTTTGAATTTCCCTTTTAAATTTTAAACTTCAGCCAGCTTCTTTTATAGATCCAGAGAAACATTTTCTTTCTAAAGCATTCTCTTGGCCTGTTTACTGTAAATCCACTTTCCATGTCTACCTTTGTTTTACATCTAAATTTCTTCAATAAGATATTTTAGGCATAGTCTATCCATAGCAGCAGACATCATTACTGACATTGTTGATATTGTAACTATTATTTTTTAAATTCATCCTTCAAAAGCGTCCTTCAATATTTTTAATGTTATAACATTCTGCATATGTTAAGGTATAAGATTGAATAACTGCCAGCTACTGTAAGGCTGATACAATGTAAGGCTGATGCAATGTAAGGCTGATACAACTGAAGATGAATCAGCATTGGTATTACTCTTTTAAGAAGAAGAATGAGTTCCGTGTAGAGTTAAGAAGATTGATTGCTTGTCAGGTATTTACCTACCATATTTGTTTTTGTATATGTCTTGTATATAAATCTCAGCCTCTGTGTGTTGTGTTTTGCTCCTGGGTTGCCTCACAATAGCAGTCACACTGCAAATGCTCTGACAGCATATCTATATGTTTTATTGCTACCTAAAATCTTTAGTCCATTTAGTTTTTGAAATTGCTTATCTGTTAGTTTTATAAAACCAAACTATGCCAATGTGGGATGCAGAATATTCCTCAAAGTCCATATCCTTGATGCTCATTTTGACAAATTCATAAGTTCTTATTCAGAGGAACAAGAGAAGCACTTTCATCAGGATATACTGGGCTTTGAATATCATTACCAAGGACAGTATTAATGAGAACATGATGGATGACTATGTTTGGAGGGCTTCTTTGACAAAGCGATTTGCAGTGTAGCTGCAGATCTAGAAATTTTACTCATTTCTGAACCTTTTGGAATGGTTTTGACTGTCTTTGTGAATTTGCCATGCAAATATATATTGTTCTTTCTCTAACTGCTTAAAAATATAAAATTTTGCCCGATATGTCTCTATAAATAGGAAACTTTTGTGGGGTATGGTCACAATATCACAAAGTCTGTGATGACTACAGCCATTTTTGTATAGGCTTTAGACATAAGCAATTGACATATAACATTTAGAAGCCAGGGTCAAAAATTGTGTTACATGGTGTAATATTTGTAACACCATCAAACAGCATCTGCATATCCCAGCTCCTTGGGATGAACTTGATAGATAGATAAAAATGAGAAGCCCAGGGTAAAATCTGGTTAATTATGCAACCAACCATAATAATAAAACTCATCAACCTGATGAAAGTACTATCCCCATTTGAATGCATGTTGTGTTATCATACACATGTTCATAAAATACAAACTTACAGTGCAATATTGCTTTTGAGGAAAACAACCAAAGTTGTGGATGGCCATGCCTTCTTCCTATGCATTTGTTTGTTAATTTTTTCTTCCACATCTACATTGAAGCCTTGGTGGTTCCTGGTGACTTTTCATAAAAGTACTAAACTAACCTATTCCTGCTTAGCTTTGAGCTCAGAAAAGTTCAGTATGGTGTTGTCATTTGCTGAGGCATATACAAATGAGGGCTGAACAAATATTTTTCTATTTCTATTCTCAGATGACTCTTTTTGCTCACTCATGTTCATTATTCTTTTTTCAGTTTTCATTCTATGGTTTAGGTCAAGTTAGATTTTTTTCCCCATAATAAATAGATTCTTCCAATTTATTTATTTTTCTGCACACTGTCTCTCATCTTCTATTTTTATTAGTGTTGGCATTGCTCCATCTGCTTTAAAGTCTGGTACACAGGCTGGCAAAGCACTGTAGAAAATCATCCATTGAATGATTAGTCTTGTTTTGACTACAGAAGAAATGGGAATTACAAAGAAATGATGAAACAAAAAGGCACCCAATACAGAAAAAAATAGGTCTCTCATTTAAAGATTTTGAAGGACATTGCATTAAAAATCATTTTTAGTTGAGCACACTGATAATCTAGATGGATGAAACTGATTTCGGGAACATAACAAACTTGGGAAGCTGTTTTATATTGAATAAGATGTTGCTCCATCAATACTGTTGAAGTTAACAAATGAAAGCATCTTCAGTTCAGGTTGATTGGAATATGCTACATCTGGACATAGTCCATGACTCAAAATGCTGAATTGCAGAACTCCAGAGAACCAATAGCAGCAACAATCACCAGGGAGGGTGAGATAGTAGCTTGCTATCATCTAATCATTATCCAGATTTTTGCAGATCACATCTGGTTCCCTAACTGAAGTAAAATGGCTTATTGCATACCAATAACATAACATAGTTGTTGAAGGATTAGGAGGGGATAAATACTTAGACAAATACATTTGAAAAGCACCATGGCTACAACTGACACTATTAGAGGGGTAACTCCTAGTTAAAGTTCAAAATGTATGTTTGACCTTACAATTTACAAAATCAGTCCCTGCTTTGCTAGACTGTATGCTTGTCAAGTAAAGGAAGGCATTTATTTTTCTCTCTTCTGTAATTATACTTGTTACATTACAGCCTTGCCTATCCTCTGTTATTCACATCTATACACACACCCCTTTTATTTTTAAGTGAAATTGTTTAAAAAAGGAAAAAATTCTTTTATATAAATGAAACCTATTCCTTCAAAAACTTACTGAGACGTGAACAGTTGTATAATATGACATGATTGTACAACTGAATTATTCACATTTGCCAGTTTTTGTAACAGTAACCAAAACATAGGAAATTAAAAATAAATTAGCATGTAGTCTGAATTTCAGAACAATGCTTCAGTCAAGACTTTCAGCAATAAAAAGCTACTTTATCAAGAAGTACATTTTAAAAGACCACCATATTCTTGATATAAAATAGAAACCTGGAGTTCTCTTCAAGAATCTAAACTTAAAAAGCTCCAGGCTGATTTGATTTTTTCAAAAGACATGTCTAATGAATAAGGATTAGTTGAATTAAAAATAGACATCTGAATATTGCTTGACAACCTTAGTATATTTGATTAGGCAGAAGATGACATTTGTGAACTAAGGGAAGAAACAGAAAGTAGTCTTATTTGCAAATGATATATTCGAATTTATTGGTAAAGTTCAGTCTTCCATACCAAAGATATTTAATTGATGTATTTGGAATCTTTCTGGGTATTGCACTACTTAAACACTTTGCTGGGATCAAGGAAGGGTGAAACATCTTTCAAACCTACTTCATAATATTCCAGATTCTCCCTGTACACCTTTAAAGAGTGTATATGGAGGCCCCATTGTTCATGTGTATAGAAATGTTTTATGAGTTGACACTTGTCAGGAGAAACAAAGGGGGTGAATTAAGGCAGAGGTGGTCTGCACTCTCATTGACAAGGGGTTCGCTGGTTGTGAGTGCGCTCCTGCACTTGCTTTACTTGCATGCGCTGCTTTGGGGCTGCAATGCAGCTTCAAACAGGCAGCTAATCAACTCTGGCAGTTCCAGTGAGTACAGCAGGATGGCACAGAACTCACCTGCGCAGCCTGGGCAGCCTGGGCAGGGGAAAAGTTATTTAGGGAAAGCATAGCACAAGGGCAGGTGGGCGGGCCCAGCCAGAGATCACAGCAAGGGGTTCGCCCAAACCTTGGTGACCACCCCGAAGCCCACCACTGGATTAAAGTCCATAGGATTGCACTACCAGCCCTATGTCTTTTCTGTGTGGAGTAAGACATCACACCCACACCTAAAACTGGCAGAGCTTGCAGGATCATGTTGTGACACCATTTTCAGCAGAATGTCCAAAATAATGGGTTTGCATGGGTAACATTGTTCCCAAAAACTTTGTGGACAGTTCTATGATCAGAAAAGGCTCCTATGCATGTGCCACACAAGTGCCAAACCATTGCTGATTTTCCAGTCAACCCTTAGAAGCAGAAGAAGACAGGGCACCAAGGCAGTGCATAAAACCCTACATTGCCTTCACATCTGAATGAGGCAAATAATATTGCATGTCATCCCATTGAGGCAAGAATAGCTACCCTACACCAGCCTAAAGTTAAGTGGGACACTGAGGACAATAAGTTTTTTTTTTTTAAATGGACATTTTTGATGATGACAAACAAGTAACTTGCAACGAGGAGAATGAAGAAGTCCTGACCCGACATTCAAGTGCCTTCTTTCTAAAGGAACAGTAGAATATGGAATGCTTTATGCCTTTATTGTATGCTTTTGTTTATGGAAGAAACAAACACACCTACAGTATATCATGCAACTGACCAATCAGATTCAGAAAGGAGAAAAGAGACAGAAACACAAACAAATGTTAGCTCTTCTGTGTCCTTTCATTTGTCAAAACAGATTGTGTTTGAAACACCATATGCTTGGAATGTTAAAGAAGTAAGAGAAACAGCAGAAAATAAATATTGCCCAATAGAGACACTGAGGTGTTTGATTTAAGAAAAAGACTATCTACATTTCAACATAGCCAGAAATACTCCACTCCCACCTCCATAATTTAAAATATACAAAGGGCACACAATTATGATCTTTGATTTTTCCCTCCCCAGTAATTAGAGCGTCCCGGTTTTCATTCCTTGGTGTTCAGTATTTCAACATTGTGATTGTGCCTACTGAACTCAAATTTTTCAATCTCCAGTTAAGCCTATACCGGCTGCCAACACTAAAAGGTTCACTGCTGTTTAAAAGGTTGATACTTGTAGGAATCAATGGAAATGTATAAATAATTCTTGCAAGGTGACAAAACCTAGCTTAGTTTTACTAAATAATGTGCAATATTAATATATTCTGTTGTGATAGTGAAGGAAAGACAATTCTATGCCTGAAGCTTAAAACTTTATGGGGTTTTTAAAAATGGCATCAGCATGCACCATAGCTGCTTGGTGGCCCAATGTTAAATCTGCAAGATTCAAAAAGGTTTTCTGACAACCAGCAGCATCTACAGGATGAATAAGATCTGAAAGATAACAGGTTTCTTCCTTGGCATGGAACCTAGGCTACAACCCAGCACCTGTCTTCCTTCAAATTTTTACTCTCTCCCAAAATATATCAATGCCAACATGGTTGCCAAAAGCAGGACATTAAAAACCACACTCAAATTGCATACAAAAATAGCCAAATCCTTTTTTTAAAATTATACTTCTATAACATGCAAGAAGCTTTGTCATAAGTCAGTGTGCACTAAATCATGGATGCCTTCCATGATACTATGACAATTAATTAATTAAATCTTGCTTTTATAGAGGTGACTTTATATTAGGATCATAAAAGAAACCTGTCAACATATTTATTTTCAAATCAAATGTTGCAATCCATCAAAGTAAATTGATAGCACAGAAGGTAGCAATGAATGGAAACCTCTGCTATTTATCATTCTTCATTAGAAGGATTTGCATACGATTTGGCATATTTGAGAGAATGATACCTAGAGCTTAGCATGCTGTTAATGAAGAACAATTATCTAAAAACAACCCAATGTATAACTTAATTGTTGCAACATAAAGTATCTCTTCTAGAAAATTTCACAGCAAAGGGTGTTGTTTGGGAGTGTCTATAGTAGAGTAAACAAAGACCATTTGTATACAAAATTGTTTGTACTTATTTATTGAATTTACATCCTGCCTTTATTTTATACAATTCAAGGCATTATACATAACCATGTTTCCTATTTTCCTCAGACAACAATCCTCAGATTGGCTTGAGGAAGAGGGATTGGCCCAAAGTAACTTCTGTTCCTAAGGGAGGACTAGAACTCACATTCTCCCGGTTTCTAGTCAACTACCATAACTATACTGTTTTGTTTAAATTTTAAAATATTTTGTAGAAATCTGTAGAACATTTAGGAAAATTTCAGGGACAGATTATTTCATAAAAATTAGTTTTGACACTTGTTGAACAGAATGGGATGAAAGAACACAGAGCCCCTCCCGCCCCCCCCCCCAACTAGATATGAATTTTTATAGATAACAATATTTAAAACCACTGTATTTTTAAACATTACTTTATTACTCACATGTTATAATAACTTTGTTTTATTTCTGTTAATCATTGGCTTCATTCCATGGTTTAAACACTATCTTTCTGTGGAGAAAAAGCTTTCTTTCACTCTTTTTTGAAGCACAGATGAAGCATTTTACATATCAACTGTTAGGTATAACATAAGTCACCTAACTAGTTTGGGTAAAATAATATATATATAAGCTATGATTGTTAGTTTAAGTGTGTGTCACTTTAAATGCAAAGCATGTAATTTTGGGTGTGGTGTGAAACCACCATAAGAGGGAGCAAGAGACCCTGACGAGACCCTGACTGTTTGCTGGCAATTACTGGCAATTACTGGAGTTGCAGACAGAAGAGAGGAGTTTCTGAGTTTTGCATATCTCTCTACTGCGAGGAGATATATCACCGGACTGATCTTTGTAAGTGTACTGACCTCTCTTTTTCGACACTGGAATTTGCAAATGAATAATCCCTGGACGGACTGAACTAAGTGAATGATATATGGACTGTTTTGACTATGCTTTAACTCTTGCTGGAATAAAACTATTTTAATTGGCACTGTGTATGGTTTACTGAGTGTAAGCTACACAAACACTTATCTCACATATTTTGCCTGCCTGCCTGACTGCCCTGTGCAGATCTTGCTAGGGTGTATCCCTAACACTGGTTATGGGCCCAGCTGCACAGTCAGACTAACCAGGATATAACAGGCTTATATAAAGTGAGAGTTAGTGTAGTTACACAATACTGTAAACAGACAGCTGTGTTTTATTAATCATAGTTTAATATCCAGAGAAAGATGGCACAAGTCAATTTACCAAGTTTGTCTCTAATATCCAAACTGGATGGAACAAACTATGTTTCATGGTCTATGAAATGCAGCCTACTTCTACGCAGAGAAGGTTTGTGGAATATAATTCAAAACCCACCAGAGGTAGATGCTTGGGATCCAGAGGATGAAGATGATGCGCACAAAATACAAGAATATAAACTGCAGAATGAACAAGCTCTCTGTATAATAGGACTGACACTCTGTGACCAGCAGCTTGTCCATATTCGTGGAGAAGAAACAGCTGCTAAGTGTTGGGAGAATTTAAAGAAGATTTATGTTCGAGACAGTGTAGGAGCTCATATAAATCTTACACGGAAGCTGTTCAGAACACATCTTCAAAAGAATGGAGACATGTTGACTCATATAAACACTATGAAGAGAATTTTTCAGGAGCTGCATGAAAAAGAACTTATCTTCACTGAACTGCATCAGGTTTATATAATTTTGTCTTCATTAGATGCAAGCTATGATGATTATGTAACTTCATTGAAAGTGCTGCCAAAGGATAACCTCACATTAACTGACATTACTGGCAGATTAATTGAAGAAGCCAGGAGAAGGCTTGAAAGGGATCAACTCAGAAGGGAACAACCACAAGAAGAGGAATTATCTTCGTCAGCCTATACAATTAGAAAATGTTTTAATTGTGGAAGAAAAGGACATTTGGCTAGATTCTGCAAGAAAGCAAAACGCCAAAATGCCAGCCAGAATGCAAAAAGGCATCAAAAGGATGAAAAATGCTTAGAGTTAGCCATGTATAGCAACCAAACTGTGAACAATAATAATTTTGGGGTTGTAGATAGTGGAGCATCGCACTGCATAATAAAAGATAAGAAAAGATTTATTAAGATGTCCACGAGTTCACAGCAGATATCATTAGCGAATGGTTGGAAACTGAAAGCAAAAGCTGAAGGTACAGCATATTGTTCTTGCATAAAAGAAAATGTAAAAATGTTATATGTACCACAACTTAAGTTTAATTTGCTTTCGGTTAGAGTTTTGATCAAACTAGGTTATGTAGTTACCTTTAGGGGAGAAAACTGCATAATAGAAAAGGAAGGTAAAAAAGTGACTGCAACTTTAAAAGGTGAATTGTATGTGTTAAATGATAATCAATTAGAGGTGGCTAACACAGTGTATAATAATGTTAAATCTCATGATGAATGCATACATTTGTTACACAGACGTTTAGGGCATATAAATTTTAAAATGCTCAAGCAAACGGTTGAACTGTCTAAAGGTATAAAACTGAAGCCTTGCAGTAAGTATTTGTACTGCAATGCTTGCAGTCAAGAAAAAAGCAAGGTAATACCAGCAAATAGAATTAATGGATTTAAAACAAAGGAGCCTCTAGAGGTCGTATTTGCTGATATTATAGGTCCTAAAAAACCAAGTGTGGGAGGTGCTCGTTATATATTAAGTATAATGGATCATTATTCTAGATATGGTTTCTGTTATTTAATGAAGAGTAAAACGGAAACATATCAAAATTTCTTTAATTGGTTGAAGTTTGCAGAGAGAAAAACTAAAAGGAAACTAGTAACTCTTGTAACTGATAATGGTACGGAATTTATAAATAATAAATTCCAAAATAGACTGAAGATGGCAGGTGTAGAACATAAAAGGTCTGCACCATATAGGCCACAACATAATTCCTTTATAGAAAGGTGAGGTCAAACACTGCAGGCAATGGCTCGTACTATGTTGTCAGATTCAGGATTACCTGAGAATTTGTGGGGAGAAGCAACAATGTGTGGTAATCATATATTGAATAATGTTGTTAACTCAACAACAGGTGAATTACCATTCACACGGTGGCATGGTAGAAAACCTGACCTAAGCTATATGCACACATTTGGAGCACCAGCATGGGTGCATATTCCTACACAACTGAGACATAAGGGACAGCATAGGGCTAAAAGATTATATTTTGTAGGTTACGAATCTAACCATAGATCTTACAGGTTCTGGGAAGAGGGCACAACTAAAATTTATTGTAGTGCTAGTGCTCAATTCCTGGAACATGTAGGATGGCACAAATTGGAACAAGATTCGAATAAAAGTGTAATCATAGAAACCTACAGGGGCCTGAGCCACCATACTAGTGATGAGAAAAATCCAATTAAAGAGAAAGTAAAGGAAGTGAAAATAGAACCAATTAAAGAAGAAATAAGTGAAGAAGAAATAGATAACCAGGAACAGGTGATAGATAAGAGGCCACCTGTGAGTCCTGTTCTACCTAGACGGTCAACACGAGTGAGTAGACCACCTGATAGGTACCAGGCAAGTGTGGTGTGCCAGATTAGTAAAATTCCAGCCACTGTGGAAGAACTAAAACTATATCCTGCGAAGGATCAGGAGAACTGGCATACAGCAATGCAAAAGGAACTGAATTCATTAAAACAGATGGGAGTCTATGAGAATGCAAGATTACCTCCAGGTGAAAAGTCCATTGGATGCAAATGGATATTTAAATTAAAAACGGGTAAAAATGGGACTGTTACCCATAAGGCTAGGTTGGTAGCTCAAGGATTTAATCAAACTGCATGTGATTATGATGAAGTGTTTGCACCAAGTTTAAAAGCAACAACCTTGAGAGCAGCTTTAGTGTGGGCAGCTAAGAAAAACTATATCATAAATCATTTAGATGTAGAAACTGCTTATCTGCATGCACCATTGCAGCACACTATATACCTAAAGAAACCTGTAGGAATTAAGGATGATAAAACTAATAATGACTGTTGGAAGCTTAAAAAGAGTCTCTATGGATTAAAACAATCTGGTTACGAATGGAACCAATATATTGTTAAGGAGTTAAACAATATAGGGTTTAAAGCAGGTTTAGCTGATCCATGTTTATTTAAAAGAGAGAAAAATGGAATAGTGTCATTATTATTGTTGTTTACAGATGATATTGCCTTAATTACAAAAACTAATAATGAAGCTACTGAAATAATATCATTATTAGGTAAGAGGATAAAATTAAAGCAATTAGGAGAGATAAAACAGTATCTCGGATTGACAATAAATAAAACCAATCGTGGCTATAAGATATCTCAAGAGGATAAGATTTATCAATTACTAAAAACATATAAGATGGAACTTTGTAAACCAGCAAAAACTCCAATGAGTCAGGAATTTTGCCGCACTGATGCTCAGAGTTCAAAATTCGATAAAACTATCTATCAGTCGCTAATTGGTAGTCTATCGTACATTAGTAATTGGTCAAGGCCAGATATTGCCTATAGCATTAATCAATTGACTCGATTCAACGCTGAACCCGCTGAACGACACTGGCAAGCAGCAAAACGTATCTTAAGATATCTTAAAAGGACAATGCACTATGCATTGTATTTGGAGCCAAAAGATGATTTGATTTTAAGTGCATATGCTGATGCAAGTTTTGCAACAGATATAAACACTAGGAAATCAACTTCAGGAATGGCTATACTACTATGAAAAGCATTAATTGGTTGGAGGTCAATTAGACAGCAACACATAAGTATGTCCACAATGGAAGCAAAATTTTCATATCTATCTTTATTATGTACTGATTTAATTCTGTATAAACAGTTGTTGTTGGATATGGGATTAACTGTTAATGATTCCATTGTAGTGTATGAGGACAATCAAGCAGCCATACGGATGGCTACAAATATTGCTGTAAAAACGAGATCTAAGCATACAGATCTTAGATATCTGAATGTAAGACAATCTGTAAAGGATGGTTTAATAAGATTGGAATATTGTATGACTGAACAAAATATTGCTGATCAGTTTACGAAAGCCCAAGGAGCAGTGAAACACAAAGAGAGTTGTGATGACTATGGATTAAGGTTGTAAATAGATATATATATTATTATATTACCCAAAAGGGGGGAATGTTAGGTATAACATAGGTCACCTAACTAGTTTGGGTAAAATAATATATATATAAGCTATGATTGTTAGTTTAAGTGTGTGTCACTTTAAATGCAAAGCATGTAATTTTGGGTGTGGTGTGAAACCACCATAAGAGGGAGCAAGAGACACTGACGAGACCCTGACTGTTTGCTGGCAATTACTGGCAATTACTGGAGTTGCAGACAGAAGAGAGGAGTTTCTGAGTTTTGCATATCTCTCTACTGCGAGGAGATATATCACCGGACTGATCTTTGTAAGTGTACTGACCTCTCTTTTTCGACACTGGAATTTGCAAATGAATAATCCCTGGACGGACTGAACTAAGTGAATGATATATGGACTGTTTTGACTATGCTTTAACTCTTGCTGGAATAAAACTATTTTAATTGGCACTGTGTATGGTTTACTGAGTGTAAGCTACACAAACACTTATCTCACATATTTTGCCTGCCTGCCTGACTGCCCTGTGCAGATCTTGCTAGGGTGTATCCCTAACATCAACCAATGGACATTTTACTCTCTTAAGGAAAAATGGTGGGCTTTTCCCTGAATCAAACAAACCTTGAGAATATTATGTTCTAATTTATCTCCTCCTATTCATCCACAGAAATTAAGGAAGATTTGCAGTCAGATAAAGCAGGTGGTAAGAAGAAACCTGTTGAAATTAAATTACAATGACAATAAAATCATCACAAAGGCTGCAGTATCAATAAAGTACATTATTTCTTTTAGGTTCTGCTTTAGTATGGCTATTTAATAGTTAGTTGTGGTATTGAACATATCACATGATCAGAAAACTTGAGGCAAAAACTTGTAGTATTGGTAATAAATTTAACAGTTTAACTTTTTAGCGCACTTCAGAAATTATGTCATAAATCATAATCTGAACTATGGACAGAGAGAAAATAAAAAGAAAATATTTTCCTAAATCATATTCTATTTTTATCATCCACTGTTTAAATTCACAGAAGAAAAGAGCTAAATTTGTTGTATAAATGTGTAAAACGTTAAACCACATCCCCAATAATCATGTTCAAAGTATCTGTTGGTTTATAAGCAACTACCAAAAACCTTATTTCAAACTCTTCTTTGATTATTCTCTGAGCTAAACTTTGTAGCAGAAGGGTACTTCCAATCTAAGCCTCAAGCATCCTTAAAATTGCTATCATTCACTAAGCCAATGCAGTATCCTGATTACATGTAGGTCTATAACTGGGCTATGTCAAAATCAAGTCCTTCTTTAGCCATAGATGCTCTTTAGGGATTTTGGAACCAGCTGCTCTCTTTCAGTCTCAACCTACTCCATAAGAAAAGGGAAAGGATATAAATGTAATATATTGATTAATAAATATGCAACAGAGATAGAAGGAACATTAGGAAAACTTGAGCAATAGCAATTGGTCAATGAAAATAATAACACAAAACACACAGGTAGGTGATATTTTTAAGCACCAAACTGAAATGCCCCTAAATAGTGTGGCGTTTTTGTTTTATCAATTATGATATGTATAAGAATTGGCAGAAGTTAGAGTAATAGTACTTCTTTAATACCATCAAAAACCAAAAGCATCCAAGTAGCATATAGAACATTTTAGAATTTTACTAATATTTTATAAAATTACTAAAAGTGTAAATGCTAACAAAGATTAATTCTAGTGATTCAAGTTCATATGAAATCTACAAGCAACACAGCAGAAAATACAAATATTTAGAAAGATTGAGATATAAATAAGCATTATAAAGGAAGCCCTTAGGCCCAAGAAAGTATCATTTAAAATGATATTTCATAAAACAGAAAGCAGCATAAACTCAACAGAAATGGAATGAGATGGTGAGGAAGGAAAAAAAGAAAGAGCTTGTTGAAAAAGATTTTTCAAGTATGTTCAAAGCAGGAAGCCAGTGAAGGAGGCCATTGGTTCCTTGGATGAAGATGTTTAAGATGTACATGAAAAGGGAATTGAAGCCTAGCTGAAAAAATTCTTTGCTCCACCTCCACAAAATTGGAGGAAATCCCTAAAACTATCCTTCCTGTAGCTCGGAAGGGAATCAGATGAACTGAGTCATGTCGTGTGAGAAGAAAAGAAGTGTACACTTAACAACAACAAATCACAAGTCTTGATGGCATTCAGAAAAGGTTATTAAAGAGCTTAAAGCTGAGATTGTGGGCTTTCTAAATAAAATATGCAACTCGTCTCTACAAGTGGCCTCTGTGGTAGAGGACTGCAAGGTGGCCAGTAACTCCAAGTCTAAAGAATAGCTCATGGTGAGATCCATTAACTTAACATCTGTCCTGGGTAAGATAGTGGAAACTATTATTAAAGATAAATATTTCCAAAAATTTGGAGATACAGATCTTGCTGAAAGAGACCCAATGTGGCTTCACTAAGGAAAGGTCCCATTGATTGATCCAGTTTTTTTGAAAAGGTTAATAAGACTTCAAACTTGACTTAGTCAAAACTCAAAGTTAATAGCATTTCTTGTGAATAGCAATAATAATTCAGCTCTTGCCCAACAGATTCTTTCCATCTGGTAGTAAACTTGTCAGTTAAAATTAAGGAAACTAATCCAGAAGGGGTGCAAAATATAATTTTAGCTGGTAATTTAGAATGTTAATCCACAGCAAAATATCACCTTTAATTACACTAGTATCTTGGGGAAAGACCACATTTGGCAATTACCAAGACAAAAAAGCATAAGCATAACATCTGCAAAAAATCCATTTAAACACTAGATAGCAGCAAATATTTAACATTTTCTGTATCTCTTTTCTGTTTATTGGTTTTGTCTTGATTTTTGAACTTTGTTTCTGGTCCAGTGTAAAGAAGAAAAGACTATAATTGAATGCTACATACATAACTGTAAAATGTTGCTACCCAATTTAAGGATAAACTTCTAAATCTATGCTACCCCTTTGAATTAATGTGCATTACTCTTGCCATGGCCAGTTCTAATAGCATTGTCCTAAGTACCAGAGCACTTTGGTGGAATGTAACTTAGTTGTCTAAGAAAGATTTGCCATGCTATGTCCAAATGTCATAGTTATAACTTTAAGTCATTTCAGAAGGTTTATATGAATGGCATATGTGTGTGTGTGTGTGTGTGTGTGTGCATGTGTGTGCATGCATTAGGACCCAACCATTCAACTCTCAGCTACCTATTATAGGTATAATGATTGATTTTATTCTCTAATATTTTTTATACATAGAACATATCCTATTTTAGTTAGTTGTTCACTTCCATAACAGAAATAATATGGAAATATATGGAAAGCAATTGGTTGGAAACACATCCACGTTACTGGAACAATGCTTCCTAATTGGATCCACATATGCTTTGATTATATGAGAAAAAAAAATTCAATAGGGACATATATAGCCTTCATAGATAGCTATTGAAGTAAATACGTTTTTGCATTGCCATTGTATAAAGGTGTGAAATTTTTATACAGGCATACATCTAATGCAACTATTGTAGTCTAACACTGAATTATGTGTAGTGGCATGAATTATAAGATACCTCCTGGAATACTAAGCTGGTGTAATGCAAATCATTGGAGACCAAGAAGGTAGCAATAGGGTCATGTCATGCTGTTGTGCATGAACACATTAGCATACATGCCCAGCTATTCTGACATGGCTGCTTTAAAAAGAGATTAATTCCATTCCCTGGCGTCAGCAGCGGATTCAGAGAATAATAGCTGCAAAATGGAGTGTATAAGACATGAAAGTGTAGGATGGATTTTTTCTTCTTTAAAAAAGTGATGGCCAGATGACAGATGACAAGTTTCATTGGGAAACATGGAAAGTCAATTTAGCTGTGAAAAGTCAATGACACTGTTTTGCTAAAGAGCTAAGGTTGCAAATAAGCCAAGATCTACTTCAAAATTTAAAATTTGGAGGTAGTAAGATTCAGTTTGTATTCAGGCTTTGTGATTCAAAGAAAATAAGATTTGATTTGGACTTATTCAAGAGTTAATCTGATAAAAGGTTCTGCTGCAGGCTATAATAAGGAAGCAGCAAACCACTTACAGCTTTTTCATTTTTTAACAGGGAAGTAAACTCTTTAGAGGACAAAAATGAGAATGAAACTGATAGCAGTTTTTTGGAACAATTTTATTAAAAATCATAAGTTTTCAAGAGCTATAGTTTACTTCAGCTGCATGGACTGATGAAATGAGCTGTTGTTCACAAAAACTTATTTCTTTTAATAACATTGCATAGTCTGAGAAAGTTGTATCAAAATCATCCTGATGTTTGGCTATCATAGACTACCAATTCTCTTACAAATTTTAGATGACATAAATAACCAAATTTCACCTGGTTAGTTTCAAGAGTTTGTATTTTTGAAATAAGCTTATATGTTTATTATTCCAATTTTGGTAGCCAACCATACATTCTCTATGTATATCTTTTGAAGTAGAGGTGATAGGATAGAGAAAAGGGCAAAATATAGGAGTTATGATAAACTATTTTTCCCAAAAAAATGACATCATGGCAGCTTGCTTTTTGGAGTGAGCAATTTTGTTGATATAGTTTCTTGGAAGCTTAGCCTCTTCCTGGAATGAATCATTCCATCAAGCTTAAGCACAGTTGTTATTTTTTTAGAACACTCTGAGAAATGTATTATAAATTTGGTATTATTATTGGCTAATGTATATAAAATCTTTTACACAAACAAATAATTCATTTCATATACAACAGTCTAGCAGTACAACATTATGTCAAATTCAAACATGCAGCAAAGAAAACTCTACGGTAAACAAGATATAAACAAGCCAAAATGAAAATACAAAAGGATTTCAAAGCCTTAACAATAGAGAAAGGCTGAGCACAGAGACGAAGAGGGACTATACTACTGGTCAGACAAATAAATTAAGAATTAAGAGCTAAGGGAATAGGAATTTAGAGAAAGATAGAAGATCACATATAATAATGTCCAATGAGATAGTAGTGGTAATAATAATAATAATAATAATAATAATAATAATAATAATAATAATAATAATAATAATAATGATGGTGATGATGATGTCCTAAATGCTTGGGAAGTGTTCGACTAGTGATTTGTGATACAAAACCCAGCATAGTTATCTTGTTTGTTGTGTATACTGTCATTTTTGTGTATAAAAATAATAATATAATCCCATATCTGACTCATTTTCCTGGTAATCTGCTTGAGCATATAGTGTTCTCACCATGGTGTCAGGATTGAAGCTAGCTTCTGCTCCATTCTTGACTGGTTTCTTTAATAAAATTGCCAAATAGTTATTAAGATACTGTTTTTCTTTGCTACCCATGGAGTTCTCAGTACTGTTTTTCCACTGTTCCAGCTTATTTTGGTGCTTGAAGAATTGCTTAAAGTAAGTAAGTATTTTGCACAATCACAGGGAAGGAGAAGAAAAGAACAGCAATCTGTTCTGGATACAAGCATGCTCCTATTTCATTTCCCCTTTCCCATCACAGTTTCAGACCAGGTGGAAATTAAGAATTTGCTATCATATTGCTCATCTGTAAAGAACAATAATTTATTTTTGAGTAATAAATATGAACCAGTAGAACACCTTGAACTGGTATGGGATGGAGAACATTCCTGTACCTCACTTTGAGTTAAGAAGATGATGCCCCTTCATGGGAGCCATGGGAGATGACAAATCCCCAAGCCCTTGCTAGGTCTTAACTAGTTTAGTTTACTTTACTTTATTGTCATTGCACTTCGTACAACGAAATCAAACACCATCTTCAGTGCACATCATGACCATGATCATGAAAATAAACACAAACACATATCCTTCACCCTCTACACATTGAACCTAAAACCCTGACACCACACCAACACTGCACTAAATAGCAGAATTCAAGAGAGCTACTGCCCTGGGATAGAAGCTGTTTTTCGGCCTATTTGTCCTTGTTTTTTATTATTCTGTACCATCTACCAGATGGTAATAGTTCAAAAAAAGGGTTCCCAGGATGAGATGGATCTTTGAGAATGTTTTGAACTTTCTTAAGGCAGCGGGAACAATAAAGCTCTTCCAAAGTGGGGAGAGGGCAACCAATGATCTTCTGGGCAATGACATTAACCCTCTGGAGTGCTTTCCTATCTGCCACTGTGCAATTGGCAAACCATACAGAGGTGCAGTATGTTAAAATGCTCTCTATGGTGCAGTGGGAGAAGGTCACCAGCAGTTTTTCCTTCAGTTTTTGTTTTCTGAGAAGCCTCAGATAGTATAATCTCTGCTGGGCCCTTTTGACAAGGGCTGCAATGTGGGCATCCCAGGTCAGGTCCTCTTAGGGTAACACTCAAAAAGTTAAAACCGGCCACTTGCTCCACTCGGTCTCCATTGATAAGCAAGGGCTGGATGTCTGATCTGTTCCTTCCATAATCCACTATAAACTCCTTAGTCTTATTGGTTTTGTCTCCACACCACGAAAGCAACCAGTCCACCTCATCTCAGTTGGCAGACTCATCCCCCCGGAGATAAGTCCCACTACTGTTGTATCATCTGCAAATTTAGCAATAGTATTACTAGCATGAGTGGGAATGCAGTCATGCACATAAAGTGTATAGAGTAAGGGACTCAACACGCAACCCTGTGGTGTACCCCTTAAGAATAAGGGCTGAAGAGGTATGATTACCTAATCTGACCCTCTGTGAGCGGCAGGAAATCCATAATCCAAAGGCAGATGGAATTAGAAAGTCCAAGGTCCAGAAGTTTAGACACTAGTCTATGTATATCAGTTGGGAACCAACCTACTGATCCTATGATTAAACAATGTCTTCTACCTGCCAATATTGTGTCCTCTATTTTTAAAGAAAGGGTGGCAATAACATTTCAAATCCTTTTAATTTCTGTTTTAAGGGCAGAATGGCACGGTTTTAGGAGTTCCACTGAGGTCGGGGGAAACATTACTGGGTTGAAATGAAAGCCAGTGGCATAATCACACTGCAAAAACACAATATATATTTCTACCTGATGCTTCTTTTAAGAGATAACAATATTAATAAAGGAAAATAATCTCAGAAATACACCATTTTCCCCTTAGGTTGGCTCCTATGCTGTCAAATGTTTTAGGTGGACCTGAAAAGGATTAAATGGCTAGCAAATGAAATTGACAACAACAAAATTTTGCTGAAGCTCAAATTTCCAATCATTTTATTATTATTTTTCAAAATGAGGATGTTCTTGGAATCCTTCCAAATATACCCAACTTGCTTATTTGAAGACACCAGTATTACAGCAGTTCTCCCAAAGGAAGCAGATGTGCAAGACTCTAAATCAGTTCCCTGTTCAGAAGCAAACAATTTAGATAAGAACTCAATGCTAGATGAAGTGACCTTGGGGCGGGGGGGAAGCAAAGCACATTCTAAGGAGCCTTTACAACTGCCTCTGTAAAAACATTAATTCAGTATGCTATCTAACGATGGACAAACTGAAAATATGTGCAGGCTGGAAGACTATATCTAACCTTCCTTCACAGACTTTGTTGCACTGAAAAACTTGCCGTACTCCATGTTGTCAATTCAGAGCTCAGAAGAACCACAATAGCATTACAATAGTTACTATCCTGATCCTCTTAAGTGAACAGTTTGTAGAAAGTTTGTCTGGAGGATCTGATAATTAAAACTTGAACCAGTTGATTAAAATAATTTTGGAAGCAAGATATCAACAAAAGGGACCACAACCTAATGAACATAAGAAGCCACTGTTAAAAGGGAATGGAGCTCCAGCCCTTGGATTATTGGGGAACCCCAAGGTGAAGTGTGTGTGTGATCTTACAATTCATGCTGACCATAAAATGGGACTTTATTGCTTTAAATACTATACTGTGTGTTCCGGACTAGCAGGCTCGTAGCCTGCAAATCTGATTGGCCCGCTGAAAGCCGATCGTGATTGATCGCCATAGACTGATGCGATTGGCCAGTAAACGGGCTGCCGTGATTGTCCCTGCCAAGAGCGGCAAACTCAAATAGCCTTCATTGGCTGCTTAGCTGCAGCCAGCCCTATATAAGGGGCTGCTGCGGCTGGGGTTAGTTGCTCAGATCTGAAGTCACAAATAAAGAGCTGTTGTTGCTATCTGAGTCTTGCCTCCGTTCTTGAACCGTCCTCCCAGATCTAACACTGGCGACGAGGATGGGATGCGGAGGCAACGAAAGCTATTGAAATTGAGCTAGCCGAAGGAGCACGTGGCTGACAGAGTGCAACGACGGCGACATGGCCAGCAGTGCTATACCACCCGCACCATTCGATCCAGCTAGCGAAGATTGGGACTCATACATGGACAGATTTCAAATGTTCCTGGAGTCCAACAACCTCAAAGATGCCACGCCCAGCAAGAAACGAGCCGTTTTTCTAACCCATTGTGGACCAGCCGTTTTTAAGATGGTTAAAGCCTTAGCCAAGCCAGCTGAAGTTAAAACCATGGATTGGGAGACCCTTGCTCCCATCCTGCGCAACCATTATGCCCCAGCCATGCCAACTCTCATTCGCAGGGATGAGTTCTACCAGAGGGACCAACGTGAATGTGAGAGCATTGGGAATTTTGTGGCAGACCTGAGGAACCTGGGTGGTTTGTGTGGCTTTGCCAACCTCGAAGAAGCCATGAGAGATCGCATCGTCCTTGGCCTCAGAGACCCCACCATCCAGAGCAAGATCATGGCCAAGGGAGACATCTCACTTGCAGATGCCATAGCAGATGCCACAGCAGCCGAAGCCACTCGTAAATCGGCAGCACGAATGCGTTGAACCAGCAGGACCAACTGCCAACCCACCAATGATGCTGGGAAACCTTCAGACAAGTACACATCAACCACCCATCACGAAGATGTTGAGTCATCCTCAGACAGCGAGGAAGAAGAAGTCCACAGGCTCCGGTCAGAACGTGAGCAATGGGGCCAGCGGGGTCGCAAGTCCAACTACCAATGCACCGGATGGGGGGGAAACCACCCCCGATCCGAATGCAGATTCTTAGATGCCATATGCCATTTTTGCAAGAAACGGGGACACATCACGAAGGTATGCAGAAACAAGAGAAATTCCAGGCCCAGACGGAGAGGGAGCAGCCCAAAGAGAAATGATGGCAACGCCACCATGCAGAGGGCCCGCCCTAGCAATCAGTGGAACCGGTACAGAGACCCCGAAGATTTAACGACGCCCCCAGACGAGAGGAGGCTCATCAAACCATCACCATCAGCCACGCTTCATCACTTGACGCTAAAAAGATCCGAGTAGAGGTCACGATTGAAAACAAACCGTGCAACATGGAAGTCGACTCTGGGTCATCTCTATCCATGGTATCCTGGAGAACACTCAAGCAGCTAATCCCCAACATCCGACGCCAAGACCTCAGCAGTCAGAGACTCATACTAAAAGACTATCAAGGCAACCAGATTCCAGTCGCAGGTACCCAACATGTGCAGGTCTCGTTCAAGGGACATAAGGCAATTCTACCACTCACCGTTGTAGACTGAGACCGGCCAAGTCTATTGGGTCTTCAGTGGTTCGCGCCATTAGGAATTGGAATGGCTGGCATCCATCATACTGAAGACAATGACTGGGAGGCAGCTCTCGTCCACGACTTCCGAGAAGTGTTCAACGAAAGCCTAGGCAAGTACAAGGGGTCCCCTATTTCATTTGATCTTCGCCCCGACATAGCACCCATTCGTCTAAAGCCACGCCGAGTTCCCTTTTCTCTTAAATCCAAAATTGACGAGCAACTGGACAAATTAATTGCGCAAGGCGTGTTAGAACCTATTGACCACGCCCGATGGGAGACACCAATTGTCACCCCCATAAAACCTGACGGGTCCATAAGAATCTGTGGTGACTACAAGGCCACCCTCAATCACACACTACAGCAGAGCGCCTACCCAGTGCCAGTTGTTCAACATCTCCTGCATTCACTTGGGGGTGGCAAAATATTCGCAAAATTAGATCTGGCCCAAGCGTATCAACAGCTACCAGTTGATCCCGAGACTGCAGAAGCCCAAACTATAGTCACACATGTGCATTCAAATGCAACAGGCTCCAGTTTGGTGTAAGCGTAGCCCCAGGCATCTTTCAAAGCCTGATGGAGAGACTATTACAAGGGATAAAAGGGGTCGTGCCCTATTTTGATGACGTATTAATAGCAGCACCCACAAAAAACCAATTAGAAAAACATCTCAGACAGTCCTACAGAGGTTCAAAAACGCTGGCCTCAAGGTTAAGAAGGAAAAGCCCCAGCTTTGCACAGAAAGGGTGGAGTTTCTTGGCTACCTCCTTGACAAGCAAGGAATCTACCCCACAGAAAAAAAATTGGCAGCTATCAAAAACACCCCAAGACCCAAAAACAAAACCAACCTCCAAGCCTTCCTGGGACTTATTAACTTTTATAACATCTTCCTACCCCAGAAGGCGACTGTTGCTGAGCCCCTCCATAGACTACTCGATAAAAAGGCATCCTGGATTTGGGGACGTCGGGAGGAACACGCCTTCCAGCAAGTAAAAGACCTCCTTACCTCAAAGGCAGTACTAATTCAGTATAACGAGACACTACCTTTGACTGTCACGTGTGATGCCTCACCATTTGGGGTGGGGGCCATCCTGAGCCACGTCCTACCAAATGGCTCAGAAGCACCAATTGCATTTTTTTCATGAACTCTATCAAAAACAGAAAGAAACTATAGCCAATTAGATAAGGAAGCCCTTGCTATTGTCTCTGCAATAAAACGATTTCATGAATATGTTTATGGGAGACCGTTTTCTATTATAACGGACCATAAGCCACTACTTGGGATCCTGGTGGGCGACAAACCTACTCCACACATTCTCTCCCCCAGAATGACGCGATGGTCAGAATTTCTCGCCGCCTACAACTATCAATTAAAATACCGCCCCAGGAAATCTATTCCCCACGCAGATGCCTTGAGCCGCTCACCGCTACCCGAGCCACAGGAAGACCCAGCTCCCACACTCCCAGTACTGCAAATAGAGACAATGCCATCACCTCCACTAACGGCTCAAGACATCGCCTTTGAAACCAAAAGAGACTCTTGTTTGGCATGAGTTCTTGGCTGGGTGGAGAGGGGATGGCCAGATTACGACACTAAGGAACTGTTTAAGCCGTTTAAAAACAGACAAACGGAACTTTTTTCACAAAAAGGGTGCGTTTTGTGGGGAGACTGAGTTGTTGTACCAACAAAGTTACAAAAAAGGGTCTTGCAAATGCTACACGATGGACACCCGGGCATCGTGCGTATGAAAGCACTGGCAAGAAGTTACGCCTGGTGGCCTGGTATAGACAAACAAATCGAAACCTGGGTCGCCTCTTGTAACAAATGCCAGGAAAACCACTCAGCCCCACCTAAAGCCCCACCAACAGAATGGGAAACACCCAGGGGTCCTTGGTCTCGCATTCATATTGACTTTGCGGGACCTAAAAGAGGCCACACCTTCTTAATAACTGTTGATGCCTACTCAAACTCGCTTGAGGTCAATAAAATGAAAGCAACCACTACTGAGGCAGTCATTAAAAACTGAACAGACTCTTCACCACACATGGGTTACCAGATGTCCTGGTCTCTGACAATGGGCCCCAATTTACTGCCTTAGCCTTTGAACAGTATTTAGCGGAACGGGGCATCCGACACGCACTCACATCGCCGGCTCATCCTGCGGCGAATGGCTGGGCTGAAGGAATAGTTCAGTTTACAAAGAAAACCCTGCAGAAAATGGATCAAGGCAACATCCATGACAAAGTCACTAGAATGCTGCTCCTGCAACACATCACACCAAACAGCACGACCAACAAGAGCCCAGCTGAACTCCTGATGGCCAGGAAACTCAGATCGCCTCTAGATCATTTGCACCCTGCCTACACCCCGGAAAAGCCCCTGGGTTCCAGCAGCAAGCACTGTGTTTTCAAGGTAGGAGACCTTATTTTCGCAAAAAAAATTTCTGGGGATCCCCTTTGGATTCCTGCCCAGATAACTCAAGTTACAGGTCCCCCCTCCTACCGTCTACTCACCACTGATGGCAGACCATGGAAACGCCATATTGACCAACTGCGCTCCAGACTAACCACATCTTCCAACCCTGACCCTAACTTTGACACTAGGGAGGGAGGGGAAGCAGTGAACTCAGAATTAGAACCAACACCTGTTTATTCCGAGCTAACACCGAGATCACCACACCATGGTTGGCAACACTCACCAGCTGCAGCTGAGACTGGACAGTCAAACGCTTCGCCAAGAAGCAGCAACCAGGCAGGTTCAGCGAGCCCCGGGAGCCATGGCAGTAAAAGCGAGGCTGAGGACTCCATCACCCCAGGAGCACCAGAGGAGAGCCCTAACCATGACACCAGTTCACCGTTCCTGTTTGATCCAGCAAGCAGTCCATCTGAACCCGGGTTTGAACAGGGTCAAGCAGAACTGCATAAGTCAGGCAGACAGGTGCAAAGACCTGCCTACCTGCGAGACTATATTACTCCACCCCTTAAACGGAACCGAGAGGGGAGGGGTGTTCCAGACTAGCAGGCTCATAGCCTGCAAATCTGATTGGCCCGCTGAAAGCCGATCGTGATTGGTCGCCATAGACTGATGAGATTGGCCAGTAAACGGGCTGCCGCGATTGGCCCTGCCAAGAGCGGCAAACTCAAATCACCTTCATTGGCTGCCTAGCCGCAGCCAGCCCTATATAAGGGGCTGCTGCGGCTGGGGTTACTTGCTCAGATCTGAAGTCACAAATAAAGAGCTGTTGTTGCTATCTGAGTCTTGCCTCCGTTCTTGAACCGTCCTCCCAGATCTAACACTGTGGACATCAATAATCAGCAAACAAGCTGAGTAAACATTTTTTTCTGAGAGAGAGAGAGAGAGAGAGAGAGAGAGAGAGAGAGAGGGAGAGAGAGATCAGTATGAGTCCTATTGATACCCTGCTCAGTCCTAATATCTCTTTAAATGAATTGATGTAACTTAATGTTATATTATCATGGAATACTTGTTAATGCATGTTCTGACTTATGTCCCTGAAATTAGATTTATTTTTATGTTCAGATCCTTCAGAATTGGATATTGTGTATGACATAACTGTATTTAAATTACACAGTCCAGTGTAGAACATGCAAGTTAATATTATTCTGAACAAGCAGGTATTGTCCTACATTTAATTCAAAGTAGATCTGTCTTAATCAGATAACATGGAGAGCATCTGCTAGATATTAGGAATTAATCCAATTTTAAAATTGATTCCATATTGAATTAGTGTATTTCTCAGCTTTGTTGAATCCCTAACAGACTATCAGTTACACTATAACAGTTCTGAAAGCATGTCTCTACTTTTAAGAACTGGGTATTGTTGGCTTAGGCTTCTTAATTTCAGAAAATGCACATTAGTAGTAGCAGAAGTAGCAACAGCTTTTTCACTCCAGGCATTGAATCTTCTTGGCTGCATCCAGCATAATTTAACTCTGTATAGTACCAAGGATCCCACAAATTGGAGGGTTTTCAAATTTGTTTGATCTCAGTGTCTGTAATATAAGTTTCTTTCTGCATACTTTTAAAACATTTTTAAGCTAATTCTCTTTTGATTTTCTCTCTGCTCTAAAAAGTGTTATGGTCGAAGAAGAGAGCAATTTCAGAGACTAATTCCCAAGGGTTCATGCTTCTATGAATCTTGTGTAATAAAATCAAGATGATTACTCTTGATTAGAATTGTCAATGTATTTACAGATGTGCCTGAATTGGTAATTGCTTTCCTCTTTAAAGTGACAAGCAATCATTTTAATTCAACCACCATTCTCACCCCCCTCCAGTTTAAAATAAGTGATTGGTTTTTTTAAAAAAAATTCTCTCATATATTCTTGTAAATGATAAGTACAAAGACAAGACACCATGTTTGAAGTCATGCCTCATCATATTTGATTCACCTCTTTTCACAGCCTTGAATCTTGATGGCTTCTGATGTTTCCTTCCCTTTTGGAAAAGGCGATGTAAGCTGTCATCTATTCTTCCAATTAATAAATATCAGTTACACTCTACAGCCTGTACAAATGTACAACTATCAAACATTTCTTCATCTTTGCCTATTGCTCCCCAGGTGTTGCTACAATTGCCCTAGCTGGGCAATCAAAAGTAGTGTAGCCTGGATTTTGACAAGTCTGTTGACAAAGAGAACTTTCCCTTAGCAAAATAGTAACAAAGAAAATGAGCCTTGTGCTATAGCACAATTCAATTAATTAATGTCATTTTGGTAAACTAACACGTATGATTTTGGGGAGGCCTTATCCTAACAAAACAGCTTATGTCGACACTAAATGAATACAGTTGCCATTAGCCAAATTAAAGGAGAGGGTTCCAGATTATTATTTATACACACACACACACACACACACACAAACACACACACACACATACAGAGAGAGAGGGGGGGAGGGAGGGAGGGAGGGAGGGAGGGAGAGAGAGAGATGGAGAGGGAGATAGATATAGATACATATATACATATATACATATATTTGTTTTCTGAGGTTCTCGCGGGTATATGTATGTGGATCTTTGGTTGTTCGGGTTTTCTCCCGCGTAAGATTCAAAGTATCTAGGCAACGTTTCGATGAAGTCTCATTCATCATCATCAGGCCTCTGTCTTCGGCTCTTGCTTCTCGGAGTGATGTGAGATTGCAGCTGCTTCTTCCTTCCAACTGCCAGTGGGGGTGGGATTTGATTGGGTGGGGGCTTGGCTGTGTTCTGATTGGGTGGGGGTGTCTTCTCATTGGTAGGGGGCCTGGCTGTGTTTTGATTGGTTGGGGGGGTTGGCCGTGTTCTGATTGGCTGGATTTCCTGCTGCCCGGCTTCGAGTTCGTGGTCGCGCTGCTTCTCCATAGTGGGTGTCGGCCTGCTTCATGTATGGCTCGGAGGGATTTGAAGTGGGCAGTGATACAGCTGCAGTGTAGCTTCTGGTCCATGGTCGTGTCTCATCTTCTGAGTGGGTGTGAGTCTGTTTTCTACATGGAAGTGTGGTGGTGGCATCTTGTGTGGCTCTCATGGGTGTGGGTCTGGTGTCATTCTTCATGTTAGGTACTCGTCTGTTCATGAGGGTGGGTTTCCAAATGGCTGGAAGGCGGGAGGTGTCATCTCGTTTGTTCATGCTGTGTGGGCGTTTTTCTATTTCTATGGCTTCTCTGATTATTCTG
>NW_020769312.1:6430269-6442071 GCF_900518735.1 Pseudonaja textilis | reverse complement strand
GGGATTTCGTATACTCCTTGGTTTTCTAATTCGATTTTGTCTTTGGGGTTTCTTAGGATGGTGGATATTTTTCTGTTTGTGCAGAATGCTGTTTTAATGTTGTGTTTTTGGAGGATCTTGCTGATTTTGTCTGTAGTGCCTTTTATATATGGGAGGAGGGCTTTGCTCTTCTCTTGTTCTCTGTCTTGGATTTTGGTTGGGGTTTCTTTTTGGATTAGGTGGGTAATCTTCTTTCTTTGGAATCCATTGGCTGTTAGTATGTTGATGAAAGTGTGTAGTTCGATTTTTAGGTGTTGTTCATTGGCTAAGCATTTTGTTCTGGAGATGAGTGTCTCGGCTACAGAATTGATCTGTTCTTGGTGGTGGTGTGAGAGTGCATGTAGATAGCAGTTTGTATGTGTTTTCTTCTGGTAGATGGTGTGTCCTAGGGAGCCATTGGGTTTTTTGTATACCAAGACATCTAGGAAGGGAAGTTGATTGTTAGCCTGCTGACCCGGGTCTGCAGCGAAGGCGCTTGGTGGGGGTAGGGAGCCCTCCGCACTCCATCATGATCAGCTGTTAGGAGCAGCTGATGGCGAGGCATAGCTGCCCCTGGGGTGCTCCTAATGGCAAGTTCCCCCCTGCCTCCCCCTTTGCATTTTTTAAAATAGGCCTAAATTTGGGGGAGGGGCTTAATTTCATTTTATGCCTAGAAAACATGCTGTGTCTTCCTATGGGGGGGGTGTATTGTTGGAGAATCATGGTGTGTGTGTGTGTGTGTGTATCCCTCTCCCACCCAAAAAATCCAAAAAGAATCCAATCTAGGAATATATAGCTGAATTCTGATGCATGGAAAAGTCCCTGCAAGACAAACTTTGTTCATAGGTAAACAGATGTTTCATACATTTGCTGACTGACAAGTTATATCTTTCACAGAAAAGAAAGGACCACATCATATATACCTGGCTATGCAACACTTTGTATCTAATGTCACTTTACCTGTCAAGTATAAGATAGCACTAAATAACCATCACATTATATTGTAAACATAGAATCTGAACTCAACACAGTTATATTTAATACAAATAAGTAAGCACTGCACTGCAGGGCAATGAATCAAAGTTTGGGCTTCTAGATGGCAACAATTATTTAGTTTCCCATATCTCTTTGCTGCCATACAGTGGACATTTGGATTTTGCAGTCTCTGGCAGGATAAACCTTACTCTTTACTTAAAATGCAGTTTGATTTAAGGTAGCATATAGTTTATCTGAAGTTTATTAAACAACCGCCATTAGCCTTCATATGCTTAATAAAGCTTCAATTATCACTTAAAAAAAAATTAACTATGAAAGAGGGGTTAAAAACTTCAAAAGACCAAGTCTTTGCTTTGGGACTGGAAAATGTTTCTCCAGTTTGTGTTCTATTTACCATATATAACATTATTTTATACTAGAAATGACGATTTCAAGTATATTGTTCAACAGAATGGGATATGCTGTGAAACAGTGGTGATCAGTTACTATTCATTGTATTTGCTTTGAAAATTGAAACTTGGTTTGGCATATAATTCTGATCCTTTTTGCAATCTCAACTAATCATTGTTGCCTTGAAAGTAATGAATTTCACAAGTTAATTATGCCTCAGGGAAGTAAAAGTATTGCATTTCCTTCAGTACTTTTTTTTTTCATTTTCTTTATTTGACTCAGTTTGTCCCATCTCAAAATAAAGCCAGACACTTGGTTACTCCACTGAACCCAATTTTTGTTCTGGGATGTCCATCTTATTTGCTGTTTTATATTCATACTGTAATGCAACCATTAGTGTCTCTTTTGCAAACAATATTCATTGAAATTAGATTCATTGTGTTCTATCATTTCTGGTAATAGAGTTGCAGTTGCTATAGTATCATAATGTTAGATCAATAGCAGATGAAACAGTGTATTTAAAAAAGTACACACAATAACATTTTCCTCTGTAACTTCATTGTTACCTTAACTGAACACCCATGTGAAAGATATTCATATTGCAGCATTATCTCATCCATCATTTAGCTAGCTGGGAAAAGAACAATCACTCACTAGAAACTCTTTACTTTTCAATATGCACCATTCTCTCTGTTCCTTGTATGCTGGAGAATGGTAGATATTAATAAAATGGTTGACCAATAGAGAAAATAGTTATACCAATTCTAAGAATATAGCAATATCTGAAGGAAAATATTCCAGACAGAAAGAGGTAATATATCCAATGATAGACCAAGGATAGTTTTTAAAAAATTCTAGCAAAACAAAACAAAATAAAACATGTGGCATAAAAATGCCAAATTGGTGTTTCTATGTGATAGTTGATATTTGGCACCAGCTCATTAAAACCAACCTACCTACCTTCCTTCCTTCCTTCCTTCCTTCCTTCCTTCCTTCCTTCCTTCCTTCCTCCCTCTTTCCCTTCCTTCCTCCCTCCCTCCCTCCCTCCCATCCATCCATTCCAGTTTAAGGACCAGCTTCCCAATAATAGAGCAATGTCAACAGGATCTATGTGCCTCATACACTAGAAAACTACAAACAGGTCTATATTACCTAAGTTGTTTCTGATCTATATTACCTAAGTTGTTTCTGATTCTTTCCTTCTAGGGCCATTCCTGTTTTTGAAACATATAAGGCATAGGTGTCAAACTTGCTGTGTCACATGAGGTTTCCCCCATTCATGGATGGGCATGGCCTCTGTGTGATGTATCCGGCCCATGGGCTGCCAGTTTGACATCCTGAAAGGGATTTTGAAACTGCTACTGATTCTGCTTTGTGAATTGTTGCTGAAGGAGAAAATTGTTTTTTAAAAGAAAAAAATGATAAAAACAAAACAAAAAATACTCAGCTCTTCTTTCAAACTATGATTATGGTCAATAACATTATTTTTTTAAAAAAACACTCATTATATGCTACATACTATTTTGGCTTTTAAATGCATTAAAATTCTAAGTCACATGGCATGTGTCAAAAAAAAAAATACAAATAACTCATATCCATGCTACAACTGGTCAATGTTATAAGAAGTATTCTCAGGATATGATCCTTTTATTGTTTTTTAATGGAACACAAACTCTACTCTCTTCCTACAATGTTACAAGCATAAAAAGAAGGATGCTTTCATCATGATGGTGCAATGATGCTATTATCATTCATCTTTGCTTCCCCCTGTAGATACCTCTATAACACAGGTATCAAACTCAATTGCATCACATGTTTTTTTGTGATTTTTTTTGCCTTTGCAGAGCCAGGCTGGGCGTGACCTGCATGTGACACATCAGGCCCATGGGCCACGAGCTTGACATCTATAACATCATAGTCAGATTGTACAGAATTATATGAATGGACATTTCTTGCCTGTTGCTTATTTGCTACCTTTCTGATCAAGTGCGTACAACAAGGTGGAACACAGCATACATAGAATCCAAAATAATCAACACTGCTGTGTGTGTTTCTCAGGTATATACTAAAGAAATAAATTAGACTTTGATTTTAGCTATTTAAAAAACAAACAAACCAGCAATTGGTGAGGTTCTAGAAAACATCAGGAACTTGGATACTCTCCCAGATTTTGGAGTAGGATAGATTAACCAACATGTTTAAATTTGTCTGGATTGCTATCTTTAACTCTTTTGTAATTTTTTTTAGTTAGTGCTATTGTATTCTTATTTACCTGTTACATGTTTTTATGCTCTTCTTCAGAGCTGGTTGGAGTTAAGCAGCATCGAAATCAAATCAAATCAATCAGCTGCAGAATTTCTAGCCTTTATAAGCGAAAATACATATATACATATCTGAAATGATATTTTCTGTTGACTTTACAAAAAAATTTCTGAAATGAATATTCTTGTACAAGTTGATCTCCTCATGCAAAACTAATTAAATAATTCAATATGTTTTTTTAAAAAAGCCTCAAGAAATGATTAGTAATGGTTACATAGTTTCCATCACAGTATTACATTTTCTATATGAATTAATTTTGTTAGAGAACTCAGATTGTCTTCAAGTTGCTTAACAGTATGACTACTTCTTGGACTGAGGTTTGCCCCATTCCTGAGATATTTCAATTGAACAAATATAATGGGTTTGAAAGGCGAGCCTGTTGCTTCTCTAAACACCCTACAATTCAATAAAAAAAAATCATCTTAAATCAAAGCACAACTCATACTGTGCAGTGGAGGGAAATTAAAAGAATTAAGATTTATATTCTTGAGCAACCTTTTTCTCTGAGACAAGTTTCTGATTAATAAGATAAACATCAAGAAGTGCTAAAGTATAGGATGGCACATTTGATCCTTTCCTTTTCATTTACAGCTAAATGAGATGATGAGCTTCAGGAAGTGAAGAGATTTGCAAGACGTTTATGAAGTACAGATCTAATCAAAAGTTGGAAGATTTTGTTTTAATTCAAAACAAGGTTAGAATTAGAAATGAATTATAATAGGCATCTTTTCTTTCCTAAGAAACTCTGAATTGGTGAAAAACATGAGAGATTTGTTCTCTGCTAGAAAATTCCCATGGACCCTTTTGTTTTTATACCCTGGATAAGGCTGAATTTTGAGGAGCTAAATTTTTTCTTCTACCTGTTAATAGGGAAAATAGCTGATTTTCTTCCTTTAAGAAAAGATGACAGAAGCTTTTGAGACAGCATTGGTAGTAAGTAAAAAACAATCCTTCAACAGCCTAGCCCGAACTATTTTGTCAAATTTAAACCTTTAAGAAATTTGCCGCAAGCTTTTCTCATGTGCAAGCCAATTTTTTTATTCTTTTCTTTCTTTCTACCATTACTTTGGCACTGTCCAAGGACAATCACAAGGTTCCTAAGATCTCTTAGATTTGTGGCTCATGACTTTGATGGAAAGTCAGGAGCGTGTACTACTGGGTAACAGAGACAATAAGAAGAAAACTGGAAATATGACCAATAAGTATGAACATTGAGCATGAGCCATGAGGACAGCAAATTTCAGATCAATCTATTTTTCTGTATATGTTCTCACACATTTACCTCTTGCCTATTGTTAAAGCATGACAAAGCCACATTTGTATTGTACTGATTGAGGAGTGCTTATTTTCCTTCTGCTAATGTGGACAATCTAAGGTTCATTAGAATATTTACACATACCATAGTCAGAGATATGCTGCTCACCTAGTTGGTTGGTCTGTTGTAATACCAGTCCATTTTCATAAACTTAATGAACACTCTGCCTTTACTTCTCTTTTATCTTGACTTAAGGAGGTTGGTTACCTGGTGTGCTGTGTCAGACATAAAAAACCAGATCCACACATCAAGATTCAATTAGCTCCTTTATTGCTCATGTCTGTTACACAGGAATCTTCTCAAACTGATGGTTTGTACCTGAGTTAGACTAGCTTTAATGGTGTCCAAAGGGGGTTGGATCACCTTGCCCTCTTGTGCCTATGTAAAGATACCAGACTAATTCCCTGCTTGACTTCTTTCCCTGGCTTGGCCAGTCTCTCATGTCCAGCCTTTTTCTTTGATGTGTGTGTAATGAAGACGGAACTACTGATTTCATAGAAGAATACATGTTTTAAAAAGAGTTGTTTTGGGGGGGTGGGAGTCCTTGTTGCATACAATGCATTTGATTTGGGATCTCAACTGATGATAATTTGAAATAAATTTCATTTTTAAAGGTTGATAAATTCTAGGCAGCAACTGAGCCTGAAGTACTTCCAGTTGTTTTAGAGTGATGTTTTAAAAAATTAATGCTTCGTTATACTATCTCTGTAGTTCCTACAGATATTTGGATTAGGTTTAGTCTGCATTGGTTCATTCCCTGAGCCAAGAGCATTACTAATACAGAATGCTGTATAGCAGGGGTCTCCAACCTTGGCAACTTTAAGACTTGTGGACTTCAACTCCCAGAATTCCTCACCCAGCTTTGCTGGCTTTGCTGGCTGAGGAATTCTGGGAATTGAAGTCCACAAGTCTTAAAGTTGCCAAGGTTGGAGACCCCTGCTGTATAGAAAGTCAATTGGCAGCTTGCCAGTTTGAGCCAAGCTTGGGGAATTTTCATCTCTTCCAGGAAATTTACCAATTTAAATGGGACAAAACATTATTTAAAGGTCAAATTATTTTCCATAATTTGGTCTCCTTTTTATTTCTTTATCCCAAACATATTTATTTTCTCCTGAACTAAATGGGTAGAAATCTTATTTGTGATTTAAGCTAACAATGTTAAGTTAAGAAGTTTGTGACTGAAAATACAGTGAAACTAGTAAATAGTATAGAAAATAGTAACTATAGAAAATAGAAAATAGTAACTATAATAAAAATATAGTGAAATTATATTTTTGTGACTTTGTATGTACACTTTAAACACAGTCACACATACATACACACACACACACAAATCCCAGAATCTGCCTGATCTAAATATGAATATTAATAGCAGATTCTAATTCATATGTTCATATCTTCTTTAATATTCTCTATGATATATAGGAAATAACAGTACAAAGATGATTAGGCAAGAAATTTCAACAAAAACAACATTTTCTATAATGTTCAAGGAGGCAAAAAGGAAAGTTTAATGATGAGTACAAATATTTTGTCATTTGGACAAAAAGAGTACTTAATAAGAACAGTAAAATTAAATTGATTCCTTATTTTCTCGAATCAAAGGAGTTTCTTTTTTAGGGGTTTGGCTCTGATTGCTCTTGTTTTCTGATTCCAGCTTTTATCCTGTCAACAGATACACAAATTCTGTTGTTCCCCAGCTCTTCCTAAATCAACCAGTTCACTCTTCCTGCCAATTTTCCATATGTTCGGCCTTGCCAGGACTAACCAGATGTTAGTAAGGGATTTCCCCCTGCCTTTGTTTTCAGATTTTCTTAACCTGAGATGAAAATAGAACATACGCTTAAAAAAGAGGAAGAATGGCCAAACCAAGAGCAAGTTAGGAAATAAGTTTTTACTATCTGCTTATGCATACTGATTTTCTAAAGCTCGCTTGATATATAATTAAATTAGACTCTAATTTGTGCAGTATTTTCAGTTCATTTTTTTTTACACCATGATCTCATCATTTAAGAGTCATCACTGTAACATTTCTGAAATCAGTGCAATGAATTCAACAATACTCTTTCATCTAAGAGCAAAACAGTACTGACATCAAAAGTCCATTCCTCTACACAGTTTTGAATTGATAGACTGAAAATAAATCCCTATGTTGTACAAGGTACATTGAGGCCAACACAGAGTTGGGGTAGGGTGGTAGGGCTCATTTGCAAAGCTATAAAGGTAAACTGTTCCTTCAATTGAGATTTTTCTCTTGACTATATGAACTTGTCTATACTGTTTTCATGACAGCAATATGGGAGTGATTTGCCATTTCATTCAAAGATGCTCCAATCCTGAGGTTTTCTTTAATACAATCATTGCCATTATATGCACAAAGGCCACCTTGAGGATACCAAGTAGCTTCCTTGTTCCATTGTTCAGAAATAGGAAAACCTCTTCTGGATGTTTCCAGAAGAAATGCTTCCACCTTTTGTCCAGAGATGTTCCACCTTTGAATGTCTGAACAACCCTACAAATTATGTTTCATTTTAATTTGTGTCTTACTTTGTTTTTGTGTGTCATCATTTTAATTTTTTTTTATTAAGACCAGAGACCTCAGAATGAGTAGCTACTAGGCTTGTCGGAATTTCTGAAAGGACCTTGGTGGCATTTACAGGTATTGTAAGGTGGTATAAACTTATGTATCTATTCTGTCAAAGAGCTTTGCACCAGAACCTGTAAGAGATCTTGAATTCATGTACATATGAAACCCATTTCTGCTAGTGTTCCCAAAATGGAAACTTCAACCATTTCATTAATACACCAGTGAAATTTTAGCTTGGAAAATTTCATAATACAGAATCATCATTCCATACTATAAGCCCATTGTACATAGTCATCTTGTTTCAACAAAGATGAACTACCCATATGGACAACTCCCATTGGATCATCATAGCTAAGGGCAGATGGCTGAGATTTTTCACCAAACAAAAGGCATAATTAAACTAATAGCAGAATGCTGAGAGCTAAAAGTCATCCAACATTAATTAAGCCCTGGGCACTAGAATCAAGGAGGAGGAGAAAGTCTGTTCTGGCAACCATAAATAGCAAGATGTTATGAATACCAAATAATATTAGCACAATGTGTTAAGCATGCATTGCTTCATTGTACTTGTCATAAAGGAACTACCTTAAAATGTAAGGTATTATTACTTTGGATGGGTCTTACCTTTGGGTGCAGAAACAAAGCAGGTTTCTCTGAATAAAGAGTAATATTATTGATAGCTAAGTTCTCTTTTCTCACAAATAGCTAAAGAAGTTGTGCTTGGCTTTGCACTGGCCTCGTCTAGTCTTAAGAGAAGAGTGATTGCCCCTTAAGGAAAGTGCAGGAAGGGAATCAGGAAGCAAGTATTCTTTTATTCCGATGAGTTGTCAGAGCAGATGTGAATTCACTGTGAGAAAATGCTAAGTTCCCAAGGGCCTCGACTATCAAATTTGCTTTGCTTTCCACCTAAAGAGGGAAAAAAGAGGAAAGAGAGACAGAGAAAGGAAAATGCTATGCAATCATTTATACAAATGGGTTCAAGAGCTGCAGCTCCACAGATGAATAACAATCAGTTGACAGGGACAGTAATTTTTGGAAGGTTAATCCAGGAGTAGGGGAATAATTCAAACTATAAATTTACGGTGACTTTATCACTCCATTTCAATTTTAATCTGCTAAATATTTTCAGTGCGGTTTTACTCTTGCGAATGAGCCAGTGGAAAAACAAGGCAAGTTTAACTTAACACAAAAAGTAAATGCAAAAAATAGCAAAGCAAACAAAATAGCATCATTGTGGTTGAACCCTTAAGTCACAACTGAAGGGCCATCTCTCCCTGATTACATCAGCCTGGCCCCATCACCTGTGGCACCCACCTTATGGAATTGTGTCTCCCTAAGTCAGGCTACTTCCATTTCTGTTAATGTTCCATCAATCCTTCAAGACTGGCTACATTATCAGGATGGTGATCCCAGGGAACTGGGGAAATACTTAGATGGTTCCACAATTATCAATAATATCTTCATTCTCTCCACACCTTGTAGTTTGCATATTTTAATTTTTAATAACATTTTCATTGTTAATGTTTTAATTTTTAATAATTGTTTTATATTTTAACAATAATTGTTCTTACATATTTGTTATTGGATTTGATTGTTTTATGCCACCCAGAGTTACTTTTTGTGATATGGGCAGCAATATCAATTTGACAAATAAATAAACTGCTAGCTTTTAGATGGAAAATACTTCTGTTTTCTCACCTATTGAAATGATTGAAATTTAGGTCAGAGGTTCCCAAAGTTTTTGGTTCCTCAGACCAGCAGTGGTGGCTTCAGCAGTTTTGGCAATGGCAGGGGAAGGGAAATGGTTTTGTGCATGCAACCTAAATCCTGTAAATATGCAAATGAAGCTTCATGCCCTCGCCTACCAAATTGGTGTCCTGGTTCCTGCAGGTGGGGGAGACTCCTGATTAAGGTGGATTGTAAACAACAAAGAAGGAAAGAAGGACACCTAAAGCTATCATGACCAAGTTAGAAATTTGTCAGCAGCAATCTCTGCAAATTGTAACAGTCTACCAAACTACTGCTTCACCCATAGTCCCAGAAGGTGTATGGAAATATTCTAGTTTATTTTATATTCTAAGCCAAAGAAAAATTCTCAAATGATGTGACTTTGGTAGAGATATTGATCAGCCTGACTAGCATTTCAAATATTGTGAAGAGAGGTTATTACAAAGATCAGCCCCATCAGTAATTTGGGATCATTGTTCGTAACATAAAGCAACTGAGAATTACTATATAAAGTAAATTAAATTCTGAGCAAAAAGTTGTCATATCTGGGGAGGCAAAAATATAGCAGCCTCCTTTCAGAGAATTTTCTGAGTTCTATAGCAAATAACTCTTTTCAGAAAATTCCTCCTCTCTTTGTCCAAAATCTTTGGAGTAAGACTATATCCTCACTGGTAACTCATAGTCTCTAATGTCAGTATCCAGCCATGATTGAGGCAATATAAAACCCGTCCTCAAAGCTGTTCTTTTGGAGGAATAATTGCTAGATGATTCTATACAGTGTGTTTCTCTGCCTTAGTAACTTTAAAATGTATAGATTTCAACTTCAGAATTCCCCAGCCACAATATTAAAACCCAGCCTGTTGAACCCAGTTGCTGTGCTTGAGGAATGGTTCTCTAGAAGATGCAGAGATGGGGAAATTATTTGTTTCAGAGAACACAATTGATAAAGAATATTACTATTTGCCATAAATGTAGTGGAGGAAAAAAATGACTATAACATTCATAGGAAATTTAACTTGATTAACACATTTGGCATATATTAACAATTTTTAAAAAGCAGTTAAAAACCAAATCCCTTGATATAGTACATATAATCTTAATCTTCCAATTAAACCATTTAGGCTCAGGCATAACAGTGCCTAATGTGTCAATTCTTCTCCTGTTATTCAAATGTCTTACAGATAGCGATCAGTTTACCTACCATCAGGCCATCAAGAGAAGAGGATATTGCATGGGATTTCTGAAGACAAGAAATGCTTCATTAAGGTTGTCATTAAAGAGATCACACAACAGTGGTGTTTTTCTCCTTTAGATAATGAACATATGGAAATCCTTAGCGCTTAAGCAATTGAAAGAAAAAAAAAGGTTTATTTTAAATCTATTTTTGCAATCATCTCAATTTGAAATCAAGTTGGAGAAAAACATTTAAAGAAACTAAAATCCAATTACTATCATAGTTGGTTGCAAAGTCAACCAGATGTTTAGGCTAGAGTCTGCATTTTTATCCACCTATTGATTCATTCCCAAGGACCTGGTATAGAGAAATGTTGAATAATATTAAAGATATCTTCATAGGATATACACTTTCTAAATAGAGCTACTTTTCACAATTGTCTGTTTGTAGATAGTAGAAAATTATTCTGTCTCTTTAAAGCATCAAAGACAAATTGCTTGCAATTGTACAGAATATTCCATCTAGCAATTTTGTTTGGGTTAACACAGTGGACTGCAAAAATTCAGATGACCACAAAATAGCAGCAAATAAAATTTTTTAATTCTATGGAACTTCTAGATTTTAGCAAATCTGTCATAATAGCTTTTCATTTCATTAAATTTGTCAAGATGGGAAGAAGTAGTTCATTGGAGGAAATGTTTGCCATTTTAAACAAAATTAAGATTTTCTCCTTTGTCCCTTAAATAATAGTTTGTGATCTATTTTATCCATGGTGGTGGTGGTGGTGTGTGTGTGCGCGCATGTATAAGTGAGTGTGTGTGTGTGTGTGTGTGTGTGTGTGTGTGTGTGTGAGAGAGAGAGAGAGAGAGAGAGAGACAGAGACAGAGACAGAGACAGAGATTTAGTAGGTTTAAGTAGGGGTGGGATTCAACTGGTGTTACTACCGGTTCCGTGACATTTTAACATTTTAACCCTCTTTCAATCTTGTTCTTATTTATATTGAATTATTTAAATGTTTTAAGTGGTTTTATAATATATATTGTTGATTTTGTTTTATGCTGCCCAAAGTCAACTTGTATGAGATGGGAGGCCATATAAATTTGATAAATAAATAAATATCTGTGCTGCATAAAACTAGATGACCACATGATAGTAAGAAGTACCATGAGGATGAGGATGAGGATGAGGATGAGGATGAGGAAGAAGGAGAAGGAGAAGGAGAAGGAGAAGGAGAAGGAGAAGGAGAAGGAGAAGGAGAAGGAGAAGGAGAAG
>NW_020769312.1:6404373-6430259 GCF_900518735.1 Pseudonaja textilis | reverse complement strand
AGAAGGAGAAGGAGAAGGAGAAGGAGAAGGAGAAGGAGAAGGAGAAGAAGAAGAAGAAGAAGAAGAAGAAGAAGAAGAAGAAGAAGAAGAAGAAGAAGAAGAAGAAGAAGAAGAAGAAGAAGAAGAAGAAGAAGAAGAAGAAGAAGAAGAAGAAGAAGAAGAAGAAGAAGAAGAAGAAGAAGAGTTCATAGAACACCAAGGACTGCAGAGTTCTGCCAACTAATGGACAGATAGTTGCAATGCAGATATATCAACCTTAATAAGTTATGTTTGGTTACCAGCAAGATTAAGGACAAGTAAGTCAAGAACATATCAAAGTTATCTGTGCCTATAAAGGCTTGCTAGGAGCTTTGTAAATGGTGAAGAATTCAACTGAATAAACAGCCATTAAAAGAGCTGTGTAACATCCTACCTAAATTTCTGCAAAATGAATCACACTTCAGGCTCTCATAAGATTCTAACTGTCCTAAATCTTTCACTAAAAAGCAACAATGTTACAATATTGGCAGTTCATAAACAAGAGTTCAAAGGACTAGAATTAAAATCTATCCACCTCTTTGTTCCTAATGAAGACAGCATACCTTGTGCCCTTATAACAGCTTAGAAATAAAATATAATTTCATCATTCTGTCAGGCCTTCAAAATAGATTAGGTTAAAAAAAGTAACACCTGATACTATCAGGAATGCTATTTTATCATTCTCTGGTATATTAATCTTGAAAGTTGTCTAAAACTTTCACTGCTCCCTTTTAAAGACAACAAGGTCATGGTGGGTCTTATGCTGAATCTCTTTCTCACACTTTTTATTTTTCCAGGACTCAACAATTGTACAGGTAGCCTTCGATTTATAGTCACTATTGAGCCCAAAATTTCCATTGCTAAGTGAGATAGTTAAGTGAGTTTTATCCCATCTTGCAACCTTTCTTGCCACAGTCATTTGTGGATCTTTACAATTGTTAAGTGAATCTGGCTTCCCCATTGGCTTTGCTTGTCAGAAACTCACAAAGGGTGAGCACATAACCCCAGGACCAAGCAACTGTCATAAACATGGGTCAGTTGCCAAGCAGCTGAATTTTTATCACATGACCATGGAGATGCCGTAATGGTCACAAATATGAAAAACAATGATAAATTACTTTTTTCAGTGCCATTGTAACTTCAAACAGTTAATAAACAAATGGTTGCAAGTCAAGGACTACCTGTACCCACTAAATCTCCTGCTTCTCAAGCCAAAGCTGCACATTCAAATTGTGCTTCAGTCATAATGATGTCATGAATACATCTAAGTTTTTTTCTTGGTAAAGAACATCATTCTTCTGGGATTTTTTTTTAAATTTCCATCCTAGTCTATAGTCTTGGTATTTCCAGGAGAAATCCCCCTTCTCTAAAATCATTGATGTATGTAAGAATGGCAAATCAATAAAGCCAAAATAACCAAACTGATAGGTTAGACCATTAGAGAATGAATAAGAATTTCATTTGTCCTTTCTCCCTTTCCTATCCTACTCATTTGTCAGCTTTGGTCAAAGATTTACCCATCTTAGAAAAGACAGTAGATGGACCATTTTTCCCTTTACTTGAGAAAATAGGTGCCAATCTGAAAAACCTCCACTTCGGTGCCCTATCATTTGGGCGATTTGCAGGATGGCTAAAGCCTCTGTCTCAGCCTCTACCCACTCAGTCTGTCCTGACAAGTGTTTTTCTTCCTGCCAGTACCTGGTACTAAAGAAAACATTTCCTCTTTCTGCTTCATTCCTGCCCTCTCATTTTTCTACCAAGGTAGAGAGGTACTATAGAAGCTATGTGCCACAACACGCTTGGTTATATAAATTTAATAACTAAATAGAGGTAGAAACAATAGTGCATGGTTGGAAATAAGAGCCAAAGTCTCAATTGCTCTCATATCAGGCCATTTTAGCTTCTCCCACTTTTTCTCCCTGGTTTTAAAACCTGCATCCTATCAGTTTCTCTATTGTGTACATATCCTGTTTGCTTGCTTGGCACATCCTTCCATCCAATTTCAGATAGGTCCCTGCTTGCCTTTAAGACCTGAGGTTTTAGATTTGCATGTTTTATTAAAAAATATTCTACTAATTCTCTATTTATTCAAGGTATTTTTTTTTATATTTTATTCAAGATTTTTCAATAACACTTTCTTTTTGGGGTCCTTGGTGCTCTCTGAGCTTGGTTGTTTTCTTGCAGATATTTCCTTACCCGACCAGATAACATCATCAATGCTAGTACAGATGATGTTCAACCATGTTCAAGCTACAAATATACTCTTCCATCTAAACTTTTCTTTAGCTATATGCCAAAGTTTAGGAGCTCCTATCTAAACTGAATCCTTCAGAAGATGGCATAGCCTCTGCATGGTACAAGTTAAACATGACATCCTTCAGCAAATGTTTAGACAAGTTAATGTCCAACAACATAATGAAAGAGGAAACCACAAATCCCATAAGAATGTTGAAAAATGGAAAAGCTGAAAGGATAGATGTTAAAACTGGATAAATGTTAAAACATGAAAGTTATTTACAGAGTGCCTGTGCGACTTGTTTGATGTGTGTGCAAAGAATGCATCTGTACCTGACAATGAAAAAAGCTGCTATGCAAAATGAAAAATATTGCAAGCGGGGATACAGAAACTACGGGGTGGGGGTGGGGGTGGGGTCCATAAGTATGCCTGAGAAAGTGTTTGGCAGCATTTGGATTTAAAGGATAAGAAAGTGACAATGTATAACATTTGGGAAGAGGTAGAAGATTTGCAGAGCAGATTTCTGCTTTTCACTGAGAAATGCATGAGTGTCAGAAAGAAAACTGTATTTCTTGACTTGGAAAAAAAATATTCAGAAAATAGGTGGCATTGTGAATTATGGAACATTTTTGCATGAATAATGGAAATGAATATTGGTTGCTCCATTTTAACTTGGTGGTGAACAGCTAATAGTATCAAACATGAGCCTGATCTCTGGTGGTATACTAAACCATAATGGGGTGGGGAGGTGTCATTAAAACAAATATCTTAATCACTCATTCTTGGTCACTTGGATCTCCCAGTAGTGAGAAGGTTTATTTCTGTGTTGGATGGTTTATTTCTGGTTAAAGAAAGCAACCCTGTAGGCATCTTGATATCAAGCCATTTATTGATTATCAATTTAAACCAGCATTTTAAATTGCACTCAGAAACCTGCTGGCAACTGATACAGGGGTCACAGGTGTAATATGTCACCATGGTTGAATAGGCAATAACAACAACAACAACAATAATAACAACAACAACATTAATAATAATTTCTGCTGCTTTTGAGGTTGTTCAGCTTCCAGTAGCCCTTTAGGCCCATGCCCTGGTTGCTCAGCTATGGGACCCATGACCTGTCGACAGATGCCCAGGTTCCCCAACACCCGACACGGTCCTTATTAACCCGAGCGATGACCGAGCTGGTATAGGCTTCGTTCAGTTGTGTTTCATCATGATTAATTGCATGGGTTGTTGGGTGCACTCAGTTCTGCTCCTCCGCCCAGATCTCTCTGGTATGCTTGAACCTGCTGGTAGTTTGCACTACTGCCAGAACAGCTCTCAGCTTTATTGGAGCAGTTAAGCCCCCCACCACATCAAGGTGGCACCCTGTGCTGCACTGCATGGACAGTTCCTTGAAAAGATCCAAGGAAAAGGAGATAAAGAAAAGACCTGGTTATGGTTGACCAATGGATCACTGAAAAAAGAAACAGAAGGCCTGATTCTTGCAGCCCAAGAACAAGCCATCAGAATGAATGTAATCAAAGCCAGAGTAGAAAAACTGCTGATGACCCCAAATGCAGACTCTGCAAAGAAGCAGATGAAACCATCGATCACATACTGAGCTGTTGTAAGACAACCACTCAGACTGACTACAAACAATGTCACAGCACAGTCGCTCAGATGGTCCACTGGAACTTGTGTCACAACTACCATCTGCCTGTAGCAAAGAACTGGTGGGATCATAAGCGTGAAAAAGTGGATGAAAATGAGCTTGCAAAACTACTGTGGGACTTCTGAATACAGACTGATAAAGTTTTGGAACACAATACCCTGGATATCATGATTGTGGCAAAGAAAAAAGTGTGGATCATCGACATTATCATACCTGGTGACAGCACAATCGATGAGAAACAACTTGAAAAAATCACCAGATATCAGGACTTGTAAATCGAATTGCAGTGCAGGTGGTTCCAGTGGTACTCGGCACACTGGGTGCCGTGCCTAAAGACCTAGGCAAGCATTTAAAAACAATTGGCACTGACAAAATCACCATTGGTCAGCTGCAGAAGGCCACCTTACTGGGATCTGCTTGCATAATCTGCCGATACATCACACAGTCCTAAATGCTTCGGAAGTGTTCGACTAGTGATTTGTGATATGAAACCCACCATAGTTATCTTGTTTACTGTGTACACTGTCAGTTTTTGTGAATAATAATAATAATAATAATAATAATAATAATAATAATAATAATAATAATAATAATAGTAAGTAGTAGTAGTTCATGGCATTTAGTTCCAGTCAGCACATTAGCTACCACATTTTGTATTGACTGCAGTTTCCAAATGGATTTAAAAGCACCATTATGCAGAAACTTGTAAAATTCATTCTGGTAGACCAAGCAAGCAGTAATGAAAGCCTATTGTTCAATCATTTATTGCACAATGCATCTGTTATATCGAGAGATGCAGTGGCTCAGTGGCTTAATGATGCTGGAAATGATCTCTACTCCAGAAATTCAAGTCCTAGCACTGCATGTCAGGGTGAACTCGCATCACTCGCCTCAGGTTCTGTCTAAGAGATGTTCTATGTGAGTAGATAAATAGGTACCATTTTGGTGGAAAACAGTTTGTTGCTCTGTGTGGGCTCTGAACCTTCCCACCTGAAGCACCTGTTTGCAAGACAACTCCAGGGAGGGAAGGAGTCTTGGATGCTGCTGCAGGAAGAGCCTGCTCATCTTTCTTTCTGTTGTGAAGCCTGCTTCCCCCTCCTGTAGTGCACATTGGGAAGCATGTAAGCATTTCCTACAACAGAGCTGGTACCTTGACAGCAAAACTTCTACTTTGCCATAGCACTGACCCATTGTGGCACAGTAGTTAGAATGCAGTATTGCAGGCTAACTCTACCCACTGCCAAAAGTTTGATCCTGACTTCTCGAGGTTGACACAGCCTTTCATTCTTCTGAGATCAGTAAAATGAGGGTCCAAATCATTGGGGGTAACATACTAACTTTGTAAACCACTTAAAGAGTGATGTAATGCACTATGAAGTGATATTATAAGTCTAAGTGTTATTGCTATTATTACTGCAGCCTCTTAGCTAATGTAGCAATGCCATACTGGTATGTCAGCTAGAGTTGGGCAAAGGTCCTTCTGGCCACAGTTCCCTCCCCAACTCCACCTGTCCATCCAGTAATTACTGTGAATTCACAAACCCCTCCAAATCAAGGACCTGCTTTCTACTTTCTTGGGAGAAGTGCAATTCCTTCAAGAGACAAAGTTAATGCTGACAAAGATCTCCAATATATAAAGAACAATATTGTTTGGGTTTAGCTTCAACTTCCTTTCTATTTGTCTATCTTCTTTATTTGTTTGGTCCACGTAATTGCCTATTCTCTCAAGGCGACATGGAACTCTTCAAAGCAAAAATTAATAAGGCAATAAAATAATAAATAGAGCAATCAGGCTGGGGAGATAAAATCAGGGGTCTGTAGTTTGTTCTAACCCAGTGCTTGCCTGAAGATCTAGGTTTTTAAAGATGACAGGGTCAGGACCATATAGACCTTTTAATCTAACTGCCATAGCCATTAAATACTGGGACAAGACTTGATTTTATTGTCAGTTCTGGAGCAGCAATTTATAACTGGCTTCATGTAGATGTTGAAAACTAGGAAGGAGAAGACTAAATCCTATAGTACCAATAAAGGAGAAAATTCGTAGGGTTGAAATGAAGGATCCATGGTGCTCTCTGAACTTGCTTGTTTTCTTGCAGACATTTCATTATCCTAACTGGGTAACCTTATCAGTGCTAATAAGGAGTGCTGTTTGCTGTCAACTTATATTCTGGTGTCTTGCCTGTCTATGTGGATGGGGCGCGGTCTTAGAGATTCTTTGGTTGGGCTGCTTATTAATGGCTCTTTGGCAGTTTCTTGACTGGGATATTGCTTACTTGATCCTGTAGTATCCTGAACATCCAAGGGTGATCTATTGTTCCTTACAACCATCAACTGGGACTATCCACTGAGGAAGAAGTGGAAGCACAACAGCCCCCATCCCTAAATCCTGTTAGTGCTTCATAAAGATAACTTAATCAATGGTATTAAAGACCACCAACACATCTAGAAGAACTACAAAGGTCCCAACAAAGGTAATCTTCCTGAAAAAAATGATGCTGTTTTTGTCCGAAACAGGCTTGAAATTTTGGGCTTGGACAATCTGGAACTATGCAGCCTGTGGTCCTATCTAAGCATAGTACACAAAATTGTCTGCTACAATGTCTTGGTTGTCAACAATTTATTCAACTTCAACTGCAATAATACATGGGTAAACAATTGATACAAATTGCAGGAAAATATCGCTTCAAACTCAATTGCAGAAAATATGACTTCAGCAACAGAGTGATCAATGCCTGGAATGCTCTACCCGACTCTGTGGTTACAGCCTCAAATCCTCACAGCTTCAATCTCAAACTGTCTACTATGGATCTCACCCCATTCTTAAGAGATCCTTACCGGGGGCATGCACAAGCGCACCAGCATGCCTACCATCCCTGTCTTACTGTCCCCATTTACCTGTATTTACTTCCTTTGTTCATGTTTATGTTCATACTTACACTTGTTATCCTATACATGTTTGACAAATAAATAAATAAATAAATAAAAGCTTGAACTCTGGTTGAAAAGGCCCAAATAATTGGTTTCTTTTACAGTGCTCTGTACTTGTCTTCTCACCATAATCTCAACAATGGGTTTCATATCAGAAGCTATATTCCAAAACTCTGACTGATAAAATGGATCTTATATTTTAACAACCGTTTTTATCTGTTAAACTGTCTGTTCTTAGAGAGTTGGCAGCTTCTGTATCATCCCCTTTTTATTTTATCCCCACAACTTTGTGAGGTATACTGAGCTGAAAGACAATGAATGGTCCAACATCTCCAAGGGACTTTTCACAGCTAAAGAAAGATTTGAATCTAGTCACAGTCCAGCAGTAGTTGCAACACAATGGGTAGGATTTGCAAGCAACGTTAGATTTTGTCCTGAACTAAATCAAAACTTTTCTTCCCAAATGTATTAAATTGGGAACACTTCTTTTGATTTAGGCACCAAATCAACTGTTTTAGCCAAGAGGTCTTTAGCCTGAGCTTAATGCATGCATCAGCCAGACTTTATTGTATTTTCCCTGCTCTGATTGTGTTTGTCCCCTTGTGTCTTTCTTTTCTGTGACCTTGCATTCTTAGAATGTTGAGAGTCTGTCAGTATTCTTCATGGTACACATATTTTGACAAGCTTGGTAATATTAATTGGTCCCTCAGGAGCTTTCAGTAATAAATCTGTCTTACTGGCAGTCAGAAGTACATATAGAGGAACTCTGCTTTTCTTATGTTCACTATTCAGTGGAGGCCACACCATAGAAATATAAGAAGATATGACAAAGTTATCCCTTCAAACACCTCTTTGCACCTCTGCTTGCAGTGAGGTGGGAAGGAGAAGCCCATATATTGCAAAATTTGCTCTGTTTTCCCACAACGGTTTTACTATATTCTAGTTTCTTTTACATTATACCTTAATATCACTTTTTTTTGTTTGTGACTATTTTGTAAATCTGCCCACCATGTACTCCCAAATATCCTTGACTGCCCAAATTGTTTACTAGTTCATTTTAGTTTTTGTAATTTTAATCTATTTTGTATTGATAATTGTTATTATATGTTGTTTTATCTTGATGTGAGCTGAACCATGAGATGGGCGGTAAATAAAGTTGACAAATAATAATAAACAAACTTTAACTTTAGACTATGTCAAAATATGTTTCTGAAGCCAAAGCCTTTCACTCAGTATACTTTCTTGTACAGCTCCATTTGAAATTGTGAATTCATCCATTTGAAAGGAGGTTCATGAAATGCATAATGGCTCACATGGAGAAAGTATAGGTAATTCCTTCAAATGGGAATTCAAAGAAGTGGATAAGTCACAGTCTTAATAAATGTATGGAAATCATTCACTCAAAGGAAACACTTGGTCCAGTTCTCAGTTAATGTAAACTGATGCATTTTCTATTGATTTCAGGGAATGAACTAACAATGATTTGCACCATTATGTAAATTACTCCTTCTGAATTGCATACTTTCCTCTTCATGTATTTGAGAGATTTATATATTTACCATAATGCAAAAGTCCTATAATATTTTATAGATTTTATTTTAAGATTTTGAAAGAATAGCCTGCCAACATTAGAATCAGAATAATTTTGTTTTGTATGATGTTCATAAAATTAATGCATTTCTTTATCATTGCACATATCATTTGGACATTTACTGATGGATATTGACTTTAATTACAAAGCTCATATACATACTGATGAAATTGCTTACCATCTTATAGTCTTAGGAGCATTAGCAAACTTTTACAAGAGTAGAATAAAAATGAATTTATTTTATGTGATTAATGCCTGGAAAGAGAAATAGAAAGGTATCTTAAAAATGTTCAATGCTTACACAACAACATTTACAGGAACCAGAGAACAGTGTTTTTGTCAAGAGATCCAGCATAATTCAAGATGTTCTTAGAATGATGAGACATATGTCAGATTTCAATAAGGCCAAGTACCAATGCTAATTTGTTGACTATCTAGCATCATCTTTTACAAATCAAATAGTACTAAATTCTTCACATTTTGTTCTAATTTTGTTTAAAGAAATTAATGGAAGTCTAGGAAAACAATAACTATTATTCCATGATTTTCTGTACTTTTGTTCAGTTTAGAAAGTCTTTTACTAGTCTTCCCAGCCAGGTCAATGCTTTTTATAAAGTGATCCTTTTCTCTAGACCTTGATTCCAAAAATTGTACATGTGTGTATTTATGTGTGTGCTGACAGCAGACTTCATCCTTTCCTAGTTTCTTTTCTGCCACGTGGCTCACAGGATAATATTCCTTCTCAGCTTATGTCACAATAATTTCTGTTTTTTGTGGCAATCCTGCTCTCATGCCCTATTCAAGGTATATGTGGTTTCTCAGCCCAGACTTCATATCCTGGTTTTTTTCACTACTGAGATATATTCAGTCAGAATTTAAATGGGGTACCTCTCATTACTTTCAGTTGGATTTGTCTGGGACAGTTGCTTGCTTTGAAGAGCTGTGGTGGCACAGTGGTTAGACTGCAGTACTGCAGGGCTAACTCGTTGCTCACTCTAGAATTCGATCCTGACCAGGTCAAGGTTGGTAAAATGAGGACCCAGCCTTCCATCCTTCTGAGGTTGGTAAAATGAGGACCCAGATTGTTGGGGGTAGTATGCTGACTCTGTAAACTTCTTAGAGAGGGCTGCAAAGCACTGTGAAGTGGTATATAAGTCTAAATGCTATTGCTACTGTAAGAGTATACAAAATGGACAATTCCTCAGCACTTTGATAAAAATTATGGAGATGCGGCCAACCTCCTTATTGCCTTTTTCACTGGACTAGCTTCTGCCCATGCAGAGATGCAACTTTTGGGTGAAATTACATAGAAGCAGTAGAAAGGGAGTTGCTCTGAAAGGGTGCATTTATCAATCCTCCACTGAAGCAAAAGTGGCCCATTGAATCTTCGCATGGCTGTGTTTTCCCAAATATTCTAAATTTTTATTGTTCCTGAGGTGTTCTCTCCATGGTTCCCTCAGGCATCAGAGACTTTACTTCCAGAGTGGATACTGAACAGTTCCTTCTGTCTTTTTCCTCCTCAGTTGGTTTATGAAAGCCTTAAGAAGAGTTCCTTATCTGAGCTAAAAAGATAGATAAGAAGGTTATTTTCAAGATGGCTACTTTATGTATCCCAAAGGAAATTAATTGTTTCTTGCCTTTGGTGGAAGGAATTAATTGATTTCTTGGCTTTGGTGCTAAATTAATGCATTTGTGTTCTCTCCTTTTGCTCTCTCATCAAAAAATTGAAAACTTCTTCAGAAAATATTTTTTTCTAATTTTTTTCCAAGCCTCTTTCAAAATTTGCAGAATATATTGCAGCCTCTATCTGCACAATTATCGACATTATAAAAGAATACAGTATTTCAGTAATGACACTCTTGAAGCATTTTTCTCTCTGGTCTAGAAAAAGAAATAGGCAGAAGAAACTCATGAGGTAACCCAGATGGAATACAGGATGGATACAGTGGTCAGCTCTTAAGTATAATACAAATTTATTTTTTCAGTTTGTCTTTCTGATTCAACTATGATTTAGATTCTATACAGATGATCAGGGCTGGCCTAGATTAGTATCACTCAGAAATGTAGCGCCTAGGAAGAAAAACTTGCTAACAAATGGTAGAACAGAAAAATATAAAAATAATTTTCCTCTTCTTATTTTCCTCAGCTACTGAGACACACCTGTGTCTTTTTCATTCTTTAGCTTGGTGTTGAACATTTGAACTCCCTGAGATTACTTTGTAGAAGTAACAGACATGCCTGGCATCTGCATACAAAGGATGCCAGGTACAAAAGTAATGAAGATATAATTCCATTCAGGCCCACATTCAAAACTGGTGATGATGTCCCCAGTTACAGAGAAGGCCATGCCTCTAATTCATGATACTGTAAGGTGAGACATTTTAGAAAGTTCTATAACAAAATATTTTCAGAAGTCTAGGATGTATATGAAATGCAAGTGACTATTTTTGCTTTGAGTCATGTGGACTCCTTGCAACAAGTCCCTGCAGTTTCCTGACTGGATCAAGGTTGACTCAATCATCCATCCTTCCAAGGTTGGTAAAATAAGGACCCAGATTTGGGCAGGGGAGCAATATGCTGACTCTGTTAACTGCTTAAAGAGGGCTATAAAACACTGTGAAGTAATATATAAGTCTAAGTACTATTGTTATTCCCTGGCAAGGCTTTTCAGAAGTGATTTGCCCTTGCCTCCTTATGGTTGAGACAAAGTGAGTGGCTCAACCTCTCCTAGCTGGCTTTGTGACAAAGGTAGGACTAGACCCGTGATGACAAACCTGTGGCACGTGTACCAGAGATGGCATGCAGAGCCCTCTCTGTGGGCACATGCATGGTTGCCAGCTGCTCTTCTGGTTTCTGGCACACACATGCATTCCAGACAGCTGGTCTTGGTACTGGAGCACCAGAAAATGGCCTGAAAATGGCCCAAAAAGTGATCTGAAAACGGCCTTAAAAATGGCCAAAACAGGCCATATTTTAAGGCTGTTTTCAAGCCAAAAATGGTCTCAAAAAAGCCTGAAAACAGACAGCCCCCAAAATGGCCCCAAACGGCCCCAAAACAGGCATGTGCACACCAGCCAGCTGGTTTTTGGTTTTCTGGTGCTCCAGCATGCATACATACACCATACATGTGCATGTACATATGTTCGGTTTGGGCACGCGGTGCTGAAAAAGTTCACCATCACTGGACTAAACTCATCATCTCCCTGTTTCTAGCCTGGTGCCTTAGCCATTACACCAAGCAGGCTCTCACGTGCCTATTAAAATAAGCAAGCAGACAATTGCATTTATTTAGAAGCTAAATAGTGATGTGTGATAATTTAACAGATAAATAAAACCTCACTTTCTCCTTCCCTATAATGCAAATAGTCTAGTAGAGCAACCTTTATGTCTCTGTTTAAAAATGAGGTCCCTTTAATTAGAGATTTGTGAGTATAGAAGACCAGCCTGAATGTTTTCTGTGGGGTATTTGTTCCATATCCTTGCTTGTGCAAAAATGCCTCTTTTGTTGAAACTCATGTAAAAACCCTCTCACAGATTATCACTTAACATATCAATAAAATATATTCCTCATGTTGTATATGATCAATTCTTAATGCCTTTCTCTAAGAGTGCATCTCTTTTTAGGCATTGTTACAGAAGTGTCTTTAATGTGTCTCTAGCAGCTTCAGAATGCATTATTTTGCCATGTTGTTAATGGTGATATTTCATGGTTCATTTGCTCCTTATAATAACACTTTTGCTCTCCAATGGCAAAAAAAAAAAAAAATACCAGTGTGTTTGATCTCTGTGGGTCAGTAAAATGAGTCCTGGAAATTTCTTTAATTTTCTTCATAATTAAGTTGCAGGCTAGAATGATTTTTCCCTAATTAAAAATAAACTTGATTTCATCCTGATCAATGTACTAGATTAAAATACAGAACATGTGGATCTTAACCACTTCTAGAAATATACTGTTACAAATAGTATGTTCTCTATTTGTCATCTATGACATTTGGTGTAAACACTTCAATAATGTTTTTAATATGAGCACAAGTATAATATAGGAAGCTGATTTATATTATATCAAGCTGTTCACCCATTTATTTGTGTAGTAGGGCTGGATTACTATTATCGTTCTCATCATTCCTATTACTTCTCCTTTTCTTATCTTATGATTTATGATTTGTTGTTGCATGTGCACTGAGAGTATCTATGAAGATACAGGTCATGGTTTCCCAAAGATGCTTTTTCAAAAGGCAACTGGACTTTGTTTTTCCTTGAAGATGCTTCACTTTTTATCAAGAAGCTTCTTCAGCACTATGTGTGATTTCAGACTAAGCTTTGCTGAGGATATGAAATAAGAACTAGAAAGAAAGTATGTTTACTACAGTTCCAGAAAATTCCCACTGGTATGGATCTTCGGGAATCTGCAATGGCCATTATCTAAGAATCTTGAAGACTTTAACTAATAGTATAGTATATAGCATCACTATACTGACACAATGTAATATATTAAGATTTATAACAATGCAGTAAACAGTAAAATAAATAACTTACCCAGCATCAATTTCTGCTTGGGTTAGAGAAAGAATATGCTGCTGTTGGAAGTTAAAACCCACTTTTCTCCTAGAAAAATAAAATATTTTAGAATATATTAAAAAGGCAGAATATTTTCCCTAAAAGAGAAGTAGAAATTCAGAGAGGCAGAAACTCACTCCCCCACCTTTATTAATAGGCCATTAAGGCCTGGGTCAGTTTATGCTACATAACAAAGATCTACTTCCTTCAGGCAGATCCATTTAATTGCCTTTCAACCAAACTTAGCACACAGACAACCTACAAAGTTACCACTGCATGGCCCCATGGGAGTCTGACAATTAATCAGGGTACATTTCTTGCCACGGGAACAGGAAGCAAGTTCAAAGGCCAACAGAAGGTACAAATATATCTCACTCTCCACTCAATTTGTTCAGCTACCCAGAATCATTTGGTGGTTCTGCTTCACCATTAAGCCAAGCTTCCAAGCAGGACCGCAATGTGGTCCTGTACACCATTAAAACAATCCTTCCAAGCACCCTCCATGTTTCCAGTGTCTTTCTTCCCACTTGGAACTGAACCCAGATGGACATTTCTTCCAACAATTTGGCACCCACAGATGGGACTCCAAGCTAACCTGACCAATGGGCCTGGCCCAGGTAAGCCTCCCTTGCTGGCAGCAGACTCATTGAGTCTGTGGTTGAGTTTTCCTGGACCTTGGCCATTTGGAACAAAGGTTTTAAAGGGGTTTTGACACTACCATGTCCTTATCCTTGGTGTTTCTCAGTCTGATTAACTTTAAGATGTGTGGACTTCAAATCAGCCTGTCTTTTTCTCTCTCTCAACCTCCTTCTCTTTCTCCATTTCACCCCTTTATCTTCCCATCAGTTGAAAAAATAGCTATGAAAAAAAAGATTTTTGGTTTACTCTGTCGACATTGTTTTCCACTTGCTTTTTTATTTGTAAAGAGAAAAGGTAAGAAAAGAATGAATTGCATTGTTGCCCCTTTATCAGAAGAGGGAGCTGCAGTCGAGATAAAAATGAGTTTTGGGGTCGCTGTACTTCTTTACTGATGAAATAATTCTGCAACTTTTTAGAAGGGGGATATTGGTAAGAGCACTCTCTCCTTCACAAACTGTAAATTAAAAATATACCCAAATACACATACAACAAAATAACATAAAAATTAAAAAGAAAAGAAGAAAAGCACCCACATTTTCAAAGCAGACCTCAGGATACTATGGTAAGGTCAAGGCATATCTCATCCAACAGAAATTCTTGTTCTACTGGTCTAGATGAGGCTAGGTTACCTCATCCCTGTCCACCATATTATTTCCTTCAGGCTGCTGGAAGAGAGAAGATCATCACTTGGTGTCCTTCTTTCCATGTCAACTCTAGTGTAGTCATACATATAAAAGGGTTAAGCCAGGTTCTGACCAGTTCTGGAGAACCGGTAGTGGAAATTTTGAGTAGTTCAGAGAACTGACAAATACCCTCTCTGACTGGCCCCACCCCCATCTATTCTCTGCCTCCCGAGTCCCAGCTGATTGGCTGGGTTTTCTTTTGCTGCCCTGCACAGGAGAATGGAGCTGGAAAGCAGGTCAGTGGGGTGGGAAGGGAATGGAGATTTTACAGTATCCTTCCCCTACCATGCCCACCAAGTCACACCCATCAACCCAGGCCCATAGAACTGGTAGTAAAAAAATTTGAATCCCACCACTGGGTTAAACCTGGAATAATCAAAGGCTTTTCTGTTAAAACTGCCTCAGAATTACTTTGGGTAATTTTCCAAGAGATATTAGAGATGGGATTTCAAGAAATGTCTGTGAGAAGCTAAGGAATGAAGGTGTTATACTTCTACTGGCACAGAAGACAGTTTGAATGAAAGTTTATGAAGCCTAGTGCTTTATAGGAGGGAATTAAAATACATTTCCTTCCATTAAAGCTGCCTGGGTCCTGTACTAGCTTTCAATTCCTTTAAGACTGCCTAATATGACACTTTCCTTTTGAGAATTATCAAGGAAGAAAGCCTTCCTGCCATCAGCCACAAGAATTCACTTGAGTTTCTCTATTTCAGTGGATTTAAAAGTGGATTTCATGTTGATGCCCCCAAATTATGTGGTCTCCACTGCCTACCCAAGATAAATGTATATTAAAGAGCCAGCATACTTCAAATTGGTCTGCTTTCTCAGAAGCACTGAAAAAGGGGTGAGGGTAGTGGGTGGAGAGAAACTACTGAAATTGTCTTGAAATATTAGAGCCCAAATGGGACCTGTAAGCTTTTAAGATACAGCTTTTAAAATTTATCTCAAAGCTCTGTGGGATTTCTGCAAGGGATTTGAAGTTTTATATCATCATGCATAAAACAGCTATAGTAAATTGTCAAGCTCTGCTTTGTGGAGTGGCATAAAGTTATTAATTTTAAATCAACAAAATAAAATAATTTAAGGAACTTTTTTCAGTCAGATGTACTGTATTTTCAGACAAAAATCCAATAGGGGAAAGCTTATTTCTTTTTTAATCGTGATTGTTTTCATGCAGTGTTAATTTCCTTAGGGCGGCACAAGATTCCTTTAAACAAATATGGTGAGTTCGTTGACCTCCACAGAGATGAGGGCAAATTGTTTGGCCATTGACAAAATAATAGGGCAGTATAACTTTACTACACTATATCACTTTTTTTTTAATGTCTTGCTCCAACTTTCCATCTTGAGTTATAAAATGGAAAACAACTTAGTGCAGCTCAGTCTTCCTTCTTCAAATCAGTTAGGAATTAATTTTCAGTCAGGCAGAAGAAGCTGAAAGCAGCATGAAGCTTTTCATACACCAAATAGTATGAAATGCAGCCTTTATTTGAGTCTGTGCAGTAGCAGTTTTAGTAGGCTGTGCCTTAAATCAACAGAGTCCACATCCTAAGATTTCTAAATTGGTTCGTGGCTATCTATCTATCTATCTATCTATCTATCTATCTATCTATCATCTATCTATCTAATTTTTATACTACCCATCTCACCTGCACGACATTGGGAAATTCACAAATAAAACATTATGTATTTGGCTATATTTTTTTAACCAGTTCTCTCATTTTAGACACACTAGCTGGAAGAGATGTGATTGCTTTAAGTAATTAGCTCCTTAAAGTCAGTGTCTTTCTTTACAGGTTTATATAGAAGTCTATAAAATACTGCCTGATTTCTGGCTCCCACACCTTTGAAAATAATATTTAAGCTTTGTTTTAGGTGAATTGTTTTTTCAAAGCATCATATTCTTATCTTCTAAGATATAAGCTCCTCTCTTTCTGCTCTTTTCGTGTAGCCTTTCATATGTATTGCCTACTTCAACAGAACAAGTATCTGGGAATAATCATGATTTAATTAATTATTCAATTAATAAGATTAAATATGAAAAATTGGAAATTTTTCTATTTATTGAGATTAGAACTAAAAATCCTAAGCACTTCTAGAAGGCAAGAAGAGGCTAAAGAGAGAGAAATGTCATTTTTTGCTGCCATCATATGAGCATCTGAATTTTTCTTCATCTAAAAAGATCTAATAAGCCTAGCTGGGCATTTTGAGCAACACTTATAAAGTATCTGACACAATGCAGCTAAAATTAAGAATCTAAGCATTCTTTGTTCTTGCTACATTATTTCAACATTGCTGTATTATACACAGTAGTCTGTTGGATATATTTATTAGATAATAGCATTACAGGTAGTCCTTGACCAAAGACCACAACTGAGCCCAAATTTTATGTTGCTAGGTGAGACAGTTAAGTGAATTTTGCCCCATTTTACTGCCTTCCTTGTGACAGTGGTTAAATGAATCACTGCAGTTGTGTAGTGACACAGTTGTTAAGTGAATCTGGCTTCCAATTGACTTTGCTGGTCAGAAGGTTGCAAAAGATCCCCTGACTTCAGGACACTGCAATTGTCATAAATATGAGTCAGTTGCCAAGCATCTGAATTTTGGTCATAATTCACTTTTCTCAGTGCCATTGTAATTTTGAATAATTATGAAACAAATTGCTATAAATCAAGGACTACCTGTATTGAGAAATCTTACATTTTTGATATCTCAAATCCATACTGGGCTAATATTTCTTTTTTATTTTAATAAATTCTATTTAGCACTGTGTTTCTGCTATTCAACACATTATTGAGCAGATATGTGAAAATAATAGTGCTCTAATTAACAATTTAGTATAGTCCAACTACTATCTGCAGCAAATACCATTAGTTTAAATTAATTTATTTATCTTTCAAATTTATGTTTTAAGCTTTATTGGGAAAATTCTAAAATTGTCCAGAGTACCTGAGAAGTCAACACTTTATCTGAATCAAGAAATACACATATTTGGAATGTTGCTATTATCAAAGACAGCGAAATAATGTGGCCATTAGATCATTGTTATTCAAGACAAGAAGCTACAATCATCTTGTTAGGGCAATTTTTCATTATTTCTTACTTTGTTTTAATGATACCATCATTCAGTCAAAAATCTACTTTCTGGTCTAATTTACACCATGGTAATTATTTCTATGTTAAAAAAAATTTCACATAACTATGAATAGGCAACATATTATTATATCTAATTTATCTTATTTAAGGGTTGCTTATTTTTTTGCAGTCTAAATGTGAGAGTCTTAATTTTGGCTCAATATTCTACTTATTCATTTTTAGTAATTTATTAAACTTATATGCTATCCATCTTGCTTAGAGATGGCTGTAGGTGATTTACAATATATAAAACACTAGTATAAATATTAAAACAATAAAACAATAAATAGTAACATTAAATTTAGTTAAAATTGACAAAAATAGGGAGAAAGGCACATGATGGCACACAGGGAAGAGGTAGGGTTTTATCTTAATCCAATAACAATCTCTGAAAGGACATACAACCATTGGGGCACCAGACCAATTGGCAGAGCCAGGTTTTCAGGCCCTTTCAGAAAGTCAAAATGGTGGCTGTGCAATGTGCATCTCTCTCAGGACGCATGATGTTCCAGAAGCCATGGCAGAAAAGTCTCTTCTGGAATCCTGCAGCTAGAATTCCTTGACCAATGGGGTCCACAGAATGTTCCTTCTTCCAGCTCAGGTGAGATGGACCAGTCCAATCAGGATCAGATAGTTCCTCAGACAACATGGACCCATGTCATGAAGGGTTTAAATGTAACAACCAACACCTTGAGTTGGACCTGAAAACAAACTGGAAACCAATACAGCTCCTGAAACAGCAGTGCAACATGGGCTACCCTGGGGGTCCCAAGAACTGTTCTCACCACTACATTCTATACTACCTACAGCTTCCAATTACTCTTCAAGGGTAGCCCCATGTAAAGAATGCTGCAATAGTTCAAGTGAGAGATGACCAGGGCTTGAGTGACTGAGTGCAGGGACTCCAGATCCAGGAAAGGACCTAACTGTACAAAATTGTGCAAAGGCTGTCTTAGCCGCAACTGACCCCTGCTCTAGGAGTCATCAGTCCAAGGAAAACCCCAAATTGCATGTCTGAGGACTGTCTGAGCCAGTGCCGCCCAGTGGTGGTATTCAATTTTTTTTACTACCAGTTCTGTGGGTGTGCCTTGATGGGCATGGTGTGGTTTGGTGGTTGTGACATGGTTTGGTGGGTGTGGCTTGGTGGGTGTGACAGGGGAAGGATACTGTAAAATCTCCATTTCCACCCCACTCCAGGGGAAGGATAAAATCCTCATTCCCCCCCATCCCACTAACCTGCTTTCCAGCTCCGTTCTCTTGTGCAGGGCAACAAAAGAAGACCCAGCCAATCAGCTGGGACTCTGATCAGCTGGGACTAAGGAGGCAATGAATAGATGAGGATGGGGTCAACCAAAGGTGGTATTTACCAGTTGTCCAAACTACTCAAATTTTCCACTACCAGTTCTCCAGAACCGGTCAGAAGTGGCTGAATACCATCTCTTGTGCCACCTCATCCAGAACTGATACTAAAGTCCCAGATCTATGCATCCAAAGTATCTCAGCCTTACCAGGGTTCAACTTGTCCCCTTCCAGATCCCCACAGTCTCCAGGCACCAACAAGATAGAAGCACAGCTGTACCGGGTGACTGGGGACGGAGAAGTAAAGTTGAATATCATCAGCTTATTGATGGTACCTCATCTCATGGTGGATGGAGGATCTCACCAGATGGCTTCATGTAGATTTTAAAAAGTAGGGATAAGACACATGCTGATGTTACAAGCATAAAAACAATATCATTTGGACGGGCCCCCTCTCTAATAGGAACAGTGAAAGCAGAAAAAGAGATAGCTGTTCTCTATGTATTACAGTCCTTCTGAAAATTGTCCCAAAACTGCTGTTGACTTGGAAGTTTCTGTTAATACCAAAACAAATTTCATTTCCAGAGCTATCAGTAAGATCAAGAAAAGCAACAACTTCAGGTGCAAATATAGAGTTCAGCTAAAGGATTAACTTGCCATTTGTGATCTCCTAATTATACTCTGGGAACAATGCAACAGTTCTAGGAAAATCAAGTAAGCCCTCAAATTGCTTTTATAAAATTAATGTAGGATTGAATCTTAAAAGCAAGAACAATTATTGACAAACACTAAATAATTATTTTTGATGTTTCATCATGACTATGAGACTAATATTATCATTCATTACAAAAATGTCAAGTACAGTGGTACTTCTGGAGTATTGAAGGTTCTGTTTTAAATCACTATAGGGCGACTTTTCTAAATTTGCATGCAAATGCACACAAACCTTTAAAGTACATTGGACTTAATTCCCACTTACTATGAAATGGTTTACTACTTTCACTGAGCAATCTTTCTTTTGGGTCAAATCCATCTAGAATATTATTGCTAGGATTCACTGGACAAGTGAAAAGGTAACCTATTTAAGTGATAGTTTCAAAAGTGAGTGTTTTTCTTTTGCTCTGCTACTCCATTATAACCAGACTAGAATGAATATTTGCATACATTGAAATTTCAAATATAAATTAAAGCTTCTGAGTAGAGATTGGTAGAAAAAGGAGAATAATCAGAAGGAATTCAGTGCCAGCACAAATCACAAAGCACATTTGAAGTGGAGCAAAAAAGCATGACTTGAATCTGTCTTCACCACAGAGGAGAAGCAGCTGACCATGAACTTAAATTTGTTCACACATTCTCAGTGTTATTTCGGACACTGATGTTGGATGCCAAAATTGATATTTAGGAATCATTTTGTGAAAGCTTTGAACAACTAAAGTCATGATGGATGGGGAAGATCAATTCATGGCCCCACTTCTTGATAATCATAGTGTAGAAAGATTGGTAATTGACATATGAGAGAAATGGTTTGCAGAAGTGGCTAAGCTGACTTTGATTAAGGAGGCAACTACAATTAGTTTTTTTTTTTAAAGGCAATGAATTTTTGCTGAAAATGCACAAAAATGAACTGGCGTTTTGGGATTTATTGATTAAAATGTTTATTTATGGGAAGAGAATTGTGTTATGCAATTTGGGAAAGTGAAAATGGTATTTATTATGTCCATAACTGCTGCAATGAAGATTGGAAATTGCTTCTTTAGATACTTTTTCTTTTCTTTGTATTATCTCATTTTTCCTTTTACTCTTTATATTTATTTTTTCCTATTTTTTTGTTTTGTTTCTGTAGTATTTAAATCTATACAAAATCCTAATTTAATAAAAATTACATTGATTTCCTGCTTTCTAGCTAATCTAAACCTCCTGGCACAGCAGAAGAGCTGATGGTCAAGGGAAAAAAAGAATAAGAGCAATTTACCAAGTTGGATGGTGCACATGCCAGGTAAGGAATGAGTGGATGGGGTGGGGCATGGCCAGCCAGTGGCATGATTTGCCAGTTCTCCAGCAGGTAGAATCCTACCCCTGGTGAGAGTGCATTTTGTGTGCGCCTATCGACCATTTCCTAAAAACCTCAGCTGTGCCACCCGGACGGCTGACAAGCACTGACAAACATTTGAAAATCCTCTGCACTGAATAATAGAAACTTCTATTATTCAGTGCAGACTCAGGTAGCAGATGGCAGAAACACAGATCTCTGAGTGAATCTGTGATTCTGTGAGCAACTCAATCTGCCTGCCTGCTTTGCCTGATTTTGGGTAAAAATTTCTTTTTTAAAAATAAAAAAAAATAATCTTTACATACATAGTGCATTGTGAGTTAATTTTGTGAGTTTGCTTGTTAGCAAATTTTATGTGATAGACTCAGGTAGCTGATTGCAGAAAGATAGATCTCTGAATGAATCTGTGATTCTGTGAGAAACTCAATCTGCCTGCCTGCTTTGCCTGATTTTGGGTAAAAGTTGCTCTTTTTTAATTTTAAAAAAATAATGTTTACATAAATATTTATAATATTTATATACAAGCCATGCCCAGCCAGTCACATACCACCAAACCATGCCTACAAATTAGGCCACACCCATAGAACTGGTTGTTAAGAAATTTGAATCCAATCCCTGCTTTGAGGGCAGCCATAATGCTGATACAACCCTCAGTAAATTTGAGTTTGATATCCCTGACTTATCTAATAACCTTTCAAACTTATGATGTTAGCACTGAAAGAGTATTTGTTATGATCAGTCTTTGTACTTATAGCCAGGGGTGGGATTCAAATTTTTTAACAACTGCTTCTGTGGGCATGGCTTAGGTGGTAGATGTGGCTGGGTGATCATGTAACTGGGTAGACATGGCTTGGTGGTCATGTTATTGTCTGGGCATGGCCAACTCAATATCACTCACATTGAGGCACGCATCTCCTTGCCTGGCCTCTCATGACTGTGGGGATGCTGCAACAGTCATAAGTGTAAAAAAATGGTCATAAGTCACTTTTTTCAGTGCCGTTGTAACTTTGAACGGTCACTCCACCCAAGCAAAGTACCAGCAAAAGAGGGAAAAATAATTCCAGAGAAGCTCCAGAGAAGTCTAGTCTTACCAAGAATGTAATAAGGGTTAACGGAAAGGCAGTTTCTGTAAGCAACACCAGAATGTTTCCTTCCTGTCTTCCTTACAGGATTAGGCCAGTAATTTCTTCTAACAACCAGTTCTCCAAATTGCTTAGAATGTTAACAACCGGTTCTAGTGAATAGGTGTGAACTGGTAGAATCCCACCTCTGCTTATAGCCATTGTAGCACCTCATGGTCACACAATCATGATTTAAGACCTCCCCTTCTGGCTTCTAACAAACAAAGTTAATGGTGAAACCCGCAGGAAGTTGCAAATCATGGTCACAAGAAATCTTTGCTTAATGATGCTCGCTTAATGACAGTAATGGGGACTGCTAGAATTGCAATTTCAAAGCAGTGCAGTCACTTTTTTTCTACTTACAACCATGTTGCTTAAGTATAGGTTTCCCAGTCCCAGTTAGTATAGTTACTGAGGACTATGTGTAATCTGATCTTGTTGAAGGGAGTTGATGAACACATGAAGTAAAATAAAAGTTCAGCTTTCATTATGAAAGGAATAAAATGTGTATCATGAGGTATGCATTGATGACATCCAGATTGTGACAGATATGTACGAATTCACATGTTGGTGATGGTTTTACTTTATTTCGGTTGAATAGAAACAATGGAAGAATCAAGGATTTGTTTGAGGAAGAAATTGGGTACCATTTTTAATGAGTGAAGGCATCTGTGCTTTTTCCTGCTTTCTGTGCAATCTCAGGAAAATATGTGTTTGATTCAAGGAATTGCCAACAGGTGCCATTTGCAGTCCCCTGCATTCTGAACTACATTTCTGCCTTTGAATCTAAGAAAGCTGCACAATCCCTGATGATGAAAATCATTGGTGTAAATCAGATTTGATTAGAATGTATTTTCTGTGGTCTTATTTCCTGCTTTTAATTATTTGGCTTACTACTTCTTGCTCTTTTTATGCTGTTTGCATAATATTGCTCATCCTGAAAGTCATGGTGATAAACATATAGAACTCATCATAAGTCAAGAAATCCTTTCTCCAACTCACCTCTAAGTGTGTGCAAAAAAAAAAAAAAAGGGGGGGGGGGGGGGACCTTACCACCGTTTAGTCAAATATGTATGGAGATTCTAACATCCAGGTCATAGTTGTACCAAAGGTGCTTTTTTAAAAGGCAACTTGACTGCAGATATATGTAATTTCTTTGTCTAAATTTGATGGAGAATATTAAAAGCACATTACTACCCACCTCTGTATGATTTCACTTTATCATCCACTCCAAAATCCAAACAAAGACTAAATATTCACCTTGGTAGATCAGTGTGTCCCTACCAATCCCTGTGGACCTAAATGCTGAAAAAGGAAATTTAATCCAAAGCAGTTATGCATCTCCTGAATTCTAGTATATTGTCCACCTTGGCAAAATCTTCATCTTTATTTGTTAAAATAACTACTAACTTAGCCACTAACAAGGTATCATGTGAACTCCTCTTTTTATTAAAGCTGTAATGTGCTTCATCATGCCTGAGATACGATGTGAGAACTTTATTAATGTCATGGGCCAGGACTCGGATGCTGAAGAGAAGGCTCCAGCAGAACATATGAAATGTCATCTTCAGAAGTCACAGTCAAGAATGACCTGTGGCTGATCAAACACAGGATCCACCAGAACAGCTGGAGCACTCAGATGACATCTGGCCTCCCAGCCCCATGTTCAACAAGTAGAGTGAAGAGCAAAGTGAAGTTATTCTATGAGGCAACTTGACAAGCAAGGGAGTAAATCCCTTGATTAAAAACAGCTGGCTGCAGACTGATTTAAGAAGCAGCTCTGACCCATGATCCCTCATTGGAATCAACTGTCTGATGTCTGACTTTTGTGTAATGCCCTTGTGGATACTGTTCATGAAATTCTGATCTCTGGACTGACTTACAACCCTGACCTGTATCTTGAAACTTGGACGAGATTTTAACTATTCATCTGCATGTTCCTATTAAAAGCAAAACCATTCAGACAAGCTTCTTTGGGAGATTGTATTTTGGTTGTCATTCCTTGTCTGCTGTTATCTCTTGACCTTCAGTAAACTGCTAATTTCCATAGAAATTGTGAATATATAACTGAAACCAAAAGCAGGTTACCTGCTGTTGTTCTTAGACTTAGGAACTCTCTGGCTCAAGATATCTACTTATTCTCCACATTCATGACATTACTTTCAGTTTTAGAGTTATTTGGCATCCATATGCTAGCTTTCCTTTTACATTGTTCCTATGACTGTGTTTTAAATTGTGTATGTTAGTCATCATGAGCTGTTTAAGAAGGACAAGACATAGTATGGATTGATAGATAATAAGAAACATTCATACTGGTCATACACTTATCAAAATACTTTAGGAAACAATATATTTTCTTAAATCTAAACTAGCATTTCATGTTTTTGAGAGATAGTTAATGAAATGCAGCAAATCATTTTGAATGGCTAGTCATAGCACTTCTATTCCTCAACCAGTATGAAAGAATTGAAGTGGATTTTTGATATTCCCATTGTAATTGATGTTAATTAACATTTTTGCATAAAATGAACTCAAATAAAATATACAGATACTGTATAAAAGTAACATATCTAAAGTATTCCCATTAGGATCATGGCATATTAAAAGTGAAAACAATTTAAATTTCCATTTGCAAAAGATGAACGTTCAAAATTCTGTACAAAATATATTTTTTTTCTTAAATACTTCCACTCAAAACAGTTCCATGATTATCATTTGAGCTGTCTCATGTGGTTGAATAAGTAAAGGTGCTCGCTTAATAGGTATTATTTAGGAAACATAGGTAAACACTCTCTCTCTCTCTCTCTCTCTCTCTCTCTCTCTCTCTCTCTCTCTCTCTCTCTCTCTCTCATATATATTTATATATATATATATATAAAAAATAAATATAAATCTGGTTGATTATTTTCTAATTCAGTCTGTTGTGATTGTTCAACTTTTGTTGAACAATTGCAATAGATAATTATTCCTAATGTTGTAAACATGTAACAAAGCTATTGACAATAACATGGAAAGAATGGAGAGAAGAAATGTATAGTTTTAATAGTTTTTTTAAACAAATCATCTAATTTCCTAATAAATATTTTACTGCTACTTTGCTAGCTTTTTAAAATTGTATCCATCGATTTTCATTGCAAGGTTGATTAACAATCAATAAATCAACTCTTTTTTCTTTCCTTTTCTCAGGGCCAAAATCACAGTGTGACAGTTAAAATATCAAGAATAATGGCACAAATCTGTGCTAAGCTAATGATGGGAAAGGTCTGTTCAAATAACGTTTTCAAGTCTAGGAAAAGATTTTTCAAATGGGCTGCTGTATTATACTAGAGCATATTGCATAAAAGGAAAAATTGCACTGAAAGTAATGTTTAAAAAAATATTTAGGGGAATCCCAAGGCAGTCCTGTTAATGGTGTGTCTTATCTGCCATGATCTTTCCCCAATCTTAACAAAGCACCTTGAAGCCAATCTGCAATCATTTTCATTTCAGCCAACTTTGAAACTCTGAGAACATACAGAACTCATCATAAGTCAAGTAATCCTTTCCCCAAGTCACCTCTAAGTTAGTGCAAAAAAAGGGGGGGAAGGAACTTTACCACCATTTAGTCAAATATGTATGGAGATTCTGTCATGCAGGTCATAATTGTACCAAAGGTGCTTTTTCAAAAGGCAACTGGACTGCAGAACTGAAGAATGAGAAGCCAAAATATCTTCAAAGAAAAACAAAGTCCAGTTGCCTTTAAAAAAAAAAAATCTTTGGGGCACCATTTAAACCAGGGGTTTTGCTGGCTGGGGAATTCTGGGAGTTGAAGTCCACCAGGCTTAAAGTTGCCAAGGTTGGAGACCCCTGATTTAAAAACAATGCTTCATCTCCTGAGCTATCTTACTAACTAAGTAACTAAGTAACTAACCAACTAACTAACTGTTATGTCCCTGGACCTTGAAGAAGTTCCCACCCAGGTCCGTTCAC
>NW_020769312.1:6361377-6404363 GCF_900518735.1 Pseudonaja textilis | reverse complement strand
TGGGTCCAGCCCTTTCGCTGTTCGCTGCGAGCCAGTTCCAGGCTGAGCAAGCACGTTCAGTCCTTGTAAATAAACCTTGTTGCACTAAACCCTGGTTCAGCCTCTTATTTCCCATACTTAATACTAACTAACTAAATTAAGGGAATAAATAGAATTGATACCTTTCCCAATACTTGTCTTAGTCTTTGCTGGACCATTTGCAACAAAAATCAGTTTGATCATTATGAGTGCAAGCTGCAAAAGTCATCAAGCCACCTTTCTTTTGCAGAGTGTGAGAATGAAAGGATTGCACGCTGGCATTTTTACAGCCAAGAGCTTTTCTTAATTGTTAATCATTTGCACATTGCTGTAGGTAGTTATTTATTTATTACAAATATTTATTTCTATTTGTACAGCTACTCATCTCGTAGAGGTCTCTTATATAAGAAAGGTGGCAAGAGCAGTTAAAACCATCAACAAAATAGTACAAAATGAACATTGCAAATAGAAATATAGTTGAGTTTTTCTTTTATAAATTCTATGAAATATGTATGCTGTGGTTCCTTGGTTGCCCTTTACAGTTTAATATTTTTCCCTTTAATATGGTATTGATAAGAAAATTAAGATGTATAAAGATAAGGAAATTATGTTTGATTGTTTACTAAATATTTGAAATTAGTCAGTCTGTAAGAAATTTGGTTGTTGCAGGCTTAGGACGTAGCAGAAAAGATGATGATGTGTGGCTAAAAAAACCCCACAACATAAATCTTGGACTGAAGAAATGTATTAATTTCCAGCTTTCAGTTTTTAAATATAAGAGAAAGACTAATTGATACAACTGTATTTTCGGCAAGGCTTAATTTGTTGTTTGAAAGTAAGATGTGATTGTAGTTTATGAAGATGTATTTTTAAAAAGGGTTTCTTTGTAAATATTTTTTATTGGTATTTTAGCAAATAAAACAGTACATATATTTTAAAAGTCATCTTTATTCCACCAAGTAGTGACAATGAGAGGATAGCATAATTTGTTATTTCCCCAGTAATCTTATCAAATTTTTAGGATGTCTGTATTCCAGATGACTCTGGGCTTATAATTTTAAAAAAAAACCAACATTCAAAGGAATATAACTATACAAAAGAAGAGCAAAATATCTCAGCTGTAAGGCATTTCCATAATCAGATTGTCCCCAAGGCTTCAATGATTTCCTAAACCACATAAGGTGGGAGCCACATGAATCTTTGTTATGCAAGAATACCTACTAATTGCAAAACCAAATTCCAAGGAACACTGTAAGACTACAGTATTTCCATTGTCAAAGCCTCCCAATCTGATGTTATTGGCTCTGAAGTAGAACAAATCCTTCACATAAATGAGTCATTAGCATCCATTAGTGGGGAAAATGTTAATGAATATGAATTTTAAAAATGAACCTCCTTTTAGAAACCCATGGAATTTTCCCCAGGGATTTCCCAAGGTGCTTTCTGCTATGAGTATCCAGGTATCCTGGATTTATGACCTGAAATAAAGCTTTGCTGACTTTCAAGTAAACCCAGACATGATTCCCATTAAAATGTCGTCACCCACATCAGGGAGTATATAGCAGGTGAGATCAGTGATCAAATGGATACAGTATGTTCAATCCTATTTCTTTCCCCAATTCACTACACATTACAGAGTCCTATTTAATAAATCTGGAGGGCTTCAGGTTAATATACATAAACAATATCCTATGTACTCCATTCTAGTAGACCATTCTGAAAGAGTCAGCATGTCTCAGATAGGATCCCAACTACATTTTGTAATTGACACAGATGTATGCTTATATTTGCTCTTTACTATGAGATCATATAACTTGATCACTGTGTGTGGTGACCACCAATAGAATAGAATAGAATAGAATAGAATAGAATAGAATAGAATAGAATAGAATAGAATAGAATACTTTATTGGCCAAGTGTGATTGGACACACAAGGAATTTGTCTTGCTGTAAATACTCTCAGTACACATAAAGAAAAGGTACATTCATTAAGAATCAAGAATCATAACCTACAACACTTAGTGCTGATTTATATGCTAAGTATATAAATATAAGTACTTATATATAAAGTTTATTTCACATGACATTTGCATATTTATTTATCATTTAGAAATATATTTCTCTGCCTGTTTATCTATCTATCAATCATCTAAATCCATCTCAGATGAATCATAGAACACTGGTCAAATGTCAGAAAATTCTTTACGCTAAGCCCCTATTAAATCTCTAGATAAGTTAAAGGTCTAAATATACCCTGTCTCCCTAACATTAAAACAAATCAATAGTTTACAGAATCAACTACAAGTAAAAATAAAATAGATTTTGAGCCAACACAAACAAGTATCCCCTAGGTTAGAGCCTAATTCCTAAATATATCTGAGCATTTCTCCAGACATATTTCCAGAAGCAATGTTAAAATAAAACCTAACAACAAAAACTGCAGGACCAGCATAATAAACAGTGTGTTCCTCTTTTTGCATCAGGGTTGTGGAAATAGGAATGGACTTGGTATTTAAAGTGATAAGTTTCCGAATAGATATGATAGTACAAATTTCATGAATAAATTTAGGATTTAGAGCATCTGAAATGTTGATTTTCACACAGCCTAAACATAGTTTCCATTTTTAGTGAGTTCATGTTGACAGAAGGGAAACAATTTTTTTATATAAAACATCAAAGGTCTTGGAATGTTAAACTGAGTATTCAATCAAAGCTAACACCAAATTAACACTGAATTTAGGTCAATCAAAATAGACTTGGTATCTGAAAATAATATTTGGGAATAATGTCATAGAGGTGATACAAATGCATATAAACATATATACCCATATATTCCTGAAATCTGTTAACCATGTGGTGGTGTAAAAAACAAAGACCCTACTAATATTTTTTTCCTATGAAATGTATTATCAAACTAATAATAGCTAGTAAAATTCTCTATTTTAAAAACAGATCAAACATAAAAGCTATGCATAAAATAATATGTGATGGATTCATGAGGCTAGCATTCTCCATTTCGGCGTTCTTCACATTTGTGTGCAATGTCTATAATTTCCATCCAGCAAGGATATTGCCACAACGCCTGGAAGTTTAAGTCTATACATCTAGGGCAGGGGTCGCCAACCTTTTGGACTTCAGGGACCACCAAACTCATAATTTTAAATCCCACAGACCACTAATACAAATTTTGACTGATGGTAGCTTGCTGACATTGGTGGGAAAGTCAGTCCCATATTCCAGAGCTGCAGTAGTCACAGGACTAGCTCTTTGGTCATCCCGGAGCTGCTGCTCCTCCAGTCCATGGTAGGCCATGACTATTGCAACTCTGGAATATGGGACCGACTTTCCCACCAACATCAGCAAGCCACCCTGGGGCAGATTTCCCTCTCCCACCATTGGTCTTACCTTCCAGTTCCAGTTCGCGTGGCTCTACTCAAGGTAAGGTTTGCACTTGGCTGAAGGGTGGGGACCAGCAGGTAGGCAGGCCATGTGGGCAGTGCAGCATTGTGTTCCCATGCAGCCTGGATTAATTGCTTTGGGGGGGACATTTCTCTGAGGACCACCAACATTTTCTCATGGCCCACCACTGGTCCCCGGCCCACCAGTTGGTGACCACTGATCAGGACACTCAGGATGTGGAAATCTAATCTAGATAAAGCCTTACAAATCTTTCTTTGTCTATGAAATGGTGGACAGTGGCATTACCAGACTCATGACATGGGACTTTCATGAACTTCTTCATAGGTTATAATTTATGTGATAGACTGCCATAACAATTGCATGCCAGCAAGATAGGTTAACACAATCTTGATGAGAAATCTTGAAAAGCACAGCGTTGAATTCAGTGGTATCTGGCTATCAGGTCTCAGCACTTTGAGAATAGGCCAGATCAGGAAAAGAGCTAGCTGGCATTCATGAGTACTTTTTGTTCTGGTAAAGTAGAATAACAAAAATTTGAAAGCCTATACAAGTTTTTCCTCTGTTCCATCATATAGTAAACAAAGACAAGGTGAGTTTATTTTAAATTTCTTTCTCACACTTCCTGTTTTCTCAGGGCTGTGTAATCGCTCCTCCATGTCCCTCTTTAACAGCTCATTCTTTCCATCCTTAGCCCCATATCAGTTCTACATTACTTTACATAGGCACTAACAGATTATTGGACTGTGAACAGTCCAGAGGAGATTTGGCTAGCAGGCAGTAGTAGGAGAGAAGAAGAAAATGTCCAAGTGTAGATGAAGCTGTTCATGTATATGGCATTGAATTTAGCACAGATATTTCTTTTTTATTCCCTTTCTCTTTGATTCTTCTTCTGTTCCCTGAAAAAAACGATGAAACATTCAGTTGAAATGAATTCTATTAAAACTATTATGTTGAATAATTATGTTGAATGATCAAACTTTCAAATCAAATTAGCTATACTAAAGGCATTATTATCCGATTATGTTCCAGGAATTTGGTCAAGGGAATCAAGTGACAACTGAGTTTAATACTATGGGCTTTTAACCTCAAGGGTAGCTCCACAAAGAGTTCATTGCATAGAGTTTATAATCCAATTACGAAGTGACCAGGGCATAAGCAATTGTCTGAAGGGCCTCCTGATTGAGGAAAAGGCGTAACTGGTGCACAAAATGAACCTGTACAAAGGCCCTCCTGGTCATAACTTCAAGGAGTAGTTATAGGTCCAGAAAGACGCTCATGTTTTACCAGTCTGGACTAAGGAAGAGCAGTCCATCCAAGACCAAGATGGTGATTGTGTCATAAATGTGTGTGGTTTTTTTTCTCTTGAATTACATACAGAGATAGTTATCTAATGTTGCTATTCAATGTGGCCTGCTCTCATTTAGGAAAGAATATCTTCTAGGTCAGGGGTGTCAAATTCACATCATCATCACATGATGTATCGGGTCTTTTTTGCCCCTTGCTAATCTGGGTGTGGATGTGGCCAGCAAGTGATGCATCTGGCCTGTGGGGTGCAGTTTCGACAGCCCTGTTCTAGGTTGTAATGCCTACATTACTAGAATATTACTCATATAAAAAGCATAGTCTACTCTAAGTTGGGCTCCAACTGGACATGTCCATGCAAGTTGCATGAGGCTCTGTCATATCTTGTTATCTAAAAGTCATTTGATTTTGTAGTTCTTGAAGAAGAGGATAGGATCTATAGGATTGTTAACCTATCCAGCTGTCCTTTAAATCCATGCCTGAAAACTATAGTTAGTTTGAAAATCAGTGGTACAACTGGTAACAGCTGCTTCTCAGTGTGCCCATGTGTCACTAATATTACCCAAGCTGCAGGAGCTATTAGATGGCTTGTGAGTGCAATTCAAGATGTTGGTAAATTACCAGAAATGGTTATTGTCATTTCTTGTATATACAGCATGTTCCAACAGAGTGGATACACTCCAGGTTCCCTCTGTTAAATTTTGCCATCTTGTGTTACCTAGGAAATGTGCCTTCACTGTCATGGCCACCACTCTCTAGAACAGCCACACCCACCCCAAGATAAGAATGATACCCTCTCTCCTCATGTTTTGGAAAGTTCCAAAAATCTGGCTTTAGTCTCAGACCCCTGTTTTTGTTTCATTTTGGTTTTGTTGGTTCTGTTATTAGAGCATTTTCTTTTTGATTGCCTGTTGATTGAATACCTTTTGCTGATTTTATGTCTTTTTTTTTTTTTAGTTTTGTGCATGATCTAGATTCCACTGGAGTTGAGCGGTCAATAAGTTCTAAAATAATAATAGTAATAGTAATGACACCTTAACATGGGAATGCTAATATTATAAATAAAGAAAAAGAAAAAAATAATAACCAGTTAGCCGCTTCATCCCTGAGGCTGGGCAAATATTGATCACTCCAGAATATTTTATAGTTTCTGCAGAATCATTTTTTAATTTATTTTTGCATCTTAATGCAGATGGTTGGATTGGTTTCAGCTACTGTGGTCAACTGTGTTAATATTTCTAAATCAGTCCTATCCTTATAGTCTCTATATGACCTGACTAAACACAGTAAAGAAAAAAAAACTGTAAAAGAATTTTGTAATTCTTCAAAGCACTTTGAAGTTTGAGTTGAACAAAGGAAGTATGTCAAACATAGAATTAGTAGCCTTTAGTGGTTATTGACCTTTCACGCTTGACCTATGTGTAAACCTGAGGAAGTCAGCCATGAAGATTTTACTTCCATTATAAATTCAGAGTAGCTTGCTCACTGTTACCCTCAGTCAAATTATTGTTTGGATTTATTTAGTGGCAGCAATTGATTGATTTCCTGGCCTTTTGATGAATCCCTCATCAGTTGCCTTTTAAGACAATTGTGAAAAATAAATGGTTCTATGTAATGAAAATATGAGGATCTGATTAATTTTTGGTGCCTGATTAAGATACCAATTCCAGGTTCCTAATAGTTGTAGCTTCATCACAATTGTACATATAGTATTATAAATAGGGTATCATTAATGCTTATATGATATTTTAACGATTTACTATAGTAATTAGATAATGACCACAAAAGTTGAATAGTAGTAGGATATCTCAGAACTGTTCCTGGAATTTCAACTTATAAGGAAGTAGCATTAGGAAAATTAGCACAGAAGGTAACAGATTCCATATCACTTCTTTTTATTTCACCATGTTAACAGCAAACCCAAAAGCAGTGGAAGGTCAGAAGATGGCTCATAGAATTGTCAAGAGTTGGACATGACTGAATGAATAACTTCTCCATCAAAACTTCTTTTTTTCCCTTCCCTCCCATGCCAGGAAATCGAGCACCAATCACTTCTCATTCTGGGATGGCCCTTTTGAGAAGTGGTGAAGAAGGACAACAATTTTACGGTTCTTTCAGTCACTTGGGCTAAAAAGGAAAACAACTTTGGTTAGTTTAATCCAGTTAAAGCAAAGCATAACAAAACAAAACACCAGTACAGCTGCACCTGTTTAAAACAGAACAATGCCAAAGACTGGCCAGCATTTCCCCATTCCATTCTATTTTTCTATTTTAAAAAGAAACAAAATGTGTGCATACAAATTTGAGGAGTTAAAAAATGTTCATTAAGTCCTAAATTTTTTGACCACCTTTGGGCATTGATATGAAACTTTGTCTTCAATAAGAAAATGAACAAACTTTTTTTAAAAAAAGGATAAGTGTTTGTCTTGTAAATAGAAAAAACATTTAAAATTTTGTTGTTATTTTTTAAGTGGCTGTATATTTTTGCTTTTGGATAGCTAAAGCAGCCAACCCCAGTTTGATGCCTGATTTCTCCAAAATGCCTGACTCTTTTCTTTGCCTTCAAGACTATCTGTTCCACCCAACTTCTTTTTTAAATGTGCATTATTTATTTATTTTAAAAGGGAAAGTGGCTGCCATTTTACCTGACTCCTTCATATTTAAGAATTGTTTATTACCATGAATGAGCCCCAAATAGTCCTGTAATCTTTCTTAGGAAATAGATTAATGTTGCTTGGTTGCTTATCTAAATCTTTACGTGATTTAGATTAATTACAAAAAACCCCAACCCTTATTCACCATAATTTAAGAAATGTTTGGATTTAAAAAATAATAATTTACAAAATTATTTATTGTTATTATTTTATAATTTACAATTACAAAGAATACTAACCCTAACAAAGGAGGAAAAAACTGTATCACCACTGTTGGCAAACTAGCCAGAATCAAACTCACAAAGGATTTATCTTAGAAATCTGTTTGGCTCCATTACTTTTTTTATATAGCCGTGATTCTGTTGATGATAATTTTGAATAAAAAGTCATCAGACTATGAATGATCCAAGCAGTGGACAAAAGTGTCCCATTTTTTCTACATGGACAATTTGAAACCACATGCAGGATCATCTAATGAAATACAATAACTTTAAAATACACTTCAAACTTTTAGTAATGACCTCAAAAAGGAGATTGGCATTTTTTTTTTAAAAAAAGAGAAAGTTTAAATACCCTGATGAAATTGATTTATACAATGGCACTAAAATCAAAAATTGACCATATTAAAAAGGTTACAAGTATTTGGGTGTATTAAAAGTAAAGAATATTTTGATGCATGCTTATGTGAAAAAGAAAACCAGCTCCGATAAAATGAGAACAGTTTTTATATCAAAGTTTCATGGGATAATACAATCAAAGATTTAATACCATTGGCTGCTTATGTAATATATTAATATAGGTGTTGTTGACAAGCTGAATTAAATACTTTAGATCATAAGATCTGAAAATGACAATTCACAGATAGGCAATAGATCTAATAAGAAGGAAGCATAAGAAACATAATATTTGCAGCAAAAGAGTGACCACTAACAACCACTGAAATAAAAATGAAATGTTAAATAAAATTGGAAATTACAATGAAATTAAATTGTAACTAAATAACAATAACAAATTAATTAAAACAGGGAAATTGAAAATGAGTACACTTTTAGACTAGGCAAAGAGAATAATGAGATTGTTGACTACCTTCATCTTAAATAGCATCAGTGGTATGATGGGCTGCTTGAAAGTTAGTATCCACTTCCAATTTGGGACCTTAGGAAGCCACTCCACAACATGAAGATCAATCTGCCCCTGATGGCAGTGAAGAAGCTGGCTTAGGGAATTTAGTGTATCACTCTTGGTATTCCAGCATCCGTAATGAAGTCTGTTCATATGGATTCTAAAAGCAATCTGTTGTGGTTGCAGTGAGTGATGTGATTGTAGGGGAGATGCTTTCCTGGCTTCCAATGAAACTTCTTTACTTAAGAAGCAGCTGTAGCAAAAATTTCCAGATAGATATGGATATGATAGCAGGGCAATAATGTCACATTTTTTTAATTTAATATCCCAGAATATTGGTATGATCTGTAAAAACTGTTCCAAGTAGATCAAGTAGATACTTTGTGGGATTTGCAAATTCAGATTGTTTGAAATGTAAAACGTAACATGCTTCACATCAAAACATTAGAGAAAAGCAAATTTTACTTACAGATCAGAATCCCAAACGCTTCTAAACTTTTGAAATCATAGCTATGCATTATGTAAGTCACAAAGAGGAAAAATAAAAGTAAATATGGGTTAATTATAGCTAAGTTGTTAGACACAGATATTTCTTGCCTCAAAATGGTTGCAAAGCAGTTTGCTATATCCAAGAGTTCGCCAACTGTGTTGGGTCACACAGAGACATCTTGCACATAGGCAAAATAAATGCCAAAGCAACCTTATGTTAGAAAATTCATAGCCCTCTTTCTGTTTGTAACCCACATTTTAGAACTTGTCTTGTGTTACAAAATGTCTTTAGGATTGTGACATATTTCTACTAAGTCTGATCACCCTTTAAGTTATGGAGTATGGAATATTTCCTTGCTCTGATTGTAAGTCTATCTTACAAATGAATTCTGCTGTATTGTGCTTTCTGGATCATTAGTTCACTAGCCTGTCTGTATTTTGTATTCTGATTTGTTTCCTGTCTTTGAGCTGATCACCGCTAATCCTGACTGCTCTTCAGGCTACTACCTGTTCTTGTTAGAGCACAGCAGTCCTTTTACATGGATCCACATATCGCTGCATTTTGAACACTGAGCATTTCATTCTGGACTTTTCAAGTTGTCATGTGTAATGCTATGGCCCATGTCGATTGTTTGTTCTTTAATTGGCTCTATTTTGTGGGTGAAGTAAAAGCAACTTGGAAATACAATAGTATCATATTAGCAATAGCGATAGCATTTAGACTTATACGGTGGTGGGATTTAGCCAATTCGGAGCATTTCAGAAAAACTGGTTGTTAACTTTCTGAGCAGTTTGGTGAACTCATATAGCTCTCCATTGTGCTTTACAGCCTGTTCTAAGTAGTTTACAGAGTCAGCATAATGTCCCCAACAATCTGGGTCCTCATTTTACCCACTTCAGAAAGATGGCAGTTGAGTCAACCTTGACCCAGTAAAGATCAAACTGCTATCAGTTGGCAGAATTAACCATGCAGTGATCCTTGATTTACAACAGTTTATTTAGTGACTGTTCAAAGTTACAATAGCATTTTAAAAAGTGACTTATGACCATTTTTCACACTCATGACTGTTGTAGCCTCTCCGTGGTCAGATGACTTACATTTGGACACTTGAAAATTACTCGCATTTATGACAGTTGCAGTGTCCTGGAGTCATGTGATCCACTTTTGCGATCTACTAACCAGCAAAGCCAATGAGTCATTAGCATCCTGAGAGTCATTAGCATCCTTAGAGTCATTACTGGTACTAATTGAACAACTGCAACTTGAACAACTTAACAAATATGGCAAGAAAAGATGTAAACAAAACTAATTTAACATTTTTTTTCACTTAGCAACATAAATGTTAGGCTCATTGTGGTTGTAAGTTGAATTCTACCTGTACTGCATTCTAATCACTGCACTGCACACCCATGGCTCTTATTGAATGAAAGAAGTTGGATATTTTCATTTTGTGCTGGAAGGCTGGTACAGGAGTGCAGTACTACAATAGTCTTTTTTTCCTTTCCAATATTTAAAATATCAAAACCAGAGAATATTAGTTATTGCAGTTATTTTTATGGTGCAAAGATTAAATATATTCAAAAGCAGGACCTTTAGGGAAGATGGATGGAGAGAGTGAAGCACATACTGCCCATTTCTTACCATTCATCAATTATGCTGTTGATTTCAGAGGACTGTGGATTATTAGAAAGAAACTTTTCATAAGGTGTCAGCTCTTTAATTAGCAGACAACTACAATGAAAAAGAGTGAGGGTTCAGCTCACAATTTTATTTAAATGCCAAATATCTCTGATGTAGTAGAAAGAAAACCAAGTCATAATTTATAGCAATTCAATTTAACTTTCCATGGTTGAACTTTAGGCATTTAAACATGCTTTTCATAGGGTTAACTGGATGTGCCACATTTGCATACTGAAAGGAAAACTGGATTATTATTCAGACTGACCTGAAAACATTTGTGTTTGGTGTTAGCTGTAGTTGAATATTTTTGGAATTGGTGAACAAAATTGAATCAACGAGTTAAGAATTAGGCGAGGCTGAAATAAATTGTCTTTTTTTGTGGGGAGGAGTATGATCCAGTCAAACAGTTTATATAGCAAGTAGGGCAGAAAGCTTAGCCAAACTGGCACTGAGGTCATCTGTGAGCAAACTGGTTCACTCCGATGATCAGCTGCTGGGCCCTTCCACCTGCCCTGGCTCTATACTGACCTTTATTTCCTGCTTTTGAATTTCAGCTGCTTCACATAGCATAGCGGATTGCCACGTGTCAGCTGTTGAAGATACAGGGAGAGTGCAGGATTGCATAAGTAGCAAACCCTGTGCAAATGCATGAAGTACGCCCACCAAGCCACGCTCACAGAACCAGTGGTAAAAAAATTGAAACCCACCACTGCTCCAAACTCTGTATACAAAAAAAGCATTTGAAGACTACATTCACCAGTAGTTAAGCAATAGTAACTGTAACATATGGTTTACTCAGTTACTCTAATGTTCCATTAATCTAACAATTATGGCACAAAGTAATCAATTGGCTGGCTTTGTGTAGGAGGCCAGCCTAAAATGGAATTGGCTGCCTTTTTGTACTGCAAACACGGCCTAACAGAAGTAAATAAACTTCTCTAACCATTCCTTCTATTTTCTTGTCTTACTAGTACAATAAAACAGAAAACAACTGTAGCTTCATAAATCACAGCCAATCCATTTATTGTCAGGCAACGACAGTCAAAATGTCCTAAAACTTCTACTCCCCACTTGGTAGAATGATATGGATGATCAGCCTCTTATCTGCAACTTCTTTATTTATTTCTTCCTGGTTATGTCAGGATGACAAAGGAAATCATATTCTTCTGCGTGCTCTATAGGGGAATTTTAATGGCTGAAGCTGTGCTAGGCTGTTCTTGCCCAGAAGGCTCTCTCTCAAAATATTTTGAGTAATATTAAAAAGGCAGAATATTCTATTTCCCTGGATGAAAAATGGAGAAACATGCTCTTGGAAAAGAGCTCCCACCTTCCTTAATAGCCCACAGCAGATGTCAGCACTTTTAGTTTTTTAGTTTACTTTATTGTCATTGCACCTCATACAATGAAATCAAAAACCATCTTCAGTGCACATCATGACCATGACCATGAAAATAAATACAAACACACATCCTTCACCCTCCCCCATTGAACCAGAAACTCCCGACACCACATCAACACTGCACTATACAGCAGAATTCAAGAGAGCTACTGCCCTGGGATAGAAGCTGTTTTTCAGCCTGTTTTTCCTTGTTTTTTATTATTCTGTACCATCTACCAGATGGTAATAGTTCAAAAAAGGGGTTCCCAGGATGAGATGGATCTTTGAGAATGTTTTGAACTTTCTTAAGGCAGCGGGAACTATAAAGCTCTTCTAAAGAGGGGAGAGGGCAACCAATGATCTTCTGGGCAATGACATTAACTCTCTGGAGTGCTTTCCTATCTGCCACTGTGCAACCATACAGAGATGCAGTATGTTAAAATGCTCTCTTTGGTGCAGCGGTAGAAGGTAACCAGCAGTTTCTCATTCAGTTGTTGTTTTCTGAGAAGCCTCAGGTAGTATAATCTCTGCTGGGCCCTTTTGACCAGGTCTTTTTTTAGGGTAACACCCAGAAACTTAAAAGACATAGAGATAACTAGCAATATTAGTAAGCAAATTCCCTGCAACAAAATCTGAACAAAGGTAGGATTAGCCCTCAGCCACAATGGGAATTGCCCAACAAGCCCCTTCATTGCATCAAACTTCAACAAAACCTGGCAGCTGAAAACCAGCTACAGAGCCAGCTATGACCCATACAACATCCAACAGAATACATATTCTTGCACAGGAACAGGAAGGTCAATTTCAAAGACCAAAACTCCATGTGGTCAGTTGCACCAGAAAACTATGTGTTTGGTGGTTCTGCTTCATAAATAAACCATCTTTCCAATCAGCCTCCATATTTCCAATGTTTTTCTCCTGGCTTGGAACTGAACCAGATGGATATTTCTTCCAACAGCTTCATCTACCTAAAGTCACAGACATACAGTATTTTAAAACAGTAATGTGCTATTGCCTTGGCAGGGACATCCTGCTTTCTTCTCTTTGCCCAGAACTTTAACTTTTAAAAGTTAAAGGCTGAAAGAAAGGGGGCCTAGTGCACAATGGGGCCTGCTGCACAACTAGGAAAGTAAAAACATAAACTAACAACAACAACAACAACAACAACAACAACAACAGAATGGAAAAAAGAATAAGAAGACAAAAAAGGAAAAAAGTGTAGGTAGGGGAGATAAACTGAGAAGGGGAAAATATTGAAATGTGTATTCCTTCCTTCCCTCTCTCCATCAATTATGTATTGTAGGAGGCCTTTTATTCCTAACTATATATAATAACTAAGGCTATAGAAAAAAAATGGACTTGTTAAAATTGTTCTTTCACTGATATATATTTAAAGCTTCTATATTATTTTGACTTTCTTTGCCCCTTTTTTCTGTTGTGTCTCTGATTTTTATTACTTTTTATTACTTCATAGAATAACGTATTTTAAATTAGATTGACTTGTATCTAAATTCTAAATTTATCTAAATTCAGAAACCTCTGTCGCTCCCACTGCTATTTTGTCCAGTTTTTGAAATTTCCTAGATTCCAAAAGCCAGACCATTGACCACAAGTGATGCCAAGCTTATTAAGAATGTTAAATTTCATCATAGCACAATAAATGAGTCTTTACTCAACATGCACAATGATTTTACTGCACAAGCATAGACTCAATTAAAATGGTGTCAGCTTTCTGACTGCTGCTCAACCACATGGCAACACTAAACTGACCTAGTTTACAACCCTATAGTTATAAACTAGACCAGAAAGTTGAAAATCACCCCACAAGGCAATGACAAGCCACTTGGGTTTGATTGCCAAGAAAATAATGTGAACTTGTTCCCCAGAAGTTCAACTCAGCGTGAAGGAAACTTTACCTATCTGGTAAAATGTAGTCAAATTATCTTTCAACACAGAAACAAAACATGATAAGAGAGATATATCATCAAATTAAAAGGTTTAATTTAAAGCAGCTTTGCTAATGACTGTTCTAAAGGCCAGTCAACTACATTCCAAATTGAGGTCAAATACGTGTGCAGTTTGAGATGCAATAAAAGTAGAGCATCTTCTATATCCAAATGGAAATGGCTAGTTTCAGATAACTGTTCTAAATTTAACTGTGATCAATCTGAAGCTGTTGAGAAAACTCTGTGACGTTGCACAGTCTTCTGTAAACCTTTCTTTATTGATTTTATGAAAATTGTTCCATTTTTAACCAATGCAGCACTTTGCAAACTATTTTTTCCAACAAAAAATCAACAAGCAGACAGCTATTAATAGTCTTAAAAAATGTTACAATAGCATTATATTATTTTAAATATGTGAATAGTGTTCCTAGTTTTGCAGCTGTTTTGGTAAACGTCTGTTAAATAACTTCTCTCTTCCACCCTTTACTCCAACTAGAGGAACAGAATATAGGCTTATTTCCTTTGCTTTGTGTTTCAAAAGATGTGCTCTGGGCAGCATGGAGTAAAGTGTTTTACATTTCTCATTTTTAAAATCAGACTTCATGCTACTCTCACTTTGTTTAACTGAAGGGAATTACCCAAAATGAAGGTGAAACAAAAGCCACAATGTATTCAGCATATATTTATTGACACAAACATTCATCGACCTTTAGCAATGATGGTGAACCTTTTTGACATTGTCCCTAAAGCAGGTGCATGCGCACGTGCATACCCAAAATGAATGTGTGTGCCCCAGCATGTGCATGCCCCTTGCGCATGCCCCTACCCTGTGCATTTGCCCCACCCCATTCATAAACCTCATCCCCCATGCATGCGCTGTAGAAACCCGAAGACCATCTGGCCAGTAGGAGGCATGCACACATGCATGGCAAGTCAAGCCAGGGCAATGGCGCATGTGCCCACAGAGAGGGCTCTGCATGCCACCTGTGGCACACATGCCATAGGTCTGCCACCATGGACCTATAGTTTGACACATCCAGGTTTTTCCAGTGGAAGACCAAGAATCTGCAGCATTTTGCTAGTGTTTCCTGCTTTAAAAAGTAACAAAACACAATTAAATTTCAGCACAGCTCAAGTGGCTGGAAATACACCATAGTATAGCCTTTTCAAAGTACTGTAGAACATATCAAACCCATTAGGGACTCTGAGGTGAGGCTTTTGTCTCTGTTGTGTTTTCGTTTGTGATAGCCCGTCTTCACAAACTCAGAAGGGGATTTTCAGGGTGAAAGAAGGAGGAATATTTATGTGTTTGTACTTCCCCTGTCTTTGTAATTTTGTTCCTATGTCAAGACTAATAAAAAGTATTTACAATCAGCAAGGGGATCTGAGTAGCACTCCAGGTAGTTTTGAGTCATAACTACCAGCATCTTCAGTGAGCAAAATAAGAGAAGATGATTTTTTTCAATTTCACAGCTTCTTAAAGGTCTCATTTTGTCCTCATACTCATTATTTGTGTTGTGTGTGCATGTATAAATGATACATATTTAATTATTCAAATCTGATGTGGCAAATGGGATGGATATTCTTGTTTTGCATGTGTATGGTTTTCATTTCAGAGTGCATGGCCTGTCAGACTGAGAAATGCATTGAGTTACAGGAAGGCAGATTCTGACCGATCACACAGTAATAGCAGTTTAGTGATGGAATAATTACTGCATCTTGAAGTGTGATGGTCTCCTCTTCATAGAATGTGGAATCCAGATGGTCATCTTTTGAGATGCATTAACTTAGATTCCCACAATGACCAGGAAGTTGGATTCTATCACAACAATTCAAAGTTTCTCTGCTAAAAGAATCTAAGTATCACAAATCCATTCATCCCCCAGTTTACATGTCAGGAAGTATGTATGTATGAATAAATGGGGACAAAAGGAGAGGAACAGTAAGCACAATTGTGCACTTATGCATGCCCCTTACAGACCTCTTAGGAATAGGGTGAGGTCAATAGTGGATAGTTTGAGGTTAAAGGAGTGGGGGTTAGAGGATGTAACAACAGAGTCAGGTAATGCATTCCAGGCATTGACCATTCTGTTGCTGAAGTCGTACTTTCTGCAATCCAGTTTGAAGCAGTTTACGTTGAATTTGTATCTGTTGTGTGCTCTTGTATTGTTGTGGTTGAAGCTGAAGTAGTCATTGACTGGTAGGACATTGTAGCAGATAATTTTGTGTACTACCCTTAAGTCCAACTGTACTCTTCTCGTGAAATACTTCTAGACTCACTCAACTGCATTAATGTCCAATATACAGTGCGGATTCCAGACTGAAGAGCTGTATTCGAATATTGGTCTAACAAAAATTTTGTATGCTCTAGTTAGCAATTCAATATTTCTGGAGGAGAAGCTTTGTAAGATTAGATTTACAACTCTTAATGCCTTTTTGGCAATGCTGTTACAGTGAGCTCTGGCGCTTAGGTCATTTGATATGAGTACACTGAGGTCCTTGAAAGAGTGAGGTCAATGAGGTCATATCTGCCTAATTTGTATTTGGTGTACTGATTTTTTTTACCAATGTGTAGGACAGAGCACTTGTTGGTCAAGATTTGGAGTTGCCAATTTTTTGACCATTCAAATACATAATCAAGGTTGCTTTGAAGGACAGTAGCATTGTTGGTGGTGTTGAATAGTTTTATGTTATCCGTGAAAAGGATGCAGTTGCTTATAAGGTGATCGCAAAGGTCATTTATATAGAGTATAAAGAGTGTGGGTCCTAGAACACTGCTTTGGGGGTACACCATTGTTAACTGGATCAGGGTATTAGTATTAGTCATGATAAACCAGAAACCTGGTTGAGGAACAGTGATTAGGTAAATGTTAGGCTTCTAATAATCTAAAATCTCTTCACTGGTAGTTGTTCTTGTGACTGATTTTTTGAATGGTTCCCTTTTTTGGTGATGCAGTCTAGCTCTTAAATCTACTTATTAATAGTCTGTTTCCAGGACCTTTTTTGGTAATTGGATTAGGATAGATATTTATTTTTGGAGGCTAATGTCTTATGCCTGTTAGCAGGGATGTTAGCAGACATGGATTCAAAATCTTAAGGGGATGCAAGACCACGTAGTTTCCAAATGCTGTATTTTATTGAAGTTCACAAAGGCAGAAGTAAGCACTTTGGATATAAACCTACCCTTATCAGAGTAAATTTGCTTCCCATTGGCTTGAATATTACTAGTTGTTTGCAATATTTTACAGTTTCCACCACCCAGACAATAACCTGACACATTCTAAAGTGTAAGTACCTTAAGCAATTTTTAGCCAAAACTTGTATTTTTTTCTCACAAGCATTCTGAATAAGGAAATCTTAACAGAATATGACATGAGATATTTAAAAGTGTGCTTCTAAGCTTTATATACTCACCCTCATTTAGATTACTAATTCATATTCTGTTTCTTTTTATCCTCTAGGTTCAAAAATAGAATTTAATTAATTAATTGGCACTGTACATTTTAGTGAAGAAATGATATATGGCTGACTGGTTATTGTAATGGTATGTGGGAATGACTTTGAGAAACAGGGCGATGAGACCCAAGCAACGAAAAAGTCAGGTAAAAGATAACAGCCTATAGCAAGAATTTTGGCAGAGCAAGAAGTCCAAAAAGACTCTATCTAATTTTAGAGTTGCAAATGGGATGGTGGGGGTGGGGGGGGAAGAGCAGTGTCTTCAGATTTGTGACATTCTGTTAATGTAATCTTACAATAAATTAGAATTGGCTCATCTGGTTGTATCTTATGTCTGGTCTATCTTGTAAGCTGATAGTTATTCTCTGGTAGCCACATTTTTTTTATCTTGTTACCTTCCATTACCTTCAACCCAGCTGAACCCTAAGGTCATCTATTTGGCTGTCTTATTATTCTGTTCCTCTTCAGCATTATTAGTTCTATGAATTACGCTCTCCAAAACTTCAGTGAGTCTTCTGGTCTCACCAAGCATTCCATAAACCCTAATTAGCATCAACTGCTTAATTTATTTTTGCTTTACCAAACAATCATACATTGGATGGAAATCAGTAGAAATAGTTCTTCTTTAACAGCTTTTAGAGCAGAGGTCTCATTCTCGCAGCCCGTGGGCCAATTGCGGCCCGCAGGACAATATCCTGTGGCCCCCACTGTGATATGAAAGTATAATATTAGTGTATAATATAAATATAAAGTATAATATAAAGTATAGTATTATGTGGCCCAGCCTCACTCAGACTCTGCCTCCAGCAGCCCCTAGGTAAATTGTGTTTGAGACTCCTGTTTTAGAGTTAGACAATTCATTTTAACCATTACCTGACCTCTAAATGCCAACCTTTCTTTCATTACTCAAAGTTCTCCCCAGAAATCTCTCTGATTTTAACATGTGATTCAGGAAATCCGAAGGTTTCCAATTTTGATGCCAGCTCTTTATCAGGCCTTCCATCTTCTATGAATATAATCATAGAAGAAGCAAAACATTTTTTTTATTCCAAGCTCATGAGCAAACCACAAATTTTAAAGAAAATACATTTTCTGTCTTTCTTTGCCTTTTTTCTCTTCAGAGTAAGTCTGACAGGACAACAGCTAAGTAACAATTATTGCCAAGAAAACCATCAAGAAAGCAGGGAGTAGAAATTTCCAGTTACTCTTTATACAGGATTTAAGATAGCTCCAGAAAGCAGTATAAAACTCAGGATGGAATTGTATACTGTGTAGATAGATCATTGTATGTATCTCATTAATTATTCTTTACTGTAGATTTTTCTTACTTTGTTGTTTGGATGTATTTCTAGTTCCATTGCAGGTATTCCTTTCTTCTTTTGTTTTCAACACCCTTATAATTGTTCGACATGCTATTATACAACTCTTCCAAGATGGGCTCTCTCCTGGAGTTTTTATACTTGGCAGAAATGTAGATGTGGAGCCAATCAGTATGGTGATGAATACGCTGGTTGGTTGTTTCCTTTTGAACGAAAGGCTTAGAGAGGGTATGGGTGCAGAAACCCACCATGGTATCTTTCTAATTAGCACCTCACAGCTACTCAATGTAGATAGTATATTTGTCAGGAAGACTCATGCAATTAGAGATGAATTTTTAGGGCAAAGGGCATCTGTCAGTCCTGATTTTTCTTGTTCAATGTATTTGAGCAGAAAAAGGATGGTAATAATGAAGAGGCAGAAGAAAGAAAGAAAACAGCCTTGAAGATTCTTTTGGCACAACAGTTAAGCAAAAAGTAAGGCAGATTTTATTTGCTATCAATTCCTTAACCTTCCAGTCCAAGTGTATACATGTGCATTGTGTATGTGTGAAAGAAGTGCAGTTTAGCTTTCCCTCTGGGTGAAATCAAGACCTTCTAAACTATTGCCTAAGCTTCCTGAATTGCATTTTTATTCTTTATTGTGCTCTGTATGCAGAGGAAGTTCCCAGGAGTCCCTCCTATGCCTGCATGCACTTGCAAAGATCTTGTGTGAATCAATAGAACAACATGTGAGTGGCTACTTTTGGAACTGCAAATTGGATTTCAAGTGTTGCCGTTTGTAGGTCTGTCATGGGAGTCTGTTGTGTATATTATCCGCTCACAGAAGATATATTTGTGGATTGGAATGAGCTATGGGAATCCTCTTGTGTCAAAAGTAATGTAACAAAGGTCCTTACTGAGCATCATATAAATACATTTCCCTTCTCCTTCTGCCAATAATCATAATGCACTTTTGTACATTTAATAGAATGGGGTAGGGTAGAAAGCTCATAAAAGAATGGCTATATGTGGATACTAGCTAAAGATAAATATTCTACTTTGCAGGATATTAATGTCTTGGTTGGTTCTGCAACTTTAAGGATGAGCATGTTTGGTCTTACGGTGTATCACACATGCAATTTTGCTATTTCACATCAGTAATTCTTTAGGTATAGTTATAATCAAAGAGGTGAGATGAGTGTTCTTTTAACCCCAGATATTCTACTGAAATAGTAAGTGTAGTCTGCATATGCTTAATCCATCCCCAGTACAGAAACTTCCCACATGACTTTGGGTCAGTTGCTCTTTCTCTCATGCAGCCCATCCTATCTCATGGGACAGTTGTTGTGGGAAAAAATAGAAGAGAAAGTGCTATACATAGAACCTTGAGCTCCTTAGTAAAAGGAGATATAAATCTCCTTTAGGGTGTCAAACTCGTGTCATTACTGCATCATCACGTGACATATTGGGACTTTTGGGGTCAGCTCAGTTTGACACCCCTAATCTAAAGCAATTTACGCCAAATGTCCAGATAGGCACTGAGAAAATTCATGGCTACTGTATTCTGACAGCACCTTCTAATCATAGGAAAAAACAGCAAGGACCTGGACTGATTTATAATCAGTGAATATACATTACAAAAATCATTAAGAATTATCCCTGATATTTAACTTGGCCTTCAAATAATGATGATCGCTAGCAAACCTGACATTTTTGTGTATCTCTCACCTTGTCTCTTTCTTTTTATTCATTGTAATTATGTAATATGATAAAGCAAGTCATAATATTGATTAATTCATTTCATCTCAGCCAGGATACAATCTTGGCAGCACACTTCCACTGTACTAAAATATTCTGCAATAAGAAATATAAAATTGCACATTTATTGTTTCATACACAGTTATTGGCAATATACTTTATACAAATACCAAAAGTCCTTTAAAATGACCATTTGTGGTGGAGGAATAATTTTCAGGATTAGCAGAAACTTTTTATAAAATAGGCACACATTCTTTTAAAAATAAAAGGGACATTTTTTTATGAAGTTGTATCTGCCCACCTAGTATATTCTGGCAAGATGTGTTCAGGTCCTCTGTATTAAACATTGTCATTTGTTGGGATTGAAAAAGTGTGTGTCATCTGCAATGGCCTTTGCTTCTGGGAACAGCATTCCCCCAGAGATACAGACAATGCCCTTTCTCCTGGGGTTCTGGAAAGCTCTTAAGGTCTCACTCTTGTCCTAACCCTGGGATTAATGTAGTTGTTTATCAAGGGCCCTTTCTTGTTGGTTTCATATTTTCCCTCTGTTTTTGTGCTGTTGTTTTTCTTTGTATGCTAGTCAGAGTCCATCAAAGTTGGGTGGCTTATAAATTCAAAGAAATATCTTTTACAACCTTTCAACTCTTGATTTAGCTGTCTTCAAAATATTTGACTTCTGTTCCCTCTCTTCTTAGGCATTGAATGAAGATGAAGAGTCTTTCCCACATTTCTGAGAAAGGTATGCCTTTCATCAAATTGGATCTCCTTCTCTAAGAACTGAAAGAAAAAACTATAGAAGCTATAAGATTTTTTAAAAAATGCACAGATCTGTACATTGAAAAAACAAAACAACCATTTCACTCAACACATGGCACAACATAAGGAAACAAACCCATAAGGACAAGATTCAGCAATCCATCTGTATTTGAAAGATGAAGGTCACTCTTTTGAAGATAGCAAGGTCCATATTCTGGACAGAGAGACCATTTGTTTGAAAGATGGGTCAAAGAAGCCATCTACATAAAGATTGAACAACCCCCTTTCAACAAAGGGGGAAAGATATGACACCACCTCTCTCCTGTTTACAACACAGCCCTTTCAGCAGTTCCAAGAAGGTTCCACATCCATTTGCACTAGTCATGTGATCTTGAGGGCACAGATAAACCTCCAAGTGGCCTCAAAGCTTTTCAGAAAGAGTGCTAATGAGCAAATGACTACAAGGAATATATATCTGTTGAGGTAATTCCCTGTTAGAAGAAATGGAGTAACGGCAATACTTTCCAACAGAAGGAAACAGAGATACACTCAGACACACTCTCTTCTGAGACTAAGACTAAACAAACCAGGTTTCTGGCTCCATCTTATGACTGTTTGAGAAACCACACCCAATTGCAGTTTTTGCAATCTCTTAAAGACATAGTACTAAAATGTTTATCCTGGTTTATATATTTCTAACCCAAATACCTGTTAGGTGACTTATATTCCTAACAGCATCCTTCCATCCTCCCCCATTCAGTCAGAACTTAAGAAGCTTCTTGGATGAGAAGCTAAATGTTTTCAAGAGAAGACAAAGTCATTATGTTTTGAAAAAAGCGCCATTGGGACATTTTAAAATAAAATTCCCCATTCCAACTTCAGAGTTGATTTTGCCCTCCTGCTGAAAACCATGACATTTTTCCCCCTCCCTCTGTCCCTTTGTACAGGAATCAGGAGCAGAATGCAACGTGGATGTAAAAGCTTAAACAGCTTCTTTCGAGTAAACATGCACACCCAAGTCTGCCTCTGCTTGTAGATTCATGCGTAGTGAATACTAAGGTGGCTAAGAAGCTCGTCAGTATGTTCATTTGGAGACACTTAACATACATGCATACGAATCCCCGAACAGGATTTTGGAAACTGGCATTTGCAGACCTTCTTCTGGGGCAACCAGGTAATTGGAATCTTGGGGGCTTTCACACATACTAGAAGAAACTTTGACTGTATGTGTTGAATTACATTCATATTATTATGTCTGGATTGGTAGAAGGGAGTAGATCAACTTTTACTTAGCTTGAATTATAAGTGAACTTGCTATTATTTATCATACATCTGAATATCACAACTGCATGCATCTATGATATTGCTAATCTATCAGTAATGCAATCTATTAACTGCCATTATGAAACAAGGAAAAACATTTTTTCATGTGCACTTTTTCAAAAAGGTAATTATAAAAATGCAAGAACATCATTCTTCTCTGTCTCCTCCCCACTGGAAAAAAATGTTTAAAACATAACAGTTGCAAGAAAAGACAGAACAATTAATTATCTTGAACAGAGGATGAGTTTGGAAGAGAAGAATACTGTTAACTGGAGTAAGTTGTGCTGGTTTGCATAACTGCTGGCAAAATCAGCCTGCTGGGATGATGCTGAGAAACAGAAAGAGTTATCTAAAGAGATGGAGGTGGGGGAAAAAAGAACAAACATTGGCTGGAACTTTGTGGCTGGAAGAAGCATTATGAAATATATTAGGTCTGAGTAAATACCTGGGCATCTGTCTTCCTTCCAAAAAGCCTGACTGCACACAAATGACATAAAATTAAGATTTGATATTGTAGGCTTGATCCCTTCAAGCTGTCACTAAACTTGTGGCTTTTGCAAAATACAGTAATGCTATAGTTCTTTTCCTCTCCCTTCGTAATGTCTTATAATTCAGAACATGTTATTTTTGAAGCTTGTAAAATAATAATGATAATTGTGTGTGTGTGTGTGTACATACATGCATGCATGTGCACAAGCAATGCCGTGTCAGCATACTTTCTCCATCCCATTTTCTTGGCTGCTGATTGCAAAAGCGGAGAACATAGAACATCAAATAACAGAGTTGGAAGGGACCTTGGAGGTCTTCTAGTCCAACCCGCTGCTCGAGCAGGAGACCATATACCATTTCAGACAAATGGTTGTCCAGTCTCCATCAGAGCAGTCAATCAAGAAATATTAGTATTTCTATTTCTACCAAAAGGACCCTAGCTCAAAATCACTGCTATTGAACTTTGTATTCCGTCAAGCATCAAGACTGCTAGCTAACATGATCTATAAAGGGATTCCCTCCATCCAAATTAGCCAGCGTAATTCTCATCACAATAAATGTGGCAAAACTATATAAGAGGAAAGATGTTCTCTGTTGAAATAACATTGATGGGGATTAATTAAGGTTTTCCAGAAACATGATACTTGAAGTAGCTTTCATTACCCATTGTGATCTAATGAACATAAGCTAGTGACTGGAAATAGTAGAATAACATTATTGCAACACTGCTTTTCATTCTGACTTTATTAACTTAGAGTCCCTGTAGTTTCACAGGCAATGTTTGTTCCCCCAATGTTTTTAGCCTGACATAATCTTGCAAGGCTATTTATAAAGTGGAAATCACATCTACTAAATCACAAAAGTACAAATAGAGGGTTATCAAACCATAATCTCTTTTCCTTTGAGTGACTAAATCTCTGTGTTATTCAGTATGATCTGATAAAGAATTAGATAGCTCCATTGGATAATTATTGAAAAATTGATCAACTCAGTTACAAGAAAGTTATCATGGTGAGTAATAGGAAGTGTGCAATTGATTATAACTAATTCCCATCATTGGTTCAATTCTGATTCAAGTCAACGTGATTTGTAAAATGGATTCAGTGAGGAGTATTTGAGAGTAACTGTCAGGCAGTACCTTCCCAATTTCTCTCCCTGGTGTTTTTTAATGTAATATTCAAGAGGTCAAAAGGACTATTCTTCATCTTTACATCATTGAAGCCTCTGTCTTATTATAAAAAAGCCCACTGGGAAAAGTTCTTCACTTGGCATTTAACTGAATTATGGAAAGTTCTACAGAATGCTGAAGAGAAATTACACACACACACACACACACACACACACACAAATAAGGCATCCACACACCTCTGAATTAAATACATTTAAAAAATCAGATGATGTTTCAATGAGATTCTCATTGAATTTCAGTTATCTTTTGAAGGTAATGCTGAAAGCAAACACTTTATCATCAAAAGTAAAGAGCTGACAAACATTTAGAATAATTTGTCTGCAAGATTCTAATTTCTTTTCCCCCAGGAAACTTCCAGCCTTAGAATCTAGTCTGCAATCTTTCTTCAAGGTCTTGAAGTCATAGAAGTGGTGCAGATATTACTAAAAATTGCATTACTCATATAAATTATTGTTCATCCGGATACTCTGTTTATACAGATAAACATAAAATCTTGAATGGACTGAAATCTTGGTAGCTGTATACCTGGCATACACATGTAGTTTTGTTTTTTTTCAGAAAAAAAACTTGAAAGTAATTTTCATAGAATCATGGAGTTGGAAGGGACCTTGGAGGTCTTCTTGTCCAGTTCTCTGCTGAGAAGATTCTAAACAGGAAGTCTTAAGTTTCCAGAAGTTGAAGAACAACAAAGAAGTAAAAAAAGTAATAGGGCCACAGATACACACTCCTTGTTCTTCTCAGGTTTTGTGACTTCAGGGTAGTGTAATGTTGATCTAGGACAAAGCCAGGTATTTTCTCTTAACCTGACTCATATGCATAAATATGCTATGAGGGCCAATTGGGAATAATAAAGGAAAAATATAATTGCCCACTTACAATTAACTATTACAGTATGATGCATACCCACACTGTTTATGTTTTTAAAATATTCAGTTAATTGACAGTGTCAGAGATGCCTGGAGCATATAATAGAAGCAGGCTGAACATTTGTTTCTGCTTGTCTCTTAATTAAGCGGTGCAGAAAGCACCCTGTGATACTTATGTAAGAAGAGTAAATCAGTAATTAACTACTGATAGTAACAATAGGTCATTGTTCCTTTCATAAACGCCACCCATATAGTTAGAAAAATAGCATAACCCCTCATTAATTGGATTAAACATCCTCTGGACATTATATGGGCACTGGCTTTTTCCTTTTTCTTTTGTTTTGTAATGCATGCAGGGAACAGAATATTATATGATAATAGAGACTATGTGCCTTATTATGTCTCAATGCACAAGTGATAGCATATTTTAATCTGTTTCAATGAATTCTTGTCCCAGACAAGGTTGATTGATACTGTTTTTGCAGAGCCAATTGTAAATTACAGCAAACACATGAAATACAGATACAAAATGCAGATATGGAATACAAAGGAAGCAGAAGTGGTATTCAGCAGGTTCTGACCAGTTCCGGAGGACTGGTAGCAGAAATTTTGTGTAGTTCAGAGAACGGGCAAATACCACCTCTGACTGGAGACTTTACAATGTCCTTCCTCTGCCATGCCCACCAAGCCACACCCATATAACCAGTAGTTAAAAAAAAATTGAATCCCACTACAGAATGGAAGAAACATTTCATTTCCTTTGCCTTTTCTCAAGAAGGATAGCCTATGCTTATGTCTGGGCTATGCAATTTCAGAATAAAGACAGCTACGGGCCTGATGCCTTGCTATACTAATCTACTACTACTAATAATTATTATAATAATTGAAAAAGGCATCTTTACTTGGAATAGCTTAAATCCTACAACAATACTTTCAGCATCATCAAAGCACAATATCTACCTATCTCAGGTCCTTGGGAAGAACTCAACAGTGGGTAAAAATGAAAAACCCAATTTAAAAATCTGTCTAACTGTGCAACCAAACAACAACAATAAAGGATGTGGCAGTATCTACAAATACCAAAATAAAAGAGACAGAATTGGAGAAGACAACAAAATTCAGAAGACCCACAAATAGAAGTAAAATGACTATGGGAAAAGAAAGCAAAGGTATTACCAATAGTAATAAGCACCTTGGGTTCTCAATAATCCCAACCTTAATCCATCTCTCAACTTTAAGAAAAGCCCTTTGTTTAAAAAGTGCCTACTACTTCAAATTCAAATGGAGCTTGGAAGGAGTAGCACACACTGATATCAGCCACCAATAGGCAATATCCTGGTGGTAAACAAGACTTACCCAAAGGTAGTGGTATATTAACCATTAAGCAGACTAAGCATGTGTTTAGGGCACTAGGCCCAAAGGGGGCACCACAAAGTTGAGAATATGGCTTCGTTTGTACAATATGTACAAAGGAGGGGGGCACCAAGATTTGTCAGTGCTTAGGGCACCAGTGAGCCACTGCCCAGAGGCATCTGTGGAGGGAAGAACACAAAAAAAAAACACTATGATGGCTATATCCATGCAAGCAATGACACCACTATGATGCACATAAATGGAAGAGTGGGTTTTGAATGAGTTCTCATAGCGGTTACCTTAGTTTTTTAAACTTTCCCCCTCTGGTGACTCTGATACATCCTACAACCACCCTTCCTCTTGTGCTGTTTTATGATTTCCTAGAAATTAGCATGTACACTTTCATTATTATTATCTTTATTGTCAGAGTACAACATGTGTACAATGATATTAATCAAACCTGTGCCTTTTTGGTGATTGTCTGCTTGCTTGCTGGTGACATATAGGTGCCTTTCTTCCCAGGTCTTTTCTACCTACCTCAACTAAAGGGTTTCTTTTCAGCATGGGCAATATCATACATGCCAGGCATCTATTTTTCCACTGAAATGATTGGGAAGCTTAACCTGATGTTAGATTAGAAAAATTAACATTTTCATGCTTTAACATCAGAATAAAGTATAAATATATATTGTTTTAATCTATTTTTATGATAGATAGATAGATAGATAGACAGATATAGATACATATACACATATATATATATATATATATATGTTTATGAATCAAAGTAATTAATTGGCAGAACAGTTTGAAGTTGATGAAATGGACTCTTGTATTACTATCCATCTTACCTCAGAAGGTAGTTGCCAGGGAAGGTGTTCTGAAAATTATCTTAGTTGTTTGTATCATCTTTCAGTAGAACTCCAAGTACATCATTTATACCAGGGATCACCAACCTTTTGGACCTCAGGGACCACCAAACTCATAATTTTAGATCCCAAGGACCACTAACTGGTGGGTATGGCCTAATTTGTGGGTGTGGCTTGGTGTTTATGTGACTGGCTGTGAATGGCTTGTATGTAAATATTATAAATATTTATATAAATATTGATTTTTTTATAAAAAAGAGCAACTTTTACCCAAAATCAGGCAAAGTAGGCAGGCAGATTGAGTTGCTCACAGAATCACAGATTCATTCAGAAATCTAGCTATCTACCATTGGCTAGCTCAGCCTCTCAAATTTGCTTGCCATGAGTCTGCACTGAATTTGCTTGCAAGCAAACCTTCAGTCCTAAGGGAGGTTCGGCTGTGCTTAGCTAGAAAGCAAGAAATTCAACCACTTCCTTCTTCCTAGCTAATCTAAATCTCCTGGCACAGCAGAACAGATGATGGTCAGAAATAGGAAAAATAGCAACTCAGCAGACAAGTTTGCAGGGTAAGGAGTGAATGGGCGGGGAGGGTTCCCCCGGGCCATGTGGGTTGAGCAGTCTTGTGTTTCTGTGCACCCTGGATTAATTGCTTTGAGGGTCCTCTGGGTGTGAGATTTCTCTGTGGCCCACCAAAATTTTCTCATGGCCCACCAGTGCGCCATGGCCCACCAGCTGGTGACTGCTGATTTATACCAGTCAAAATATTACTGTGGAATTAATAAGTTAAGAAATGCTTCCTTAGTTGATGAAAGGAAGGCCTTGTCATCCAGATGTTATGGGCTTTGAGGGAATATTAAATGATAACAAGAAAACAATATTAGTATTGGAAATATGTATAATCTAGAAATATTTTTGGCAAAATTTAATTCTTGTTTTCCTTTCACAGCTGATGGCTGTGATACCATAAATGGCTGTAATCTATGAAAGCTATATTGCTATTCACTTGAGTTTCCTTCATAGTCCATACTTCCTTACTCCACAACAAAGTCACTTATCGTCATCATTTTTGGTAAGTATAAGATGAGCATAACCTCTGAAGAAAAAGAGGTGAACTTACAACTCTTTAAAAAAGTAGGTGATTTTTATGAATTCCAATCATTAAAAATTCCCAACTGTTTATTATGCATTAATATCATTTTCAAATTGCTCACTAATGGGATCAGCAAGATCAAGATATCAAACAATGCTAAGTAATTGATCAATTAACCATTACAGCCTTGAAGCTGTCTTTTTGGAGTCATAGGATTGACCATGGTGGGAAGAGTTATGCTAAAAACATTAGATTATTGATCTCATCTATATTTGCTGTTATGTTAAATTCTTACAATAAAATACAGGTTCCATATATTGAATATTCATTTTATTATATCAGAGCACATCTACAAGTTCTTTTGATTAGGCATTATATATTTTATGTAAATAAAGTTATTGACTGAATATACTTGATTGGAATGTTTTATATGCAAATAAAGGTATGTAAAGGTATGTAAAGATACCATTTTATTGTTCATATTGTACCAAGAAATTGACTCCTACAATCAATGATTATTTTTTGCTGTTAAACTGACAACAGGATCAAATACCTCTTGTGAATAATTGAGACAGAGTTATCCTTTTATTTTCCTATTAGTGGGATTCTCCACTCTATTTTTAAATCAGTGCAATAAACAAATCATATTTGAAAATGTTATATATCCATATATACATTCAACATCTTCTATAAACAATTAGGTATCATATATTTAATTTGAAGAAGAACTGTTTATGCTGGACATGTATACTGGCATTTAAAAGATAATATTAACAAAATAACCATTTGCTTATAATCAGTCCCTTTAAGTGAAATAACATCAAATGAGTGTGTATATGTGCATGTATATATCCAAATTAAGTTAAATTTGAAGGAATTGTTTAGACTGGTAAAACTTTGTATTCATACACCATTTGTCTAGAAATTGAGTAAATGTTCTAAAATCAACAAACTGCTTTAAAAGATTTGAAAAGTGCTTCAGAGCACCCTGATTTTATTCCCTGCTTTGAAACAAGTCTCCACTCAACTTCACAAGTCTGCTTAGATCAAGTTTTGCACAGTTCTAATAAAACCTGAACAGAATTTCTGTGAAGAAATAGCATATCCATTTCAGTGTTATCTCTTGCATTCCACAGATTTCCATGGAGTGATTGAAGTTGTCATTCAATGTATTATCCTAACCAGGAACCTGATCAGAAGTGTCTGGCTACTGGTATGTAGGATAGAAAAGAACTATAAGTATAGATTAGGTCTGGTTGCAAGGGCATTATATTTCATGTAATAAAAGAAAGTTGTGATGCTCTAGGCAAAACCAGTAAGTAATATTTCATATTGGAGGTGGATTAAAAATCTTCAAGGTCTCTTCCAATTCTTCCTTTAAGAAGCTTCTGAAGAATATTAGTGGTAGAACTGGGCAATAAATTGAAACATCTACATCTATGCTGAAGTAATTCATCACCAACTACTCATCAGGTATTCTAACTGTATGATTCAGTTTGGACTAATACATTCTTAGCCAAGATTATAAATAATTTAAAGTTACGTTATATTATAGGAATTGGGCATGTGTATACAGCATATATATGGGCATGTATGTTTCTGTAATTTGGCTAGAGATCGTAATGATGTAAGTGTTGTAATAGCCATTGAGGTTCTGATAGTGTGTTAGATATTTTCTTATTACCCAAAACTAAGCCTTTTTCTCAGGGAGATGTTAGCGGTGCTATGGACTTTATTGATAATCTAGTCACTATGGCCTTCAGTTGAGCAATTAATCACAGGTAGGCAAGAGAGTCTGGCAGATCTAAAGGTGAGAAAATATTCTGAACTAGTCAGAAAGATGTTAAGATACTATAGTAGAGGAAATTCAGGTTTACAATTAGTTTATATTTCTTAGTAAAAGAAGAGGGCCAGAATAAACTTTATCAATATACTACACTTTTTATCAGTAAACAAACTAGTGTATTTTGCCAATTTTTATTATAAATTTATTCCTCATTTTCCTGCACCAACCATCTTGATGACTTGCCTAATGAAGTTTTCCTTTCAGTCAGATTCAGATGGTAAAAACAGCCTACCTTCCACTATAAGGGAATTTACAGCTCATCTTCTGCATTCAGATCTCACATATCTACTTACCAATGGCACTCCTAATTTTTTCTTTACAATTTGCTCCAGTCTGAGAAGAGACTTTTCTCCTTATTTTCCTTTCTGGGAAACTATAATATTGAAGCTCTTGATCAGCCAAAAAGCATGTCATTATCTTCTCAAATATTTGTTTGCAATGAAAATTTTGCTTAGGGGAGAAAAAATTGGTGGAATTTTCATTGACAACCTATTCTCACTATGTGAATTTTTTCCAGAGTTTTGTAGGGTAACATTTGATAATATATTCACATTCAGGTTTACATAATGTAATACATGCTCATACCTATTACTCTGAAAAGGAAGTCACTAGTTGATAATAACTATTCTATTTTCTACCTCTAATCTCTTTGAAATTTTTACAGTCCAAAGTCTTTGCATATAATCCAAAGTTTTAATGAAAATCACTAGCAAATAAGACCTGAATGCTTCCCCTTGGCTTCCTTCCTTTTCTACTTACAACAGAAGCTCTGATTGTAATAGACCAAATGTCTATAAGTAATAGGCAACAACCACAAAATATCCTCTTTCTGCAAAGTTTCTTTGAGTTCCTAATTGTGCTAAGAATGTCATGAATTTTAGCAAACACATATGTAAGCTTACTCACAAGGGAACACTCTTTTTTCAAATATTTTAGATTACTGGAGCAGTGAATTTATTCTGCTGGTCAAATTAGAGCCCCCAGCTTGGTGATCTCATTACCGATGAGCTCCCCAAGCCACCATCCACTGCAAGACAAACTTGACAGTTGGTGCTCAGGGGAGACATAGGCAGCTGGAACTAAAACAGCAAACTGCCATAAGTCAGGAACAAAATGTTTTTGCAGAGGTGTAAGGATTAAGTAAAGCATAGCAACTGTCAATACCATGCATAGAACAAATCTGGACAGCCAGACTCTCATTTTACTAAGAATTAAAGTCTCCCAAATAGTCAAAGACAAGGTAACTACAATATGTAAACTCTTTATCCTCCTCTCACACACACGTATGCATAGAATTATTTCTTCATAAATACAATTTATTTCTCCACAAATATACACATTCTTATCTGCAGCAAACTTAAAACTTAAAAACCTGTGTAAACCTAGGTCACTTTGCAAGAAAAAATAGATTTTTGAAAAATCACCTAAAACCCACTAAAAATGTCTGCCTTTCTAAATACCCATGACAATCCATTGGTAAAGAAACTAATCGGTGTGATGATTAAAGTGTTGGACAAGGAGAGGGAGATCCAGATTGTAGTACTTCCTCAGCTCACTAAGTGAGTTGACCCAGTAACTCACTATTTGCCAACCTGCCTCACAATGATCTCCCAAATGAAAGGTGAAATATAAATACAAGCAGCAGCTAAATAAAGCAAGTCAATCGGGTCTACTGGTTAAGGCATTAGTCTAGAAACTGGGAGACTAGATGGGGTCTAGTCCTGTTTTAAACATAAAGCCATCTGGTGACCTTGGGCCAGTCACTTTTTTGAATCCTGAAAGAAAGCAAAGACAACATCTTTCCATTTCTGAAATCTTCCCAAGAAATCAAGAATTATTTTATTTTGCCACTAATCCAGGCAGTTGCTAAGAGTCAAATCTGACTAGAGGGCAGATGAATAAGAAAACAAGCAGGAAGCAGATGCTTATTCTTTCTTGGGATGAAACTATATTTTATTTGGTTTTGTAAAATAGTGGTTATGAGCATGCACTAAATTATGAAGAGAAATAATAACAAAACACCTTCTTCAAGAATTATAACTGTGCCAAACTTCAAACTATACTTCACTGGGATTGAAGGGCACATGAAATATCCTTCAAAGCTGCTCCACTAAGCATTGTGGCTAAAGGAATGAATATTTGCCATACTGTTTTATTTTGTGTTTCTCAAATGCCTTGTATAGCAGCTTGGGACCGTGAAAATATTCTGAACAGATGCTGGGCATATGCAGTCATCTTTTTTTTCTCCAGCTACTGGAAATGCCAAATAAAGCAAAATACATGTTAAAGCATCTACTAGCTAATGGAACTCTGGGCGAAACATCCTGATAGTATAAAATGCCTCTATGACAAGACCTACTTTGCCTCCCTATTACAATACATAGAATTGTAGTAGTGGAGTGGTTAGAATGCAGTATTGCCAACAGTTCAGTCCTGACCAGCTCTAGGTTGACTCAGTCTTCCATCCTTCTGAGGTCAATAAAATGAGTGCTGTTAGGAATATAAGTCACCTAACAGCTATTTGGGATGGAAATATATAAACCAGGATAGACATTTTAATACTGTCTCTTTAAGAGCATGCTAAAAACTGCAATTGTGTGTGGTTACTCAAATGGCCAGAAAATGGAGCCAGAAACCTGGGTTGTTTAGTCTTAATCTCAGAAGAGTCTCAGTGAAGTGAGTGGGTCTCTGTTTTTCCTTCTGTTGGAGTGTATTGCCGTTCCTCCTTTTTTTCCTAATTGACTGCTATTTCTGGATTTGATGTAAGTCTGATACTGCACTGTTTTTGACACTGGACTTTGTTATTGGATTATCCCTGGACTAAAAACTGACTGATCTTACCTGTGAATGACTTTGGACTGATGGTTTTGGACTTTGCTTAAACCGTTTCTGGAAGTAAAAACCTACATTTACTGTACAGTGTATCTGTGTGCTGTGTGTGTATTATTCAAACACTTCTCTCAATATGTCTCCCTGTATGCACTCATTCTCCTAATGGGGAATTACCTCAACAAGTACATAAATTATTGAGGACAATATTGCTGACATTCTAAACCGCTTAGAGAGTGCTGAAAAACACTATGAAGCACTATATAAGTGTAAATGCTATTGCTATAGAGGCCAAGTACATCTACCTCCTGCAGGTCTAATAATAATGGTAAAATGCACTCATGTTCACTGAGTGTGCAATAGAACCCTATTTGTAACATTCTGCACATACCACAAAAATATAAGACAATGTATTAAGATGCACTGTAGGTCTCAAATGCTCGTTTAAAATGCTCGTATATAAGTGGGCTCCATGTCTGAAAAGACTAAACAGTTGAAAAGTTAATGCAGTGTTCAGATTGTTAGGATGTTAAATTAAACTGCAAACAATACCATGACATTTTATTATAATGACAGTTAATATACCTGGAGATATTGTGCTCTATTTTTTCATAGTTATATTTTCTTTCATGAGTTAATTCTTTTCCACCTTTTCCTTCACTGTTTTATTCCCTTTTAATAACAAGACATTGCTAGATCATAGGAGTTAAAGTTAAGTGATGATGATGTCCATGTTTTTGCTACGTTCCAAGAACTGCATATACACAATGAGAAACATATATGGTTCTTTCTTTTTAATGGAAAAAGAATGTTTGACACCCCTGATCTAGAATCACTAAAAACAAGACAGAAAAGAAAAACTTCCAATTAAAGTGCTCATCTCCATCACATCTACTAGTTGTCTACCACATCAATGCAATATCAACATGTATTTTTTTCATTGAATTTGTCCAGGAACTGAAGATTAAATTGGTGGAGTATTAATTTGGGCTCTTTGTGAGCAATATAGCATCTTGAAATTTCCACAATTCACTGCAGTACCAGGAGAAAGAGTTAATGCATAAATAGTGATAATCAATATGTACACTATATAACTTTATATAATATATCTGTGACCAGGAGCATCCAAGACCAATAGTCACTGACTTCCAAATGGCAATAGTGACTGATGATTGAAAAAATTCTCCCCTTTTTTTGTATTATGCATGTATGTAATACATGTTGAAAGTGAGGGAGGGGGTCTTTGAAATTTGTAGTATACATATTATACAATATTATCCAAAGTATGCTCCCTCCCTATTTTCATGAAGAACTACTCAGTGGCAAACCTAACAAACTTTCAGAACCATTTATTTGGCATTGTGTCAGTGAACATAAAAACAAAAATCCAACTTCCCAACAGAAAAACTAAATTGGCAGGCAATACTGTGCAATCATTACTGCCTTCCACTTTAACAGTCTCCTTCCTAACTGTCAAAAGTCATATTAGAACAGGTGGTGGTTTACCAGACATTTAAAATATATTTTTCTGACAGGTAGAAATACTCAAACCACTTTCATTGTCCCATGCACATAAATTCAACTTGTTACACTGGTTGTAAATGGTGAGATACTCCTACTAATATCTATCTGTTAGCATGCTAACAGAAACATAGTCAGTAACTTGGACTAAAAATGTTAAAATACCCTCATTTTTTTAAATTGAAGAATGATATTCATCACTGAAGGAAATACATCCAATTCCAAAAATCCATAAAAAATTAATTATATTACAAATTAAAGAAATAGACAAAAGAACCAGAATGAAAATTATTCATTAAATAGTGACCAGATAAACTGTTGTTAGACAATAGTCAATTGTTATTTGTTAAAGCTACTTTTAAAAATGTTTTCTTTTGAATCAACAAATCTGCTTAGGACTTATCACAGTTTGCACTGAATAATTAAAACATATATAGTACCAAGATAAACATATATATTTTATAAACATAAATTACATTAAAATAATTAAACATAAACATACATATAGTAATTTGATGAAAGCATTGTCAAACTGTCCAACTAAAAAAATCACAGGAACAATTCCAATAAATGATAATAAAAGGTTAATTCTGAAATGTTCTCTAAGAGAACTCTAGGGAGTGGTACTAATTTCTGATTCATAGTCAAAGAGCCAGCATTGTCCAAAGATGCTTTCATAGTCATGTGGCCACCATGACTATACACTGAAGTGCACAGATCACTGTTATATTTCCAAAGTGGTACCTATTGATCTACTTGCATTTACACCCTTTAAAACTGCTCAGTTGGCAGAAGCTGAAGCAGGAACGGGAGCTCATTCCATCATTCCATCAATCTCAAATTGCCAACCTTCTAGTCAACAAGACCAGTGCTTGGTTATTTCATAGAAATGGGAACAGCCAAACTTTGTGCTTTCTGCCTCAGTCCTTTATAACATAAAAGTGAAGAATAGCCAACAGCTCAATCATTTTCTATGGATTAAAAAATAATCAGATATAATAAATAAATGGTAAAATACTTGTCCCACTTATATATCAGTTGCTACATAATGCAAACACTTCACAACATTGGTTGGATTAAGAAGACTTTGGGAGGTCATCTAAATATCTCCATGTAGCTTTTAATAGAGGGTTTCTGTACAAATTTCCAGTTATGTAGACTTTTTTTCAACTTTGCTTGATTTTTTTAAGCAGTCCTCAATTGGAATGGATTCCAGGAAGAACAATCAACTTCCATTTCAAATTATTTTAACATCCTAAACTACATTGCTATACTCGGCAGATCTGCTTCCGACATGGTTCCAGTTTATTATCTGCTTTTCATTTTCCAGTGCATCAGACATGCTACCGCATCAAGCCCTTTCACAGCTTACAGCACTTCTGAATGCATGCAATTATTTATTCTCAGTGTTGAACTGAACTTGATAGATAACACAAGGAAAACAAAGGAATAGATTTGTTTGTGTAAAGATTATCTTAAGCTGGCTAGAAGCAGCTGAAAAATATCAGGGGAGGGAATACAAAGCAACTGGGCAACCCAACTGTTTCTCATCTTTCTGTTATTCATAGAGTTTACACATAATAAGATTAGGAAGCAATACACAGACACAATTAAAATGCTTCCTAATGAAATTGGGAGTGAGGGGAGGATACTGCCACATTTGATGATTTATATCTAGCATTATTCTTTGACAGCAACATAACAAAGACGTTAATGCAATGAAATGATTACGTTTTATAAACAAGATATTTAGTATACATTGACAGACAAAGCGTGACATTGGAATAACCTAAGCATAGTTGAATTCATTGGACACATGGATTACTTTTTGTCAGTTTTTTTTTTTTTTTGTATTTCAAAGGAAAGGAATGTTTTTGAGAACTAAATTGATATAATTCCTTTGGTCAATGCCATTAACATTACAAATTGACTTTTCGCTGAACTTCAAACAAACCAGAATTCTCTGAATGGGTTATAAATGCCTCATAAATTCCAGGCACTTATGATCCTTTTCAGTTTATATTTAGGACTTTTTTATATACCATGAAGCTTTTTTTAAAGCAACCAACTTTAATAATGGACAGGAGATATGAGATTAATATGCATACATCTTTTGTCAACGAATTGATAAAGAAACCAATGCTTATATGCCTATTGCTCAGAGTTAATAAATGTGATAAAAGACTACCTGTGCTCTCAAGAATAATTACATTGATGAATTTCAAAAATAATTTTTATCAGGTTTGCAAAATCTTAACAATGTTTCAGATAACAAATTCTATGAATTATGAGAAAATATCTCTGTATTTATTGCAGGATTTGCAATGTTTTTACTTCCACTTTACATACCAAACTAAATGGCAAATTTATATACTAACACATGGTTTGCTATAAATGTTAACTCCTGGTGATCCCTTGGACTAGTCTCTGAAGTTTTTTGACAATGTTTTCATGTTGTTGCTTTTTTAAGGCTGAAAGAGAGTGATTAGTGCAAGGACACCCAGCTGTATTTCATGCCTAAGCTAACAGTATCCTGGTTTCTAGTCTAGTGCCCTAACTGTTACACCAAATGAGATGTCTTTACTGCTACATGATATAATAACAGATGAGGTAGTGCAATGGCTGAGCTTGTCAACTGAAAATTCGGCAACCCAGACGCAAGTGTCAGCTCCTAGCAGTTTGAAAGCAAGCAAATGTGAGTAGATAAAAAGGTACTGCTTCAGCAGAAAATTTACTGCATTGCTTATTTTCATGCTAGCCATATGATGACAGAAACAACTCTTAGACAATGCAGGCTACCTAGGCTAAGAATTGGAGATGAGCACTGTCCCCTTGAATTGATCACAACTGGACAGGAAAACCTTTAAATGTTTAACAGAATCTTGAAAGTCTACAGCAGGAGTGTTAAACTCAATTTCATTGAGGGCCACATCAAGTTACCTTGGGGGGGGGCAGGGGTAGACATATCCAGGGTGGCATGGCCAGCTCAACATCTGTTTCTCCCCACAACTGCCTCCTGACCCTCCCCCCCCGAGGTCCACTTTTACTGGAAGAGGCACTGCAGGCTGGTCCATTGCTGTTTCCACAGTGACCCCGCAGGCCAGATTTAAGTAACCAATGGGCCGGATGCAGCCTGCGGGCCTTGAGTTTGATAGCCCTAGCCTATAGCATTTCTCTTTCCCTCAAGGAGGGGACAATAATGAGGCCTTTTTTTTTTTTTTACTCCTTCTGGTTTTCTCAGGCTAATTTCATGTGTTCCCAACGGTTGACCCATGTTTTCTTCAAGGCCATTTCTAAGCTCCCTTCTACACTCTTTCATTTCCACCTGCATGTCTCTCCACAAATTTGGCTTCTCCTACTTTTTGCCATCAGTATCTATGCTGTGGCCTCTATGCATCCGAAGTCACTCCGTAAGTTCACCAGCCTTGCCACAGTGACTTGGATTCCTGCATCTCACAACCTTGACTTAACATCACCCCTAAATGTTTTTCATCTCTGTAGTTATATAAAATGAATATTTTGAATAGACTTTCTATCAAAATAATAATTATGGTGATGGTTAAGATTTAGGTTACACTGTGTTTTACAATTCAGAGCATTTCATATTTTATTTAATAATTTACTTTAGGGACCTTGCCAAATCCCTACAGTTACATACTGTACATGTAGCTTGCAACTGAGAATGTGTGCCTTCATTTCTGGCCTAGTTTTAATTTTTCCAAAAAAATAAGGAAGCATAACAGAATAATAAGAGTTGGAAGGGATATTGGAGGTCTTCCAGTCCAACTCCCTGCTTATGCAGGAAACCTTCTACCATTTCAGACAAACTGTTGTCAAACTCTTCTTAAAAATCTCCAGTGTTTGAACACTCACAACTTCTGAAGGCAAGCTGTTCCAATTTTAAAGGGATTAGCACTGCAAACTTTGGGAAATATACTGAAGATTTGTGTTATTTTGTTATTTTTGTAGCATCCAGTTTACCTCATTTCTAGACTGCCCGACTGAATGAATCTTAGCAGCTATACATACCTAACAGTCTTGTCAAATATCATAAAGCAATAAGATGTTGTTGATGGACCTCCAAAAGCAAAATAGAAGTCTGTATACAACTTAAAGTCAATAGTTATTTATTATTTGGACCTGTACAAAAGCAAAAAAATATTGGACCAAAATACATACATGGTTGTAAAAAATGATAAAACAACATATTGATTTAAAACCAGAGATATTTCTGTTAGGGATTCTACCTGAAATTTATAGTAAAGAGAATGCATATTTAATTATTCATGTATAAACTGTATCTGCACAAAATTGGAAGAGTGAAGAGATACCTATAGATGAGAATGTAATTAGGAAAATACTAGAATGTGCAGAAATGAATAGATTAACATTGGCAATTAAGGAGAAAGAGCAAACAGAATATGATATGGTATGGTACCTATTCTATCAATTATTAAATAATAAAAATGGAAGCTAAAAATAGGGAGACAAAATAAAGATGATGGGTTAAAAGAGGTAAGTTAATATGATGACTAATATGTTGAATACTACTATTTTAATATTGTATAATCAGTTAGTATAATTAATAGGTGGACATTAATACATTAAATATTGCAGAATTAATATACAATGGAGGATGCTGTAATTTTGATTATTGTTTAACAAAGATGTTTGTACCCAGACAACACATTGTTCAACTGAAGATGGAATGATTGTATTAAAAATAAATAAAATTAATGGGGGAAAAAAACAACACCCTGAAAAAAAAATAGTTATTTATTATTTCAACCCATTTTTTGGTTTTTGTGTAAACTGCTTCTTATCTATCTGGCATTCAAGGAAGTTAGCAATGAAAATTAAAATATGAACCGTTATTTCAATATTATCAGCTATATACTGTAATCCAGATTCCAAATGAGCTAAGCTTCAAATGTGGACCATTGACCTAGTTTTCTAGCAACATAACTGGGAATATAATGGTGATGATTTTTATAGAAGAAAAGATGCTACCAAATGTCTTCCTGGCACAAATTTACTTCCCTGAGTGGAACCTGAGCATTAATATTTTGTTATTTTTGTTTAGTAGGAAATATGGTATGCTTTTTTAACCTGCTGTTTTTGAAGAACAGAAGGAAAACTTCTGAAGAACTGCACTGAGTTCAGAAGTTAAGAGCTATACACCTGAGATATTTGGGGGGAAAATAAAAATTACACTTTGCTTCTTTTATTAAAATACAATTCAGCCTATTTCCCTTGATGCTGCTTTGCTATGAAAATTTGAAACTCAAGATAAATGGTAGTAGCTTGGTGGTTTTAAACTTTTAGATTGCCATTCTTTTATAAATGGAAATATCACTGTAGTTTATAAATCTGACTGGACCACATTACAAACTGTGGTTCATATGTACCACATGATACTACTTTTGATTTTTTCTTAACCATAGCCCAACAAAAAAACCAAACATCTAAGTATATATCTCTCTGGTGGTTGCACCAAGCATAAACAATTTAGGGTAAAGCAAAACTAATACATTTGGAATATAAAAAGTGGAAATTAGAAGCAAAAGAAGCAGTAATCCAATATATACCTTTTGCCTAGGGACAAGAAAAAAAATCAATAACATCTCACAGCTCTCTAGATAACAAGACTTTAACTACAGGAGAATGAGGAGGTATTCAAAGGAATACATCAAAGATGTATCATTCCCAACACACACACACACACACACACACACACATATTTTAAAATATATATTTTATATATACTTTAAAAGCACAACTACAATGACGTGTGTCTAGGTCTAGGTGTGTTCGGGTTTTTTTCCATGTAAGATTAAGAGTATCTTGGCGACATTTCGATGAAGTCCCACTCGCCATCCTCAGGCTGGTGCTTTCAGCTTCATGCCAGAGTAAGCAGTGTGTGATCGGAGCTGCCGTCTCTCTATAAATACTGGTGGTGGGGGCTGGTGTGCTGGGCTAGCTGGCTGCGCTGCTGCCTCTTGATTGGTTGATGGAGTTGATGTTGGTATAATGGGCTGTGTTATGGCCTTGTGAGTTTTGTTGTGGAGATATCCTGGATCTTGTGCTATAATCTCCTGGGTTGTTTTGTAGTGATGTTTTTTTCCCTTAGCCTCTTGGGTAATGGGTTGTGTGATGGGCTTGCAAGTTCCTTTGTTGTGGTATCCTGAATCCTGCATTGTAATCTCCTGGGTCGTTTGTGTTTTGATCTCTTTTCCATTAGCCTCCTGTGCAGTAATGGCTTGGGTAATGGGTTGTATGATGACCTTGTGAGATTTATTGTTGTGATATCCTGGGTCATTTGCTGTGTTGCAACTTCTTGAGTTCTTGTGGTATAATTTCCTGAGTTTTCTGATGTGATATCCTGAGCAGGTGACTGTGATGTAGCATTCTGGGTTTAATCTGGCTTCGAGTTTGGGGTCTGGGTCTGTGTTCTTGGTGTGTGTCAGATTGTTTGGTTTTGGGATCGGGGGGTATGACAGCTGGCGAAGCAGCTGTGATTTGTTTCCTGGATGGTGGTTGTCCTTCGTTTATAGGATGGGCTTGGGCCTGGGTCTGTTGAGGGGGATTGGCGGTGGTGTCCCGTGTTGTTTTGGGTCTGGTGTTGGTTTTCATTGCTGGGACTCATTTGTTGGTGAGGGCTAGCTTCCAGATGTCTGGTAGGTGGGAGGTATTGTCCCGTCTATTCATGTTATGGGGTGTTTCTCTATCTCGATGGCTTCCCTGATTATTCTCTTGCTGGAGTGTTCAGTGTTGGATATTAATTTGGTTCCTTCAAAATTAATTTTATGTCCTGTGGCTTTAAGGTGCTGGAAGAGGGAGGAAGTATTTTCTTCTCTTCTGACTGAGTTTTTGTGTTCTGTGATGCGTGCATTTATTCTCCTGTTGGTTTGTCCAATGTATGTGGCTGGGCAATTGTTGCATGGTATTTCATAAACTCCTTGGTTTTCTAGCTGGATCTTGTCTTTGTGGCTTCCTAGGATGTTGGCTATTTTTTGGTCAGTGCCGAAGGCTGTCCTGTTATTGTGTTTGTGGAGAATTTTGCTGATTTTGTCTATGGTGCCTTTGATGTAGGGGAGGAGTGCATTGCCATTGTCTTGTTCTGTGTCTTGGTTTTTTGAGGGTATCTCTTTTTGGATTAGATTGGTGATAGTGTTTCTTTGGAAACTGTTGGAAATTAATACGTTAGTGAGGGTGTGTAGTTCTGTTCTCAGGTGGTCTTTGTCAGCTAGGCGTTTGGTTCTGGAGATGAGGGTCTTGGCTATGGAGTTGATCTGTGCAGGGTGGTGATGGGTTTGTGCATTTAGATAGTGGATGGTGTGTGTTTTTCCTGGTAGATGGCGTGTCCTAGGGAGCCATTGGGTTTTTTGTAAATTAGGATGTCCAGGAAGGGAAATTGGTTGTTTCCATGGTGAATTGTATTTTGGGGTGGAGGTTGTTAAGATGTGTGAGGAAGTTGTCCAGTTTTTCTTTCCTGTGTGGCCAAATTACGAAAGTGTCATCTACATATCTGAACCAGAGTTTGGGTTTGTGTTCAGATTTGTCTAGAGCATTGAAACCAACACTTTGAAATCTGCTAGGAGGTATGGATTGAAATCCTAAATAGTTTGATTCATTATATAATTTCTGAATGATTTATATTTAAGGAAGTACACATTGTCTTGTGTGACTTTTTCAAATAAGTAAAATTAATCTCATCATGTTTGCTGTCACATTGTGAAGTTTTCAGTTAATTTCTGGACTTATAATTGAGTGTAGGCTCTTTTAAATATAATGTCCTGCAGGAAAATCAACATGAGTTGAGAATGAACTGCTTAACTTAACAAATGGCTGACATATAAATGTGAGCTGTGGGAGTTCACATGTGAACATCACTTCATGCAAATCCTGTTTTTATTGTTGCTACAATAAGGTTTTATAAAGGAACTATTAAATATGACATTTTACAAATTATTCCTTCAAACAGATAGTCTCAGTGACAACAACATACTGAGTGCTACAGTGGTTCATTGCTTCTTGTTCTAATCTCGAAAATTGTCAGTCAGAAGATACATTTGCTGAATAATTTATCTGTAAGAAAAACTTTCAAATTATTGGATTTTACTGCAGATGACACACAATTTTTTGGAACTGATTTAATGCTCTACTGGATAAATTTATTTCAGACAATTGTAACTTTTCTGGAATGTATGTGGCTATTTGTCTTGTTAAATGAAATGATTCAATTCCAAACTATCTTTACCTCCCTCCCTCCCTCCTCATCTATCTAAAATAATCTAATCTATTTATCATCCATCTATCTCCTTCCTTCTTTC
>NW_020769312.1:6329569-6361367 GCF_900518735.1 Pseudonaja textilis | reverse complement strand
TTTCTTTCTTTCTTTCTTTCTTTCTTTCTTTCTTTCTTTCTTTCTTTTTAAATTCCATTTAATTATTTAATCAATTTAGCACTGCTCAACTCCAACCTATTTCCAGGTGGCAGGTAATAATTTTGGGAATATGAATGATCATGAGAGAGACTTCCAAATGAGAAAGGACACAATTAATGGACAAGATAGAGTTGTTTGAAGGTGATTCTGACTACAGCTCTAATCTTCATCAGGACTGGTAATCTATCAGGAGCCCAAAAATGTGCACCAGTTCTGAATGATTGAAGCACTTCTCTCTGGATCAATGGTGCAAATTTTCCATCCCTGGGTTTAATAGGATCCATAACACAGAACCAAACAATTTTGCTATGATTTTGTTGAATCCTGTTCCTTCTCACCCAGATTCTGATAACCTTCAGATATTGTAAAAGAATATTGACCACACCATCTTGTTGGCTCAGGGTAGAAATATCTAGATATTTATTTATTTATTTATTTATTTATTTATTTATTTATTTATTTATTTATTTTTGTCAAGCAATTATAAGATAACAGGCATAAACATAGTTATGGATACATGAAATGGATACATATAAGAAAAATAAAAAAGAAGCAATAGGACAAGGACGGTAGGCACGTTGGTGTCCTTATGCACACTCCCTACAGACCTCTTAGGAAAGGGGTGAGGTCAATAGTAGACAGTCTAAGGTTAAAGTTTTGGGGGTTTGGGAAAGAGACCACAGAGTCAGGTAGAGTATTCCAGATGCTGACCACTCTGTTGCTGAAGTTGTATTTCCTGCAATCAAGTTTGGTGCGGTTTACCTTGAGTTTTTATCTATTGTGTACTCTTGTATTGTTATGGTTGAAGCTGAAGTATTCATTGACAGGTAGGACATTGCAATGTATAATTTTATATACCATACTTAGATCGGACCGAAGGTGGCGTAATTCTAGGTTTTCTAGGTCTAGAATTTCAAGTCTGGTGGCATAAGGTATTCTGCAACAAGTAGAGGAGTGGAGAACTCTTCTTGTGAAATATTTCTGAACTTTTTCAACTGTGTTAATATCAGATACATAATGCGGGTTCCAGACTGATGTGCTGTATTCAAGTATTGGTCCAGCAAATGTTTTGTATGCTCTCATTAGTAGTGTGATATTACCAGAGAAAAAGCTATATAGCTTAATGCGTTCTTGGCTGTGTAGTTACAGTGGGCTCTAGCACTTAGATCATTAGAGATGAGAACTCCAAGGTCCTTGACAGAATTTGGATCATCAACAAGGTCTTGACTATTCAGCTTGTTGTTGTTTTTTGCTTTTTTTTTGGCCAATATGTAAGACAGAGTATTTATTTGTTGAGATTTGAAGTTGCCATTTGTTTGACCATTCTGATACATAGTCAAGGTCTTTTTTGAAGGGTAGCAGTATTGTCTGTGGTGTTGAATAGCTTTACATCATCAGCAAAGAGAACACAGTTGCTCTTAATATGATCACAGAGGTCATTTATGTAGAGAATGAAGAGAGTTAGTCCTAGAACACTGCCGCCCTGGGGGACACCACTATTGACAGCTACATAATTTTGACCATTTGTTGTCTGTTTGACAGGAATGCTTCTATCCAGTTATGCAGTTGTCCAGAGATACCATAAGATTTTCATTTTAGAAGTAGTTTGTTGTGTACCACTGAATCAAAGGCTTTATAGAAGTCTATGTAGATTGCGTCTATTGCTTTGCCCTGATCGAGTTGTGTAGTCCATATGTTTTTGCAGTGTAAGAGTTGCAGATTACAAGATAGGTTTTTTTTAGAAACCAAATTGTTTATTAGAGAGTAGATTGTTTGTATCTAAGTAGAGGATAATGGATTGGTTAATAATTGATTCCATGACTTTACAGGTGATGCAGCATAAAGAGATTGGTCTGTAATTTTCAACTAGGCTGGGGTCTCCCTTTTTGAAGATGCGGATGACCGTGGCTTGAGACCATAGGTTTGGCAAGGATCTGGTCCTGAAAGATTTTTCAAAGATTATGCTTAGAGGTTCAGCTATGGCAGTGGATAGCTTTTTACAAAAGTAGGCACATATTCCATCAGTCCATAAATAGAGATGGTTTTATATTGCGCAGTGCTTTTTCAACATTGTCTTCTGTGAAATCGATATGTACTGGATCATTGTAGTTGTCTGTGGTTCAACTAGGAAATACTGGGCATGATCCATTGCTGTTTACAAATATTGAGCCAAAGAATGTGTTAAAGATGTTGGGTTTAATGGTGATGTTGTTGCAGTCTTTACCATTTGGTCCTTTCAGGGGTGGGATGGACCTTGAATCTTTTAGCTTGTTGTTTACAAAATTGTAGAAAGCGCGGGTGGAATTGGTGCATAGAAGGTTTTCTTCTTGTTTAATGTGATAATTGGTGCATTCAGTCTTTATCTGATGGCATAAATTTTTGTATCGACTTTTGAAGTTGGCAAAGATTTGTTTTTCTGCCAAAGTAATTTATTTTGGGATTGAAGCTTCCTTATTGTTATGGGTAATTTGTTTTTTTGGGGGGTGGGGGGGAGTTGTTATTGGTACACATAGTTTGATGACTCTTTTGACTTCAAGTAAGAATATTTTGAAATGGTCTTCAACAGTATTGCATCCAGTGAATAGAAATTGCCAATCAAGGGATGAGAGATCATTGTTTATAAGATCATAGTTGCCTTTTTTGAAGTTATAATTGGGGATTCCATCGTTGTGATGATTTTTGTGTGGACATATGTTGAGACAAAAGTCAATCATATTGTGGTCACTGTTGGAAAAGGGTTCTTTAATTTGTATTCAGTAAATTAAATTCAAACTATTGCCAAAGATGAGATCGAGGCTGTTCTTAAGTCTAGTATTGTTGCTTACTCGTTGTTCTAGTCCCAGATTTGTTACAGCATTGTAGAAAGTTGCATGTGTGGGTTCAGTTGTACATTCGTTAAGGGTCCAGTTAATATGAGGTAGGTTGAAGTCACCAAGAAAGATAAAAGCATGTGGGCATGATGCTGACCATGTTAGTAGTGTATTTAGCTTGTTTGCATGCTTGATGTCATAATCGGGGACTCTGTAACATAGTAAGAACTGAAATGTGATATTTAAGGACAGTTCACAGACAATAGTCTCAGGAAGAGTAAGCTCCTGGGTAACTTGGATGTTTTTTAGATGTAAGGACTTTTTATAGAAGATAGAAACACCACCTCCTCTACGGATTTCACGATCTGATTGGTAAACATGATAGTCTCTTCCTGTGGTAATGGAGTCAGGGAGAGATGCGTTGAGCCATGTTTCACAGACAAATATGATGTCAAATTTAGCTGTATTTAGTAAGAGGAGAAATTCAGGTATTTTATTCACAAGGCTTCTTGCATTGAGTAGCTTGCATTTAAGGCCAGCTGTAGTTGGAATTGAGGTAGTTGGGGGCATGCGTGCTTAGTCTTGGGTGATGGTGGATTGGTTGAAGTGGGGTTGGATGCTGAGTTGTGGGTTGTGTGACTTACTTTTGATACAGTCAGCACAGTAGTCAATGTAGAGGTCCTTTTCTCCATTGTCTAGGTGGTTTTTTATTTCTGCGCGGAGTTCACGGGAGCAGATTCTTTGCAGCATGGATAAGTCTAGTTCTGAGCAAAGTTTTTTATGGGTGGTGTTAGGAATATGTCCACCAATTAGTTGGGTTGGCAATATATAAACCAACAATGTATGTTTGTAGCTTTAAGACAAAATCACTGTATTGATTTATACTATATTCCGATTGGTTCCGATATTGCAAATTACTATAAGAGGGAGCTAGAGATCATAGCTTGCTCTCTCTAACATTCTTCTCTCTCTGACATTCTGTATCTCTGACATTCTATCTTCCTGACACTCTATTGCTATCTAAGATTCTCTGTTGTATTTATGCTGTGCTTATACTTTTATATTTTTGTTTAATGAAAATGACAAAGGCAACAAGTAAGAAGACTTTGTAATTGGATATTCTTTGGACTGTAAAACGTATATGACCTGGACCGTTTATTGGACTGTGCTATTTCTTAAAGTAAACTTTAACTCAATTCAGTGTATCTGTGTGTGACTGAATAATTATTCGTAACTACTCTCATAAACGTTTCCATGTGCGTATCCTTGTTACTCAAGGGTTATTCTGTACATATCATAACATTGGTTATGGGCCCAGAGAGATATTGAGAATCAGTGTGAATATACAGTTTCATATTCAGCCAGCTGATTGTGGTTTATTGTTAAACTACCAATGGCACAAAAACAGTCAACTAGTGTATCCCAGATAACTCAGTTGTATGGAACAACTATGTTTCCTGGTCTATGAAGTACAGCCTACTTCTGCATAAAGATGGATTATAGACTGTAGTTACATCCACCGGATGGAACAGCTTGGGACCCATTGAATGATGAAGATAAATAGAAAATAGCTGACTTTGACTGGGATAATGAAAAGGCTCTTAGTATAATTGGACTGACACTGAGTGATCAGCAGTTAGCTAGATCAGCAGTTATTCGTGGTGAAGAATCTTCTGCAAAGTGTTGGGTCATTTTGAAAAGGATTTATGTTCGAGATAGAGTGGGTGCACACATACACCTTACATGTAAACTGTTTAGAGCCCGTCTTATAAAAGGTTGCAATATGTTAGCTCATTTGGAGTTTATGAAAAGGACTTTACAAGCGCTACAAGAAAAGGAGCTGATTTTCTTGGAGTTGCATCAAGTTTACATCTTTCTTCTTTGGATGAAACTATGATGATTATGTGTCTTCACTGGAAGTTTTAAGCAGAGATGAACTTACATTGACTGGCATAACTGGAAGACTGTTAGAAGAGTCAAGAAGAGGGCAAGATAGAAATCAATTGAGAGAAAGACAACCACAGAAGAAAAACTGTCTTCAACTGCCTATATTGCTAGGAAATGTTTTTCTTGTGGGGTTAAAGGTCATATAGCCAGATACTGTAGAAAGGGTAAGAAACCGAATGCTATAAATATACAGAGAGCGTATTAGTTTAGCCATATCAAGTACAACTACAACTGTAAATCATGACATATGGGTAGTTGACAGTGGAGCATCACAGTATATAACTAAAAGTAAAGAGAGGTTTGTTTACCTGACAAAAAGTAAACAGCATGTATCATTAGCTAATGGGTGGAAATTGAGAGCATCTGGAGAAGGTACTGCATATTGTTCATGTATTAATGAAGGTTTATCAATGTTATATGTACCTAGACTGATATTTAACTTGCTATCTGTAAGAGCAATGGTAAAAACAGGATTTGTTGTAATCTTTCAGGGAGATAAATGTTTAATTGAAAAACAGGGTAAAAGTGTTACTGCAAGATTGGATAATGGTTTGTTTATTATACATGATAATCCACTAATTAATGCTAACTCAGTTTATGAGAATAAAAAGCCTCATGATGAATGTATTCATCTGCTCCATAGACGCATGGGACATATAAATTTCAAAATGCTAAAGAAAACTGTTGAGTTATCTAATGGTATAAAATTAAAACCTTGTACAAAGTATTTAAATTGCAATGCTTGCAATCAAGAAAAAAGCAAGGTAACTCCTGCAAATAGGGTAAATGGATTCAAAGCCAGTGAACCATTAGAGTCTGTTTTTGCTGATATTATTGGACCTAAGAAACCTAGTTTAGGTGGAGCCTGTTACATATTAAGTATAACTGATCATTTTTCTAGTTATGGTTTCTGTTATTTAATGAAAACGAAGATGGAAACATACCAGCATTTTGTAAACTGGCTAAAATTTACTGAAAGAAAAAAGAAACAGAAAGTTATTCACTTAGTAACAGATAATGGCACTGAATTTACCAATAGAAAAGTTGAAGCCATGTTACAGAAAGCTGGCATTGAACATAAGTGTTCTGCTCCTTATAGACCACAACATAACTCATATATTGAACATAGAGGACAAACATTATAGGCTATGGCTAGGACTATGATTTTGGATATCAGAGAAACTTTGGGATGAAGCAATAATGTGTGCTCACCATGTTTTGAATAACGTAGTGAATTCAATGACTGGTGAATTACCATTTACATGTTGCAATGGAAAAAGGCCAGATCTCAGTTATTTATATACATTTGGAACCTCAGCATGGGTTCATATTCCCACACAAGTAAGGCAAAAGGGACAACATAGAGCGAAAAAATTATATTTTGTAGGTTATGAATCTAATCATAGATCATTTAGATTTTGGGAGCCAAGTACTACTTATGTATATTGCAATGTAAGTGCTATTTTTCTGGAGCATGTTGGCTGGAGAAAGCTTGAACAGGAATATAATAAAGTACAGGATAGTGTTGTTGAGACTCCATTGTTTACCAATAATCCTAATGAGAATAATATTGATGATAAGATAGTGGAGGAATCCTCAATGGAGGAGTCATCAATAGAAGAACCCTCTATGACTGTAGAAGATGAGGATTTGATAGGGGAGGTAAAGGAAGAGGACATACCAACAACATGTACTGAGTTGCCTAGGAGGTCAACTAGGGAGAGACATCCACCTGACAGATTTCAAGCAAGCATTGTATGTCAGGTTAATACAGAACCTTCTAACTTCTGTATCCTACAAAGGATCAGGTAGCTTGGCAGGAAACTATGAATAGGGAGTTAAAATCATTAAAGGATTTAGAGGTGCATGAGGATGTAAAGTTACCACCAGATGAGCTTGCAATAGGTTGCAAATGGGTGTATAAGATAAAGACTGGTGTGGATGGGACTATTACCCATAAAGCAAGATTAATTGCTCAAAGATTTGGTCAGTCAGATAAGGACTATGATGAAGTGTTTGCACCTAGTCTGAGAGCAAATACATTGAGAGCAGCATTAGTTTGGGCAGCTAAGAATAAATGTAAAATAAACCATGTAGATGTTGAAACTGCATATCTACATGCACTTTTACAATATACCATCTATGTGGAAAAGCCATTAGGTTTAAAGGATGATGGAAAAAGTGATTATTGGAAATTAAAGAAAAGTCTTTACGGTCTAAAGCAATCCAGTTATGAATGGAATAAATGTATTGTAAAGGAATTACTTTCAACAGGTTTTGAAGCTGGTATCCTTGTTTGTTCCGAAGAGAAAAAGATGGTTTAATTTCTCTATTACTGTTTTTTATGGATGACCTAGCAATTATAACTAAAACTAAGCAAGAAGCAAATGATATAGTTTATAGATTACAGAAAAAGTTCAGGATTAGAAATTTAGGGGAGATTAAGCATTATTTGGGTCTTGATATAGTGAAAATGAATAAAGGTTTTAAAATTTCACAAGCCAAGAAGATTAGCCAATTATTAAAACGCTATAACATGGAGCAATGTAATCTGCTAAGACACCAATGACTAAGGAATTTACACATCATGATATCAAAAGTCCTATCTTTGATAAGGAAATATATCAATCCTTAATTGGTAATATATCATATCTGAGTAATTGGTCTAGACCAGATATATTTTACAGTGTAAAACAATTGGCTAGGTATAATGCTGAACCAAATGAAAGGCATTGGCAAGCAGCTAAGCGAATAATTAGGTTTTTAAAACATACAATCAATTATTCATTATATTTAGAACCAAGAAATGAATTAGTGCTAACTGCATATGCTGATTCAAGTTTTGCTACTGATATAACGACTCGTAACTCAACATCAGGTATAGTGGTAATGTTGGGTAATGCTTTAATAGTCTATTAGGCAACAACATATTAGTTTATCTACTATGGAAGTGGAATTCTCATGTTTATCATTAATGTATACAGAATTGATATATTATAAACAATTGTTGAAGGATATTGGAATTACTGTATGTGATCTGTTTATTGTTTATGAAGACAATCAATCTGCAACTAGTATGGCTACTAATTTAGCTGTTAAAACAAGATCTAAACACACTGATTTGAGATATATGAATGTTAGACAGTGTGTTCAAAATAAATTAATTCAGTTAGAATACTGCATGACTGAACATAATATTGCAGATCATTTCACGAAAACTCAAGATGCAATTAAGCATAAAGAGTGTTGTGAGAATTATGCTTTAAATATGTAATGTATTATATATTGACCTACCCTAAGGGGAGAATGTTAGGAATCTGTCCACCAATTAGTTGGGTTGGCAATATATAAACCAACAATGTATGTTTGTAGTATTAAGACAAAATCACTGTATTGATTTATACTATATTCCGATTGGTTGATTATATTGCAAATTACCATAAGAGGGAGCTAGAGATCATAGCTTGCTCTCTCTGACATTCTGCTCTCTCTGACATTCTGTATCTCTGTCATTCTATCTTTCTGACATTCTGTTGCTATCTAAGTTTCTCTGTTGTATTTATGCTGTGCTTATACTTTGATATTTTTGTTTACTGAAAATGACAAAGGCAACCGGTAAGAAGACTTTCTAATTGGATATTCTTTGGGCTGTAAAACATATATGACCTGGACTGTTTATTGGACTGTGCTATTTCTTAAAGTAAACTTTAACTCAACTCAGTGTGTCTGTGTGTGGCTGAATAATTATTCATAGCTACTCTCATAAACATTTCCATGTGCATATCCTTGTTACTCAAGGGTTATTCTGTACATATCATAACAGGTGGGATTGGATTTTGCAATGCGTTCATTGTATGAATGAATATACGTTTGTTGGACTCATTTTTGCAAACAACTCTACAAAATCTTGGGGCCACAGAGCCATCATTGTATTTGTACTCAGGGCCATCTCTGGTTATTTCAATGATATCTTCAAGAGAGATGTTTGTTGTATTTGAGTTGCTTATGATATTGCGAACTTTGGTGATGTTGTCTGATTAGTTGGTGTCTTCGAGACCAAATAAGATGGCATTTGGACGTTTCTGTTCATGTTCCATGATGTCTCTGATGAGTAAGGGGATATTATTTGTGGAATTATTTGATGGGATAATAATTGTTTGTGGCTGTGGTTTGGTGGTTATTTTTGGTTGTAGTTGTGATTGTAGTTGAGGTAGTGGTTGTGGTAGTTGTGGGATTTGATTTTGAGCTGATAGGTAATCACTTATCTGTGCTGTATTTTTTTTCAAGAGAGAGTAGGCTTGCTTGTATAGTTGTTTCAAAATGTATTGTTAAGCATTCTTCTATTGAGTGAATGAGTGATTCTATGCTTTCAACTCTGGCAGGCAGGGTACTCAGTTTGTTTAGCTTAGGAAAACATGATGGACATAGATAAAAGAATGTATCTGAATTTTTGATGATATCAGCTAGGCTTTTGTTTGTGTTTAAGCAGGCAGAATGGGCTTGATTGTTGCATAGGTGGCATTTGATGTTAATTTTGCTGTCATTGATGGTTTCAAGACATCTGAAACATTTGCAGGAGTCTGGGGGGGGCGTCATTGGTAGAGATATTATTCTTTTGTTGTTGTTTGGTAGTGGAGGGCTTGGAGTTTTTGTCTGGCATGGTCAATGGCAATAGTTACAATAGCTAGTTAATGTGATAGGTAGACAGTTACTTAATGAATGTTAATGATATGTTAGAGAACAAATCAAAAGTAAGGTTACTTATAACTAAAAATCAATCAATCAACTAGATAATCAATGATACATGATTAAATCTCTATCAATGCAATGAATCGGTAAATTAGTGGTCATTTAACAATTAATTATTATACTATTAGATGATAAATCAATTATTTTAGACAAATTGCTTAATCAGTATAGCCAACATCACACCATTTGATCAATTTTAATAATCAATTATTCAATTATTCAAATCACTCTAATCAAATAATTTTGCTAAGCAACAAACAGCCTAATTAATTACATTAATCACTAATCACATTGGTCAATTAAATTCACTAAATCACTGATTTTACTAATCAAAGAGTTCACAGGAATCACTAATCATTAACACTAATCACTAATCACACTATATGCACTAAACACTCTAATCACACTAATCAATAAAAACAATAAATTAATTAATCATTTGATAAAAATAATTATTTTAATGAAATTGATTTGGACACATCATTATCTAATCTTTGATATAGGTCTTGAGGTAGAAAGTTATAAATTTTGAGATAATGAAAATAATGAAATAATATTGAGAGTCAGCAAGTAAAGGGTTATTGCTTTACTAACTGTTGCTGATATCTGATAATAGGTTTATAACCCCTTATAAACTGGTCAGAGGCCTCTTTTCCTGTGCTGGAGAAAGAGCAGTTTCTTTGTGTCAAACAGGTTTTAAAACATGAACAGAGGAAACGTTTTCAAGCCCCACTTAAACTGTTTCCCTCTGTCCTCTTGAAAACAATCAGTGAGCAAGGGTTTACACTCTCTTTTTTGTTTTGCAAATTGAGTTTTTGAGATAGCAAAGATGCAAAGATGCTCAAGGGGGGTGGAAATCTCTGGCCCCTTCTCTTTGAATTTAAACAAGTTTGTGATTCAGTGAGAGAAAATAATTCAGGGAGAAAGTTCAGGCAATCTGATTACTTATAACTTTGCTTTGATTTATTGCTGCTGTTATCTGATCTGCTGGGGGCACTTGTTGTAAAAATTGTAGGTTTGGAACTTGCTGAAATAAGAGCAAAACACACAGCTGTCACTGTTCAAGAAAGCACTGGAAAATTCCTTAAAGTCTTGGTCTCTCTCTCCTCCCTCTTTGTTTCTCCCTGTCAGCTGTCCTGTGTGGCTTCCGGGGAAACTGTGGGGGGGAGACACATTGTCTGGCATGGAAGGTACTTCGATCAGCTGTGTGTGGGGTTTAAACGAAGTTGCATTGTTTGTGCTCCACTGGCTCCAAGTGATCCAGTTCCCTTTTTTAATTTAATTTAATTTAATTTGACAAATTACCCAGTTCAGTGGCTTTGTGTATATGTAGAAAATAAGAAGGTAGAATCTGGAGTCACTTTGCAATGTAAGCTAGGTTGTATGCTGTGTATGCTCCCCACCAACACATTTGGAATTGAACTCTTTTATATTTTTAAGACTGGAAGGGCATATGACTGAAATATGAGAAGCTGTGGCATGGGGAGACTCATTTTTTTTACAATTAAAAACAAAATATTCACACAGAGAGATACATACTTTGGCTACTTAATATTTAAATTAATATGAAAACCAAACTTATCATTATGAGCATTTTTTCAAAGTTCTCTGCTTTTAAAAGAAATTAACTTTTACCAAATTAAATAAAACTTGGTAGAAAAAGTGTAAAAGATTTTTTTGTAGTACAATATTGTTCTTTTTTAAAGCAAGGCAGCAAGGAAGCAAGGGCTCTAAAATACATAGAATACATCCCACAACATTTATTTTGCCATTCTCGATGGCTCTGGAACATTGAAGAATTTCAGTATTTTGACATAAATGTTTTTTGTCTCCCCCCCCCCCCCCCCCCCCCCCCCCCAAAATATTGTGAATAATACTAGCACTGAAATCAGGTGACCTGGTACTTTGGTGACTCCATAATTAGTGTGCTATGTACTGCAGCAGGTGTCAGACCTATCATCATAACAAGCAATTTTGTTATTGCATTTGTTTATATTAATTAAATCTATTCTCAGCCCCCTAAAGCCAAAAAGTATTACCAACATCCACAGATCACTCTTCAAGAAGAATCTCTGCTTTAATTATACTTAGCTATATTCAACTGTGGAAAGGGGACTTCAAGAAGACAGTAGTGTCACTCAAACAGGAAAAGCCAAAGGGGAATGTCAGGCCAGCCATAAAACAAACTTATATAGGAAAAGGAATCAAATAAAAGGTATTAAAGAATCCCTATAGACAAAAGCCTAAGTAATTAAGAAAACTAGACAAATAAGAAAAAGAAACCCTTACAAACACAGGACATACCAAATAAGCAAAACAAACAGACAAAAGACACAAAAAAATATAAATTACAAAAGAGACAGACAGGAGATTGCCACAAGACAAATATGAAAATCCATTATAAAGCTAAAAGAGATTAGGAAAAAACCGATAATACAATCTAACGACCCCACGGAGTTTGCCTTCCGCACCCCAAGGAGTTTTCCCTCCAGCAGGAGTAAAGACAAAACTCAAACAGGATTTGACACATTAAGCACAAATACAAGCATTCACACACAAAAGGAGAAAAGGGTATAAAAAACCAGGGACTTACCCTATGAAGCTAGCTAGCCCAGGAACGCAGACTTCTTGCTGTCCCTCACCTTCCTGAAAAATAAAAAGATTCAGCTTTCAAGCAGTTGTCCGTACCCTTGAGCTGGAGCTCTCCCAGCGGGAAAATCGAATCCTCGAAGGAAAGGCATTTTGACACCTTGCAACACAACTAAGCACCATTTCTAGACTGGCAATCATTATATCTTCATTGAAGTCATGGTGTGTCTTTCATGGGATCTTTGATCTATTAAAAGAGTTTAACCTTATGATAAGATTTAATCCATAAATGTGGACTATTAAAGATGCCATAATGACTCTTACAAAAAATGTAGCATAGATTCATAAAGGTGGAAGGATAGTCACATAGAAGTTGAACTTCTTGTTCTGTGTATGATCTGCTAAATCATTTTAATTTCTGTTTGTGGACAAATTTAGGTTAGATGATAGGAGGAATTTCTTGACTCCAAGAGCAAGAAAGGGAACATATCACTTCATGAAGCAATAGATTCCACTGCTTGAGTACTCTTGGAGTCAAGAAATTCCTCCTAGCATCAAACCTGAATTTGTGATTTCAGCCTATTCGTTATAGTCCTGATCCCTAAAACAACAGAAAACCTATGTCTCCTTTTATACGATGTATTTTTAATCTGAAGGCTACTATCATAACTCCTCTTGTACTTCTCTTTTTCAGGCTGAATATACCAATTTCTTTTACCTGTTCCTCATAGCAGTTTCCAGTCTCCTCATCATCTTGATAGCCCTCCTCTGAACTCATTCCAGTTTGTTGATCTCATTATTGGAAGGCAGTGCCCAGAACAGGACAAAATATTGTGGGGAGTACTAAGTAAGGTAAAATGGAGTAGTGAAATACCTTACATCCACGATGGCAAACCTATGGCATGAATGCCAGAGTTGGTACTCAGAGCACTCTCTGTCGGCACGTGAGTCATTGACCCAGCTCAGTTCCTCCGCACATGCATGTGTCCACCTCCTGCCAGCCAGCTGGTCTTCAGGTCTCTGCTGTGCATGCGTGGGGGGCGGGGTACGTGTGCATGGGTCATGTACACATGCTCAGGGGCAGCGTGCATGCAGGGTGCATGCAAGGGAGTTTTGTGTCCATGCACGTGGACACGGGGGTGTACACACATGCACATGTGGGGCGGGATGCATGCACGTGTTGCATTTTGAAGATGTGGCATGTGCTCTTTGGCACTTGGTGCTGAAACAGTTAGCCATCACTGCCTTACATGATCTGGACTCTATACCTCAGCTAATAAACCCAAAAAAGAAACCCGTGTGACTTTTAAACATTTTTATCATATGTGACTTATGTCTTTTTAGGAGAACACCCAGATTTTGTGTGTGTGTGCTACTACTAAGTTAGTCTCCCCTATCCTATATTTGTGGCTTTCTTCTTTTTTTAAAAAAAAAAATTCTCCCAGTCTCCCAGTCATGGAACATTGTATTTATTTTTGTTAAATTGATACTTATTCATTTCAGCCCTCTGCTCAACCTTCTCCAGATCTTTTTTTTTTTTTTTGAATATTTGCTTTCTTTTCTAAAGTATTAATCACTGGCTTTATGTTATCTCAGGACAGAAAAGTGAAGTTTGGGAGTCGAGTTCTTATCTCTACCATGTAAACAGAGAAGAAACAAGACCAGATGAAGTAAATTTACTTTATTTACTTTACTTTACTTTATTTACATTAACTGAATCTTGCAAGTCTGAACTTACAAATTTCCAGCCTGCCACTTGTAACTGTTAGGTTCATTAGGAAGGATGTTTTCTCAGTTTCTTGCTTTGTTGTTAAAAATTGAAGGCTTCTGCCTTTCTTCTCTGATTAGTTCCTAGTGTTGGAAGAATTTTCCTTCTGGGTTCAAGTGGGAAAAAAGACACTGGAAACATGGTGGCTGTTTGGAAAGATGGTTTAATGGTGGACAGGATCACATGCCTTGGAGCTCTTGGGCGAAGAAAAGGGAAGAGATGCTAAGAGTGCTTGAATTGTATGCCCTCTGTTGGGCTTTGAATTTGAGCTTGTGTTCTGATTGGTTACCAGACTCCCATAGGACCATGCAGGTCCCATGAATGTAGGTTGTCTTTTGAGTTCCAGGCTTGGTTGACTCTTGCTCGGTGATGATATAATGAAAGGGCTTTGGGCAATTCCTATTATGGCTCTGCTTGAAGGAGGTAGATCTTTGTTATGTAGAATAGATTGGCCCAGCCTTTTTTTAATTCAATTTTTTTTACACATCTCTTCACATGAGCAATGTGATTTCAGATTACAATATTTATACATAATCATAGTTATACTTTCAACTTTCTTAATTAATATCACTTCAAATTATTATCCATTTGACTAATCTTTAGATAAATTTCGTTTTCATATTTTAATTCATTAATTCAATATCAAAATCATTTCATGCTCACACATATTTTCAATTCTTTGTCCCCTATTATTTCCATTTTCAGCTTATCACCTATTTTATGCTACTGTATGTATTGTTATCATCTATAACTTTCACAAGACCAATATATAATTAGACAGTCAATGAAAGAAAAAATGAGAAAAAGTAAAGTAACATTAATACATTTAGGATCCACATGGCATATCCCCCCATCCACAATATATCTTATATCTATTCTGGATATATTCATATAATCATTTCATTTTTTTCTTTGCTTCCAAAATTTACCTATATAATTTTAATAAACCTTCATCCCCCTGCTTTTGATTATAATATAATTCATTCATTATAAATATTTTATATTCCCACATAATCCCTTCTAGTTCATTATATTTTCTATTTTTTCATATCCTTTGTATAATCAATTGCATTTTCTATTTCATGTATACCACAAAAAATAAAAAATAAAAACAGAGTTAATTTCCCCTTTTACTTCCCTTTGACCAATTTCAACCTATAGCATTTATATAACTCTAATTCACACTTTTTAAATATAATTAATACCAGATTTTCACCTATCATATTCTGTTTTCCTAATATCATTTAAATAGTCATTAGCATATTTTAGAATATATATATATATATATATATATATATATATATATATATTTATATTTATATTTATATTTATATTTATATTTATATTTATTTCTTAAGTTTTCGCGGGTACTTACATGTATGGTATTCAGCTTTGTTCGGGTATTTTCCCACGTCATTGTAGTTTTGCTTTTAAAGTTGTAGCATCAGGCTTCTGTATTGTGTCTGTCTGTGAGTCAGCCCCCCACAGTTGTTTCAGCTTTAAATTTGGGGCAGCCTATTGCTGTGCCAGAATGGTTTTTTCTTCATCCTGATTTGTTGGGAATCTTGGTCTGTGTTTATTGGTCTTGGAGTTTGCTGTGTTCTGCTTGATTGGTGTTTCTAATATCTTCTGTCTGTTTTGTGGCTTTTTTTGTCTTGATTGGCTGGCAACATTGTGTTCCTGTATTAGAGGCTTTTAGTGCAGCTTGGCTCTGAGTAAATCGATGGCTATCATTTATTAGGAAGCTAGGTTTCATCTGGGTGCCTGTTTGGGGTGTGTTTGAGCTGGAGGTATCAGGGGGAATCTTTTTATGCCCAGGTGTTTGCCTGGCTAGTGGTGTGGAGATTCTTTTGTTTGTGAGTGCAGGCTTCCAAATAATTGACAGTCTGGTGGAATCATCTCTTCTATTCATGCTTTCTGGTCTTCTATGGCTTCTCTGATAATTCTGTGGCTGGGGTTTTCTATAGTGGCTAGGGTTTTGGTGCCATTGAAGTCAATGCTATGACCTGTTGCTTTCATGTGTTGGACTAGTGAGGAAGTGTGTTCCAGCTTTTTTACTGCATTCTTGCGTCCATCAAGGCAGGTACTTATTCTTCTATTGGTCTGTCCAATGTATGTGGCAGGGCATGATGCACAGGGGACTTCATATATGCCTTGGTTTTCCAGGTCAATTTTATCTTTGGGGTTTCTTAGGATGGCTGCTATTTTCTGTCTGTTTTGAAAGCAGTCTTGATGTGATGTGATATATATATGGTATTCAGCTTTGTTCGGGTATTTTCCCACGTCATTATGCTTTTGAAGTTGTAGCGGCATTTCGGCAGAATCTCATCTGCCATTATCAGGCTTCTGTATTGTGTTCATCTGTGAGTCAGGTTTAATAACAATAGAACCCTCTTAATATCACTCACTTCATCTTCATTTTTCTCATCTATAATTATCTAATAATCTTAAAATAATTCCCAGTAAGTTATAAACTTCAAATCTCCCCAGTCTACATTTCTAATAAAAAAATATGAAGATACATTCCCATGTGGTCTCCGCCTTTTATGCTATATCGAACCCTTATCTCTAAATCTCTCAGCCTTGTCATTTCTCTTAGTTTCAGCCAGCTTTCCCTTGACTAAGTTTTCCTGACCTTTCCACTTTATCTCTCTTTTTTCCTCTAATATTACATTTATTTCCATCTGCTAGTCCCCCATCTTTCCTCCCCCTTTCCTTTTCTCTTTTTTGAAGTTTCTTCTTGTAAAGAAGAAATTTCTTCTTCTTTTGCTTACTCTTGGGAACTTTTTCTCTTTTATTTATTATCTCTGTCGTCAATGTCTTAGTTTTAGTTCCTTTTGTGTCTTTTGGCAATGTCTCTGAATCTTCATGTCCATCTTGGCTGTTTTCCTCTTCCTTTGGCTCCTCCTATCTAGAATTCCTTTGTTCTGCTATAAATTGCACTACTTTTATTGCCAGTGTATCCAATAGACCCCTTCTTTTTTTTATCATTTCTTTCACAGTTTGCAGTTCCAACTTAAATTCTTTGTTTGCTTCTTCCATTTTTTAATCAATTGTGTTATTCTTTATTTTATCAAAGTTAATTGTAGTCCTTGCCAAGAGACTCCGTTTATATCTCTTTTTCTTATTGGTCCTTCTATTTCCTTTGCACAGTCAACCCCCAACAGTCCTAAGATATTGCCTTCCTTTGTCCTCTTGCTGCAATCTCCCCCTTTTTCTTTTAAGCTTCTGGGGTTCTTGTTATATTAAAGTCTTTTATTTCATGTCTTTTCTCATTCACACATTCAACAGACCAGTAATTTTCCATAAAGTCATCCAGGAAAAAATGCCTTCTACCATTAGGTGGTGCTCTATATCGCTTACACTTTTCAAAGTTCTTTTTTTCCCTTTTTTTCAATTATATTAATGTTAATTTTCAAGCACTTCAGCCATTGGCTTTTTTTTAAGATAATCAAATCTAAGCAAGTTCAGCATTTTATCCAATCCCTAATTAATGCCAGGTTCTGTATATTATTCCCAATTCCGTCCTTAATTTTGTTATAGCTCTTCTGTAGTCCAGATTTTTGTTTACCTTATATTGTCCTCTTGTTTTCTATTCACCACTGTTGTACTCTCAAGCAAGGAATCTTTCTTTCTCCTTTTCGGGGTTATTAAAACAAAAGGTTCAGCTTCTCTTGTCTGGATATATGCCGCTCACTGCTTCACCTCTCCAGCACACACTTAGGTCGTGGTAGCTTCCCATCTTCAGGGAGACTGGCCCAGCCTTAACGACCCATTAACAAAAGTTGGGGGGCTGAATTTCTTTTATTTTTTTTCTTTTTTAATAAAGTTTTATTTGGGTTTTCACATACACAAAATACAAGTAAAACATCTTTTTTGAAAATAGCATGGTCCCGGATTGAACTTCTTTATACAGGCACAAAACTCAATTTCATGCTCATTTTTGTGTTCTATTCCATATCTTATACTATTCTACATTTTCTATATAGTTTTTCCCCTCTTTTAATTTTCTCAATTTTATTTTAATTATCTCATCTTAATTCAAATCATTATATTTATACTCTTGTCTGTTCTGTTTCAATTTCATATGATCTTTTCTCATTAAACAAATTTTCTCCTGTAGTTACTAATTGGAGTATGACACCTTTATATCTTTTAATTATATCCATTCAACTCTTATTTAAACTTCAATATATACCTTAAGGTTATGCCCTTCAATATAATACATAATACATAACTTCCAATCGAATTCTGCTTGGTACATTCTTATAATACACACTATATTCTTTTAAAAAGAAAGGTTTATAAATATATGTAATTATAAACCCTCATTCCATTCCAATTCAGTTCTATCATTAATACTCATTAAAGTCTTAACATCTTTAACATTTCTTTTCAATTAAATATCATACTTCCTTAAAGACACGTATAATCTCCATAATTATTTTTTCTCTTATTTCTCTTCACATATGTTTTGTAAATCATTAAATATTCATTTGCTACATTTATTTATTGACAAGCATTCCACTAAGTTATGATAACTATTTTATCAAACATTTTAATCATACATTGTTTCATATTTTCTGAAATTATTTATATTTCTAATATAACAATACTATCTTATGTACCTTTGCAGAAACCCTTTTTCTATTAGATTTTCACCCATTATCTCTAAATAGGCCCTGTTTCTCTATATTTTGTTTCTGTCCTTTATAACTTCTTTTCCTTTCTTTCTTCCCTCTCATCTTCTCCCTCCCCTTTTTATCCCCTTGTCTCTCTACTTCTAATTCTCTCTTCTGCATTTCCCTCTTCTGTTGCTTTCTGATTTTATACTTATTTTTCGCTCTATTTTTTTTTTGGGGGGGGTGTTTTTCCCAATCTTAAACTTTCCATTCTCTTTTCCCCCCTTTCCTTTTTTCCCCCCATCTAAGATTACTTGTTCATTAAAGATGGCTTCTTCTTTGTCACAATCTTTTTGTTCTGCAGGCATTTCTTGCTGTTTCTCATAGTTCCAAATCTCCATTTCTAAAAATTGAAATACAAAGCCAAAAGAACCTCTCCCTTCTTGTGCATCTTCTTTGTACGTTTTAAGTTCCATTTTCAGTTCTTCTAAAAGTGGAGCCATTTTAAAAAGTTTTAAACAACCACCCAATTGATTTTAGTCATTTAAAACAATAACCAAGAATCCAGAAATCATCAAGTAATCCAGATAGTCCTGAGTTATATCTTCTTATTTCTTTTTCGACTTTCTCTTCCTGGGGATTTTGTTGTGATGTTTCAGTTAAAATGTATCTTTTGGAAGTCTTGTTGAGATTTTGCTGTAAGTTCTTTTTTAATTCCAGGCAGTCTCCTCCCTTCCAGATTCTGCCCTTTTATTCTTCCTCTCTCCTTTCCTGTTTTCAAAAGCTTTTAATTATCCAGAAATCTTTATTATCCCTTTGACTTTTTATTTTCAGCATTAAATGCCTATTAATGTCAAAGTGGATTTTTTCCCAATTTCTTGCTTAAGTCTCTTAGCTATCAATATAGAAAGTGGAGGAAAAAAAACCCAAATTCCGTTTCTCTCTCCTTCACAGCTTAGAAATCTTCTTAGGGAACAGTGTTATTGTTTTTTTTTTAATAGTTTCAATTCCAGGGTACCTTATTTGTTGCTTTTGCTGTTTGACCCAGTCAACCAAAACTTTCTCCTCTTATCTTCCTCCTGCACATTCTTTTCTGGTCGAGTTCTTCTTTGTGGTGGCCATTTCTGACCACCGCTACAACCACCTTCGGGAAAGGGAGTAATGGCCAGCTGAGGAGGAGAGATGCGGCTCACCTCAACCCTGCAGGCAGTCTCCCCCTTCTCCACCACCTCTATGGGGTGGCTTAGCCCCACAACCAGCTGGCTCGGATGCTCCAGCGGTGAGCATGGATCGAAACCCTGCAGAGATGTTGTTTCGGTCTGTCGCCAAAGAAGCTCAAACCAGAGTCCCAGGGGGCTGAATTTCTGTCTCTCTAAATTTCTACTTCTCTTTTAGGGGAAATTTTCTGCCTTTTTATTATATCCTAAAATATTTCATTTTGCTAGGAGAGGGGTGGTTTTTAACTTCCAATACTCAGAAGTATCTCCTCTCCTTTTTCTTCAAGGTTATACAAGGATTCCATGAGAGTTCTAGAGTGGAGATCCCTAGTCCTCCATTTCATATGTTCTGCAAACTGATAATCTTATTATGATTAGTCCCCTGATGTGATTATTCAGGAAAGTATAAATCCATCTAAGAAATGTTGAGGTAATTCTCTATTAGGAGAATGAGCGCATACAGGGAGACGTATTTGAGAGTAGTGTTTGAATAATACACACACAGTACACAGATACACTGTACAGTAAATGTAGGTTTTTTACTTCCAGAAAGGTTTACGCAAAGTCCAAAATATGCAGTCCAAAGTCATTCACAGTTAAATCAGTCAGTTTTTTCAATCCAGGGATAATCCAAATATCAAAGTCCAGTGTCAAAAAACAGTGCAGTATCAGACTTACATCAAATCCAGAAATAGCAGTCAATTAGGGAAAAAAGGAGGAACGGCAATACCCCCCAACAGAAGGAAAAACAGAGACCCACTCACTTCACTGAGACTCTTCTGAGACTCAGGCTAAACAACCCAGGTTTCTGGCTCCATCTTATGGCCGTTTGAGAAACCACACCTAATTACAGTTTTGCATTTTCTTAAAGATACAGTTTTAAAATGTTTATCCTGGCTTATATATTTCTAACCCAAATACCTGTTAGGTGACTTATATTCCTAACAATCTATGCCCTATTTTAAAATTCTATAAATAAGTATATAAATAGAGACTTTGTCAGATGCTTTCCTGAAGTCAAGATATACTATGATCATGACATCTCCTGATCTATTAATAACACTCAAGTAGATGTCTTCTTGATTTATAATTAATATTTAGCCCTCTCCCTAAGAAGAGAATCCATTTGTGTGGATTTGATAAATCAGACTCAGTTTAAAACATAGCATAAATATTGGTCTTTTGGTGTGTTTCTTCAGCATAGAAGAGCTTTGAAGTTATCCAAGGGAGGAAATATAGGAGGAGTAAAGTATAACAGGAGTAAAGATAAAAAAACATTTTGTATTAGTAGAATAAATCTATATTCAGATGCTCAGAGGTGGTTCAGCTTTAATTATAATTTGAAATATTTTTTATTTGTAACTGAAATGCCCCCAATTAAGAATAAAGACTTACACAAGTAGAAATTGCAAAATATCAGAAATTTATACTTGTCAAAATCTATGTGCGACAGTTTATTCATCAAAGTGACAGTGAAAGCTGCCAAGAAATCTATAACATTACAGTTTTGGGCCTTTTTTTAACTGTATAAGCTGACCATGATCCCACTTCTGAGCCTTGCTATAACCGAAGCACATGAAATAATCTCAGAAAGAATCTATGTTATGATACTTTCATCATATCTATCCAGGGCACATTTTAAATATTCTGCTAGGTCAACAGAGCAACCCAGGAATGACAATGGTAGAATCTTCACAGTTTCATTCTTTATAGGAAATCTACCAGCCTGTCTATCTTTGTCTACAAAAATAGCTGGTTTTGAGAAGAAAGAAAAGCTGCGGCCATTTTGTGTTGAAGCTTCCACAGATCTCCTGGGTCTTTGAAGTTGTTTCTGAATCCTGTACTTTCAAACTCATGTCCTGATAGTCAGCTTTATTCCTGGGTGTTGTTTTAGAGAAAAGAAATTTGGTAGTTGACCTGTCTTTCACTCAAAACTAGGGTCTAAAACAAAAATCTAAATTCCACGTTCATCCTGAAGCTATATATGTATGATTAATATCATGCCCTTTAATGATAAGGAAACATGGTACAAATATTTGAGTTTTTATCAACCACAAAACTCCCAATATATAGGGAAATAGTCAAATGTTCATGCAGCATGTAGGATTGATTCTGTGATTCTGCAAGTACATTTGTTTGATAAATATAACCAAGTGTACACTTTAAAATAATAAGATGTAACTAATTACAAACACTCAACAACACATTATTATAAAAACATATTATGCTATTGATTAGTAAATTTCATTTAATTATATTTTGCTAATGTTTGTTTTGTACTTTCTGCACCAACAGACTTAATTTTTTTTTAAAAAAATTGAATCATCAGAGAAATTTATTAGAGTTTATAACTACTTAATATCTGACTTCAACTACTTTAATACATTAATTCAACAAATCAATGTAAACAGAAAATATTAATTGTACTGAGCTCTTTTTCCCCAACCTGTTCATTACCTAGAAAATTATAATTAGATATTCAGTATGTAAACTTTTAATTCAAGATCATTTGAATCAGCCAGTTCTAATAAATTTTTATGGGCTTCTTCCCAGTCAAATCAACTGTATGCTAAATCAAATTATTACTAAGCATTGTGGTGATACTCCAATCTGTTTTAATTAGGATAATATACATTGACTTTAATGACTTCAGTTGTACAATCACAATCAGACCAGACATTTTTGCTTTGATGGCTATATACAATCAACTTCCCCCCAAAGTCAAATATTTACTAGTTCTGTGAAGGCCATAAGAGCAGGAGCCACCTTCATCTTAATGGATAAGCTACTCCAAAGAAGGAGAATTTTGCAGAAAGGGTATGTTGTTGAGCTTCACACAGTAAGAGTGAAGCTAAACTGTAAACCATAACTTAGAAAAAAAAAATTGCCTTTACACTGCATACTAAACCAAACCCATTATGGTTCAGCACAGTTTATAAACTTAGACAGTAGGCAACCACAATAAGAAAAGTCAAGATGGGCAATACCCTGTGGTAAGTGTTCCTTTTGTTGCTAAAGGATATCACTATTAAAAAAAAAAAACACCACCATTTTGTAGAGATTGGAATATCTGTAGAGTTGCTATGATTTCTTTCTTTATTCATGTTTGATTGGAATTGCTGTTCTCTTTAACTGATGAGATTTTTTACTGCTATGCTAATCTGCTCTGTCTTTTATGTCTATCTGCTCTGCCTTTTACGGGAGAAGTACATAAAAGCATTAATGACCAGATATAATATGTAACTAGCTGCTTCTTGGAATAGGATCTCAATAGTGTTTTTGAAAAATGAAATGTCTCCTACCACTTGCCTGATGATGTGTGTTCAAATTCACAACAATATTCATCCTGTCACTGTTTAAGTATCAGAATCATACTCCAATTGTGACTTAGAGGATACTCTGATGTGAACAAGTTGTCACTTTTAGTTTTGAAATTCACTGTTTCCTTTTCCGCAAGAGCATCTCTTTATTCCTCAAAGAAAGGAAATGAAGAGCCATTTCAGAGGAAAATAAAATAGCAGATGGATGTTGAATGGTTTTGTGCCACATGTCAAAAAAAAGATGGATGGATGGCAGCTTTGTCTAAGGTGAAATGAAGGTAAAAGAGCTGGAAGGAATCTGAAACCTTGAGAGACTAAGAGGTTGTTATTTGTTTCCTTCTTAAGGAAAAAAAAAAGATCTGAACATCAAATGGGCCCTTTATAAAGTCATCTTATAAAATATGATAGTATGTAGTCTGCTAAAAAAAACTATATAAAAAGTTTTCTGTATATATTGGTCTTTCATTAGTGAGGATACAACAATTGTTAGACAAACAATGGCTATATATTTACCCACATACACGGAAGGCAGAATTCCTTATGAAATGGATTTTGCTTTCAGCCATAGCCAGAGGAAATGCAACAGGTAGAGAAAGGATTTTGAATGTGTTATTTGAGGGAACATAGTTTGTAGACAGAACAAATGGTCAATTAAGAAGGGAAGAACCCTTGGTTCTTTTTAGATCCTTATGCTTGCTTATATAATTTGAATGTTGCCATATAATGCAGAAATGCACTTATATTTCAACCATCCTTTTTCTTCCCCATAAAAATGCTTATGTGCACTAAAATCTATTATATTAGGTAATGTTGCATATAAACATGCATAAATCAGAAGATAGGCACACGAAGAAACAAGTAAAAAATAAAACTGCTGATACAGGTGAAAACAGAATGGAAATTAATATAAGGCTAAAAAAGTTGGAAGTGCTGTGCAATATTTGCATTCATCCCTGCCCCAGCTTCACCCTTCTTCCCAAATCAAGTAATTTTAGGCAATTAAATGGAACACAATTCAATATCCATCTCTAGTCTCCACAGACCTATATTTGAATATTTCCATTGTATTTAATACACTAAACTCTAAAGCTACCTTTGTTGGTCCTGCAATTATCTTTTTATAAAAGCAATACTCTTGTAAAGTTTGGCAAGAGGGATGTTGAGGTATTCTTTCCCATTAAGGAAATTAGAGAAAATATGGTATTTCTTTCAGTACATTTTCACTTGTGAATTATTTCTTTTTACAATACTAAAGCTACTCCTTCTGCTTCAGATAATATTTTCATTCATTTCTAGAAATCTAAATACTTGTGTGGGAGCTCTCTCTTTTAATTTAGCTAAGCAGAAGAAAAATCTGGAACGGAAAAAGTATAATTGACTTCATTTGATTTAATTAACTGCAAAAGAAAGGTAGCAATTAGTTAACATGTCTTAATGAATTATATTATGGATACATGGCTCCCAGTGGGAACAAATGATCCTTGTAATGGGAAAATTGGGGTTGTAAATTCAGGAAAGTCATTAGTTCTGTTGGTGATGGTGCAGTATGCATTCGAGTAGGCAACACATAGCCGCTGGTACTTTCACTTTTCTTTTCACAAACAGGTCAACAGGATTCTTTTTCAGAACAAATTCTATTCTGAGAATCTTTGTTTCATCTTGGGTCATGGGTATTCATTGATAGATTTTGCTTTTTTTAAATCCCCCCCCCCCAAAATGTAGCAATTAACATTTAAACTGATTTAGTTGTTCTAAACATCTGTACCACTAAGAGGTTCCATTAGAATTAGTATTAACCAAATACTTTTTTCCCCCAATAATTTTATTAATTTTTAAAAAACAAACATATACAAACAAAACACAAAACATGAAAACATAAAACATCTTTTTGGAAAGCAGCTTGACCCAGGTTACATCTTTTTGTACAGACATAAATTCAAGTTCATGCTCACTTTTATATACCATTCCATATCTTATTTACCATTCTACATTTTCTATATAGCTTCTCCCCTCTTTTCACTCTCTTAATTCTATTTTATTTATTTCATCTCAATTTAAATCATTATACTTATATCCTTTGTCTGTCCTGTTTCAGCTGTCTATTATCTTTTCTCATTAACACAAAATTTCTCCTGTAATCACTGATTGGAGTGTGACGCCTTTATATCTTTCCCCTAAATTTAACACTTAAAATAATACATAATTTTCCATTCAGATTCTGCTTAGTACATTCTAAAGCTACTCACTATATTTTAAAATAAGAAAAAATTATAAATATATAATATAATTAAAACAACAACCCATACCAATTAAACTCTATCGTTAAAATTAATATTCATTTAAGTCTTGAGCATTTTACACATTCCTTTTCAAATAGGTATCATGCTTCTATGGGAACACTTATAAATTTTGCGTAGTTACTTCCACCCCATTTCCCTTATATTTTAACACATTATGTAATTAAGATGTTCCCATTCCTTCTTAGTTCAATTCTCTCATATTTCATATCATTTATTTTGTTCAAAAAATAAGAAAATTTCACTGAATTACATTGAATATTTTATCCCATTTTATAATCATATGTTGTTCCAATTTTCTAACATTATTTCTAATACAAATACAACAACACAATTTTATGTACCTTTGCAGAATCTCTTTTTCATATATTTTTACCCATTATCTCTAAATAAATCCTGTTTCTTTACATCTTGTTTCAAACCTTTGTAGCTTCTCTTCCCTTCCTTCCTCCCTTGCTTCAATACTCTACCCTTTTTACCCCCTTGTCTCTTGATCTCCACCCTCTTCTGCATTCCTCTTTTCTGTTGCTTTCTGACATTGTATCCACTTTTCTTCACATAAATGCCTCCAGGGTTTCCCAAGGAATTTCTTGGAGGTTTCCTTGAGAAAGGTCTTTCAAATTCAGTTCTAATTATGCTTTTAAAAGAAAAAGAGCAGCAATAAATGAATGTATTGAAATATTCTATGAAAACTGAGCCTGTCAGAGTTTCCTGTAAAACATGAGGTTCTCACTATATGTCAGATTTACCTAAAGCCCTGAAGGAATTCAGCATTTGCAGATGGGCAGACATTTTTACTAGATCCAAAGTGGGATCAGAAGTCTAGTCTTCCAAGAAATTGGATCAAACTGGAGCCCATTCTCAAGGAATGTTATCTCATTTTTCTCTTTATATATCTTAGGAAGAGAAGAAGCAATAACAGAAGAACATGTAAGGGGTTTTCTCCAAAGAATTCAAAAAGGCTTATATAGCATAGTATGCATGTGTATCTGTTTATGTATGAAAGAAATGCATCTCTTAACATATGAAAGTTAAGAGATGCATTTCCATGACCCAATGATATGGGCATAATTTTCTTTTGAAAAAAATCTTTTTAAAACTCTAAACTGGGAAGCTATTTCATTTATAGATCCTTTTCAAGTATATATGAGTATCCCCAATAGTAAGCACCATTCAGATATATAGGGAAAAGTTTTTGTTTTAGTTAGTAATGATATTGCAGGATTTCACCTAATGGTTTGAATACCTAAAAAAGGCAATGGCAGTACCATTGGAAAATCACTAAATCACATGATATTTCCATTCTTTTGTGTAAGAATGCTGAAATTACAAGAAGTTAGCAATCTAATGAGATTTTAGCCACTGAACTAGTTTCCATCTAAAGTGTCACAAAGGGGTGGAATTACATGTGTAAAATGCATAAAGCAAAATAGGAAAGGTGATTGTTTTCTGCACCTCCATATTGGAGTCTGATGTCAGAAGATCATTGTATTTTTCAGTGGTTTTCACACACAACAACTTCTATGAACAGCCAAAGTACTCTGCTTTGATATTATAGAACATGATTTCATAATCTTGTCTTGTATTGAAGGAACATAAGCCTTTCAGAGTTAAGTATCCTCCATTTCTAGAAAGTGACAATACATAAAAAGGTTCATTTATAGCCTAGATTTAAAAAAATATCTTAAATAAACTGTTTCTAATCTAAAAAAAACCCTCTCAACCTCTACTAATTATAGTATTGACAACCACATAATATATAATAAATCTAGTTACCCAGATAATTGACTTATTCTACTACTGCATTAGATATTAGTACCATCTGTGAACAATATTCACCATGTTTCAAGGACACATCACTGACAGACTGTCAGAGAATACAACATGGTTATATTCCCAGTTGTATTCAAAACATTAACTCTATTCATATAGCTTTTGTTTCAGATGGAGACAATAAGAAAAGGTTGTGGAAGAGCAACATTTTCTAGAGCAATGTTTCAAATAATTAATAGCTTCCATGAATATGCACACCTTATGTTATAACAATTGTAGTTGCAAATTATTTGGGTTATAACCTAATATTCTCCCATATTACAAACTATGAATGGTATATTCTTGCAATTATTTCTACTAAAACACTGTTTTTGATATTTCATCCATTTTCTCAACATTTCATTTGAGAAAAAAAAATGTTTTGAAACAAATATTCAGAATTATTTGTACATAAAAGACTAAACCTACATCTAAAAAAATTTAGGAACACAAAACTTTAGTACATATTTGATTCCTTAAAGTGACACACAAAATAGAGGAATTCTGTTTATATAAAAATCCCAAAAATCTAGCTTAGGTAATTATTGGATTCATAGATTATATAACCATAATTGTTTTTATTGCATTTTCTTGAATAAGTTGTAATTGTATTTCTTTTTTTATAATTTACATTTCTTCCTGGTACTGTTTGCCTAATTAAATTTATTTTGATTTTTGGCAAATTTGCGATGACCCAGGGCATGGCACAAAAGCAACAAAGTCTCAAAAGTAGGTAAAGTCCCTTTAATACCTCCAACTTGGCCCCCAGTGTCCAGTTATCATCAACTGGAGAAAAAACTCTCCCAAGAACAATTTTTAAAGGGAATAATTCAGTCCGAACCCAAAGTACATATAAATTATAAATAAAAACCAACATAAACCATGCTGCAGCTATTAATGCTACAGGGCAGGATAAAGAATTGTAGACTTCAAAGGATAACAAAACACACACAGTTGGGATGATACCAGAACCTAGATAAGACTTGACAAACCAAAATAATTCACATTTTGCTTTCAGCAAGGTGCTGTGCGCAAACGCCCTTTTTAAATCCTGTTTTCCCAGCTGCAGCTAATGAAGGGAATCAGGACCCTTTTCTCCCCTGTAACCCCCGTAACTCACATTGCTCCCTTCTCCGTTCCTCCCTGCATGCCCTAGGATGAAGATGGGTGGCCCTGTGTCTTCCTCTGAATGCCCAGCTGGACTGTGCCTTTCCCCAGTTTCTTGCACAGCCACTGGAGCCACACTCCCACCCCCTGTCAGCTGCTCAACCTCCCCTTGGAATCAGATTCCAACAGGGGCATGACACTATGCTTGTGTTGATGAAATTTTAGGAAATTAACCTTGCTGGAAAATTTAAAAAAAAAATCATGATTCATTTCTTTCCATTTCCAAAATGAGACAAATATCAGCCTGCAATTATCTATTCTTCTGGCTTATTATACTGGCAATTTCTGTTGAGAGACAGCTGACAAGTTCCAATCAAATCTACAAATTGTTTTTATGTAGTTGCCTGGTGCTTGGATCCTTTGGGAAAGTCATAAGCACTGCAGAGAAAGTTAATTTTGATACAGCAAGTTGCTAGAATGTTGCTACTTTATTCAACCAACCTTTAAAAGTACATCTAAACAAATGTTAAACATGATTTAATTAACTATATGAAGAGGGACAATTTTGATTATCCAGATCTGCCAACATTAGCCACATCTTGTATTTTTTATTCCATTTCATGTATGGCAATTATGTCATACAATCCAACTTCTCTTCTCTCACACATAGACTTCAGGGCTATCCTTATTTTGTATGAAACTCACCTCAAAAAACCATTTTGAGATATCAATTACAAGACAGCAAGGTATTAAACTGGTATTAATTTTAGTAGAACAATGGATATGCACTCAGATTTACCTTTATTTCTTTGTTTATTTTTATACTTTTTCTCCTTGCTTTTATTACTTTAAAGGTATCTCAAAAGTATCTCATATCAAATATTCCTTCCTCCTCCTATTTTTGCAACAACAACAATTCTGTGAGGTGCATTGGCTTGTGAGAGACTGTCTGGCTCAAAGTTACTCAGTCAGCTTTCCTGCTTAAAACAGGACTAGAACTCACAGTCACCTGGTTTTCTAGGTTAGCATCTTAGTGACTAGACAAGTTGTGTCCGGCATACCTTTTGAGGACACCCAAGAAATAATTGACCCCAGAACTTACTTTTAAAGATTGGGAACATTTTAAAAATTAAAATATTTTAAAGGGAAAAACTACTATTGGCAGACTCAGGACTCATTATCAGAGGACTTGAGAGTCTGCAAAAGAGATATTGGAAGGCTCAAGGCAGTAAAATTTCCTAAGCCAGGGTTTATTGGCATTACCCAAATGCATTTTTTCATCAGCTGCTAATGCTAGTTTCCTATTTGGAATTCTATTCTGCAAATAAAATTATATGGTATTTATGGTTAAATCCAGGGGTGGGATTCTACCGGTTCGGCCCAGTTGTGTGTGACTTTTGATTGACTGATTGAGTAAACTTGGTTTGTGTGAAGGAAATCCCCAAATTTCCAGCACTGGAATAGGAATGTAGTATCAATTCATTTTCAAGACTGTGGCAATCACTACTGGCTCTTTAAAGGCATTTGGTTTGCAGTAACCTCTAATTTACTGAGCTAAATGTGTTTTCACTATGGAAAGTTTGTGCTTTTACATGCATAATATAATCAGCATTATGTTACTGTAGCATGTGGCTATATTGAAATGTTGTTCTATAAGCAAAGAGCACGGCAGTACTTTTTAAATGGACTTTTGTGCCATAAGAGAAAGAAAAATAGTCACTTCAAAACAGTATTACACGCAATAGCAGAAGGCAAAGAAAGCTACACCAAATTGAAAGATCATTTACACTAATTGCATTTGCAAAGGTAACATAATAAAAAAATCAACAGTTTTCCAGAGAAATGAAAAAAGGATAGAGTGGGAAAGTTTGATTCCTCAGTTTAGCCTGTGAATAGTCATGTGTACACAAAATGAAATGAATGAGGCTTATTTCCAAAAACTGGGTTTAGTAATTTTGGGCAAATGATGCAATCTGATCATACTGACATTCTGGCAACCAGTATAGCAGGATACCCATGCTTCGCTACGAAGCTATGTGATTGGGCAAGTGTTTAGGGAGGAAAATAAGGGAGAAAATTGTGCCTCTGCCTACCAGCATCCATCGGTATTCACCTGGCTAGTGTCCTGTCAGTATGTGAGAGAGTTCAGAGCTGTTTGGAAACTGAAACAGTATTTGCTGTGTGAGCAAGGAGACAGCAAGGAGCCTGGGTATGGCTTACCTGAACTACAGTTGGAAGAGATTTCTTTTCAGGTAGGGAGTGGGAGTAGAACTCCTTAGCATCAGAGTATGTTAATAATAATATAGGAAATGATAATGCTCTGATGGTCATTTTGAAAAATCCTTTGTTAGAGAGCACCTAGAAGCCAAGAGGAACATGTGTGCCAAATTTCAAGTTTGTAGGCTGTTTTTGACACCCCACCATGGTATTCCCTATCCTGTGGTAGACCTGCCCCTACACTTTGAATTTTGGCATAAAATTTCCCTTCTTCACCTCTCTGGATCCAAAAGATGTCATTTGGAAACATCTGTTGTACTTCCAGACAGCAGAAAGAAAGTGCTTTGCCTTTGGATGCTGGTAGGTGAGAAGGCTGTGTAAGGGTTCAGGGTAGGGCTGAAGGGGAGAGAGGTGGATTTTACCACCACTGCAGCACACCCCAGGACTCTCATCCTGCCTCTTTAGAGCACAGCACCAGGTACAAAGTAACCGAGGTCGGAGATGAACAACCTTTTCCCTAGAATAATGAATCTGAGGTTCATATTGAAAACCAGACAAATATTTATTAGTCCAATGCATTGATCTCAAATGTGATTGATTAACGTAGGGGTTTATTAGATATATACTTTTTTACAGCCAGTCTACTGACTTGGGGATAAGTTTGATGATACTTGTGTGCAGTTTCCCTTACTTGTGTTTTCCTAATTGCATCTGTAAATCTTTTTCTGCATTTTTGCCTCTTTTCCCTTTAACTGGTGTTAGAGTAGAAGGAACAGATTCATCTGAATTGAGGAGGAAAAGGGGGGGGGGGGGGGGGTGCCCCTGCCCATCCTCATCCCTTGGTATTCATCTGGCTAGTGTCCTGTCAGTGTGTGAGAGAGTTGAGAGGTGTTTGGAGACAGCAAGGAGCCTGGGCTTGGCTTAACTCTATTGTTCTGTAGTAAAACTGTTTGCTGCTGTGAAAGTAAAACTGAAACTGAAACTCCTCTCCTTTCCTCTGCTTGTGTTTTGCATTTGGAAGAGATTTCTTTTCGGATGGAGAGAGAGAGTAGAACTCCTTAGCATCGGAGCATGTTAATAATAAATGCTAATGCTCTGATGGTCATTTTGAAAAATCCTCTATGAGCTAGCACCTAGAAGCCAAAAGGAACATATTGCTAAATTTCAGGTTTGTAGGCTTTATGCTTCTGGAGATTTTGTGATGATGCATGAATGCATTTTCATAGATAGATAGATAGATAGATAGATAGATAGATAGATAGATAGATAGATAGATAGATAGA
>NW_020769312.1:6299361-6329559 GCF_900518735.1 Pseudonaja textilis | reverse complement strand
AGATAGATAGATAGATAGATAGATAGATAGATAGATAGATAGATAGAATATTGTATCAAACTCTGGGTACTACATTTTAGGAACTTCATTGAAAATAGGAGCATATGCAGAGGATAGCACCCAAGAGGATAAGGAAAAGACTAATCCAGAACTGATGGAGGTACTGATATATTTAGCATGGAGAAGAGAAGTGTTAAAGGACACTGGTTAGCTCTCTTCAAATACAAAAGTGTTATCAAATAGAAGAGAGTGCAGTCTGATTTGAAGTTATTCCACAAGACAGGATAAATAGCAATATGCTTACATTTGAAAGGTTACAGTTGTGTTTGAACAATAGGAAAACATTACAAATGATAACAAATGATACAAATGTTCAATAATGGATCAGACTATCATGGGACGTGGAATTCTTGTTTGTTTGGGTAGTTCAGAGAATGCTAAAGTAGTGGATTCCTACACTAAGTAGGCAGCTGAACTAGATGATCTTTAACATAACTTACAAACCTTAGCGATCAAACCTTAGCTTCCCTCTTTATTTTCTATTATGTTCTGTTTTTTCCCATTTGTTCCTTGCTAGCAGATTGTGAATAATACCAGCAACAGTGGTATTGCCTGTCTGGTCAACATTTTGGCATCTGTACAATTATAACATCATTCTGGGGATTTCTAGAAAGCTGCCAACACAATGAAGTGTTGGAGAAAAAAAGATGCAATTCAAGAAAATGATATTTTTTCTAAGTGAAAGATCTCTCTCTCTTTCTCTGTCTCTCTCTGTCTCTCTGTCTCTGTCTCTCTGTATGTGTGTGTGTGTGTGTCTTTATATGAAAATAAAAGCTTAGGAATATACCAAAAGAATATTGGATGAATATCTACATGTTTCTAAAACTTTCATTTGTGTAATTTTTAGCTAGGTGAAACAATGGGTCATAGGGCAACTATTTTTGAATCAGGCCACGTCAAATCCATGATTCACATGGGATTAAAATATAGAAATTTGTAGTCACTTCAGTGCTGCCATGGTTCCATACCATAACCTATAGATTAGAAGACCAGTCATGCCCTAATCTTCCAGAGGCTGGGTAAACCATCCCCACCTCTGGCCACTGAGGACCAGGAAGATCAGCTGCTGGATGGTATTCAAGTTGGCAGGAAGTCAGAGGTGCTCCCACTCTTTCTTGATCATTTGGTTTCTCTGTTTAGGTCATGAGTTATCTAGTTTAAAATAAAGGTGCTGGTAGTATGTACTTGGCTAAATCAGTAAATTATTGGAAGCTTTCCTTGTATGTCATTACCAATTGAATCTAAACAGATTTCTACAATGGAGAAGATTCAGCAATTGCATACATTTATGGAAAGCCTATCTCAAGAAAGAAGGGGCAAGCAAAGGTTTGACACCATCAAAGCTGATACAGAGATGAACATTCAAGAATTGAAAGAAGCTGTGCTTTACAGGGTAGCATGGAGAACCTTTGCCTATAATGTCACCATGAGTCAGACAGGACTGAATGGTAGAGAATGAATGAATCTCAACAAAGCAAATTTCTTTTCTACAGCATGAAGAACTTCCTTTTCCTCCAGGCATTTTTAATGGTTGTTACGGTTTTGTCTGATTAATGTTACACATCTATGCTATTTTCAGATAGTAGCATTGATGTATTTTATATGCTTTCCCCCTTTATTTCTCTCTGTTAATCATTGAATAATTACTAGGTTTTATTTCCCTTGGGTTTTTTAGTGTAATTGATCCAGATTACTTTATTAAGTCAATGAAAACTAGAATGAATAGTGGGAAAATATTGATATTTGTTAACTGAAATGAATAAAATATGGTTCATTGTGGTGAAAATGACCGCAATAGAAGCATTGGATTTACAAGCATTTACCTTTCTCTCCAATAAAAACAGAAGATCGAGTGCTTACTATTATTTGTCTTAATTATATTTTGTAAAATAATCCATTGTCCTGAAGTATATTTAGAATCTTCTTCTTGCAGACAAATTATTCTTTAATATAATGTTTAAATATATTATATGTAGAATCTTCTCTATTTTCTGCAAAATAGAAGAATTAGGTACAGTACTCTATGGGCAAAGACCAGGTAACATTTGGAACTATCAATAAACTACCAATAAAGAATTATATCAGGAAAAGCTATCTCTGTGCTAAGCTGGATCCCTAGAGAGTCTGTTCTGGATTTCCTTAGAAATAGTCCTAATGTCTATGGAAATTCTCAATCATCCAGGTCATGGCTGTCCCAAAAGTGCTTTTCGAAATGCAAATGGACTTTCTTGGCTTTTGTCCTTGAGGACATTAGAAATGAAGAAACTTCTTGGGTGAAATGTGAAATGTCTTCAAGGAAAAATATCCAAGAAAGTCCAGTTGCTTCTTGAAAAGCACCTTTAGGACAGATAGCCCTAAAGTCCACTTGATAATACATATGTATGCATAGACTACCAAGTCTGAGTTGCAAAAATCCAGGACATAAGAGTGTTCTGTATCTGATAGCCATATATTTGTTAGAAATTCAGTCTCTAAATTAACAGCTTGGCTCATATTTTACACAGTTGGCAGAGGTTTGGTGGAAGAAAAGAATGTTAGAGATACCTATAGGTAGTTCTGGACATCCAGTACTGCTGTCAGTTTTCATAGTGTGTGTTATATTCAGTTATAGTTATATTCAGTCAACAAATTTTATATATCTAATGCAGAAGAGGAAATCTGTCTGGGTTCTGAAACTGCTACATATTTGCCCTTAATCAAGGAGGGATAAACCAGTCCACAGTTTTATAACTATGTATACCATAATTTATATCTTGTCTTAAAATAGTTAGAATTCAATACAAATCTATCTCCTGTTTGCTTTGTTTTGATTTTGCGAAAAAATACCATGCTCTGAATAATTAGCCATTTGAAAAAAAAACTGAAAATAAATTAAAGATGAAATCTTCCATTCTTCAGAGTCATTCGAAAGAATAGCACCATTGGAAGACTTTATCACAGGATAAACAATGCTTTGATGAAAAGGTGTCCCCCCATTGTCTCAGTCATATTTTTGAAATAACAGTTTCTCTCTGCATGAAAGTTGTTTATACAGCTTATCGGAAAAAAAATTATTTACTTCCACTATATTGCAATTTTTCACTCACTTGGTTTCCAACCGAGAAGCAAGAAGTTTTGCATAGGAATTCTCCACAGGAAACTGAATCAAATTCTCTCTTACATGCATACCTTAGGTATGTATGTACACACACACACATTTTACCCTCATGTAAGCCTGCTGGGCTTATAAAAATTGACAATGGGAAAACAAACTATATTCTTTTCACTATCCTCCACTTAACTTCCTACAGGATGCCTAACCTTGAATAAACCCAAGCAGGTAAGGAGAGTTAGAGCCTAAATCAATAGTGATAGTGGTTAATGATTGACAAGGCAATGGATTTTTTTTTTGGCTCACTCAGGCAGCACAAAAGATATACTACTCCCACACAAAACTCTGCAGAAAATTCTCTGTTGTACATTCAGTACAAAAGATATACTCCTGTTTGGATTTTTAGGAGAGGTGTGTACACCAAATTGAACACAAGTGAATAATGGCTTCATTGATACCAAGTACAAATATCAAATATGGAATATGGTGGATATATAACCGTGCTTTTTCCCCTGGAAAAAGTGTTCATCTATTATTCTTTAGTTGTTAAATTGTTTTCAACTTTTCATGATTCATTAGATAATTCTGTCAATAGCTATTTCTAAGTTTTTTTAAAAGCCTAAATATGATGTTTTTATTCATTTATTTTATTTATCAAGCAAGTATTAGATAACAGGTATAAGTATAAGCATGGTTATGAATACATGAAATGGATATGAATAAAAAAGAAACAATAGGACAGGGACAGTAGGCCCATTGGTGCACTTATGCATGCCCACTACAGACCTCTTAGGAAAGGGGTAGGTCAATATATCAGGGAGAGTGTCTAATGATCTTACCTCTGTCCATCTGATATACTGATCATAGACTTGGGATATAATACTGAAATGATGGAGTCAAACAGTGGGAATATTAAGAATGATATGATAAGTCTTAGAAATATAGGAGGATTTAACTTGGTCTGAATTTAGAAATGGACATCCTGGATTAAAGCACAAATCAACATGTTGTTTCAATTCACCAATATTTCTGAAGCAGTGTTAGGCTTTAAATGTCAAAAAATTGAAATGTTATGTAACTAGTCATTAATTAATGCACATTAAAATATATATTTTACTATGAAACACCCATAGCAATATGCAATTTAGAATGACTTTTTGTGCTATTTTTATTTATCTAGCATGAACCTAAAATAATTGGATGGATTCATTAATCTATAACTAGTACTTAATATTGTTGATGTTTAAAATATATATTGTTAAATATTGACTCTAAAACATTACAGGGATACTTCTCTCTATGAAATACAACCCAAGGAAACATTACATTTAGGTATTAGGTGCCAGATAATGTATAGTTTTGTTGACCACTTACATACAATTCAGTTTTGACATTCTGCCTAGTTGCCTCATTTGGTTGCCAGATGTTGTTCCAACAGCAAAAGAGGTTCACACTATGCTCCTTGCCCCTCACTCTGAAGTTTGCTTTGGAAAGTTGTAAAAACATGTTCACATAACATTGGATAGTCTTAAATGGGTACTTGCTATGCTACTAGCATTTCCTATGTGCAAAGATATAGTCACTCTTCTACTGGAAGAAAAATGTTTTAAAACACATACTTCAAAAAAGCTCATCTTTTTTAAAGAGAAAAAAATAGAATAATGAATGATACATACCAAATAATCTTTGTCTTCTTCTATTATTATAAGAAAAAGTTTAGATTTTATGTGACTGTGAACTCCTGCACAGTGGGAAAAGTCAATTTGTCTATTAAGTTTATCAGTTTGTATCTTAAGTTGATTGATCAAATTTGCAGATGACACTCAACTGGCAGGAATAGCCAACACCCCAGAAGACAAGCTCAAGATCCAAAAAGAACTTGAGAGATTTGAACATGAGGTCTTATCTAACAAAATGAAATTAAACATAAATAAAAGTAAGGTTTGGCAAGTAAAACCAGCTGCATAGATATAGATTAGGTGAAACTTGGCTTAATGCCAGTAACTGCAAGAGGGACCTGGGAAACCTAGCAGACAATCACTTAAATATGAGACAATAGTGTGCTGCAGCAGCCAAAAAAGCCAATGCAATCCTAAACTGCATTAATATAAGGATAGAATCAAGACCACATAAAGTCCTAGTATTACTTTACAAAGCCTTAGTAAGACCACACTTGGAATACTGCATTCAATTCTGGTCACCACAATACAAAAAAATATTTTGAGACTTTGAAAAGAATGAAGAGAAAAGCGACAAAAACATACGAAGAACAGTTACAAGCATTAGTATGTCTAATGAAAAAAGGGTTAGGGGTGACATGATAGTACTTGTCCCCACATTTGAGGGGCTCCCACGAAGGCAAGAGAGGTCAAACTATATTCCAAGGCACCAAAAGTCCAAACAAGAAAAAATGGTTGGAAACTAACTAAGGAAAGAAGCAACCTACAGCTAAAGACAAATTTCCTAATGGTGAGAAGAGTCAACTACTGGAATAGCTTGCTTTCAGAAGTTTTGGGTGACCCACCATTGGAAGCTCTCAAAAAAAGACTGATCAACCATTTGTCTGAAATGATATCAGGTCTACTGTTCAAGCAGGAAGTTGTTCTATGATTTGATCTAGTTAGCTATTGATTAATTAGAATTATTTCCTCCAGGAGCTCAAGGTGGATCTTCTTTTATTTTATCCAGTCACAACTTGGGACCTTTAACCAAGATTATAGTTTATATTTTGGAATAAACTTTAACTTGTTTTAATTTAACATATAAGCCACTGTATGTCATTGTCTCCTTTGCTTTTCATTTATCATTTTGTTCTATTTATTGGTTTTTAATACATAATCTACTCTATTTTATTATTTGATTTAAGGAATAACTCTGCCAATAAACAACTCTTATATTAATTGGTTTTACTATTTTATTTTATACAGGGCTTTCATTTTCCTGTTTGGGTTAAAAATAACTGATACATATTTTAAATAATAATTATTATTATTAGCTTTTACATATGTCTAGGGAAGATTTGAGTAAAGTTATAGATCCATTCCTCAGTTTTACTATCTTGCATTCATTTTTACCAACAATTTGACTGTGGCCATGGGGTATGTAAATATCACATTATTTCATTTTAAATCAATAAGAAAAAAAATGGCATGCTTTTAAGAAGAGATAAGAAGAACATCAAATGCATTGGGAATTCTTTTTTTCACACAAGTCTTCTTTATTGATTTTAATTAAGTGTTCCCCTAGGTAATAAAGTAAAACATTTTATCTTATTGACATTCTTCAGCCTTATTCTATTTGTAGAGATGCAAGAATATACCATTGAAAAGAAAATGCATTTAAGAATAGCTGGAGTTGATGTGAGGAAAAAGCAGAATTTCATTAAGAAAAATTCTGGGTGACATAGCAGCAAGAAAACCTGAACATTTGAGTATATAATAGGAAAGGATCCTTTTCCATAGCTATAATAAATAAAACATGAGACTTTGCTGCAGGAATGATATTTGTCTCCAGTTCAAAGAATCTCTACCATACACTTTTGGACTTATTATGCATAGAGATGATGAAGAGAACCTGATCTATTATCATCAGAGTGAAATGGAGCTATAGGATACTGTTATCTTCTCCAAGATCTATCAAAACTGAATAAACAGCAATTACATAAGAACATTGCACCTACATTCATGAAAACTCCTTAACGAAAAATTATTTCTTGACTGAAGCAACAGAAACATAAATATTTCTTATCAAATGTACAGTGTTGTCCATAGGAAAGTCAGAAAAGCAATGCCTATACCCAAAAGGAAGGCCCTTTTCATGGTTATAAAAAGGAGAAAAATGAGATGCAGAGATTTTGAATATAGGAAAACTTTCTGGAAGCAACAAGGAGAGAAGCAAACTGGAATTTTATTTATTTATTTATTTATTTTATTTATTTGTCAATTGTTTACGAGATAAGTAAAAGTGTATACATAATTATGAATACATGAAATGAGTACATATAAGAAAAATAAAAGAAAAATAAAAGAAACAATAGGACAGGGACGGTAGGCACGTTGGTGCGCTTATGCACGCCCCCTACAGACCTCTTAGGAAAGGGGTGAGGTCAATAGTAGACAGTCTAAGTTTTTGGGGTTTGGGGAAGAAACTATAGAGTCGGGTAGAGTATTCCAGACATTGACCACTCTGTTGCTAAAGTCGTATTTCCTGCAGTCAAGCTTGGTGCGGTTAACCTTGAGTTTGTATCTGTTGTGTGTTCTTGTGTTGTTATGGTTGAAGCTGAAGTATTCATTGACAGGTAGGACATTGCATTGTATGATTTTATATACCATGCTTAAATCAGACCGAAGACGGCGTAATTCAAGGTTTTCTAGTTCTAGAATTTCAAGTCTGGTGGCATAAGGTATTCTACAACGAGTAGAGGAGTGGAGAACTCTTCTTGTGAAATATTTCTGGACTTTCTCAATTGTGCTAATATCAGATACGTAATGTGGGTTCCAGACTGATGAGCTGTATTCGAGTATTGGTCTAGCAAATGTTTTGTATGCTCTAGTTAGTAGTGTGATATTACCAGAGAAAAAGCTACATAAGATTAGGTTAACAACTCTTAATGCCTTTTTGGCTATGTAGTTGCAGTGGGCACTAGCACTTAGATCATTAGAGGTGAGTATTCCAAGGTCCTTTACAGAGCTTGGATCATCAACAAGATCTTGACTATTCCGCTTGTATTTTATTTTCGGATTTTTTTTGCCAATATGTAAGACAGAGCATTTATTTGTTGAGATTTGAAGTTGCCATTTGTTTGACCAATCTGATACACAGTCAAGATCTTCTTGAAGGGTAGCAGTATTGTCTGTGGTATTGAACAGCTTTACATCATCAGCGAAAAGAACGCAGTTGCTCTTAATATGATCACAGAGGTCATTTATGTAGAGTATGAAGAGAGTTGGTCCTAGAACACTGCCTTGGGGGACACCACTATTGACAGGTACAGAATTTGATAGGACACTCCCAATTTTGACCATTTGTTGTCTGTTTGACAGGAATGCTTCTATCCAGTTATGCAGTTGTCCAGAGATACCATAGAATTAAGGAGAAACTTCGTAACAGTGAGGAAGGAGCAGCTTGCCTTCAGAAGTTGTGGGCGCTTCATCACTGGCGGTTTTTTAAGAAGAGACTGGACAGTCAGTTGTCTGAAATGGTATAGGGTGCCCTGCTTGAGCAGGGGGCTGGACTAGAAGACCTCCAAGATCCCTTCCAGCTCTATTCTGATTGAATAGTTTTCCAAATAACAGAGGTATATCTGATTCCTAAATTAATTTGATGACAGTTAATTCCATAAACATTTGAATGTGCAAAAAGTTCTTTTACAGACTCAGAAATGTTTAGTTGGCTCTCTCTGTTTTTCAAATCTTCCCTTTTCCACAACACATATGAAAAAAAAAATTGGAATAATATAGACAGAGCAGCATAGGGAGCTGGAGGTGCAGAAGAAATATGTGTTAGTTCCAGGGAGGCATGGAAATCTGAATAAAGAACTCAGATTGACTCTCTCCAGCATCCTGGGTTATAAAGGGAGAGGAAGGAAAAACAGGCACGCATGCAAAATTATGTTGCTGTGGACTATCTTAATAATTGGGTCCAATTCAAAGTGCTGGTTTTGAACTTTAAAACCCTTCATGGCATGGGGCAGGGTTATTTGAGTCTCTTACTCCAATTTCATAACTCCTCCCATCAGATCTGACAAGAGATCTTCAGGTTCATTACTCAAGGAACTACATTTGAGGGCAGGAGCTTCTCTGCCTCACCATCTACTTTATGGAATATTCTACAAACCAACAAGTGATATCAGCGCCATCCCTCTTTATTTTCTGGAATTCCCTCAAGACCTTGCTTTGTCATCAGGCATGCGGGTATTAGGGAATCAGAAAAATCTTGAGTGGCTCCATTGCTATCCAGTGTCTTTTATGTGATTTATTTTTAATATGGTTTGATATTCTTATTGTTTATATATATATGTATATGTGCCCCACTCTCTGTGAGTACTTCTATTTAATATTTTATAGCTTCTTTAAAGTTGTGGGGATTGTTACACGTGTAGTTTTATCCCTCTTCCAACCACCATCACACTCACGAATGCTTAAATTTTATTCCTGGAAACTAAGTGGTATTTTCTTTTAAACCACTCACTGGTATTAGAGTCTATATGAGCCGTGGTAGTGCAGTGGTTAGAAGGAAGTACTGTAGGCTACTTCTGCTGACTGACTGCTGTCAGCAATTTGGCAGTTCAAATCTCACTGGCTCAAGGTTGACTCAGCCTTGCATCCTTCTGAGATCAGTAAAAAGAGGGCCCAGATTGTTGGGGGTAATATGCTGACACTATAAACCCTTTAGAAAGGGCTGTAAAGCACTGTAAACTAGTATATAATTCTAAGTGCTATTGCTAATGCTAAACTTTCTCTGCTGATGCACTATGTGTCACCTGATTAAAAATTCTAGGAACAGCGGTATAATGGTATAAGGGAACTAAAACACAGGGTTATTTTAGAAGACATTATATACAGGAGTCTTTGTGGTTAAATTGGGAGAAGATCAAAAGACAATGTTATTTGAAAATTCCAGTTTGGTTATCGACCATTGAAGCATTTTCCTATCCTATAATTTATAAGAAGGAACAGTTAGATATGGGGAAATACTGGATGAAAAGGGTGAACTTAAATCAATGCAAAATCTAGAGGAACAAGGTATAAAGATGAATTGGTTTTCATATGCACAAATACATTCAAGGTATGATGAAGATTCTAAAACAGAGGAATTCTATGATAAACTGATCTAGATAAGATTTTGACAGGTACTGATGAAAAGGTGATTAAAAAATTATATGATTATTTACTGGGAATTAAACTAGAGGAAGAAAAAGTTAAAGAAACTATGATTGCTTGGGGGAAGAATTTTGGATATGGGATTGATTTAGAGAAATGGCAAAAATTGTGGTCGCAAAATTATAAAATGACAATGTCAATAGCTTATAAAGAAAATTATAAGATGAAAATTATAAGAAAAGTATAAGATGTTTTACAGGTGGCACTTTTCCCTGACAAGAATAGCAAGAATGTTCAAGCATAAATCTGAAAAATGCTGGAAATGTCATCAGATACCTGGCTCATATTACCATATGTGGTGGACTTGTGAGGACGCTAGAAAATACTGGACTAAAATTTTCATGTGGTTGGAAAAAATGACAAAGAAACACATAGATTTGAAACCAGAGATTTTTTTATTGGGAATCTTACCTGATACATACAGTAAAGACTTGAAATACCTGATTGTAAATGTATTAACAGCGGCTAGGATTGTATTTGCTAAAAATTGGAAAAATGAGAAAATACCATTGCAGGAAGAAATTATTAAGAAAATATTGGAATGTGCTGAGATGAGTAGATTGACATTTGAAATCAGAGAGCAAGAGGATAAACAATTCTATAAAATCTGGGACCTTTTCTATCAATGGTTGGATGATAAAATACAATAATAGAATATTTAGAATGTTAGATAATAAGGAATATATAAAAAGATATTTTTTTCTTTTTTTGTTATTTGATATCATATCTATAAAATGTTTTTAGGATAGATTTGGTATGACTATATGATTTGTTATAAAATAAATTACGTAAATTATAGTTATCTCATAAAGTATGAATGAATAAAATTATAGTCAAATGATTCTTTAATAGTGATACTAGGATATAAAATTTTTGATTGATAATATGAGTTATTATGTAATGTAACTGTAATTGAGACTACGAAATAAATGCACAAAAACCGATAGACCAACTGACACACTGTTTGTATATATGTATGGAAGAGAGCTGATGTTTTTATGTTCTGTTTGTTTTGTTTGTTCTTAAAAAACCAATAAAATTGTTTTTTTTTTTAAAAAAGAATCCTAGGAACAACTTTTCTACTACAATACAAGGCAAATGTCTATATGAGCCGTATAGGAGTAATAAATCTAAATGTTGTATAAACTGGACTGTAATAACAGTAATAGTAGAATCTGCACTAAATAATATTGTATTACTTTGTCTAGGTGCAACTAGTTGGCTCAATGTACTAAATCAAATTTTCTTATTGTGAAATAAATGACTTAGTCTTGACTGTGTTACAAGGATCATTAATTCCTTTCATAATGAACAGAAATGTCAATAGTATCTTCTATATTATAGGGCAATAATTAGGCTGCCTATTTACTAATATCAAAAGCCATTCTAATGCATTATCACCTTATTAATTATTAACACTGTAATTACTATAGGAAAAATATATGATTCAATTCTCTAATAATTTCTTTTAGGCTCCAGGCAATTTCACTGATAGTTACTTTTAGTTACCTTTTGTTCCTAATACATCTAATATCTATGAAGAATTTTTCCTTCTTTATGTGCTTTAACATATTAACTAGAAAGTTCCTCTGTTTTATGCCAAGCAATTTATATCATTAGACTCCTGGGGCTAAATCTATAAAGAGCTTCACTTCTTAACAGGTTCGTAATAACTTAGACATTTGAGATAAATTTCATCATCTCTCCATGTTGACTAAAAACCTGAAAACACTGTGAGAAACAATAGCTGTCTCAGATGATGCTTTGCTCCAAATTACAGATAGTCCCCAACTTGTTTAGTGAATGTTCAAAGTTACAAACGCACTTAAAAATGTGACTTATGACTGTTTTTCACAGTTAGGACCTTTGTAGCATCTTTATGGTCATGTGATCAAAATTCAGGTGCTTGGCAACTGGTTCATATTTATGACTGCTGATGTGTTCCAAGATCATGTGATCAACTTTTGTGACTTTCTGACAAGTAAAATCAATGGGGAAGCAGGTTCACTTAACAACTGGGTTACTAACTTATCAACTGCAGTTATTCATTAAACAACTGTGTCAAGAAAGATCGTAAAATGGGGCAAAGCTCACTTAACAAATGTTTCACTTAGCAACAGAAATGTTGGACTTAATTGTGGTTGTAAGTCAAGAGCTACCTGTACATTGAAGACTTAAATATTTTTTCCCAAGATGGAGTCCTTCCAATAGTGTAGGGATTCAGTTTCTGGAATCCCCCACGGAGTCAGTCATATGTTTGAAAAGCATTCATTTTTAAGGTTTGCCTTGAATGGATTGGGACAAAGTGGTAAGAAGTGTTGCTTGCTATGTGGACTTTTCATCTCTTAATATATACTTCATGGCCTTCCTGATTACTATTAATGATTGAGATGAGAAACGGTTTTCAGAAGTCATGTTTCTTATATGGGTGTCCCTGCCACAAGAGCGTAAATTATTTTGCTCTGTGTAATACTGTATCAAAAATGGAAAACATTTCCTTTAATGCCTAAGCAATTCTTTTACCCTGGTAGCTTACTATCATTCATTGATTGTTTGTCTTGTCTCATGTTTTTGTCTTTATTGATGCTTTTAAATTTTGGTCATTGAAGATTGCTTGTTTTATCTTTGTTTATTAGTATGTTTCTTTGAATGAGAATCTTTTTGAAGAGAAAAGGCAGGCTGTTTATGAATAAAAAACCAGTTTTATTGTTACAAGTATGCCAACTTGAATTCATCTCTTTCTGGGATCTGTGAGGGTATGAAGTGAGAGAATCAAATAGTAATTTCTCCAACATTTCCTAATTGTTAAAACATAGAGGGCTTTAGAATTTTTCCCAATTTACATTAGCCAAATATAAACACTAGTATTTATGCAAAATGTTAAAAAAATCTACTTTGTTTGAAGTTCCTAATTTTTATGACAGTGTGGAAGAAAAGGAAAAAAATGGTTACTATTCCTAGATACTGCTCCTGGTCTATTATCTTGGCTTCTCTGACTTTAATCCTTTGACAAAATAAGACATTCATTGAAAGTTATTTTTATAATACATGCTTAATATCAATTTAGATTATTCAGAAGTAATAAAGCATTTTATATGTAATTGTCCTATCAATTAAATTAATATGATACTCAATTGGTGAACTTTTTTCAGATGTTTAAATTAAAAAAACTTATTTTTGAAGGCCTGTGAGTGTCATATAATATTTTATAGCCTGCCCAAGCACATTTGGGCTGTAGAATAAAATCAGGGCTACATCATGAAAACATATGCTTTTATTTATTCTGAAAGAGGCAGCAAAACTTTGCAGTCATTTATCATTAATGATATGCCCTGCCTTTCTCTCCCTAAATATTATTTAGAGAATTCTAAATTATTTAGATAATTCCATCCAGGCACCAATTCACATAAATATTTACAACTTGTATCAAGAATTCTGAAAAGGAGGTAGTGAACTTGAAAAAGTAGGTAGTAAAGACACTTTCTTAAACAAATTGGACTACATGTATCATTTAGATATTTACTCCGCAGTCTGATTATTTGGTATCTTTATCATTTCTAAAACTGTGGATGACTGCCAGCTATCATTTGATATATAGATTATTGCATCAGTTTATATGCTTTGGAACAGTTGGCTTACTCAGATAGAAATGGGCACAAACAACAATAGCAACAAATATTGTCAATTACAAAAGCTTTTAAAACATTTGTCCTTCAATTTTTTTAAAAAATTTGTTTTTAATATTTTATCATTTAACTAACAGGCTTACAGCAAAATTGCTTGGGTAGTACACTATTTAGTGGACTATATATAACTAAAAATTGTTACAAAGAACTTGCAGTACATCAATACTTTTGATTGAATTAAGGTTTATTTTTGGTATGGCTCCGTTCAACCAGATTCCCTATTCTTACTTAGCCACCAAACTATTTTCTAAATAGGTAAAGCTAAAGCACAAATTGACATGGCATGGATGAATGGGAAAATAGTAAATGAGATAAAAGGGATTGAAATTTTACCTAATGAATGGGCAGACCATAATCCAATTCAGATAATATGGAAGGATAGGGAAAAACCAAAGAAAAGATGGACGTTAAATTCTCAATTAATAAGACAAAAAGAATATACTAACAAACTCAAGGAGGAATTAAATTATTTCTTAAAGGAAAATTATAATGGAGTAACTACGAAACAAAACATTTGGGATACAATGAAGGCAGTAATAAGAGGTATAACAATCTCTTATAATGCCAAGAGGAATAAGGAAAAATATGCCCAGCAAAATAAATTACAACAAAAAATTAAGGAACTAGAAATTCAGTTACAGAGTACCCCAAAGGATTCAAAATCGCAAAATCAGATAATAATAGCTAAACATAAATTAAATTTAATTGAACAAGAGAAAATGATTATAAATTTGAATACGATTAGATAAACTTATTTTGAGCATGCTAATAAGCCAGGAAGATGGTTATCTTACAAACTAAAAAAAAGGAAAGAAAAGAGATTGATATACCAGCTAATAGATGGAAAGGGGGATAAATAACAGGAGATAGAACAGAAAAAAGAAATTGCCCATAAGTATTTTGAAGAGTTATATAAAAAGGAAGAAGTTAATGAGGATAGAATAAGAAATTATTTAGATGAAGTGAAGGATAAAGCAATTGGGAAGAAATGGTAGAACTATTAAACAAAGACATCACTTGGTTGGAATTGAAATCAGCAATAGAGAACCAGAAAAACAATAAAGCCCCGGGGCCAGATGGGATTCCAGGGGAGCTGTACAAGGCAATTGCAGAACAAATTGGTCCTTTTATGGTGGAAGTTTTTAATGATGTCTTATTGGCAGCCAGGATGCCAGACTCATGGAGAGGGGGCATTGATTTTGCTGATCCTGAAGGAGGATTCGGATCCCCGATATATAAAGAATTATAGGCTGATTTCACTGTTAAACACTGACTACAAAATATTTACTTCTATTATAGGAAGTAGACTAAAAAGAATGTTAAACGTGCATATACATGAAGATCAAAATGGATTTCTCCCGACCAGACAAATTAGGAACAACTTAAGAATAATACTAGATGTCTTAGAATTTTATGAAGCCCACCCCAAAAAACAAATTGCACTTATGTTTTTAGATGCAGAGAAGGCCTTCGACAATTTAAATTGGCAATTTTTAATCCACAAAAATTATAATATGAATTAAGGCACCAAATTTGAAAACTTTATAACAACTATTTATGATACACAACAGTCTAATATTATAATAAATGGGGAATATACCCGCCCAATAAAAATAGAAAAAGGAGTCAGACAGGGCTGCCCACTCTCACCCCTGCTCTTCATATTATCGTTAGAAACATTATTAATGCAAATTAGACAGAACCCAGATATAAAAGGATTAAAGGTTAAGAAAGAAGAATATAAGTTGCAAGTGTTTGCAGACGAAATGATTTTTTTCATTGAAGAACCAATAGAAAGAGGACAAAAATTGATAAATGAATTAGAACGATTTGGAGCAGTAGCAGGACTCAAAATTAATAGGAAGAAAACTAAATTAATGACTAAAAATTTAACAGAAAAACAGAAAATAGAATTAGAAGAAGTTATGGGAATACAAGTGATAAAGAAAGCTAATACTTAGGAATATGGTTGACAGCACATTGTAAGACACTTAAGGAAAATAATTATGATAAATTGATGCAACAGATAAAGAAGGATTTAGAAACATGGGGTAAGCTGCAACTCTCATTATTAGACAAGATCACTGCCATTAAAATGAATATTCTTCCAAAATTTCTATATCTATTTCAGATGATCCCAATTAAAGTACACAAAAAATTATTTGAAGAACTTAATAAAATAACTGTTAAATTTATTTGGCAAGGAAAAAAACCTAGAATAAATTTAAAGGCAATGCAGGATATGAAGAGCAGGGGAGGGCTGGCACTTCCAAATTGGGAGTTGTATTATATTGCGGCCTCTTTAGTATGATTGAAGGTATGGGTGAATTTAACTAACAAGAAAATATTATTTTTAGAAGGTCATGATTTGCAGAGGGGGTGGCATGCTTTTCTTTGGGGTGTAGGGAAAACTAGCCAGAAATATTTCCACAGACACCTAATCAGAGACTCATTATTAACTATTTGGAAGAAAATACGGAAAAAACATTATTTAAAACTACCGATTTGGATTTCAACAATGGAGGCGATGATTCACCCAAATAATCTGGATATCACTAAAATGATTAAATATAAGGACCTATTGGATACACAAGGAAATTTGAAATTGCGGCAAGAACTTCAAGAGCGGGGACTAAAAATTGATCAGTGGGCATACCTTCAAATTCAAAGTAGACATAAACAGGACAAGAAAGAATTCAGAATCAACAATAAACTCGAGCAATTAGATAAAATTTTATTAGGATCAGGCAAAAAAAACCCACAAAATTTTATAATTATTTATTAGAAGTAGAATTAGAAGAAGAAATTGTAAAAGGGAACATGATAGCCTGGAGTAGGAATGTAGGACGTAGCATCACCATAACAGAATGGGAAAAGGTCTGGGGTAGAAATAATAAGATTACAAAATCGGTAGCATATAAAGAAAATGCCTATAAAATGTTTTATAGATGGCACCTTCCTCCTTCGAGATTAGCGAAGATGCACCCTAATATGAGTCCGAATTGCTGGAAATGCAAAAAAAAAAGAGGGAACCTTTTTCCATATGTGGTGGTCCTGTACAGAAGCTCAAAAATATTGGCAGAAAATTAAAAATTGGCTGGAAGAAATGACAAGAGAACAGATCGAATATAAACCAGAGTCCTTTTTGTTAGGGATCTTTGATAAACAAATATCAAAAAAAGCAAAATACACAATAATACACATTTTGACAGCAGCCAGATTAGCTTTTGCCCAATGTTGGAAGCAGCCTCATGTTCCATCAGAGGAGATAGTCATTCAAAAAATTTCAAGTTGTGCAGAAATGGACAAATTAACTTTGGCATTAAAAATAATACCTCAATATACTACAACAGCTGGAACTGCTGGTACAAATGGATAGACCAAAGATAGACTTTACACTATAAGGCAAAAGAGGACAGGATAAATCCATAGTAGTGATATACAGATATATGTAAGGATTAGGTGCGTGTATATGGCATAAATTAAGGATTAAAAAAAAAGAGGTCTTACAAACTGTTGAAGATGAGAATGTTTTTAATTGTTTTCTATTTTTTCTTTCTATTTTCTTCTCCCTTTTCTTTCTTTCTTTTTTTTTCATTTGTGTATGTGTTGTTGGTTTGTTTTAATTGTAAAATCAATAAAATTTATTTATTAAAAAAACCTATTTTCTAAATAATAGACACTGAAAACTCCCATGTGAGAATTTCTCATGAGCATTAAGACAATGATAGTTGTTTTCCCCAAGCTATCTTTATTTTCAAATTCTCTTGGGTTAGACTTCATACTCCTAAAAAACTATCTAAGAATAAAATTCTTTCTTTTTCATGAAATATAGAGAAGTCCAGCAGACATAAGGTCAATTGAAAGCCAATACAGAAAAATATGGATCATGCTAAGGTTGCTCAGTCAAGAACATTTTAAGATTTCATCTGTCCCATGATGAGTATGTACTTATTCCAAAAGGTTTCTGGCCCCATGCATGTAGCTGGATATAGATTGAGCATTGTGTCCAGTTGAATCAGAAAGAAGAGTCTTTATAATTACCTCGTCTCTAGTCATGTCACAAGGGCTTTTTGTGAATTCTCAGGATATAATAGAAACACAGTGCAATATTTCATTTTAGATATTTCCCCCTTTTCTTCAAACAACCAGACATAAAAACAACCATTTGTTGAACATTTACTTTAAACTTTCCAAATTTTGTAGCAGAACTAGTAACATTATTTACAATTAAAAATGCCATGCATGGATTTCTTCTGGGGATTTATGCACCATTTAATAGATATAAATTTAATAGATATGGGCTTTCTTTTCTGTATTAGAAACCTTTGATCTTCCATCATCTTCAGTTTGTGTGAAAATAATGAATAGGCAAAATTTCTGATGCTTCTTGCTCCTCAACTTCAAAAAAATCATCCTGGGATTGTCTGCTTTGCTTCATGGACCTCAGGACACTCTACAACATCTCTCTCTCTCTCTCTCCCTCCCTCCCCCCCTCCCCTCTCTCTCTCTCTCTCCACACACACACACACACACACACACACACACACACACATCTATCTATGTATTCATGTATGTAGTAAATAAATACCATACAACCTGCTACAGCACAACTATACAAGTTATGGAATGGACACACTACCATACATAAAAAAAAACACTGTCAGAAAAGTCAACAGACTACTACAACCATACAGCATCACTCTAGCATATAAGCCAACTGAAGTCCTGCAAAACATCTTAAGCAAACCAAAAAACCCAGTTGCCCAAGATGAAAAATCAGGCACTATCTACACCCTACAATGCAAAGAATATAACTGCCTTAAGTAGTAAAACAGATAGGCAGAAGACTAGCACCATAAACATCAACTAGAAGAAGACATGATGAAAATTCCTTAATCTCACAAGATATGGACAGACTCAACTACAGTTTCAGCTGGGAAACTGTTAGCATCTTAGACCAAGTCAAATTTAAAAAAATGATATTTAAACAAATCTGCCCTAAATAGAATAGACATATGGAAATAAACTATTTTTGCACACTATTCCAAAGGGATAAATCTAGGGAGGAAACAGCCAAATCTAGAACACATCCCCTCCAGCAGCCAAAATTCAGCTAAGCAGGAATCAAGATCAAGTAAGCTCAGACAGTAAATACTGTAGTCTAATTAAGAAATGTCCAAGGAGGGAATCAACCCCACCAAAACTGGCATGGCAAAGTACTGAATATAACTGGCAGCAAAGCCCCTGCTCACTTGTAATTTGATGTTACCAAGTTGGGTAATGAAACATCTGCAAGCAAACTGTTCCGGACTAGCAGGCTCGTAGCCTGCAAATCTGATTGGCCCGCTGAAAGCCGATCGTGATTGGTCGCCATAGACTGATACGATTGGCCAGTAAATGGGCTGCCGCGATTGGCCCTGCCAAGAGCGGCAAACTCAAATCGCCTTCATTGGCTGCCTAGCCGCAGCCAGCCCTATATAAGGGGCTGCTGCGGCTGGGGTTAGTTGCTCAGATCTGAAGTCACTAATAAAGAGCTGTTGTTGCTATCTGAGTCTTGCCTCTGTTCTTGAACCGTCCTCCCAGATATAACACTGGCGACGAGGATGGGATGCGGAGGCAACAGAAGCTATTGAATTGAGCTAGCCAAAGAGCATGTGGCTGACAGAGCGCAACGACGGCGATATGGCCAGCAGCGCTATACCACCTGCACCATTCGATCCAGCTAGTGAAGATTGGGACTCATACATGGACAGATTTCAAATGTTCCTGGAGTCCAACAACCTCAAAGATGCCACGCCCAGCAAGAAACAAGCCGTTTTTCTAACCCATTGTGGACCAGCCATTTTTAAGATGGCTAAAGCCTTAGCCAAGCCAGCTGAAGTTAAAACCATGGATTGGGACACCCTTGCTCCCATCCTGCGCAACCATTACACCCCCGCCGTGCCAACTCTCATTCGCAGGCATGAGTTCTACCAGAGGGACCAATGTGAAGGTGAGAGCATTGGGGATTTTGTGGCAAACCTGAGGAACCTGGGTGGTTTGTGTGGCTTCACTAACCTCGAAGAAGCCATGAGAGATCGCATCGTCCTTGGCCTCAGAGACCCAACCATCCAGAGCAAGATTATGGCCAAGGGAGACATCTCGCTTGCAGATGCCATAGCAGACGCCACAGCAGCCGAAGCCACTTGTAAATCGGCAGCACGAATGCGTTGAACCAGCGGGACCAACCGCCAACCCACCAACAATGCTGGGAAACCTTCAGACAAGTACACATCAACCACCCATCACGAAGACGTCGAGTCATCCTCAGACAGCGAGGAAGAAGAAGTCCACAGGCTCCGGTCAGAACGTAAGCAACGGGACCAGCAGGGTTGCAAATCCAACTACCAATGCGCCGGATGCGGGGGAAACCATCCCCGATCCGAATGCAGATTCTTAGATGCCATATGCCGTTTTTGCGAGAAACGGGGACACATCGCGAAGGTATGCAGAAACAAGAGAAATTCCAGCCCCAGATGGAGAGGGAGCAGCCCAATGAGAAATGATGGCAACGCCACCACACAGAGGGACTGCCCTAGCAACCAGTGGAACCGGTACAGCAGACCCCGAAGGTTTAACGACACCCCCAGATGAGAGGAGGCTCATCAAACCATCACCATCAGCCATGCTTCATCACTTGATGCTAAAAAGATCCGAGTAGAGGTTACGATTGAAAACAAACCTTGCAACATTGAAGTCGACTCTGGGTCATCACTATCCATGGTATCCTGGAGAACACTCAAACAGCTAATCCCCAACATCCGACGCCAAGACCTCAGCAGTCAGAGACTCATACTGAAAGACTATCAAGGCAACCGGATTCCAGTCGCAGGTACCCGCCATGTGCAGGTCTCGTTCAAGGGACATAAGGCAATTCTACCACTAACTGTCATAGACCGAGACCGGCCAAGTCTATTGGGTCTTCAGTGGTTCGCGCCATTAGGAATCAGAATGGCTGGCATCCATCATACTGAAGACAATGACTGGGAGGTGGCTCTCGTCCACGATTTCTGAGAAGTGTTCAACGAAAGCCTAGGCAAGTACAAGGGGTCCCCTATTTCATTTAATCTTCGCCCCGACATAGCACCCATTCGCCTAAAGCCACACCGAGTTCCCTTTGCTGTTAAATCCAAAATTGACGAGCAACTGGACAAATTAATTGTGCAAGGCATGTTAGAACCTATTGACCACGCCCGATGAGAGACACCAATTGTCACCCCCATAAAACCTGACGGGTCCATAAGAATCTGCGGTGACTACAAGGCCACCCTCAATCACGCGCTACAGCAGAGCGCCTACCCAGTACCAGTTGTTCAACATCTCCTGCATTCACTTGAGGGTGGCAAAATATTCGCAAAATTAGATCTGGCCCAAGCGTATCAACAGCTGCCAGTTGATCCCAAGACTGCAGAAGCCCAAACTATAGTCACACATCGTGGTGCATTCAAATGCAACAGGCTCCAGTTTGGTGTAAGCGTAGCCCCAGGCATCTTTCAAAGCCTGATGGAGAGACTATTACAAGGGATAAAAGGGGTTGTGCCCTATTTTGATGACGTATTAATAGCAGCACCCACAAAAAAACAATTAGAAAAACGCCTCAGAACAGTCCTACAGAGGTTCAAAAATGCTAGCCTCAAGGTTAAGAAGGAAAAGTGCCAGCTTTGCACAGAAAGGGTGGAGTTTCTTGGCTACCTCCTTGACAAGCAAGGAATCCACCCCACAGAAAAAAATTTGGCAGCTATCAAAAACGCCCCAAGACCCTAAACAAAACCGTCCTCCAAGCCTTCCTGGGACTTATTAACTTTTATAACATCTTCCTACCCCAGAAGGCGACTATTGCTGAGCCCCTTCATAGACTACTCGATAAAAGGGCATCCTGGATTTGGGGACATCAGGAGGAACACGCCTTCCAGCAAGTAAAAGACCTCCTTACCTCAAAGGCAGTACTTATTCAGTATAACAATTCACTACCTTTGACTGTCACGTGTGATGCCTCGCCATTTGGGGTGGGGGCCATCCTGAGCCATGTCCTACCAAACGGCTCAGAAGCACCAATTGCATTTTTTTCACGAACTCTATCAAGAACAGAAAGAAACTATAGCCAATTAGATAAGGAAGCCCTTGCTATTGTCTCTGCAGTAAAACGATTTCATGAATATGTTTATGGGAGACCATTTTCTATTATAACGGATCATAAGCCACTACTTGGGATCCTGGCGGGCGACAAACCTACTCCACACATTCTCTCCCCCAGAATGACGCGATGGTCAGAATTTCTCGCTGCCTACGACTATCAATTAAAGTATCTCCTGGGGAAATCTATTCCCCACGCAGATGCCTTGAGCCGCTCACCGCTACCCGAGCCACAGGAAGGCCCAGCTCCCACACTCCCGGTACTGCAAATAGAGACAATGCCATCGCCTCCACTAACGGCTCAAGACATCGCCTTTGAAACCAAAAGAGACTCTTGTTTGGCATGAGTTCTTGGCTGGGTGGAGAGGGGATGGCCAGATTACAACACTAAGGAAATGTTTAAGCCGTTTAAAAACAGACAAACTGAACATTTTTCACAAAAGAGGTGCGTTTTGTGGGGAGACCGAGTTGTTGTACCAACTAAGTTACAAAAAAGGGTCTTGCAAATGCTACACGATGGACACCCGGGCATCGTGCGTATGAAAGCGCTGGCAAGAAGTTATGCCTGGTGGCCAGGTATGGACAAACAAATCGAAACCTGGGTCGCCTCTTGTAACAAATGCCAGGAAAACCACTCAGCTCCACCTAAAGCCCCACCAGCAGAATGGGAAACACCCAGGGGTCCTTGGTCTCGCATTCATATTGACTTTGCGGGACCTACGAGAGGCCACACCTTCTTAATAACTGTAGATGCCTACTCAAACTGGCTTGAGGTCAATAAAATGAAAGCAACCACTACTGAGGTGGTCATTAAAAAACTGAACAGACTCTTCGCCACACACGGGTTACCAGATGTCCTGGTCTCTGACAATGGGCCCCAATTTACTGCCTTAGCCTTTGAACAGTATTTAGCGGAACGGGGCATCCAACACGCACTCACATCGCCGGCTCATCCTGCGGCGAATGGCCGGGCTGAACGAATGGTTCAGTTTACAAAGAAAACCCTGCAGAAAATGGATCAAGGCAACATCCACGACAAAGTCACTAGAATGCTGCTCCTACAACACATCACACCAAACAGCACGACCAACAAGAGCCCAGCTGAACTCCTGATGGCCAGGAAAATCAGATCGCCTCTAGATCATTTGCACCCTGCCTACACCCCGGAAAAGCCCCTGGGTTCCAGCAGCAAGCACCGTGTTTTCAAGGTAGGAGACCTTGTTTTTGCAAAAAAAATTTCTGGGGATCCCCTTTGGATTTCTGCCCAGGTAACTCAAGTTACGGGCCCCCGCTCCTACCGTCTACTCACCACTGATGGCAGACCATGGAAACGCCATATTGACCAACTGCGCTCCAGACTAACCACATCTTCCAACCCTGACCCTAACTTTGACACTAGGGGGGGAGGGGAAGCAGTGAATTCAGAATTAGAACCAACACCTGTTTATTCCGAGCTAACACCGAGATCACCGCACCATGGTTGGCAACACTCACCAGCTGCAGCTGAGCCTGGACAGTCAAACGCTTCGCCAAGAAGCAGCAACCAGGCAGGTTCAGCGAGCCCAGGGAGCCATGGCAGTAACAGTGAGGCTGAGGACTCCATCACCCCGGGGGCACCAGAGGAGAGCCCTAACCATGACACCGGTTCACCGTTCCTGTTTGATCCAGCAAGCAGTCCATCTGAATCCGGGTTTGAACAGGGACAAGCAGAACTGCGTAAGTCAGGCAGACAAGTGCGAAGACCTGCCTACCTGCGAGACTATATTACTCTACCCCTTAAGTGGAACCGAGAGGGGAGGGGTGTTCTGGACTAGCAGGCTCGTAGCCTGCAAATCTGATTGGCCCGCTGAAAGCCGATCGTGATTGGTCGCCATAGACTGATTTGATTGGCCAGTAAACAGGCTGCCGCGATTGGCCCTGCCAAGAGCGGCAAACTCAAATCGCCTTCATTGGCTGCCTAGCCGCAGCCAGCCCTATATAAGGGGCTGCTGCGGCTGGGGTTAGTTGCTCAGATCTGAAGTCAGAAATAAAGAGCTGCTGTTGCTATCTGAGTCTTGCCTTCGTTCTTGAACCGTCCTCCCAGATATAACACAAACAATAAAGCTAAGAGAGTTCCAAGAATGCCACACTATGAATACAACCCAATCCAGTTCATGTTTGCAGGCCCACATTAAAATCAGAGACATTTAGGATGCTGTTGAAGTAGGCCACATGATAATCTTGGCAGTTTATTTAAGCAAGCTGCCTCCATTTCCTCTGCTGGGTACAGGTTGCTTATAACTGTTCTATATTGTGAGGCAACTTTCCATCATAATTTTGGAAGCCAGAAGCCAGAGCAGTCAGAAAGTTTCCCTGAGCAATTTTCATTGTACTTTGCAGACAAAAGTGGTTGGATTCACTTCAATATGAATTCCAGGGCTGGGATAAGCAAACAGAGGTACCTGTGGAGTCCTTGGTGCTCTCTGAGCTTGTTTGTTCACAGAAATTTTATTACCCAACTAGGTAACATCATCAGTGTGAGAGGGTATGTGGTTTGATTTCTGTTTATATACAGTAGCTTGCTCTGTCAGTGTTGGTGTTGGTATAGTTTTCTCCTTCTTAGTTTTTTGATTAGGGTATTGTTTTCCAACAGCAACCGTGTGGAATGGATTAGGGTGATGGAGAGGAACTGTCCCAAAGTCACCCAACTAGTTCTCATTCCTAAAGAAGGCCTAGATCTCATGACCTCCCCATTTTTAGCCCTGCATCTTAGTTACTGCAACAAACTGACTCTTACTTACACAGACTGCCTCATCAGGAAAAAAATGTGCATCTATTTTTTGGAAGAAAAGCCTAGTAAAATAAAAAACTGAACATACATAGGAGGAAAAAATAATGTTTTGTAGTCTAATTTAATCAATGTTAAATTTGAAAAATTCAGAACCATTATTTTTTTCTGTCAGTATTTTAGCTACATCTTTTATGTCAGACACCATATGACCCAGATGAAATCCAAGAGCAAGCTATAAAAGAAAAATGTATAGATAAAGGTAAAGGTTACCCTGTTTAGTTGTGCTTATTTCCATTAATTGACCCTGGAAGTCAGCATTGTCCAAAGCCAGCACATGGAATGCTGTTACCTTCCCATCAAAGTGTTAATCTACTTGCATTTTGCCTATTTTTGAATTGCTAGGAGGGCAGGAACTGGGGCAGGAATGGGAGCACACCCCATTGCATATTACTTGGGTTTCAAATCTGGGCTGTCAGCTTTCCAGTTGACAAGCTTAGCTTTTTTAACTGCTGAGACATTGCACCCCCATAAAATGCACTGAATAGGATTTGCTAGTAAATAAATAAAATTTATCTTTCTTTTGAGTTGTGGAAAAACATGATATTACCTGTTTCAATACTCAATAGAGATGAAGTTTGAAAGTTTCTTCTTGGATTAAAAAAAAACTTCTGCAGATTGTGTTATTTATTAAAGATAGATCTTCTTGTTAAATATTTATTGACCATACAGAAGCAGATTAAACATGTATCTGCACTGAATTATAAAAGACAGGATCAGGGTTAAACAGTAGTCACAATGGAAAAGAAATGGAGAATCATCTCAAGATTTATATATAGCCAACCAATGACAGCAAAAACATGTGGCCCAGGGACATGTAAATATTGCCACATGTCACTTTTCACCAGCCGGCAGCTGACTTCAGGGGAAATGACAGCACCAGGCAGTTGGAGTGGTATCAGTGGATTTCTGACAGAAATCAAACATGACAATGTACATATCTCCTCAGTTTCTGTTCTGTCAAAAGTCTTAGTGTGTTACATTGCAGAGACAGAAGAAGGTATCATTGTGGCACATGTAAGCCTTTTGACTAGAAGTGAACAAAAGAAAATTAGTTTATTTTTAATCAAGCAGAAAACACTATATTCATGGTTCAGGCTTGACTGGATGTCCTTTGACACCTTTTAAATAGGTAGACTTGTTGGGTAGCTAGGAAATTTTAGGAGTTGAACATATTACAGTTGCTGAGATTGAGGGACACTAATATAGAACATTCTAGAAGATCTAAAAGCCCAAATCCTTTTTTGTGATCCTTGATGACTGGCCATTCCTTAGAGTTACCTCAGAAAACAAAAATCCATAACCACTACAAGATAGAAGCAAAGTGATACACAAAGTTTTATCTTTTTGCTATTACTTAATGATGGCAAAGGTTTTGCAGCTAAAATACAATAGCCTTAAGCATGATTGCCTGACATTTTTTGGGGGGAAAAACATGAAAACTTTATCGTAAGGTGCTTTTTTTGTAGCCTTTATTCTCACCAGAGTATTAAATGTATCCATTATCTCCCAAAATGTTGACCTGTGCCTTTGAATATGATGTTTCAGCCAGTATATCTGTGATTTCCAAGAATGTTATTCCAACTATTAGTGCAAAAAGGATACGGAAGGATTTCCAAGATCAGGTATGATAGAACTCATTTAGCTAAATGCAAATGGTGAGCCTTATAAATATCCTCTCACGGAACTGCCATGTTACCTCATAATACTGCAACATGGTCCAATGGATTGAACATTCTAAGGAACAGTTATATCCAGGAGACAACCTTTAGGAGGCTATTTCTTCCCTCTTTTTCCTTCAGAGATTGGATCGTACTTTGTTCTGTGCAACAGAAAATCAGACGTACTTAACATTGAAAGGATTCATTGCTATATTATAAATTTACTGGGAGGACTGGCAATAATGAGCCAGATAGTAATATTGTTTGCCTTGAAATATGAATCATTATTATTCTGCTAGCAGGAGATAGAGAGAAATAGGGATAAAAATATTCATGACAGTACATGGTTTGGCCACCAGGGAATTCCATGAGGTAGTCTGAATGGGAAATTCAGGATTTGAAGGCAGGGCAAGGAGGAAAAGCAACAGATGAATAATTGGAAAGGTTTTTATGGAGATTCTCAGTCATCCAGATCATATTTGTCCCAAAGATGCTTTTTTCAAGAGACAACTGGACTGTCTATTTTTCTTTGAAGATGTTTCTCTTCTCATCCAAGAAGCTTCTTGGATGTGAAATGAAATATCTTCCAAGAAAAACCAGACAGTCCAGTTGCCTCTTGAAAAAAGCAGCTTTGGGACAGTTGGAGAGGTTGTTATCAACAGAAGGCAATGGAAGCTGCTGTTATACAGTCCCATACATGTTTTAATTAAGCCAGCTTCTGCCTTTCCTCTCAAGGAGACATGATAATTGCCTTTGCTCTGCCATTTGCAATTGCCAGTGTGCTCTTGGGCTAAATGCCCTGCCAGTGCCAGAATGTGGCCACTCATTAGCTGAATCAAGCCCTTATTGTCTCCTAGAACTGTTGTAAGTTATCTGCCTTCTGACTCTTCAGGCTCGAGGTCTGTACAGCCTGCCTTTTCAGTATCTGCCTCAACAGGACTCATAGGATAACATTCTTCTACATTGTCAATTGCAACAGTAAATAAAGCAAAATGGTAAAACAATGGAATCTTTGAACAAAGCTTATAAAGACAAGGGAACAACAGCCAATAAAAGGTGAAAATAAAATAGCCTTTGAGTGAAATTTGACTCCTGACAACTCCTAACATGGACATATGTAAGTTGTCCATGTAAGTGGACATAAACACTGGCATAAAACCAGTGTTTTGCCATTGCCTTCTTCTGAAGTGACTTATTTTGTTTTTGACTTCCTAGTATGATCCACAGTCTTGATATTCCCAAGGTGTCCCCATCAGTGGTGGGATTCAATTTTTTTTACTACTGGTTCTGTGGGTGTGGCTTGGTGAGCATGGTTAGGTGGGCATGGCCATGTTACTTTTTTGCAGCCACCCCCCACCCCCCCATTTTTTGCCTTCTGGGCTTCAGAGGAGCCTCTGGGGAGGCATTTTTGCTCCCAGAAGGCTCCTCTGGGGCTCAAGAAGAAAAAAAAATGGAGCCTGGAGCAGGCACACAGCACCCCTCCATGCTCTGTTTTGGGACCTTCTTGGCCTCAGAAAAGCCTCTAAGGGGTTGTTTTTGCTGAGCCCCTCCCTCCATTTTTTTGCCTTCCTGGGCCTGAGCAAGGGGAATCCCAGCACAGCTGATTGTATGAACAGCTGATTGTTGGGAGGAAAAAAAAAGAAATACCTTAAAGAGCAAGCATCAGGTGGGGAGGATGAGTGAACATTGGGCAGGGCAAGTGAGCCAGCGGCGACTGGGTCGGGGATGTGGCCAGCCAGAACTTATTACCAGTTTGGCAACCCATGCCAAATCCTTGCTATCCGGTGCAAACCAGCTGAATACCACCACTGGTCCCCATCCAATAGTTATTATAAGAGCCCTGCTTATCTTTCTAGGTCATCCAACATATTGGATTAGCAATATATGTGTAACTGGGTATAGTAGCGAGGAATGGAATCCTAGACATGGCTGATGAGATGTGATGGTGAACAGTGGTGGGATTCAATTTTTTTTTTACTACCGGTTCTGTGGGCGTGGCTTGGTGGGCATGGCAGGAAAAGAATAAACTACTCAAAATTTTTGCTGGTTCTCAGAACTGGTCAGAACCTGCTGAATATCACCTTTGATAGTGAATGATATGGCTATAGGTATCACCTGCCACAGTACAACTGCATCATCACAGACCTGGACTCTACATAACTGTCAGTTTAAAGCCTTCAAGTATTTAGGAAGAAATATAGCTTCCTAAGTAGAACCAAAAACAAATCAAAGAAACCTACAAGAGAATAATCAGAATAAGTACTGTAGAAGGATCACCTCTTCAACAGCAATGGAATAGAACTCAGGTTTTCAAAAGACATTTTATGGAGCACAGGAAATAAATTTAATGGAAGAAGGTCCAGAAGGAAGAATCTCTTGTAATCAGTGGAACACATGAAATTTTAGATTTTACCCAAAATTATCATCACTGACACATCTTGTTACTAAGAGCTGCAGATGGATTCCAAATTGCCTTCACTGATTATAGACAAAAGCATAATGGGGAAGGAAAAAACACAACACTGTTGCAATGCCAATGTTGCAGGAATTTCTGTGAATTGAGATAGAACTTGCTGAGTTCAGTGACCCTCTATATTGCAAACTGCTCTTGATCTTTCAAACAGAGCAGGTGGAGAGGGTTCTGTTTTGAAGCACAAAACTCAGTTGATCACTAGGGGTGTGCAGCGTGGGCATGCACCACTTTAGTGCTTCTATTAGAGTCACTGATCTGCCTCATCTGGCTGCCTTGCTTTGAGAAAAGAGACTATTGTGTATGCACTTCACATGCACAGAAATGTTTTTTTTTTTTTGCCAAGGAAAGTGAAGTAAAGTGCTCCTTTGAAAGCTAGTTCAAAGTCAAGTTCTGAGATGGAAAATACCTTGCTTTAGAGGCTGTTCTGTGCTGGAAGCTAGGCATTTTAGGAAAACTCACATCATTTTTTTAAAACTTGCTTTCTCGATTACCTATTTGCACAAGGTATTTCACATGAAGAATAAAAGACATAATAAAATAAAAAATAAATTAAAATTAAAATAAAATGTAATAGTAAACTAAGAAAACATTAACAGACAACGATGTCTTAAAAGGCAGCAATTACCCTAAAAGCTCACTGAATTTGTTTAAAAACACTAAAGTTTGCTAAACAGGTAAAATGAGCTGTTTAAGGATTTTCACTTCCCTTCCTTCCTCCTGAAAAATCTAAACTGGTATTCAGCTCACTTATACCCTTTTAATAGCTATAACTGATCACTGTAATTCAACATATGGATTTGAAGTGGAAAATACAGGAAAATGGACAATAAGCTATAAAAGTTTGCCAAGTTTGGGGACCTCTGGATTAGAAACTAGGAGACCATGAATTCAAGTTTGACCTGAAGCATGAAAGCCAACTGGTTGACTTTGGGTCAGTCATTCTCTCTCTCTCAGCCCCTCACTTCACTGGGTTGTTGTTCTGAAAAAAATAGAAGTAGAAGTATTAGGTATGTTCACTGCCTTGAGTTGTTAATAAAAATAATAAAAGTGGGATATAAATAAAACAAATAAAGAGTAAAATAATCACAGGCAGCTCAGTTCTACCTCAAGGAAATTCTGTATGACATCCTAAGCCATGTTGAATGATGGTGCTACTCACACTGATGTGAACATTAGAATTTTTGAAAATCATTTCTAAAGTAGAGTGGCAGCACTGCTTAAACTTTGGCATCCTAGGCCAATTCCTACTTAGACTTTGCCTAAAAGTGGCTCTGAGGTAAAAAGTCATCAATATTTCTAAATGTCTTGAGAACATGGTGACACCTTAGTGGGATATATATATAT
>NW_020769312.1:6277679-6298961 GCF_900518735.1 Pseudonaja textilis | reverse complement strand
ATCTTTGGTTGTTCGGGTTTTCCCCCGCGTAAGATTCGAAGTATCTAGGCAATGTTTCAATGAAGTCTCATTCATCATCTATCGAATCTTACGCGGGGGAAAACCCGAACAACCAAAGATCCACATATGTATGTATGTATGTATGTATGTATGTATGTATGTATGTATATCTTTGGTTATTCAGGTTTTCTCCCACGTAAGATTGGCAGTATCTAGGCAACGTTTCGATGAAGTCTCATTCATCATCTTCAGGCTTCTTTCTTCGGCTCTGTGCTTCTCAGAGTGATGTGAGATTGCAGCTGCTTCTTCCTTTAACTGCTAGTGGGGGTGTGACTTGATTGGGTGGGGGCTTGGCTGTGTTCTGATTGGCTGGGGGTGTGTTCTCATTGGTAGGGGGTTTGGCTGTGTTCTGATTGGTTGGGGGGTTGGCCGTGTTCTGATTGGCTGGAGGCGTGTTCTGTTCAGGTGGGGGCTTGGTTGTGCTCAGGTTAGTCTTAGTTGCTGGGGGATTTGAGTTGGTGAGCTGTGATCTTGCTGTTTGGCTTCGAGTTTGTGGTCATGCTGCATCTTCATAGTGGGTGTCAGTTTGCTTCATGTATGGCTCGGAGGGGTTTGAAGTGGGTAGTGATGCAGCTGCAGTGCGGCTTCTGGTCCGTGGTCGTGTCTCATCTTCTGAGTGGGTGTAAGTCTGTTTTCTACATGGAAGTGTGGTGGTGGCATCTTGTGTGGCTCTCATGGGTGTGGGTCTGATGTCATTCTTCATGTTAGGTACTCGTCTGTTCATGAGGGCGGGTTTCCAAATGGCTGGAAGGCGTTTTTCTATCTCTATGGCTTCTCTAATTATTCTGCTGCTGAAGTGTTCGGTTTTGGCGATAACAAATATCAGAAAACAAATTTATTTATTTATTTATTTCTGGACTCATATAAATGTTTAATTTTATAATTAATTTTGTAATTTAATTTATGAAGTATTTGGATTATTTATTTATGTATTAGAGTTCCACACGAGAGATCTAAATGATGATTAAACTGTGTTTAAATGGTGAACTAAATACAAGAGCTCAAGATTGTGTCAAGGTTGATTCAGTGAAAGACCATGCTTGTGCATGAAAATCTGGCTCTGATCATTAGAGCATACAAAACATTTGCTAGACCAATACTCGAATACAGCTCATCAGTCTGGAACCCACATTATGTATCTGATATTAACACAGTTGAGAAAGTCCAGAAATATTTCACAAGAAGAGTTCTCCACTCCTCTACTCATTGCAAAATACCTTATGCCACCAGACTCAAAATTCTAGACCTAGAAAATCTAGAACTACACCGCCTTCGGTCCGATCTAAGTATAGCATATAAAATCATACATTGCAATGTCCTACCTATCAATGAATACTTCAGCTTCAACCATGACAACACAAGAGAAAACAATAGATACAAGCTCAAGGTTAATCGCACCAAACTTGATTGCTGGAAATACGACTTCAGCAACAGAGTGGTCAATGTCAGGAATATTCTACCTGACTCTGTGGTTTTTTTCCCCAAACCCCAAAAACTTTAACCTTAGACTGTCTACTATTAACCTCACCCCTTTCCTAAGAGGTCTGTAGGGGGCGTGCATAAGCACACCACTGTGCCTACCGTCCCTGTCCTATTGTTTCTTTTATTTTTATTTTTCTTATATGTATCCATGTATTCATAACTATGTTTTTACTTATACCTATTATCTTGTAAGCAATTGACAAATAAAAAATAAATAAATAAAAATAAATTAGGATCACAGTTTATTATGACTCTATTATATGCCATAGAGGTATTGATTGACATGTGAAAGAGAGCAGAGGGAAGACAAAGCAAGAAGTAGTAACTGATGGAAACCAAAATTTATAATAAAAATCTGGATTATAAAAATAATTTAAAGTCATTTATTATGGGAAAGATGGCATTCTGCAAGATCAAAAGGATTATAGTTCCAGACAATATAATGGGAAGGGACCCTTAAGTGAGTAGAAATGTAAGACAGATATGAACTAATCTGAATTAATCTTCTTCTGTACAAATTTCAGAGAGTGATGGCAAAATGTCAAACGAGACAGAAACCAAAATGAGTCATCATCAATAAACAATCCTTTAATTATGTAATGGTTCCAGACAGTGATTGAACATTGAATGAAGAATTTGACAGATGTGACCAAGGGCAGAGGTCCAAATCCCTGCAATTGAAGATGAGGGTGTGAAAAAAAAAGTTTGCGGCCAAAGAAAAAGTCATTCACTCTGGAGTTTGACAAGCCATTCATTAAAGTGAAGTGATGCATTATCAATTTCTCTTCTTGTTTCAAGGTTACTTGGCAAAACAAAAGCAGGGAAATGATAAATTAAGTACAGTCACATTTAGGACACTTTTAAAAAGGACACATAAAAGACCATATGCAGCAATTCTTGTGAGAGATATCATTTTTATATTTGTAAAATATAGGGGTTATTAATATATCTCTAGCTAAGAAAGAAACATAATAATAAAGAACTTTCCTGTGAAAGCTGGCAATAAGTGTTTTCAAAGAACAGAAAAAAAAGAAAGAAATATTCTTGATCAGTAATAAGACTTCCAAATGCCTTAAGGGTCTGTTAATCCAAGACAGCTTGTGAGATCAACTTTTTTTTTAAAAAAAACAAGTCAGTTCAAATAATTTTATACCGGTCCTAAGCCATCTAAAATTAGGATATGCACAGTTTTACTGAAACTGGGTGAGAGTAAAATGTGTGCAGATGTAATAATTATAACTGAATATTAACAAAATTTAGTGTATAATCACTGTGCTGGGGCACAGCTGGTTTGAGAAGCTGTCTTCCTTGTGATCCAGCTTTGATGGTATTTTTGTCTCAGTATAAATAAAATTTGTTTCAGTGTAAACAGCAAGTTTTACCCTGCAAACATTTTACTCTCCAGAAATTTTAGAGGTCAAAAACTGAAAATGTTGTGAGTGGCATTTGTTTACTGTGGCTGATTTTAAAGTATTATTCTGGTTTTCTACCTTAGGCGGCTTCATATTAATTCTCCCTGATTTCTTACATGAGGCCTTATAGAAATTGTACCCATATGACAAGCCCCTGACTTGGGAAGAACTATAAGACAGAAAAGAATGCTCTGAAATTTAGCTGCAATAGCATTTAGATTTATATACTGCCTCATAGTACTTTACAGCACTGCTGGAGTGGTTTATAATGTCAGCATTATTTGCATATTGCCCCCAAAAATCTGTGTCCTCATTTTATTGACCTCAAAAAGATGGAAGGCTGAATCAGCCTTGCGCCCTGTTAGGATCGAGCTTGAGGCTTTGGGCAGAGTTTGCCTGCAACACGGCACTTAACCATTGCACCATCAAGGCTCATAACAGTGGCATAGCATGAAGCACCATAACAAGAATCTCATTTGGAAATTCTGCCATTTTCATTGGTACATGCTGGTAGTTCTCATACGCCTTCTGTTCTGCTACCATCATTGATAGTTCTGTTATAGTACTCTGAGAGGCTTTCATTTGTCTGAATGGTGATTTCCTGGAGGTGAAGATAACTTTTGAAAAGATGCCACAATGCAACTTAAATCCATTATAGTAGCTCAAGACTCAGATCACAGATTCCAGTGATAATGTCAGGCACAGCACTTGAGGCAATAGTCAGCCCTTGGGGAATCAGCCCATTTGTGTCTAAGCAGCAGTTTTAGGGTATTGAGTACAGATAACTAGGGTTAGAGCAATGGATTCTGGAGAAGAAACTATGAGCAGCACTGGTAATCCTCAAGTTACAACCATAATTGAGTGTTGGGATTATAGTCATGAGTTGTGATGGCTATGAAGTGGGTCACATGATTGGATCCAATTTCATGACTTTTTTTCAAGATGTTATGTTAAGTTAATGTAAAAGTCATTAATCAGAACTCACAGTCATTTGGTGAACCTATTTCTATGGGGCCATTTTTGCCAGAAGCCAGAAGTAAATCACAGTCACATGTCTAAGGCCGCAAGCAATATTAAATGCAGGCTGGCTGCCAAGTGCCAAAAATGTGGTCACATGATTGGGCCTAACATTGGAACTTCAAAAGTAGATCATAAGTAGCTTTGGGGGAGGAGGTCTATCATAATTTCAAACTGTTGCTAAGTCATAAGTTGAGGACTGCTTGTATTTTGCCTAGAGCTGTGTGAGAGGACACTAACAAACAATCTTCAGGACTTTTTATAATCTTCATGGTTTCTGAATAGTACAAGAAACACCAAGGCAAAGATATCGGGAACACACATGTTTTAAAAATGATTTGGAAGAATTCGTTCAGAACTCACATACAGAACATTTTGGCTACTCATTAAAGTAAACATGTATGTTTCAGACTTCCATACAAAAGTGAAAAGACATGTGGCTGTTTTAAAACTTAGAACAATTGATAGCTTTGATTAGTATGCAGAGGGGTTGCACTATGGCAGTTCCTAACCACTTCTTCCAAATCATTTTTCAAAATGTGCTCAACCTTAATGGGCAAACCCTTTAAATAATACTCCAAAACAACATTAGTTGACTTCATTAGGATATTGTAGATGTTGAAGTGGTAGTTAAGGATTGTTTAATTAAAACAGTTTGTCAGTGTTTTAATTAGGGTCATACTTATTTTCATATTGAAAATTCAATATTCTTTGAGTCTAATTATTTACCTGTTTGTAATCAATTTTTGTAATCAATTTTTCAAAAAAGCAACATTTCTATTAATTACATTGCAGGATATTTTTTCCCACCAAAGTCTGAATAGTCCATAAAAATGTTATTTGCCACAGTCATGTACTAAATGATATTACGTCATTTCTTTGTTTCTGTACTTAAAATCCATATGACATTCCATTCCTTATAAAGAGAGGCAGCCACCAATCTGAAAAGAATAATAGATAGAATTCTTTATTGGCCAAGTGTGATTTGACACACAAGGAATTTGTCTTGGTACAAATGCTCTCAGTGTACATAAAAGAAAGGATACATTCATCAAGAATCAAGAATAATCAGGTACAACACTTAATAATAGTCATAGGGTACAGTAAGCAATCAAATCATACTAGGAAACAGTCAATATAAAACATTAGGATGCAAGCGACAGAGTTAGTCATACAGTCACAAGTGGGAGGGGATGGGTGATAAAGAGTGATGAGAAGAGTAATAGTAGTGCAGACTTTGTAAATAGTTGGATAGAGTTGAGAGAATTATTTGTTTAGCAGAGTGGTGGCATTTGCGAAAAAACTGTTCTTGTGTCTAGTTGTTTGGTGTGCAGTGCTCTATAGCATTGTTTTGAGGAAAGGAGTTGAAACAGTTTATGTCAAGGATTGTGAGGGGTTGGTAAATATTTTCACAGCCCTCTTTTAGACTCATGCAGTATATAGGTCCTCAATTGAAGGCAATTTGGTAGTAATTGTTTTTTTCTGCAGTCCTAATTACTCTCTGAATTCTGTGTCTGTCTTGTTGAGTTGCAAGACCAAACCAGACTGTTATAGAGGTGCAGATGACAGACTCAATAATTCCTCTGTAGAACTGTATCAGCAGCTCCTTGGGCAGTTTGAGCTTTCTGAGTTGGTACAGAAGAACATTCTTTGTTGTGCTTTTTTGATGACTTTTTTGATGTTAGGTATCCATTTTGGGTCTTGTGATATGATAGAACCTAGAAATTTAAAGGCCTCTACTGTTGATACTGTCTTGTATTGTAAGAGGTGGTAGTATCGGAGGGTTTCTCCTAAAGTCTACCTCCATTTCTACAGTTTTGAGTGTGTTCAGTTCCAGATTGTTCCGGTTACACCACGAGGCAAGTTGTATAACCTCCTGTCTGTATGCAGATTCGTTGTTGTCTCGAATGAGACTAATCACTGTTGTATCATCTGCAAACTTCAGTATTTTAATAGATGGATCATTTGAGATGCAGTCATTGGTTTTTAGGGTGAAGAGAAGTGGAGAAAGCACACAGCTTTGGTGGGCCCTGTGCTAATTGTACAGGTATCAGATGTGATTCTGCCTAGTTTCACCTGCTACTTCCTGTCTGTTAGGAAAATATCAATATTTTTTAAAAAATTCTATCATGTATAGAATTAGAAAAAAATAACTTTAATATAATAAAATAGTACATAGGAAAATGTATCCATAAAAAGAAACAAAGATAATTAAGTATATAAAAATCCCTACCAGAACAAAAACAAACATTGAAACAAAACATCACTCAAAAACTATTATAGGAAGGAATATCTGTTATATAATGTCTGAAAGTAGATAAGGAAGAGGGAAACAAAATTACTTTAATTTTTCATTTTTGACAAAAGTATGTATCAACACTTGTATTTCAAAAATGTTAGACTGTTTTCTGCCATGTTGTTCTTTCATCAAAAATACAAGAAAAACTTGGGGAATTTTTGAGGATTATAGAAATGTGTGCCCAGAATATATTAATCAAAACTGTGTACCTAATTACATTATTATGTATAATAATTATTGCATTATTATTATGAACCATGGTGGCACAATGGTTAGAATGCAGTAATGCAGGCTATTTCTGCTGCTTGCTGGCTGCCTGCAGTTTGGCAGTTTTACCCTCACTAGTTCAAGGTTGACTCAGCCTTCTATCCTTCTGAGGTGGATAAAATGAAGACCCAGATTGTTGGGAGCAATATGCTGACTCTGTAAACTGCTTAGAGAGGGCTATACAGCACTGTGAAGTGGTATATAAGTCTAAATATTATTGATATTATTATTTAGTATATGATGAAAATAGGACAGAAGAAAAATAAGACACAATCCATGTAATTATATACAACTTCTATTGGGATATGGCAGTGACCTCATAACTGAATGGCAATGCAGCCATACTGCTCTTCTGGGCCTCACAGCCATGACAAACAGAAGTACATAAAAGCAAACCAGATAGTATACCATCTTTTCAAGCAGTTGGGAGACAGGCTTTTCCCTCAGCCTTCTTACAATAATGTTTTCTTATGCAGATCTTTTAACTTAGATGGAGTCTTAAATTCTGAATACTGATGCATGCAATCTACAAAAAAAGTTATATTTATTATAACACATAGCTCTGTTCCATTTTGAATCCAACTACTGACAGAAACAATAATTTTGCCTACTGATTCAAGTAAAATGACAAACAAAGAATTACAAGCCCTGCCAGTGCCTGGCTCTTGTTCTGTGATCTTTCTGCCAATAGTATAATCCCAAGAAATGGCATAATTATGCTGAAAATATACACATTCCAGGCAGGACTATCTTTGCTTTCTTTTTTGTCAGATATTTTCTGCTATTGTATTAAAAGCTGTGTGCCTGCTGATAAAATAAACAGATAAATGACATGTTCATGTTGGAAAGTCTCCCGTGGCTGCTGCTGCTGGCAGTTGCTTATTTATTGATTAAATTGCACTCTACTCTCTAACCTTATAGCTAGGTAAGAACATGCTGGTGGGAATTTTTATCTGACCACATTTTAATAAAGAGCAGAATCAAAGAAAAGAATGTACTGGCTCCTTACTCATTCCATTTTTATGTTGTATTATTCTGGTTATGAAGTCAAACATTAAAGAACCTTTGCTAGAATTGGGTATGTCTAGTTTAATGAAAAGAAGGACTAGGGGTGATATGAAAGCAGTGTTTCAATGTCTAAGGGGCTGCCACAAAGAAGAGGGAGTCAAGCTATCCTCTAAACCACCCGAGGGCAGGACAAGAAGCAATGGGTAGAAACTAATCAAGGAGAGAAGCAACCTAGAGCAAGGGTCTTCTTGTGGACTTCAACTCTCAGAATTCCTGAGCAAACATGACTGGAGGAGGAATTCTGGGAGTTGAAGTCCACAAGTCTTAAAGCTGTCAAGTTTGAAGACCCTTATCCTGGAGCTAAGGAGAAATTTCCTGACAGTTAGAACCATTAATCAATGGAACAACTTGCCTCCAGAAGTTGTGATTGCTCCAACATTGGAAGTTTTTAAGAAGAGATTGCACAACTAATTATCAGAAATGGTATAGCATTTCCTGGTTGACCTGTGACTTGGACTAGAGGACCTCCAATGTCCCTTCCAACTCTGTTATTCTGTTATTTCTCCTTTACAGTTTTAAGAAAATAGGGTATCTATATTGATGTATGTCAATGACATGGAAATTATGTCAGTGATCAAGAGTGAACTTGTAAAAAAACACTCCTTACAGTGGCTGGCTATGGTGAGAGGAAAAATATGAGGATCAAATATGAGAAAATATAAAGTGTAGGCCTTTGGTTCAGCAAAACCATTCATTCAAGGTTAATTAATGCCAAGTAAATAGAGCAAGTTTTCCTCTTTAAATATTTTGGTGTGGTTAAAAGTTAATTAATGCTCACTGGATATTACACCAAAAGGGAATCTACACCAAAAGAGAATCAATTAACTGCCACTGTTTTCAAAACATTCCAGGGCAAATAGTTTTACAGATTTTGTATGGTAAAAATGTTAGGGTTGGAATGATAATTAAGTTATCTCATTAAAAGTAGTCCAGAATTACTTTATAATGTGATTTAGACCTCCCCCCCCCCTTTTTTTTTTTACACTTCCAAACTATATCCTCAGTCTACTTTGAAAGCAAATTCTACAAAGTTCTCGTAGAACAGCATTTTTGCCATTAAGGTCATGAGCAGATAGAAGATATCAAATAAGATGTTCTATACTATATTTTATGGTGTTGTGATGATCTGGGCTGGGCATGGAAGTGACACAACCTAAACAAAGGCTTAATTCTCTTTTATTACTCCAACCTCTCCCCCAAATCCCCATAGTTCACTGCAAATTCAAGAGCAGAGCTCTAAACACAGAGACACATTTCCAATAGTTTTTGGCTGCTATATGTCCAGAGGAGCAGCACAGTCCTGGGAGCAAAAGCAGTACAGAAAACCTCATGATGGGGTGTCTTTGTCACTCAAAAAGTTCACTGGGGCTGCAGCAAAAACCCAGAGCAGAGTGGTATTACTAGGTTCCTGAACACAGCCAGGCTAAGGAAGGTAAGGCAAATTGAAGCAAAGCAAGGCAAAGCATGTTAGCAAGATGTCGATATTTGCAAGTATGGCTGGAAGAATGCAACACTTGTTCCCCCAAAATGTCCCTTCCCACAATGTTTCCTTAAATCCTATTCCCCAGGTAAGCCTGGTGATGTGGGGTAGGGTGCTCGCCTCCTGAATTTCTGGGTTGCCCTGAGATGTCTCCTCTCCATTCTCCATTCTTGGGGATTAGACAAGGGAGGCAGTTACTCTTCTCCAGAGCTCCATTGCTCCTCTGCTCTGCTTCCTATCTTTTCCATCTCCTCCCCATTTGCTTGGTTGTCCTGCACCTTTTCTTTCTCTTTGAAAACACTTCTTAGGCCCAAGGGACTCAGGCTGCCTCATCCTGCTCCTCCAGTCACTGCTCCAAGGCCAGAGAGGTTGTACCATCTTCCTCTGTTGTATCCAGCTCCATATCCTCCTTCTCCTCGCACCTAGCCTCTGATGGGGCCATGACAGATGTACTTAAGATAAACACATTGCACCAGAATATATACAGAATATTGTAATGTATGTAATGAGCATGTAATGTATGTAATGACATGGTAGCCTAGTGGTGAAGACCCTCACTTTCCATTAGAAGATTGAGAATTCAGTCCTAGGTAGTGGCCGATTTTCTTCTCTCAAGGCACAAAGAGAAAATATTTGCTGTGAATTCAGCATAGGCATCAGGAACGGCATCTACCAGTAAATGCTCAGCTCCTTCCACTTGCCCCAACTGTACCCAAATTAAGGGATTATAGAGTCATAAAAAGAAAAAATTAAAATGTATATAATGTACCATTATGCTAGTCATTCTTATTTTGTTATCTTATTACACAAGCACAATTCTTCATTGGCCAGTGTGTAGTTTTACAGTTAATCTTACCAGAAATTTCGATTCAGACAATTTTTTTTTGCTTTGTCAAATGTATTATTACCACACTATAACCTGTTTTTGGTAGCCTAAAATATTAAAAAGGAATAATTTGAATTTTCCCAGGGCAGATGGCTATTACTTCAAGGAAGAACCTATGACTATTCCTAACACTAGTAGTGAAAATATGTGGCTGTTAACGATAAAGTCATTGCTTAGAGCAGCTAGTCATTTTGTCCCCAGAAACACATTATAATGCAAATGCACATCTTAATGCAGAAATGGTTCACATTCATATTAGCAGGTGCAGGAACCTAATTCAACTGAATTATGTCACAAGTAGCTAAATGTCATTTCTTTGAAATCACTCTGCCAATCAAAAAAAGTGAAATAATTTTGTTGGCTTCTGATTAGCTCACTCTTTAATCAAGGGGTAAAAAATAATAACAGTGGTTTTCTATCATCTTTAATCATTTTGGCAATAAATAAATAAATCTGAGATTCAATAGAGTTAAACATGAGGTGGTACAACAGATTACACAATACCATTCAAAAGGGGGGCAATCCAATTGGTTATTACCACCATCTTTAGTTTAAGGGCTTGTACTTAAAAAGGTGGCCAGGCTGTATCCTTCCATCATCCCTGTTCCATTTGTAATTGAGTGCAGTAGGTAGAGTTCAGGTTTTGTAATCTGGTTGTTTTCAGATCAGCAAGAAAGCTGGTTGATGCCAGAACTGCTGAAAGAGAGGGAGAGATGGTGTTCAAAACTGAAAGCAGGAGGGAACTAAGTAAAAGGGGGCATTATTTACACTCATGCCAAAGAACAACAGTCAGATTTTGGCAGTTTCTCTGTTGAATATTATTACTATGAAAGCAAACCAGACCTTCTTAATATTCTAGGATTTTTATTTTTCTCTGTATTTTTTTGTACTGATGAGTTTATTGAGTTCAACAATACTTAATCCAAAATATGAGTGCATAGGATTACAGGCTTTCTCCTCCTCCACCTCCCCCTCCTCCTCCCCCTCCCCCCCTCCTCCTCCTCCTCCTCCTCCTCCTCCTCCTCCTCCTCCTCCTCCTCCTCCTCCTCCTCCTCTTCTTCTTCTTCTTCTTCTTCTTCTTCTTCTTCTTCTTCTTCTTCTTCTTCTTCTTCTTCTTCTTCTTCTTCTTCTTCTTCTTCTTCTTCTTCTTCTTCTTCTTCTTCTTTAATGGGTTTGAAGAATAAATGTTAAATTTGCCAACTGAGGTTAAAGAAAATGGTCTCTTTCTGTCAACTAACATGCCAAACTGACATGTCACAGTAATAATAAAAGAGTTTAGTATATCAGAAATTACTATGCTACAGACTGATAAGGAACGAAAGAATGGTACATCATAAACCAAGGTTCAGCAAGTTTCAAGATATTGTTTTTCACTATAATGTCCATGTCTTGTACCAGATACAAAATAAATAATACATAGAATTAAGGAATTCTGGAATAACATTACTGTAATTGAAATTTTATACAGTCAAGCACTATTGTATAGTCACACAATTAAACACTCCATCCCTTATATTTTTTATTCATATTTTCAATGAAGAATAACTATAGTTGTATTTATATTTTATACCTCCCTATGGTCTCCACTCTTAAAACCTTTTGTACCAAAAATTAATTCAAAGTCATTTTATATCACTTGAATTATTTTATTTACCTCCTGCAATAATAACATTTCATAAATCAGCTGGTCAGGTATGATTTTCAACAGAAATATTTGAATGCTAAAGTGCTAGAGGCAAATGAGTCTCCATTTTCATTTCCATTTCTGAGATATTTATCATGTTTCATATCCAAGGAATGCAAGCTGAGATAGCAGCCGACTAATGCAAATTAATGGAGTGACCAGGTAGCAGCTCTCACTAGCTAACTGAGGATGCTTGCAGAAAAACAAGATGGAAGTAAAGAGTAAATTTTGTCTCATTAATGCAGGAAGGCTATTGTGGATTACTTGGTAGTTTTCTGTGAATCTCTAATGGTCTGTAGAAGTTTGAAAATTGTTGCTCTAAGTACGTACATAATAAGCCTGAGTGAAATATCCAGCACTCTAGAAAGAATTGCATTCTTCTTATTAAAATGAAGGTTGTTCCTATCATCTGAGAGATTCTTCTGATTGATAGAACTGCAGAGTAAGGTACAAGAAAGGAACAAGGTCTACTTTCCTTTATAAGCCAATGGTTCTTATTCCTCCACAAAGCTGATCTAAACAAGGGGATGCATCACTTGAGAATTTAGTGAAGGGAACACTTATTATAAAATTTTGTAGAATCATGCTTAGTCCATGAAATTAGTGACAGGAGTCGAGTTTACAACTTTGTGACTCAAATTCAAAATGTACTTCTCATTTTTCTTTTAGACTCTTCTATATCCTTTAAAGAACACATTTAGTTGTGGTTACTGTTAGAAACATAGGAATCAGAAATTCTGTACAGTACATCACCTAGAAAATAACTAGTATGTCTTGGATCTATTTTTTGCCTAGCATAATACCATATGATGAAGAATGGTACTTGTATGACTCTAGTCATGACATCATGATTAACTTAATCAATTGTCATTGTTGATTATCTCTGCAATCCTGTGCTGTTATTCCATTGTGTGCCAAACTTCTTTCTTTTCCTCTTTTTCCTTCCATTATTTTGACAATTAAAATGTATGAATAACAAAAAATAATGTATAACTAAAATTTTAGAAAAGTATGTAGAACATATGCATGCATATGTATGTGCCTGCATATACACATACACAACATATGTATATAGATTGTTACCTAATCTTTTGAATATCTGAAATAGGACAACTTTTTTTCAGTTGAAGCAGATACTTCTAAATATTTTATTAGTAATGAATAGTTCTGTTCAGTCAGGAAATCCCAGCAGATTAGATGAAATTGTTGCCTACAATACATTAAATTAAAAGAAATTTTGGGGTGTCAATCATGATTTCAAATTAGGTAGAGAAGCATATTGACATTTAAAGTTTTTATAATGGACTTGTTCAACAAAGGTTTCTGTTGTTTGCTATGCCTCATTAAACAGCTCACTTTGTACTTTGTTGGTCTCATTTCAGCTCATCATTTCCTAGAAAACTTTACTTCAAACTATTCAGAATTTCATGCTCATTTAGATGTAATAAGACTATTTCCATAAGTAAATTATAGCATTAGTGGAGATTCTTTAGAAAACATTTTTCAAATGCCAAACTTTCATTGGGAGAATTATGAATGGTGGAGTGGAAATGCCATTCAAGTTTAGTTCTCACTGTCAGCCAGACTGCAGTTCACCATCATTTGAACTCAGACAGTAATTCATGCAGACCTGTTCTGGGTCACCCCGGTGGCAATAGCTTTCTGATTGTTCTTCCCTTTGGATCAGAGTCAGCAATAGGCATTAAATTAGTACAGTGACACCAAGAGAGAGAGCTCGGTCTGAGTGGTCCAGATTGTGTTGAACAGCATACTAGATTACCTTGACCTCCAGGGCTTGGTAAAGATGTGGGGACTCCCTGAGTTGCATGTTTAAATTCGCATAACATGGGAGCTACAGCCTGAACTAAATAGAATCATTCCTGTTTTATTTTCACTCTTTAAAACATATGGGAAGGTAGACCAGGAAGGATATTTTTGTTGAGCCTGAGCTGATTGTATCTCACTGTAATTCTGAGGCTATGCTTTTTTGAAAGTGTAACAATATTAGGAAATGATCCACACTTGGTAAAATTTATTTTCTGTAAGAAAAAAGTGAAAAATATCATAATATCAGGTGATCAACTGTTCACCTGCTAAATGATAGATTCAACCCATAGAAACAAATAACCTGGAGCCAGGTTACCAAAAGGACTTATCTCAACTTTAAACTAAACTTTAAAGCCCTACCCCAACAAGTTGTTATATTAGATAACCCTGAGCCATTCTACCAGTGGAATATCTTTTGTAGAAAGGAATGCTACCATCTTTCTTTCAGTCTTTTCATCACCAAATGAAAAGTCTCTTCTGCCCTGGTCATATTATACAGAACGTCATATCTCATACTGGACACTGCAGTTTAGAAACAACATTGATAAATCAGAGTGTGCCTGGAGGAAACAACAAAGATGATAAGCTGTCTTAAAAAAGGAACCAAAAAAGACGAATAGTTGGTATGATTACCCTGGAGAAGTGACTGCAGAGAGACATTAAACCCTTTTCTGAAGAGTTATCATATAGAATGTGAATTAGACACATTCAGTTTTACTTTAAAACAGGGGTCCCCAAAGTTGGCAATTTTAAGACTTGTGGACTTCAACTTCTAGAATTGGGACTTGAAGTCCACAAGTCTTAAAGTTGCCAAATTTGGAGACCTCTGCTCTAAAAGTTAGGAGACATGTCTATAATATTTATCATATTCAGCCATTCAGCCAAAAATAGTTATATATTTTACTATTTCCCTTAGGCAAACTCTAGAATTTCTTAATTACTGGGCAGATATTTTTCTAACTAACTAACTGAATATTCAATAGTATTTCTTTCTTGAAAGAAAGATTTATTTCTGATTTAAATACTGTGTAATTAGTTAATAAGGTGGCTTTCTAAACAAACAATATTTGGGAGTAAATTGCCAACATATTGAAATATAAAAAATGCATATCACTGGATTTTTAGTTATGGGTGTATCAGTTAAAGATGCTGCTGTCATAAAAAAAAAATCCCAAAGTGAAGGAAACATAGAAATAGGCTTATGAACAAAGAAAAAACAAAACAAAATAAAATTATCACATTCTCTATATTTTTTATTACTTACCTGATTCTTTATGTGTATGTGTGTGTGTGTGTGTTGTGTTTGTATAATCTTAAAATGTTCAGTTAAAAATAAGAAGGCAACAATTCAGCTAACTAAAATCCTTATTATAGAAATCCAAAGGGCCTGCCAAATTAAATGTATGGATTAGAAAAGAGAGAAGAGGGGGGGGAGAAGAGAGAGGAGAGGAGCTACTTTTTGAAATACCTAACTCATTCTACAATGTCATTTTTTTTCTATTGTTCTACATCAGGGCTGTAAAACTCCCAGCCCATGGGCCAGATGCATCATGCACTGGCCACACCCACGCCTGGTTTAGCGAAAGGGAAAAAGTCCTGAAAAGCCACATAATGCCACTTTTTTTGACATGAGTTTAACACCCCTGCTCTACATGATAGGAAGTCCATGTTTGACATTACCTGGTACCAAAGATGGCAGAGAAAGAAGTTATTTGTCCCCACTCTCTCTACTATATGTGCAATAACTGAAGCTTGTGAAGTTCAAGCTGGTTCTACTTAGAGCAGAGATCACTGTATAAAATCTAAGCAGATGCACTCCATTCTTAACAATGGGATAAGAATGGCTAAGATCACAGGGCAGAAGGAAAAAGCTGCAGGTAGATTAAATAATTGGATCTGTCATATATAGATAATTCTCACATGGAATCAGAGTCTTTGTCATTGAGCAAAGTGGTTGTTGAGTGAGATACTCTTATGACTGCTTCACTCAACGATTGCAGTTCCAACGTTCCTCCTTGTGGTTGTTAAATGATCACATGGGTCATTAAACGGAGTCCATCTCTGTTCCTGTGGAATGATTTGGAGTTCTTTGCGTGCTTCAATTTCAGCAGGTGAAATCTAAGCAGGCATGAAGCAGTAGAATTTTCTTTCATCCTGTCAACAGAGACAAAAGGGAGTCCTGTCAGCAGGCAGTAGCAGTTTGCAACTTTACCTGATGGTTTTTCAATGATTTTCTAGGGAAGTCAGCAGATAAGACTGCAACATCGAGGGGTACGGGACAAGCAGTCTTATGTACAAGCATGCTGCCAAGCACGCAGATCATGATCACATGACTGAATGGGTGGGACGTGGGGGTGACATTTTGCAACAATTAGAATTAATTTACGGGTTGTAAAGTATGCTTTCCAAGAATTTTGTAATTTTTAGTGACCAGTCGTTAAGCAAGGATGACCTGTGTAAGATTTGATTTCTGTGTTTTGCAACATACCACTAATGTATAGTTGAAAATCCTGAGCTATTAAGCTTATTTTTATGTTTGATATTCCTGTTAGATAAAGATTCTACAATAAGATACAAGTTGCCACATTTACATTTCTAGCATTTAAAATACTAGGCCATTTAGCTAATATATAGAGGAGAAGGAGAAATATAAACAATGCAACATTATTTTTCTCCTTCTGCTTTTTTAGTCTAAACAATTTAAGACCTGGTTTATTAAAATAAAGGCTATATCCATATATTTGTGTTATTCTTTAATATCCTCTCTATTTCTAGTATAATAAACTATGCAAAAATTTTCCATAAATCTTATTTTCTTATTCTATACAGTACATGGTCCCAATATTTATGAAATTAATTTTAACTTATAGCCCCTATTGTTTGTTACTTTTTCACTCTATATAAAATTATATATACTTTTCTATATATATATAAAATTAATCACACACACACATACACATAGAAACAAAAACATACAAATATGGAAGCACTTGAACAATTATTTTGAGATTTATGATGTTTATGACTGGATTCAGGACCTATGTAATTTATTCATTTTTGAAGATGCAATATTTCCTTTTAATGGTAAAATGATATGTTTCACTTTGGCATAGATTTCCTGATGTTCTAAAACTTTATAAGTCTTATTTTCCTGTAAACCTGTAAATTTTATATTTTGTCCAATGCTTGATATGAGATTGGGTTTTTTTGTTTTCTTTCTGTCTTATTATTTTTAATTATGTTTTTCTTTACTTTTGTTTATAATTTCTTTTTCCTAATATTTTGTAGTTATGTTTCTTTTTGTACTTTTCTGTTTTTCTCTTCTTCCATCCCTAGTTTTTCTACTGATGGAGTGTCAATGAAGACTGATAGAATTGGGTTGATTCAAACTTGTCAGGGTGTAGGAGGTCTATTTAAGGAAATGAGATCCAGTGGCCCAGAAGAAAATAAAGGAAACTCTGTACAGATGACTTTTACAGAAACAGCCATTGTTATGGGTGCTTTTGTAAGGAAGGAGTGAGAATTGATTTACTAAATCAACACTGCTTTTGAAATGCATTGTCTCTTTAAGGAGACAGTTCAGTATGTTGTGTAGAACCTTAGAAGCAAACTTCACAGAGAATCCATTAGTGAATTCTTGTTCTTTTGGTATTTTCTGTATATCTTGTAGGTTATTGTTTTTTCTAATCAAGGAGTAAAAATATTTCGTGCTTGTTCAAATCTTTTTCTTTTTAATGTCCGAGGAGAGTGCCACTCCCAGTTATTCGAATTCTTGGAAAAAGGCTTTTTGAAATTAGATGAATTAGATAAAAGATGAAGGCTGATTCCCCCTGGTTTTTGGAGGGACAAGTCTTTGAACTCAGGAGCAGGCAAGATAAGGGCTTGAAGATGTCCACAGATATCAGAACGCAGACTGGGAAGGATGCCAAACTCAGAGAGGAATGACAGACTAGAGATATTTCCACGCTTTATTTCCAGCACTGGCCCATATGCATGTCCATCCTTTTAACCAGTTCTCACAGCTGCAGCCCATGAAGAAGATCAAGGACCTTTCCTCCCCCATAGACCACATCATTCACATCTCTCCCTTATCTTCTCCTCCCTTCATGCCCTAGGATGGAGAGGGGATGGGCCTGGGTCTTTCTCTGACTGCACAGCCTCCTCCACAACCTCCGGAGCCACATTTCCACTACCTTGTTGGCTGTTCCTTCTTTCCATCGGAGTCAGACTTCAACAGGGACATGACACTGCTTATAGATTGCTGTCTTTTGAAAACTGTAAATCATGGATATAGTTTCCATAGATGAAAATCCTTCCTGTATAAATATAGGTAGTCTTCGAGTTACAACAGTTCATTTACCAACAGTTTGAAGTTACAATGGCACTGAAAGAAGTGACATGACCATTTTTCACTTATGACCATTGCAGCATCTCCATGGTCACGATTTACATTCAGATGCTTGACAACTGGTTCATATTTAATGCCCTTAAATATTTAAGCAGTTGCAATGTCCTAGGGTCATATGATCTTTTTTTGCGAACTTCTGGCAAGCAAAATCAATGGGGAAGCCAGATTCAGTTAACAACTGTGTGGCTAATTTAACAACTATAGTGATTCACTTAACAAATGTGGCAAGAAAAGTCAAAAAATTGGGCAAAACTCACTTAGACAATTTCTCACTTAGCAACATAAATTTGGGGCTCAATTGTGGTTGTAAATCGAGGATGACCCTTTAGGCGGGGGATCTTCAGGAGTAAGAAAATTCTGGAAGAAAGACAATAGGAAATCCAATGGGATAGGCCCAACATGGGTTGCTTAGAATGGAATTTCTCCTCACAAAGCTGGGTATCCAAGCTTGAATACACTATGAATCTTGCAGTGGTGGCCTTGTAGAAAAGGTAAGTGATTTTTCTCTGTGATATAATTTTACTCTAGCAGGAAAAAAAGAAGTTACAGGGAAGCCATCTATATTAATAAAAAAGAAAGTGATAGTTACAAATAGCCAAAGGTCTATTCTCTGAAACGTTTTTTGTTCTTCTCCATGTGGTGTAGACCTGAGCAATTTGGAATCTTACATCTTTAGAGCATCCATGAAAAAAAAAAGGAATGAATAATATTTAAAATGACTCTCCTTTAAATGTAGCAATTTCACTTACTGTCTTTAAAATAGCCTCTTAATTTACTTTAATTTTTTGTTTTGGTTTGAACAAAATCAAGATGTTATAGTTTGTGTATTTATGTGAACTGCCTTAGTAGAATTTAAGCAGAAAAGCCAGCGTAGAAGAATAAATTAGAAGAAGTGAGAAATAAAACTTTGCTTCATAAAATTTCCATAGTTCAAAATCTGCATAGCTTACTCCAATTAATTTTGCATGTTTAGGGCCGGAATGGTGAATTAGCATTAAAACAGATTTTCATTTAATTCGGACTTCTTATGTTCAAACTTACTTTGAAAACAGCAGGAGGGAACTGTGTCATTAGGACTGTCTGGATCTGAATTTCCTCACCATGCTCTTTCTGTTTTTTTTTAGGACTTTAAATCTGGAAGAAAGTGGAACTGGTATTTCAAATTAGCCACAAAGTTGATATGACTTTAAATTTTCAGTAAGTAGCCAGAATTCTATAAGGAAAGCTTTTACAGAGGGAAAATTATTTCCATATTACAAAACTTGGATTGGAATCAATAAACAAAGACATTTGATTTGCTTTCTGCTAATTAAAAAAAAGACAGGGCACTTTCTTAGGTTACAGGATGAAGCCTAAAAGATGCCTCATAGTTTTATTCATTTCTTCTAAATACTCTCTCCCTCATTCAAATCTCTCTCACATGCATGCACATCACACGCACACATGCTCTCTCTTTATCTCACACACAGACACACATTTGATCATTGCTTTGTAATGTTTTCCTTTATTCCTCATCTGTTAAAAGCACTGGGTGGTATAAATGTTTTTTTTTTTTTCAGATTAATAGCAAAAGGATAAGATGGCCAATGCATGCTTTCATTGAAATATTTCAAGGATTGTTTATACAGTACTGATGAAATCAAGGAAAGCAGTTTCTTCAGCCCTGCACTCCTAAGAGTTATTTACAATGATGCGAGTGGATTTTGACAGTTGTTATTTGGCAAGTCAGAGGACTGGTTTGAGCTTCTCATTAGCACTGCATCTTTCACCACAACTTCTAAAGCCACCCTTCCCCCCACCCCTGAAAAAGGTGAATGAGGAGCTATTGCAAAGTTTTTCAAATTAATTTCCAGAAAGTAACATGCTCATCTTCTTTAAGAAAGGCCCTTTCATTAGGAGCACTGTCAAGGATAGCTGTAACTATGCAGTTAGAATGCACAATCGATAGAGTGCAACTGGAGAACAGAATGGTAACATTTAGAAAATCATTCGCAGCTGCTTTGTATTTTCCCCCATCAATCAGATATGTTACCCAGAAATATTTCCAAATGTTGCTCATTCCTTTCCATATTCTCTCCTGAGTGAATTTTGACCTTAAACTGCTCTATAACCCTGTTGCCCCTCTACATAAAAAAATAAAAAGGTAAATATTTCCCTGTCCAGTCATGTCCGACTCTAGGGCATGGTACTCATTTCCATTTCTTGGCTGAGGGAGTCAGCATTTTCCAAAGACATTTTCTGTGGTCATGTGGCCAGCATGGCTGTACATCAGAGGTGCACAGAATGCTGTTAGTTTTCCATCAAAGTGGTATGTATTTATCTACTCGCATTTGCATGCTTTCAAACCACTAGGTGGGCAGGAGCTGAGGCAAGTAAAGTCACCCCTGTTGTACAGCACTCAGGTCTCAAACTGGGCTGCCAGATTTTCAGCTGACAAGTGTTTTTAACCACTGAGCCATAAATAGTAATATCAGATAATAAATAATATCAATAATAATATCAGAATTTGCAGACAGAAGTCTGCTAACTTCCACCATTGCCAGTTCCTTTGGTTGAAACTATGAAGTGCCATTCTGGATGTGAAGAGGAAGTGTCCTATCATTTTTACTGGTGTATTTCTTGGCGGATATAACACAGAGAGAAGTCAGGGAGTGAACAAGATGATTAGCAGAAACTATAGAAGCACACAGAGGAATAATTTAAGATGTTAACTGTTTAAAGTGTGGGGGCTTTGGTTGTATGGCTTTTTACTAGCAGTACTAAGAAAACAAACACCTGCTTGATTATATGTTTGGTATTTAAATGGAAGTTATTCAAATGGAAAGCTGCTAATGAGATGGGGAAGCATTATATTGTTATCTGCATCTAATTAAGGAAAGGTTAGAGCAGACGACTGCTTGCTATTTTTTTTTTTTTTTGTGCATACTTTAACATTTTTAGCTCAGAATATATAAGTAATGCAAGCCAGTCTGATGCAGTGGTGAAGACATCAGGCTAGAATGTGGGAGAATATGAGTTCTAGTTCAACATTAAGCACAAAGCCAGCTTAGTGACCTTCAATCTTCCTCAGCACTAGGAAGGAGGCAATATCTAACCACTTCTAGAAAACCAACTAAAAGGGGGGAAAGGGAGAGGAAAAGAGAGCGCGAAAAAAAATTAGTAATGGAGCATATTACATTTTTCAACACCTGGGTTAAAGAAAGATTGCTTCTGACTTTTAAATAGGCTATAAATAACAGAATTGTGCAGATTTTTAAAAGCATAATCAAATGTGTATACCTGATAAATATTGCATAACTTATTATTCAGTTTGTCTTAAAGCTCCTTAGAATAGAATAGAATAGAATAGAATAGAATAGAATAGAATAGAATAGAATAGAATAGAATAGAAT
>NW_020769312.1:6245980-6277669 GCF_900518735.1 Pseudonaja textilis | reverse complement strand
ATAGAATAGAATAGAATAGAATAGAATAGAATAGAATAGAATAGAATGAGCTGGACCCCCCTATACTATTTTAGATATGTGGCTATCTAGACTCTTCTTAAAAACATTCAGTGATGGAGAACCCACAATTTCTGCAGGGAAGTTGTTCCCCTGGTTAATTGTCCTCACAGTTAGGAAGTTTCTCCTTAATTCCAGGTTGCTTCTGTCTTTGATTAGTTTCAAACCATTGTTCCTTGTCCTGCCCTCTGGTGCTTTGGAGAATAATTTGACCCCCTCTTCTTTGTGGCAGCCTCTCAAATACTGGAATACCATAGAGCTATGTATGTTTTTGCATTTACAAATTCATCTATGAAAACCCCTTTTCAAAACTGTTGATAGAATTGTCTTCAAATAGTTCTAATTTTTATCCTAAGCAGAGGAAGACAAATGTCAGTATTATTGTTCTTGCTTAAAGTGATTCCTATAGCTAATTTCACTATCGTTTTGAAGGAACAGCATTTTATATTTGTATTTTATTCCGAAATCTTCCAATACTAAGAAAGCAGTTAATCATTTTACATGCCATATTCCAGATCAGGAAGGAAGGGAGAAAAACAGAAGAAGAGAAAAGGAGGAGGATGAGATTGTGGTCATCTAATGTAAATTTCAGTTTTACTTCATGCATTTCCTAAGCCATGATTTATTTTACTGACTATGCTAAAATGGATTGGGTTCTCCAGCTAAGGTAACTATATATAAATCATGTTTAAAGGCCATATTTGAATAACAGAATCTTTAACTCAATTTGACATCTTCTTGTGAACAGTGGTAAGGAGATATCAATCTCTATTTAAATATCGGGGTCGGGGGGGGGGGAATCTGCTGTTATATACAAATGTCGTTGATCTTTCAGAAGCTGTTCTTTTACAAAGATATCCTGATTATTTCATAGATTCTTGAAATAGCTAATGGTTTGCAAAATGTTGCATACTTTATGGTGCTACCAAGCATGTAATCTGTAAAAAGGGTCAAACTGACCAGTATCATATCTATATACCATGTCTCATCATTATGTTTAGTACCTGCAGTCTTACAAGTCTGGAAATATATTAGGTTGAAAATTGTTATTGCAAATTACATCATTATAATTGGATAAAATAATCTGAAAGCAAGGTTTTTATATATGTATATAAGTTCAAGGCTTCTTAGCTAGAATCCCCTATTACTTTTGAAGTAACTGTCTTTACTATTTGATAATACAACTTTTTACCAGTATTTTGGTACATAATTATCCAAACTGTTTTTGAAGCTTCCTATAGTTTTTTTCCAAAGTAGTCATATCATAATGTGATCTATGACTATCCACTTTATTTTTTGTAACAGATATGAAATGTGAGTAAGTAATATGCAACTAGATTAGCTGGCCAAACCCTTTTGGATTTCTTGGTTGTAAGTAATTGTTATTAACAATCTAACCTTTGTACCCTTTAGCTATCAAAAAGGAAGAGAGAGAGAGAGAGAGAGAGAGAGAGAGAGAGAGAGAGAGAGAGAGAGAGAGAAATTTGTTTACACATCGTCATTTTGGTAGATAGCTTTTCCACAGAAGCTCAGTACTTTTAGAGCTGCAAATATTTTCACGAAACTAGTCAAGTTATGCCATGCTGTAATAAATGACTTTTCAAATAACCTTAAGTGCCATTGTTTGAACATGGAAAATCCACCTACATTTTGTCCAATTGGTCTATACTGGATATCTGTTTTGACTCATTTTCTAAAGCACTGTTTGAATGTTGGCTTGACCCACTACTAATTTTTGTAATTGGGGCAATAGTTCATGTGGCTAGTTTAGAAAGAGTAAACATGATGTGATGTGCATATGAGCAAAATTAAGAATTAATTCATTAAGTATTCCATCAAAATGTGTTGGAAAGAACAGTCCCAAACACTTTGACATTTTCTAAGGCTGCAATTGATTATTCACTGTTGGTTTGTCACCGCCATATATTTTGATTTTTGCAAAGCAAATGAGATGTGAACTGTTAGCCTCTAAATGAAACTAAAGTGGAGTCCTAAATTTTAAATCATGAACTGATTTACTGTGAAGTTTTTTTTATCACTCATAACATTTAAGAAGTGAAAGGAAATTTATCATGAAGGACATAGTACATGTCTTTTAATGAAGCATTTTCAAGGGACAAAAACATTCACAAGCAGATGGACTAATTTACTATGCACTAAGTTTACAAAGCACTCTTCTGTATGATATTGTATATTATACAAATTACTTATAAAAGTAATAGGTTCTGTTTTCATCAGTTTGGGAGTTCCAGTCTAAATAAAGAATCTGTCCAGATCTATAGATCAGATAGAAAAAGTTTAAATTTCTGGTAGAAATGAAAAGCATACTATCCAAGAGTTTACAATGATATAGTGATGGCTAACAGTTTTCTGGCTAATACAGTAAAAAGCAGATGTTTTTGGTCCAACTACAGTATATGTTCTATAGACATATAGTTAGATCATAGGCAACATGTCATAAAGGAGACATACGTATATTCTAAAGACTTCCATTGTGGCTCTTCTCTTTCTTCCATTGTTCTCTTGGTACTTTATTACCTTCCCCTTCCTTAAATGAAAAGACATAAAGGAGGCAAAAGAAGTATTGATAAGACTATTTTCTTTCTTAGTTCTTAGCCCCAAATTATATTTGAATTTCAGGACTGGCCTGATACATTTGTTCTTATGGTATGGTGTAAACTCATTTAGTCATTTAACTCAGCATATACACTTTATAGATAAGGAAGACAATCCAATAAATATAATTTCCCAATTCTAGCAAAGTCTCAAAGGTGCCCTTTCAAAAGGCAACTGGACTTCGTTTTTCCTTGAATAAGTTTCATTTCTTATCCAAAAAGTTTTTACAGTTCTCAGTCCCAAAACACCTTTGGGACAACCATGGACTGGATAACTGAGAATCTCCATAGACAACTCTAATAATGTAATTGAAATCTCCCAGTTTTCCAAATCTCAGTAATTCATAGAATATAATTATTGATTCCCTAGTCACTGAATCATTAGAGAGAACCCTACAGCTTGGAAAATTTGTCCTGAGAAGGGGAGCAAAAATTATGTTCACAGAGTTTCCCCCAAACATATTTTCTTATCTTAATGCAGTATTAAAAGCAATGTATTCACTATCACTAGGCTGAGGTTATCCAGTGGGATATTTTGCCATTTCTTTAAAAAAAAAATCAATTCATTACCAATTAATAAGAATAAACTATGTCCATGGCATTCCTAGTCAATGTATAATCCAAAGTGCTAAATGGGAGTATCTATAAAAATGATAGTGTCTGGCACAGACATTTATTTGGAAGACTGGATGCCTTAGAACTGACAACATTTCATCTAAAATTAAATAGAACTGCAAGTTTCATTGACAGAGATGAATAGTACTGAATAGTAGTAAAAATCTCACCCACAGATCTGTAGGGGATAGGATGTAAAGGACAGAACTCATCTTAAATGAACTCATCTGTTCAGATTCCATCATGTATGGATATAGTGAAATTGGGTACATCTGGGCCACACACTGCTTTTAAACTAACCAACATTCATTTTACCCTTTCTGAATGACTGCAAAAATTACGTGGTAAAATTATATGGGTGATAATTTAGAGAAAAACCTAACCACATAGATAGATCTTATTGTGGCCAAAACCTGGCTCAACTAAACCATCAAATTATTATGACTGTATGACAATACAACATAAATTTATGAAGCATGCTAACAATTACAGAAAAACCTTTACAACAATAAAATGAAAAAATAATAATAATACAAATGTAAACATAACAACAGCAAAGGAATAAAACAATAAAAATGAACAATGAAAGTACAATTATATGATTTATTTATTTATTTAGCATATGGCACATGTTAGCCAGGGATCACCGAGGCTGCCTCTGTGAAAGGAATTTTTTTCAGATGATGTTATCTTTACCCGCGGGATACCTGAATGCTGCCAGGCAGTGGGGAAGGCTCCTTTCTTGTCCCTGTGCAGTTTATTCACTCACGGGAATCAAACCGCTGAGCTGCTGACCTCAGTGGCACACAAGCCCAGCATCTTACCACATAAGCCACTGCAGCCCCCTCAAGTAATATGAAATTTAAGAAGATGGGCAGAAGGAGACCAGGAAGTGCAGCGGGGAGGTAAGGTCAGCTCAGTGAGTCTCCAGACAACTGCCAGAGCCATATCTTAAAGCCGTTACTGGAGGATAGAAAGGTGGGGCAAACCTCACCCTGACTAGTAGGATGTTCCAGAGAGTCAGCAATATAGCAGAGAAGGTATGTTCTTAGATTCCATCAGTTGGAGTTCCTTGGTCTATGGGACCCTCAGCAGACATCCTCTGCTGGCCTATGTAGAGTGGCTTGTCTTATTAGGGCAAGATGGTTCATCAAATAATCTGAACCTATGGAGTGCTTTAAATGTCATAACTAACACCATGAACTGCACCCAGAAGTAAATCAGCAGCCAGTGAAGCTTGTGAAGCAGTGGTGTAACATGGGTCATTCTACAGTCTCCATGGACTGCTCAGGCTGCACAAGTGACAATCACCAGACTAAACTCCTCATTATCTGCTATCTTCTATTAAATACTCTTACATAGACAAATCTAGACCTTTGTTTTTCAGAAAAGCTCATATCTTGGATTAAAATACCCCATGGCATTAAAAATCAAAGCAGCCCCACACAAAAACAAATTGTCTAGTGATTAATAAACTATTATTACTCTAAAAATAATAGATCCACAAGTCTGGATAAATAAAAGAGTACTTTATCTTTTATTTAGTATATTTGTTTTTGAGATGCAGGCTTGTGAGTGCTTCCTATTTTTCTCCTCCTTAAGGACAGAGTAGTGGAAAGCTGGTGAAAGGCTCTGTATAAAAGGGGAAGAAATCACCTAATATGTTTCTATAGATATATTGTTCTGGGGATATTGCTTGCAGCCTGTGATCATTGATGAGAGGAAACTAAACTTATTGCCTCCTAGCAAAAATCTCTTTCTCTCTGTGTGTGTGTATGTGTGTGTGTATAAAATATACATTCCAAATAAGCAAGTATCTATAGTCTCCTGGAATTTTCAATATGCTTTATAAAATACTATTTGTTTGTTTTTAAACTATTAAAAAACTACATTTTTTTGAAAGAAAAAACCTGACAACTATCCCAGGATTTATTTCATAGCTTGACAGGGCTAGAGGAGTGCTAATTCAACCCCGTCTGGGACAAGAATTCTCATACCATCGCAGACAAATAGTTGCCCAACATCTATTGGAAAATCTCCAGTGATGGAGCATCCATGATTCAAAGAGATGGGCTTTTCATTGCTGAAGCGCGTTGAGAAAATTCCTCTTTATTTCATGTTTGGATCTTTGTCTGTAAAGCTTTCATCATCTGATCTTATTTACTCTCAGGAGTTATCAGGAATAAATCCACACTCTCTTCCTTGTGACAATCATATTAAAAGAATACTATTATTGTCTCTCCTTAGCATTCTCTGTTTCAGACTATGCAGTTCTTTAATGATTCTTTATCAGTTCCAAGCCTCTCCACATATTCTCTGTATTATTTCCAGTTTCTTAGAATCCTCCTTATACTGTGATGACCCCAACTAGACATGATTTTCCAGGTATGTATAGAGGGGATCTATCTCTTCTTATCTTCTTCTTTTAATGACCCCCTGTGGGGTGGAACCTGGGCAACTGAATGGAGCTTAGTACTTACTGCCCGGATGTCCTTCCTGTCACCAATGCCGAGTTTTGTTCAGCAGATAAATTCTCATTGTACCCAGAGAGAGAAACATCTGCCTTGACCTAGGATTGAACTCACAACCTCCTGAGTGAGAGGCAAGTGTTCCATCTCTAAGCCACCAACCACTATGGAACTATCTCTTCTTATGATTTCAACATAACCTCTGTTGATTGCATGTGGGTAGTGACAGTCTTTTTAGAGTTCCTCCTCACTTATTTGGCATTCACATGATGAAATTATTAATGGAAAATATGCAGTGCTCTTTATTTTTTGGCACCTAAACTGAACAACTCACAGCTTCTTGAATTATTCAAATATGTAAAAAAGGCTATTTTCATGTTCAGTTAATTGAATGAAACAACTGGGCAATTTTATATGTCTTCAGCAGTGTTAACCCCAGATGAGAATTCTCCACTAAAAATTCAATGCAAATCATGGCTGAGAAATAGCTGTTATAATCTGTTAGTTCACAGGTGATTGTATTTTGGACAGAGAGTGAGGGCAATTATAAAATAGAAGGTAATGACCATTAAAGAGCTCCACTGATTACTGAGCTCAATAATTTATAGATTAAGGATTACATCTGGTAAACACAAGCATGAAATACAACAGCCTGAAAGACTAATGGTCATTCAGTGTAAACTGTAAATGATTTTCAGATTAACCTGTACTGTAGATGCTTGCTGGAATAATTTTGTTCCAATTGGGTTAATGAAAGAAACCTTACAGCCTTTTACAATATAGGCATCACTTGTAGAAGAAGAATCTTCCAATTATATTTTTTTAAAGAATCATACTTTTGGAAAGGTTCGTTTATGTGGTGCAGTCCAAATTAAAGCATTGCAGACACAGGAGTACAAAAGAGCAATTTCAGGAGCATAAAACATTAATAGAAGAAAATATGTGTAGCTGAGGGTTGAATTGTGGAGGTATTGGTGCTCTCTGAGCTTGGTTATTTGCTTATAGATTTCTCATTACCCAACTAGGTTATGCCATCAGTACTAAGAATATTTGGCTATGTTGTCTGTTGGATGCAATTGAGCAAAGAGATATGGTGGGCTTGTCTATTTTTGGGCATCCATTGCCCAAAAGATGGGTCCACTGCTTTTCATCTGCCACTGTTCTTCTTTTGTGATTTGATTTTTTTTTTTTTTTGGTTAGGTTGTTGATCTAGTTTCTGTACTGAAGTGGTGTTGTAAAGGGATGTAGTAATTCTGTGGTTTTTTTTTCCTATGTGTTGTGTTCTCTCTGTCATAACTTTAACTTATGTTTCTAGAAATGTGTCAATGAGTCACATAACTGGAACACCTGAGTGGATGCTTTTAGTAAACTGAGCAAGTGGGGAAATGAATGAATCAATGGGCCCATCTCCTCTCATGTTTCTGGGGCTGTAAACTTCTAAAGAAAATGCATGAGCTGAGTTGATTTCTGGACTTTCTCAATTGTATTAATATCAGATATGTAATGCGGGTTCCAGACTGATGAACTGTATTCAAGTATTTGTCTAGCAAATATTTTGTATACTCTAGTTAGTAGTGTGATATTACTGAAGAAAAAGATATGCAGGGTTAGGTTTACAACTCTTAATGCTTTTTTGGCTATGTAGTTACAGTGGACACTAGCACTTAGATCTTTGGGATGAATACTCCAAAGTGCTTGACAGAGTTTGGATCATGAACAAGGTCTTGACTATTCAGCTTGTATTTTATTTTCTGATTTTTTTTGCCAATATGTAAGACAGGGCATTTATTTGTTGAGATTTGAAGTTGCCATTTGTTTGACCATTCTGACATATAGTCGAGGTCTTTTTGAAGGGTAGCAGTATTGTTGGTGGTGTTGAATAGTTTTACATCATCAGAGAAAAGAACACAGTTGCTCTTAATATGATCACAGAGGTCATTTATGTAGAGTATGAAGAAAGTTGGTCCTAGAACACTGCCTTAGGGTCGACAGGTACAGGATTTGATAGGACACTCCCAATTTTGACCATTTTTTGCCTGTTTGACAGCACTGCTTCTATCCATTATGCAGCTGTCCAGAGATACTATAAGATTTTAATTTTAGGAGTAGTTTGTCATGTACCACTGATCAAGTTGTGTAGTCCATATGTTTTTACAATGTAGGAGTTGCAGATTACAGGGTAATTTTTTTCTGAAACCAAATTGTTTATTAGAGAGTAGGTTGTTTGTCTCTAAGTGGAGGATAATGGATTGGTTAATAATTGATTCCATGACTTTACAGGTGACACAGCATAAAGAGATTGGTCTGTAATTTTCAACTAGGCTGCTATTTCTATTCCTATATACTATTTCTGCTTGGCTGAAGTTTCTTTTCCCAAATGAAGTCAGTTTCATTCCTTAAACTGTGGGAAAAGAATTATAAATGTGCTAGAAGTGGCACAGATGATAAAGTGCTTGAAAAAAGAATAAACTCTTCTTTTATTTTGTGTACATATTGGATCAGTAGCAAAAGCTACTGATTCAATGTGTATACAAGTTACAGTAGCAAAGGCTACTGATTCAATGTGTATACAAGCTACATAAGAGCTTTCTCCTTCACCTTTCCTCCCTTTTCTTTACATCTGCATAGAATTAGCAAGCACAAAATAACTTGATGTTATGTATTCTTCAGTCCTATAGATACACATAATAGTCAAGGCAAACAAAAGGACTTCAGTGATACAGCCAGGAAACATCTTGAGTTCTAGCTTTTGGATTGGCAACGGCACAAGAACAACTTCAAAGAAAACTATGGACCTTCTATGGACTAATAAGTGTTTTTTTTATTCCAGTTTTTATAGAAGTTTCTAGACATTATGTGATAAGCAGCATTACCACAGGCCACCTTCATTGGAAAATCATTATGTGATATAGAAAAAGAAAAAGTAGGTCTCTGCAAATCTTTTGTTGAGATGTTCTTCATATAAACTAAGGGCTTACTTGACTGTCTGAACAGTTATATCTTGGGGCAGAAGAACCACAACAAAACTTTGATTTCCTGACAATAGTTTGACTTAAAGGTTCTCATCAAATTATTTGTGCAGCCTTATAAAATAGTACAATAAGATAACATAGCATTTAACAGTAGAAAGGCAAGAATTTTACAACCAAGAAAACAGATCATTGGGTAATTTCATGCCTAGTTTATTGTATGGCATTTGACATGTGGCATCCTTTAGATTTATTTTAATGTTTCCTTCTTTTACTCTGAATGCTTTTCATTCTTTTTGAATCTCAGTTCTAAACAACTGCTAAGAAAAGAACATTTTCCTTTAATTGCATTTTCCTATTTTGGTTTAGTCCATAGAATCCTTACAATGTTGCTAAATATTACATTTTTGAAACAAAACCATGCTAAGAATTTACCAAAATACGTTGTTAACAGATCTGTAAAATTCATATTCCCTTCAAGAAATTATGATTGGGTTTCAGGAAATGATCATGTTAGCAAATAAGAGAAATATAGTAATGACCAAAAATAAAGTTTTATGTTTACAAAAACATTTTAATAACTGTCCTTACAAGTGTCAGTTAAAGAATTAAAAAAAAAAAAAACTCAAGCACAAAGTAGAAAACGCCAGCTTTCACCAAGTAAATAAACGTTCTGGGACAAACTCCTTCTCTAGAACTCTATTTGACTTTATTTGCTTCCTGTTTTGCTGGCATTAACACTGACTTCCATTGTGAGATTGTACTTGAATGCATCATTCAAGCTAAATTTTCTCCCAAATCACTCACCATAATTAATAAAGCAGGCAACATGCAGAATGAGTGCAATTTGCTAATTATAAAATGTTCTGTATAATTAGATTACATTCACTGATTTTTAATCAGATATCTTTCATGTCTGAAATCAATGTTTCTCTTTTCTGCCAAAAGCAATAAGGTAATCAAGGTAAATATAGCCCAAAATGTGCCCTGATCAAGGAAAAAGGTTTAAGCATTACTCAGAACATAACATTATCACTGCTGGATCAGACCAAAGTCCAGTTAGCATGAATACATTCTATTGTTGTGTCATTTTCCCTCTAGGGTTGCTTTTGGGAGGTAGACTGCCCTCTCTCTGGATGTAAGCTCAAATGCACAAGTCTTTGATAGACTTCTCTTCAATGCATTTATTAAATTCTCCTTTAAAATCCTGTTAGCTGGCATCAACAGTAGAATGAATCCCACAGGTTAATTCTGCAGTATTTCTATTCAGATTCTTTTTTCGGTCAGCTTCATCGAATAATCTCTGCTCTTAAGAGTTTTAAGTTTTAAGTTTTATTCTTTCTGCTTTTTTAATGTTATTCATTACTTTATATCAGCGGTGTCAAACTCACGTTGTCACTGCAGTGTCATGTGATGTATTGCAACTTTTCCCCCATTGCTAACCCGGGCGTGGTCATGGTCAGTGCATGACACATTTGGGTCTCCCTACTCTTCAACTGCCATTTTTCTAAACTAAAGACTCTCAAATATTCTAGGTATTTTTCCCATAAGGAAAATGTTTAAACATCCTGCTTAATCATACTGTTCTGAAGCTGTTTTGTACTTTTCATATATTACTATTTTTTTTTTCAAATGTGAATGGCCAAACCTATATAGTGTATTGCATATGTAGACATACTATAGATGTATATACTATTATTGCAACATTGTCTGTTTTCTGTCCCTTTCGTAAAATTTGCAGCATAAAATCACCCTTTTGTCAGAGCTGCTACAAGTGAGTCAAACCTTTCACCAAGCTATCCATTATGACTTCCAGCTCTCATTCCTGATTATTTGCAGAACAACTCAAATTGCAATAGTGTATATGTGAAGTTAGAATGTCTTCCCTCAACATGAATCATTGTTCATATTTAAACCAAACCCATATTTTCTATTTGGTGACAGTTTACATAGTTTAAAGACAACCAAAATGCAGCTCTTCATAGTCACTTTTCCCTTCTCAGTTTTTGGAATAGTTTGCTACTATATGCAAATTGGACAGCTCATTGCTTATGCTTAAGTTGTCTCAAAACAAGCTTTTGAAGGAATATATTTTTGTGCTTTTTTTCCTCATGGAGAAAATTATTCAAATTTTCCATGTTTTTATTTTATTTTTTTTAACCTATAAATGTATTTTAAAAATAGGTCTGCCAACGTTACTCAAAACTCTTTGATGAGAAAATCCATGCATACAATGTGGAGAAAACTTGTTGGGTATATGTATACACCAACCAGGTTTGGGTTGAATAAATATGTAAACCTAGTTTTAAGTGTTTTGTAGCTTTAAGCACAAGAAACTGCAATGTCATTGTGGGTGCGGTTGCAGGCAGCCATAAAGGTAGGAAGGGAAACGTAATAGACCCTGCTTCTGGATGCACCTGGTTCTGTTCCTGGTCTGCTGCCTGCTGGAACGTCTGTCTGCTTACTTTTGGAGGCTACTGTGCCAGATACCATTTCAACTGAACACAAAGACTGTTTGCTTGGTGAGCTGAGGATTCAGCGTTGTCTTTGAGATAAAGGTATCGGGAGGAGAAGATTTACAAGCAGATAAGGACATTCTATTTACTGTTAATGGACTTGATAACTGGATGGATATACTGGATAATGATATATGGACTGAATGACTATTCTTAATCTCTGTATGAATTAAATATCTATTTAAAAACCACAAACAGTGTTTTTGTCTCAAGTGTGTGTATACTCTTGGGCCCAGCCTCTCTCTCATTTGGCTGCCTGGCTTGACTGCTGCTGTGCACTCAGCTCGGGGGTTTATCCCCAAACACTAACCTCTATTTGCTCTCCTGATAACATTACCAAAGGTTAATCAAGGTTGAACGGCAATCTTAGATCTTACTTTCTCACTTACCTTATCATAATTTTAGTTTCTTATTTTTCTCCAGATTTTTGACTCCGGTTTCAAAGGAATAAAAGCTCTTCAACCTGTAAAGGTAGGGGATATGTGTGTGTGTGTGTTTGTGTGTGTGTGTGTGTGTGTGCATGTGTGTACACATTCTAAAATAAGCTTTCCTCCTTCAAAAATATTGATTCAAATGTCTGAGCTGGCAGGCAGGATGCAAGTGTGAGAGTTTGTAGCCTGCCACTTCAGGGTATTTGTATTGTTTTCTTATTTTCTGTTTGCTTTACTTGGAAGATAGCAAACTGTTCATGACAGTTATAGTTCTGAACAATAGCATCTACAGCAAACCAAAATGAACGCACATGCATGATGATACAATAATACAAATGCCATAGCGACATATTTGTGTCATAACATCCAGTACATAAGTCACAACATTTGTGCTATTATGTCATCACACATGTTTTGTCATTTTGCCCTGTGCCAATATCATTTTCATATAGCACAAGGAATCTAGACTAAATATCTCAAAAAGTGTCAGTTGTTATACATAAAACACTTTGAGTGTTGATTTATTATGATGTCCAATTTGCAGTGGACATTTTTAATGTTTACAGCGTGTATTTGTTGGATAACTGTCTTTTTTTCCCTCCAGAAAAAACTCAGAGATTTACTTTGAGGGTTTTACTTTAGGGATAAAGTAAAAATAAAAAAATACACTGTTATTATAGCTGAGATTGATGGTGTCAGGTTTGCCATAAAATCTTACTTTCTGTTACAGAAGTTCAGAAATGACACCAATGAAAGAAAAAAGCATTTGAAATCATTCTCCACTTAATAAAGAAACATCTTCCAATTAGCTCTGAAAAACGAGTAATCATAATTTTGATCTATCCACTTTTTCCAAGTGTAGCATTTAGATTTCCAAACCTAACTTCATGTGACTTTAAATTTTATTTCTAAATTATCCACTGACACTTTACACTACTGTTCTAAACATGATATTCCAGAGGCCTTCATTAGTTTGAGAAAGTTACCATGGCAACTGCAGCGTGGGTTCATGTTAGTATGTTCTATACAAGTGTTTATCCTTCAGAGTTCCTCTTCTTTTTATATGAATACAACAGTCCCCTACAAGCCATAAAATAATAGACTAATTTTATTGTCTACCTTGGTAGCTATGGGGTTCAAATATATAACTTCAGATAGACATCAGGCTGTGATGTCAATTATCTTTTATTCAAGAAGAAGGTGGAGTATGGTCTTTATTTCATGCAGTACAACTATTCTTAAATAGGAATGTTTTCTTCATTCCCCTCTTGAATAAGGAACCATTTGTCACATATAGCCATAGCTAAATTACAATTTTCAAATAGTTAAGGGTACTGAGTATGGGTCAACTTAGTCGAATTCTTCTTTTATCTTATCTTTTTTCTCCTTTTACATTCTTTTTGTGAGTTTCAGAGCCCCTCTCCTTTAGACTAAGGAGGTAGTCTTAATATTAAAATCCACAATGTTTATTGAGATATTTAGTATTGTAATCTTACAATACTAGCAACCTTAACTTTCAGGGTTAGCTTTTACCTCTTATAAATTTTAATGACATTATTGAAATCAATGTAGTTTTCCTTATTTGTATTTTAAGATGGCCAGTGCTAAAATAAAAGTTGTATTGTGTGGAATTCAAGCTATTCGGTCCTTTGGATTTAATTCTAAAAATATGTTTCAAAGTACAAGGCACTATGGTAGCATTTACTTGCACAACTTATTACCTACTACTTTTTTACCAGCGGTCATATCTTTTCATGGAATAATGTAGCAGTTGCAGAGAGCAGCCATACTTTTTTTTTTTTTTGAAAAAAAAATGTTTCTGCTTTTAAACAGTAGGAGACTGATAGTATGTTTGTTTCCCGCTCCTAGCATTTTTAAAAAAAATATTACAAAGTGCTACATAGACCAGGTGTGGATTAGTCAATATCTGGTCCACATCATATGAAGTGTTAACATCTTCCTATAGGAAGAGGCTCTAGAAGGGCTAATAAATGAAGTAGGAGTCTATTTTTGCTTTTTATGAATCTATTTTACATATTCCATTATTTTACATTTTAACTTTTCAAACTTCACACTGTACTCTGATAAATGTCTAAAAAATAGGTCTTTCTTAAAAAAATTGCTAACTAAACGATGCCTTGTTCAGGTAACACAATTTACTGATCCTGATGGCACAGTGGTTAGAATCCAGTATTACAGGTTAATTCTGCCCACAGCCTGGAGTTCAGTTCTGATGGGCTTGAGGTTTATTCAGCATTCCAGCCTTCTAAGGTTGGTAAAATGAGGATTTAGATTGTTGGGGGTGATATACTGACATTGTAAACTTCTCAGAGAATGCTATAAGGCACTATGGAGCTGTATATAAATCTATAACTATATGCTAGCGCTACATTTATGGCATAGGCTAAGTCTGTCCAACAGGATGGCCTAAAATATTATTACTTTGTGATTCTCTTTCCCACACCACAGATATTGAATTGTGTGAATAAGTGTCATACTTTCTTTTCAGATGGCAGTCTGAAAATAGTTCTGAAGGCAGAAAAAGAAAAGGAAGAATTGTCTGAAATGGAAATGAATGACATATCACATTTTGGTCCAGCTGGATTGCTTTAGGATCAATCAGCATAACAGAATAACAGAGTTGGAAGGGATCTTGGAAGGCTTCTAGTCCAACCCTTTGCTCGAGCAAGAATCAAAAACTAGGCAGCATGTTAGATACATAAAAGAGAAACATAAATGTACATATACAAAGCATGTTCCCACCCTGTTCTTTGATTGCTTCATCGGGTACCTTAATATTTGAACTGGCAGTTTGTTCACTGTATAAGAAATTTTATATAATACACCTCTCTTCTTTCTGCAAAGAGGTTAGTAGCAGTCTGATATAACATTAGAACATTACACAATGAAGTAACATTCATCACACGTAATGACCCTGAAATATAGACCCAAATATCTCTGGACACCTGCATAACTGGATAGAAGCATTCCTGTCAATCAGACAACAAATGGTCAAAATTGGAAATGTCCTATCAAATTCTGTACTGTCAACAGTGGTGTCCCAATTCTGCTACCCTTCAAAAAGACCTCGACTATGCATTAGAATGGTCAAACAAATAGCAACTTCAAATCTCAACAAATAAAAGTTCTGTCTTACATATTGGCAAAAAAATAAATAAATCAGAAAATAAAATACAAGCTGAATAGTCAAGACCTTGTTGATGATCCAAACTCTGTCAAGGACCTTGGAGTACTCATCTCAAATGATCTAAGTGCTAGAGCCCACTGTAACTACATAGCCAAAAAGGCATTAAGAGTTGTTAACCTAATCCTACTTAGCTTTTTCTTCAGTAATATCACACTACTAACTAGAGCATAAAAAACATTTGCTAGACCAATACTTGAATACAGCTCATCAGTCTGGAACTCACATCATGTTATTAACACAGTTGAGAAAGTCCAGAAATATTTCACAAAAAGAGTTCTCCACTCCTCTACTCATTGCAGAATACCTTATGCTACCAGACTTGAAATTCTAGACCTAGAAAACCTAGAACTATGCTGGTTTCAGTCCAATCTAAGTATAGTATATAAAATCATACATTGCAATGTCCTACCTGTCAATGAATACTTCAGCTTCAACCATAACAAGACAAGAGCACACAATAGATACAAACTCAAGGTTAACCGCACCAAACCTGAAACAGTACTTGAGTCTGTCAAATAGTCTAATCACCATCTAGCAGCTGCTTTACATGAATGAACTTAGTTCAAAGGATATCAAATTATGCATTTGATTAGAACAAATAATACTAACAACTATGAAGAAGACATAGATCAATTTTTTTGGTCAAAGTGACTTAATATCTTAAAGGAAATTCTTCCTTTCAAACCAAACTGGTTTTTAAAATGGCAGGATATTTCAAATAAGGTCCATTTTAAACCTCTAATATATTACAGGTATTATCAGTCACAGTTTTCACAATTGGTGAAGCTATTTCTAAAAAAGAAAGAAAGAAAGAAATGTGTAAAGTAGTTGCAAAGCAATTGAAGAAATTGAAACAACTATTATGCCACTGAAAACTAAGTACTTTATCTTTTTCTGAAAAGTGTATTCTGTTAAAAAGATCAGTTATGTGATAATGAACAAGAAAGTTTGAATTACTCTCTATAGCTAATACTTATCTTCAATTTTAAACTAACATTTGATTGTCATAATTGCCAGAGCTACATATAAATTTCTTTGGCATTAGGAAAGTTGGAGGGGTGCTATGAATTTTCATTGGTATGCAAGGCAATCAATCTTCCCTGTTTTTCCTGATGACACCAATTTTTCTCTATGCTATAAAGATTGAGAAGATTGAAAACTATTTTAAAGTAGTCTTGTTAGCCATTGAGATTTTTTTGTCAGTATTTCAAATTTGAAAGCACTTTTTTTTTTTTTTACTGAATACTCTTCTCATCAAGGTTCAGTCATTCGAACAACCCTCGGCAACATTGTCTTGAGAAAAACAAAGATTAAATGGAGTGAATGTATGTTTTTCCCTTCGGTTGGTTGGTTAAATCCATTGTATAAATTGCTTGGAAAAGGTAATATCTCTCATGGAACAAACAAAAGGTTGGTCTAGTTAATCATCCCGCACACTACAGTAAAAGTACACAGGCAGGCCATAAAGTAATCTGCTTTTCCCATTGTTAATGCAGGTGAAATATGAGTTAGAATTTCCTGTCAACTACCATTGCTGAAAATTAGTTCTATTGTGAGCATTTGGAAAGCAATATTCAATGGGAAGTTAGAATATTCTTTATTGGCCAAGTATGATTGGACACACAAGGAATTTGTCTCCAGTACATAAGCTATAAGTTACACACAACAAAGTGATAAGCTACACACAACAAAGTAATAAGATCATAAATCATAAAATACAAACAGTAAGTGGTAAATCATAAGATACTAACAGGAGAAGATAGTAGGAAAGATGAGAAAGATGAAAAGAGAAGAAAATGAGAAGATAATAGCAGCACAGCCCTACTACATGGGTAAATATTTGTATGCATAAGACAGTGCTATGGGAATTAGGTGTTTAACAGAGTGATGACATGCCCTATAGCAGGGGTGGGCAATCTACGGCCCGGGGGCCACATCCAGCCCGTTGGTCTTTTTAATCCGGCCCGCCGAAGATTGGTACAGAATTAAGGTTTGATGTGAATGATTGAATGATTGCATTCATTTGATTTTGACTTGTAATGACAGGCATTTTGACACCAGGTGGTGGCCCGTCTGTCAAATTTTAAAAGTCAATGAGGCCCCCGAGCCAAAAAGTTTGCCCATCCCTGCCCTATAGTATTTATTGGGAAGCCCTGTAGCATATAGTGGGAAGTTGCTTCCATTTTAATAGAATAGCACCGTATACCATAATATATATGTATATCATCATCATCCCCATTTTTTTCTGCTATGAGAGGGTGAAGGGAAACTTAACTATTTATATTTAAGCATTCAGACATCAAATAGGCAAAACTGTTCAGATTAACACTATAGTATTTTTTGTACTTTTTAATATATACAAACTATTGAATTTATTATATAGAGTTGGTAGAGACTGTTTATGTCATGAAGTTCAACCTCTTTTTCATTGCAGGAAATACTGCAAGATAATATTCTTCGTGCTCTGTATTCCAACAGCAATTCTCATCGTTAAAGTGTGTCTAGCCATGTCCCGCTCTTGCTTTGGGGACATGGCTAAATTTCTTTTTCCTACTCTGTGGAAAAATTCAGATGAATTGTTGCTCAGTTTCTCTGATTTCAAATTTAATTTAGGATTTAGAAATTCGGGTGGTCTGGCTCTGATACATGCATGATGGTTATTGACTATGACTGAGTCATTTGTGGAAGTTGAAGGATATTTGCCAGACTAGTCCATCAGAAGTATCACGTAGAATATGACAGCCCAATCTAGGGTGGATGATAACTGAAGTGACATTTTGAGGGCAACTAAGCAGAAAGATTAGGGGCTAAAAATGGAATCAGGATGGGCGGAGGGATTTATGGCAGTAGACTCTGGGCAGGCTTTTGGATGAGAAAGGATTTTATACAGTTCAATTTCTTTCATAACAGTTTGTAAAAGAATCATATGAAATTAATGATTTGATATTAGATATATTTTAATAATGTAAAATTGATGATATGGTGCTTGATTCAAGAAATAAGACCTGGAAATGATCAGGAAATGAACAATAATCTGTACAGGGCACACTACTACTGCATCTGCAGAAGTTTTGCAAGACCACATTGAAGCTACTTATATGTTTCATGAAAATTTAAAAAGCATACAAAGTCAAGTCACATTGAAAGCAGTCAATATCACACTGTGAAGATGATGAGCTCAATACCCTTCTCAACTCAGAATGGTGTGATGGTGATATCATCACATTTGCTTGTCTCCTCTTTTAAACAAATGAGATGAATACAGACAGAGAGTTGCCAAGGCTTTCTCTTTTTTATTGTCACTGAGCCCTAACACATATTGTTGCAAATGAAGCTTCCACCATGTGAACTTAATCAGACCATCTACAAGGAACTGCCTAGAAAATTGTCATAGTATTCTTGTCTACATATTGCAATGTCAACAACTAGCATAAAAGACAGATGGAGCTGCAGCAATACATTTAAAAACAATAATGCATCCTGAAATCATCCTGCTCCACATAGCAATAGAAATAGTTGCCTAGTTTACTTTTTTCCCTCCAGAGTAATAACTATGTATTATTTTTTGGGTTTATTAAATGTTAGTTATAACCTTTCATCCCTCACTAAAACCAGAATTTTTCTACAGTAACTTTTTAGAAATATTTTTCTGAATATAAAGGATTTGGGTTTGGCTAGTCTAGAGAAAAGAAGGGCTAGAGGGGACATGAAAGCAGTATTCCAGTATTTGAGAGGTTGTCACAAAGAGGAAGGGGTCAACTTATTTTCCAATGCAGCAGGGCCAGGAAAAGGAACAATAGATAGAAACTAATCAAGGAGAGGAGCAACCTGGAATTAGGGGGAACCTTTCTAACAGTGATGAAAATTTACCAGTGGAACAGCTTGTCATCAGAAGTTGTGGATGCTTCATCACTGGAGGTTTTTAAGAAGAGTATGGACAGCCACTTGTCTGAAATGGTATAGGTGTCAGCTTTGGAAGCAATATTGAGATTTGATGCTCCCACGCTGCCACAAGCCTGAGAAAGTGGGAGGGAGATTCAATTGAGTATCTCTAAGTAGACAAAATAAAATTGTTTTGTTAGTTCAAGCCAAGGTCGTTGAGTATGGCGCAGAATGAAATAAGAATCTTACTTTGGGACGGATTGTGATAGGGCCATGTGATGTGATGACGGCCAAGGGGGGATGGATTTGTAGTTTTGAATACTGCAAGGAAGCCCAAAACTTTCAGATTTGGGATTCCACAGATGTGCCAGTGACTACCTAAATAAAGCAATCTTTGAGAGAAGTCTGTCTCGGAGTTATTGGCTGGAAAGGAGGGTTGATGGAATGCTGACATGAGGGTCTTCTGCTTGGTTGAGCTAGAAGACCCCCAAGATCCCTTCCAGCTCTATTCTGAATGATGATATAGGGATGCCTGCACTGGGAATGAATGGGGCAGATACTGGGGAAAGGACTTTAGGGGAATCCTTCTCTCTCATAGTCCTTAATATTTGTCTCCAAAGGATGCAAAGAAATCTTACCAAGGCTCACTCCATTTAGACACCTTAGCAAGTTTCTTATATATTTCCCTCTCATAAACATCTTCTTCATTCATTATGATATGGCTTTAGTTTATCCACCATCTGGCTTACCTTTTTATTTCTCAGTACAGCCACAAATTGACAATTAAACTAGTAAGCAACCTCAGAGGGAACCAAAAAACTGATTAGCAGGATGGATACACACATGTAGAAACTGGCAATTTGCCTGGTACAAGCAGTGATCCATTACGTTTGGTCTGAATCTCACATTATTAATTTGGCAGCTCTGCACAGCCTAAGACACCAAACATACTCTTTTATTGAAAGTGGGATACTAACCTGAATCAATTACATGGAACATATGCCATTGTTTCATTTTAATGCTGGTCATTTTTCCTACCTTATTGTGCTTATTTTTATCTAATTGGCTTTATATGCATACTACTGCTCTTGAACTGGGATGCCATTTTTCAGAAAGATGAATGTTTGAATGTATTGTGTGACTCTGTGTTGTGCATGTTGTATATTCTACAGACTTATCTGGTTTGGTAATGATGAAAGTGACATAGACAAGTTCTGGGGAAAATTATGCAAGATTGTGAATGAATGTGATTCATAATAGTCCCTATTGACATGAACAAATAGGTAGGACTTTGATGAAAGAGCATATAAAATGTCTAGGCCATTCAGAAAACCAATGTGAAAAAAATTAGATGTTTGACTACATGGTTAACCATATATCCATTTATTCATACATTTCTTTTCTTCATTTCTATGCATTCTGTTATTCTTGCTTTATTTTATCTTTTATTTTTCCTTTTAATTGGTTTTATTGTAATTTCCTTATTTTTGAGGCACCCAGAACTTTGGGGGCTGGACAGCACACAAATTTCATAAATAAATAAATTCATTTCTTCAAACCATGGGCTGAGGGTGGGTGAATGTACAGTAAGTAAGACAGAGAAACAAAGAACAACTGGTAGAACATTAAAATCAGCGTTTGTTCATGCCTTGTGATATTGTGACATTGCTTGCATTTACACAACAGGGCACAGGAAGCAGGGTTTCCCCAAGATTATATTGCCTGGATGTAGGTCGATATGCTGTTTTAGGTAATTAATCCTGAGTTTTCAGGCTTTTATCATTGATACATTGGCTGACTGATCGATTGATGGTTACAATGTACAGATTGCCTATCTCCAAACAATTCTGGGCAGCTGATAATTTTAGAAGCAGGAACTAATGAAATAGGAATACAAATCACATGACTCCAAAGGAAAACAATATACATACAGTCGAAAAAATAAATCCTACAGGGACTCAGGCACCATCCTTTATCAGGCCTGAGAAAATAATCAACTCTTTTGATATTTTACTAGATGGAAGCAAATGGATCTCTGGGAGGGTACTGTTCCAAAAGCATGAGAACATTGTTCCAAGAGCACCAGAACACAGAAAACCTGCTTCCTAGGTCCTGACAGATTATGAGTTTCAGTTACAGGACACATATTGGAAGAAAACCTTGTAGTAGTCAACATGAACTCTTTGCTTCCCTTTGTTTTCTCCACTGAGACTGAAGAACACAAGACTACAACTGGCTTCCAATTATAAAAAAATAAAATGCTGAGAGAACCAGAGTGTACATGTGTAGGTGTGTTTTAAGAAAGAATTGTGCCATGTCAGAGAGCAGAAAGGAAGAATTTGCAGCCAAGTGAACAGCCATCAATTCCAAAGACAGCTGATGGTAAAGGAGGAACAGGTTTACAATTCACCAGCAGCAGACAAAGTAAACAGGGAGCAGAGCAGAAGAGCAGCTTCACTAGTTCAGCAGCAAAGCTGAGAACTTACAGTTAGCCAGCAGCTGGAAAATCATTTTTCTTTTCCTATGCTGGCACAGATGAAAGTTTCAGCAACAAGTTAGAATAGCAATAGTACTTAGATTTATATACCGCTTCACAGCATTTTACAGCTATCTCTAAGCAGTTTACAGAGTCAGCATATTACCCCCAACAATCTGGGTCCTCATTTTACCAACCTCGGAAGGATGAAAGGCTGAGTCAATCTTCAGCTGCTCTGAATTGAACCCCTGGAGTGAGCAGTGAGTTTAACCTGCTGTACTGCATTCTAACCACTGCACCACCAGGACTCTTTTTTAGAAGTTGATCGCAACAGAAGCCAACTTGAAGGTGACTATACAGTTGCTAAAGACCTTGGTGTAAGTTCAGACCTCAAAAGAGAATAGAATTGGGTAGCTTGTTTAGGAATAAGATATAGTTAAGTCTACAGGTTAAGGCATCAGACAAGAAAGCAGGAAACTAGACCCACTTTAGGCATGATCTAAATCTCACACAGTTGTAGTGTGGAAAATAGGAGTAAAGAGAAGAATTAGGTCAGTTTGCCACTCCAGTTATTTATACAAAATAACAAAAGTGGGACATAAATAAATAAAATATACATAATTGTTTGCATTATTATAGAATAATGCACCATAGGCTTAGTAATATTCTGAGTGGTATGTTAGAAGTTAGAACAATAAGCAAGTTTGTTAAATTTTATATAATAAAAACCTCCCTGGAACACAAGGATGATAAAAAATATCCCTGTGTTGTTGGTCTGTACCATTTCCTTAAAGAATCTACCCCCACCCATCTTACCCAACTTTGCAGGAGCTTACAGATAGTAATACCTTGAATCTGACTTAGTAGTGTTAGCAAATGATTGGTTAGAATCTTGAAATACTTGATTTTTTTAAAATTGTGAAGCTCACTGGAACACAATTTACATCATTTATTTTTAGCATATTGTGAATACGTAAATTAGAAATGTGCTTTTCATGTTTATTTCATTCAAAATCTGAATAATGCAAGCATGTCAACAAGTGGATGGGGATGTTGATATAGCTGATTAGATCCAATTCTTTCCTGTATAACCTGCTTGACAACATATTATGTCTTTCTAATGTTTTTCTAGATAATTTCAAATGACTGCTGCTGTTTGAAAACTGTGAAGCATAAGCACAAACACGAAACATGAAAACTATGTACAAGTGTATTCTCCTTTTAAAAACAACAATTCCTAGAAGAGACATGAAACTTAATTGGTAATGAATTATACAGTTGAATTAGTTTAACTAAATATTTAGTAGGTAGGCACAGCAGTGTAAATTGTATTGATGGCACCAGTTTTAATGCTGTAGGATGTTGCTGTCAGCTGTGAAGAATCAGTACCACATGTTAAGTTCCAGTTAAGAAGATTTATTGCTGATGCCTATACACAACTAACAGTCAGCACTAAATTGGCATTAGATAAAAATTCAATAGAAATCAAGATGGGGGGATGGATTTGGATAGCTGGTGGAAACAGAATGACTCTGGACTGATTCCTCTCTTAATGCTGACCCCAAGATGTATCCCTTCTCCTGTACCTACATCTGTGCTTATTTGACATTGTGGGCTTATATAGAGAATTACTCAGATTACATTGCAAAAGTAATAAGTCATTTTTGTCTAGATTACAGTCTTTTACCTTTGCTTATATCTCTTACCTAAGCAGAGAGACAAATTGATTTTGGGGGGGAGGGGGCAGAGGACTCCTGATAATTCAAAGTAATACAAATTTTGAGGGATATGTAAATTTGCCATACGGCAACTCTTTACCATATGGCAAAAGTTCTATTATATTATATAATTATTTTTACAATAAACTAGAGTTGAATATAGAGCAAAATACAAAACAGAGAAGAATGTATATAGTGCAGTGTTAATATTTTCAAGAAATGGCTTCCCTTGACCAGTAAGTAATGTAATCTATATATCAGTCTATTATTGTCCAGTTCAGAAGTGATCTCAATTGAGGCTTATCTCCTGAGACTTTTGAATACGAGTTTGGACTTGAAGAATCTAATCAGTATTAACACTGCAACTATTTCTTCCTGTTATCCTTGATGGGAAATACACAACATCTCATGTTATTCTCCTGTAGAGAGGATTCCCAATTTTGGTTGGTTGGTTGATACTTGTTGATTTATTAATAAAAATATATGAACTAAATATATTCTGTTTTTAAATTAGGAAGCAGTGTCTTATCTAATATATAGCAAAGATAACATTCCATTGAGATAATATAAAGGGTGGGATATAATGGTACTTGCAATAGCTCTGGAAAAATATGTAAAATATTCTCAAAGCATTGTTATCTGGAAAATGGAATTATTTATATGTGATACAGTTATCCCAACTTTATTGACTTTAAATTCTGTCCTGTATCAATGATTTTGTTTTATTTACTGCTATGACTTATAGTATTGCTGATTATATTCTAATTTGGAATGCAATTTTTATTGTTATAATATATGTATCATTATTCCTATACAAACACTGTACAGAGCCTTTAAAAGGTTTAAATGTTGCCTAGAATTTTAACTGTTAAATCAAAGATTTTAGAGCCAAAAGTAAACACAGTCGACAGCAATATATACTGCAAAGCTTATACATACATTAAGCACTTATACATACATTAAGCACTTATACATACATTAAGCACAATGATCACACATGTCATTATTCTTGCTTCTTTATTAAAATGTCTTTCTAACACAGATATAGTAAAATGTGACTCTTTTGATCTCAAGGGATTCTGATTTGTCAAAGGATGATGGAAATGAACATCCAGAGCGCTGGTTTCTTCTTCTATACTAAATAAGTAAACAAAGATCCTTAGAACAGTTGGCAACTCAGGACAAAACAGCTATTAAAGATACAGACAAAGATGATCCTGTGCTCCAATTTAGATGTCTCTGGTTTGTAGAATGTGCAAATAGACTTATTTTCTTAAGCATACTTATTAAAATGGCAAATTAAAACCTTAAGAGAAAGTGTTCACAGTGTAAGAAGTGCTGGATGAATCCACTATGAGAGGAATTTGGCCACAATGAATGAACTATAGTTTATTAAGGGGTGAGGTGCTGAAATTGATGTATTTGATTTCAAACAGACATTCTTTCTCTAGCACAAAGATCAGTGATGTAGCATCATTGGATACAATATGACCTACAACACTCCCAGGTAGCATCTCTAAAATAATGATTTAAAAATTAGAGATCACCTAAACTTACATGTACATGTACTTCCTTAAAACCTCAAGAGAACATTGAAATCTCATGAAATATTGGTGAGACTACTAGAAATTAGTGAAATTCAGGGTGAGTATCTGAAATCTAGTTAGCTTGGGTGATTCTATAAGTTTCAATTATTTTTATTTATTTGTTTTAATAATTTATTGGTTTCTATGCTATGAACAATTTCATGATGATTCCTGCCACCTATACTTGGGATATCTACCCAAGTATAGCTTAGAGTCACTTTGGACAGAGAGATGGGTTGCATATTAATGTATTAAATAAAGTAAATTTAAAAAAAAATATTGGTGAATGAGGAATTTGTAGAACAAAGGTAGGTGCTTTCTTTAAAATAGGTAGTGAAGTTATAAAATTTTATATTTTTAACATTTAATGTGTATAGATAAAGCTGAACTAGCAGGACAAATTATTTCCCTCTTTATAGTATGCATGTGTTTGTATCAATATGCTGTGTAGTACATTTAAAAACTCTATATTAAGAATTTTTAAAAATTAAAACTGTGAACACATTTTATATAAATATATTTTCCTCATGTTCATGTAGTAGAAAATATACATTATAAAATAATTGTTTTTCAATTATCTCTCAAATATAGTAAAGGAGAAAAAGAGACAGAATATTAACTATATTTTATTATACTGTGTTAACAATTATCACCTGAGCGTATTTTTTATTGCAATTTATAATAGAAAAGAAGCAATACAGATTAAATGGAAGCTTCTATTTTATTCATACGTTATTTCAACAGTACAGTGTTAGTTCAAAAGATATAAAGTTAAGCAAAAAAATATAAAAGAAACCTTATATGTATGTATGTGCATAAAACAGTTTCAGAAGTATGCACTGAACCATAAAATAATATTTTTATGTATAAAAATAACATTTAAACCAAAATAGTAAATTTTGTCCACTATATCTCTATCAACTTTATAGCTCTATCATTTCACTATCCATCCATCATCTATCTATCTATCTATCTATCTATCTATCTATCTATCTATCTATCTATCTATTTAATTGATTTGTCAATCATTTACATGATAATAGGTATAAGAATAAACATAATTATGAATACATGAAATGGATACATATAAGAAAAATAAAAGAAACAATAGGACAGGGATAGTAGGTACTTTGGTGCACTTACGCATGCTCCCTACTTCTTCACCCCTCTTAGGAAAGGGGTGAGGTCAATAGTAGACAGTCTAAGGTTAAAGTTTTGGGGGGTTGGGGAAGAAACCACGTAGTCAGGTAGAGTGTTCCAGACATTGACCACTTTGTTGTTGGTCATATTTCCTGCAATCAAGTTTGGTGCGGTTAACCTTGAGTTTGTATCTATTGTGTGCTCTTGTATTGTTGTGGTTGAAGCTGAAGTATTCATTGACAGGTAGGAGATTGCAATGAATCATTTTATATACTATACTTAGATCGGACCGAAGGCGGCATAGTTCTAGGTTTTCTCGGTCTAGAATTTCAAGTCTGGTGGCATAAGGTATTCTGCAATGAGTAGAGGAGTGGAGAACTCTTCTTGTGAAATATTTCTGGACTTTCTCAACTGTGTTAATATCAGATACGTAATGCGGGTTCCAGACTGATGAGCTGTATTTGAGTATTGGTCTAGCAAATGTTTTGTATGCTCTAGTTAGCAGTGTGATATTACCAGAGAAAAAGCTATGTAGGATTAGGTTAACAACTCTTAATGCTTTCTTGGCTATGTAGTTACAGCGGGCTCTAGCACTTAGATCATGAGAGATGAGAATTCCAAGGTCCTTGACAAAGTTTGGATCATCAACAAGGTCTTGCCTATTCAACTTGTATTTTATTTTCTGATTTTTTTTTGCCAATATGTAAGACAGAACATTTATTTGTTGAGATTTGAAGTTGTCATTTGTTTGACCATTCTGATACATAGCCGAGGTCTTTTTGAAGGGTAGCAGTATTGTCTGTGGTGTTGAATAGCTTTACATCATCAGCGAAGAGAACACAGTTGCTCTTAATATGATCACAGAGGTCATTTATGTAGAGTATGAAGAGAGTTGGTCCTAGAACACTACCTTGGGGGACACAACTGTTGACAGGTACTGGATTTGATAGGACACTCCCAATTTTGACCATTTGTTGTCTGTTTGACACAAATGCTTCTATCCAATTATGCAGTTGTCCAGAGATACCATCAGATTTTAATTTTAGGAGTAGTTTGTCATGTACCACTGAATCAAAGGCTTTACAGAAGTCTGTGTAGATTGCGTCTATTGCTTTGACCTGATCGAGTTGTGTAATTTTTGCAGTGTAAAAGTTTCAGATTACAGGATAGTTTTTTCTAAAACCAAATTGTTTATTAGAGAGTAGGTTGTTTGTCTCTAAGTGGAGGATAATGGATTGGCTAATAATTGATTCCATGACTTTACAGGTCATGCAGAATTAAGAGATTGGTCTGTAATTTTCAACTAGGCTGGGGTCTCCCTTTTTGAAGATGGGGATGACCATGTCTTGTGACCATAGATTAGACAAGGAGCTGGTCCTGAAGAGCCTGGGGGAGGCTGTTTTTGCTTTCCCAGAGCTCTAGGAAAGCTTCCAAAGGCTGGGGAGGGCAAAAATGCTTTCCCTCTGTGGCACAGGAAGCTGACTAGGCCACACTCACCATGGACATGCCTAGCCAACAAGCAGGCAGAGAACCCATTGCTGAAATTTTTGAAGCCCACCGTGATTATTATCATATAGATGGCATGGAAAGTATTGTTCTTTCTTTCTTTCTTTCCCTCTTAAAACAGTTTGAAACCATCTGTAAATTTTGTTTGTAAGGTAGAGATCCAATCTACATAACCATGAAATCTCCACTGTGCCACTGAACCTCAAGTTCACATATTCATATGCAGTAAGAAATGTCTTTTTGCAGAAGTTCCCAGAATGCAAGTTTATTTTGATGCTTCATTCTATCTAATAATGCCAATGTATTGAAATGCCCTTTCCCTTTCTCTCTGTGATAATCACAAATGGCCATTTTGTGCCACATGATGATTTGGGAAAGGGCAACCAGTTCAGCTATACTGGGAGAAGAGAAATATTCTTCACGTAACCTGCATAATCTGAATTCCTAAAGGATTAATAAATTATGCATTCCGGAGTGGAAGCAAAGCTCTTCTTTGTCTTATTACTAACTCAGAAGCAGACTTTTTAAAATTGGAAGGAGTGAGTAGGTATTTCAGAATGCAATATCTCAAAAGTGTTTGCTCAAACTCTTATTTTAAAATCCCCCCAAAACAATGGTTTCAGAGACTACAAAAACTACTTCTGCTTGCCATCTTTTATCTATCTTTTATTGGTTTTATTGTAATTCATTTATTTTGCTTGTTTGTTGTGAGTCACTCAGAGTTCTGAAAAATTATAATTCATTTCTCCCATTCTTTCTGATAGAAGTATGGTCTGAAAATACAAACGTCCAACATGGAAGGAAAAAAAAATACCTCATCAAATTCATCTCACCATTTCAACGTACAGGCTTCCTGTTAATTACTGGCACATTATAAAACCTAAAATATAATGTGACTAGCTAGTGCAACTTTTAATAAGCCTTTATGTGCAGTTTACAAAAAACACATATATATTTTACTGAAGTTTTTAAACAAGAAGATAAAAATAATAAATATTATAGAAGAGAAATGGTAGATAAGCAAAATCTGAAAATCACTGAAAGTGAGTGGGCATCCATATAAATTATCTGAAGTAATAAGTAAAACAAATCAATAACATGTTTCGTAAATTAATGCAAACAAGAAAAAGCTAAATAAAAAGTAGAAAGTGCAAGAAAAGAAGAAAAAAAGTTGAAGTAAAATATTACAGTAGAAAATAACTAAATGGGATTACTATTGATAACTATATCCTTCTACTATTGTTGGTTTGATTTTAAATTCCCCTTGATAATTTTCCATTAAAGTCCCAGCATATCAACCATTTATGTTTATCTGCCATTGTTCTTCTATAACATGAATTTTAAGCTAAAATCCCTAAAGGTATTTTCAGGCACAACCTGGTTTTCAATATATTCTATACTGTGAGGTCAATATATACTCTATATTGTTATTACATCGAATAAAATTGATTGGTTTAGTTTTGAGTATTATATTACTAATTCATTTTCTTCACTGATTGTTTTTCTTCAGAAATCCAAGCCTGAGCTAAAACTGCAAGAACTTCAAAACTTTATTCTTTGAAGACCTGTTGTTTCCTAGCCATGACTGTTTAGAGATGACCAATCTCACTAAACTTGAAGATTGATACAAATGCTTCCCTACCTCTAAAATGTGTATGGGGAGTTGCATATATACAAATTTTATAAACAGACTTCATATCTTTTATTCTTGTGTCTTCCTTGTCCATCTTCTGCCTTCTTTCTATCCTTTGGATAGGTATGGTTTGTATCCTAAATGCTGTATCAATATGTCTGGCTCTCTTATCTTTTCTGCAGTCATAGGAAGGTTATTTTCCCAATTCACTGGATTAGAAAACTCTCTTTCTGACTGAATTTTGCCTTCAATTTATCCATTTATCTTTGATTAAAAGATTTAGCTGATGACAACCATTTATATAGGTATCACGTGAAATGGGTAACTACTTGTTAGTTACTTAGATTTCAGCCCAAAGAAAGATATGAATCTATTTATTCTTATGCTTTTTCACCCTGACACTTATATTATTTTTCTGAACCTTCTACACCTAAACATGAAACTTAACAGGAGGATCTCAGTGGGCTTTAGATTGCAGTAGTTAAAACACAGCAGTAAAAGAGAAAGGTGAAATAACCCAGTACTTCCTTTGTTGATGCTTTGTTACTCTGAATTTGTTCTTACTCTTTTATTTCTTTGGATAACTTTAAATCCATATTGATTAACAGGAGCCTAGCTTTTGCTCTGGAAGGAAAGCTTGTCATAGCTGTCAAAAAAGTAATAGGATCCCAGGAGAAATTTTATCCCCGCAAATGCATTTTATCCAGACTCAGACTGCTGAACATTTATCCCAGCGTGAGGAGGGGTTTGTTTGTTTATTTAAGTACACAAACTCACACATACATTCTGAAGTGCTACTGGAATTATTTTCCCCTTGAAAATATGTCTTGTATATACTCATTTTCAAATAGTTCATGCAGAATTTATTGTGAACTAGAGAGTTTCCTTAGAGTCCACTATCAATCAATTGATCAATCACATTTATTACTTCTTAGTCAATCTCAAAGAGTCATTTGAATTGAAATAAACATAAAAAATAAAAAGCCGGTGATCTGGATAATGTGAAGCAGCATAACCTTTTTTATAGCCTCAACAATAATGCACTTGATCAGAAAAGTACCAAATTTACAGCATTTCTGGAATAGAAGACAGTTCATTTTCAGATATCGGGACAAGTGGTACTGCACAGCTATGGTTTACAAGCAGAATATACAAAAATAAGATAATACAGCTAGTGTTCATAAAACAATTTTTTTTCCAGTCAGGAGCAACTTACACTGATGAAATATTTCTTATCTCAATATATAAATAAATAAATAAAAGTTTTAAGTTTTTGCGGGTACTTACATGTATGGCATTCAGCTTTGTTCGGGTATTTTCCCACGTCATTGTAATTGTGCTTTTAAAGTTGTAGTGATGTTTCAGCAGAATCTCATCTGCCATCATCACCACCTACAGAAGCCTAATGATGGCAGATGAGATTCTGCTGAAATGTCGCTACAACTTTAAAAGCACAACTACAATGACGTGGGAAAATACCCAAACAAAGCTGAATGCCATACATGTAAGTACCCACGAAAACTTAAGAATATATATACATACATACATACCTCAGAAAACATACATACATACATACATACATATATTCATATTCTGAGGTTTTTGTGGGTATTTGTATGTGGATCTTTGGTTATTCTGGTTTTCTCCCACAAAAAATTGGAAGTATCTAGGCAACGTTTCGATGAAGTCTCATTCATCATCTTCAGTCTTGTGTCTTCGGCTTTGTGCTTCTCGGAGTAATGTGAGCTTGCAGTTGCTTCTTCCTTTTAACTTCTAGTGGGGGTGTGACTTGATTGGGTGAGGGCTTGGCTGTGTTCTGATTGGCTGGGGGTGTGTTCTCATTGGTTGGGGGTTTGGCTGTGTTCTGATTGGTTGGGGGTTGGCTGTGTTCTGATTGGCTGGGGGTGTGTTCTGTTCAGGTGGGGGCTTGGTTGTGCTCAGGTTAGTCTTAGTTGCTGGGGGATTTGAGCTGGTGAGCTGTGATCCTGTTTGGCTTCATGTTTGTGGTCATGCCACATCTTCATGGTTGGCGTCAGTTTGCTTCATGTACGGGTCGGGGGGGGTTGGAGCGGGTAGTGATGCAGCTGCGGTATGGCTTCTGATCCGTAGTGATGCAGCTGCAGTCTCATCTTCTGTGAGGGTGTGAGTCTGCTTTCTACGTGAAAGTGTGGTGGTAGCATTTTGTGTGGCCCTTGTTGGTGTGGGTCTGGTGTCATTCTTCATGTTAGGTACTCATTTGTTAATGAGGGCAGGTTTCCAAAGAAAGAAGATTACCCACCTAATCCAAAAAGAAACCCCAACTAAAATCCAAGACAGAGAAAAAGAGAACGGCAAAGCCCTCCTCCCATATATAAAAGGCACTACAGACAAAATCAGCAAGATCCTCCCAAAACACAACATTAAAAGAGCATTCTTCACAAACAGAAAAATATCCACCATCCTAAGAAACCCTAAAGACAAAATCGAGTTAGAAAACCAAGGAGTATATGAAATCCCTTGCACTGCCTGCCCCACCACATACATTGGACAAACTAACAGAAGAATAAGTGCACGCATTGAAGAACACAAGAACTCAATCAAAAAAGAAGAACCGACCTCTTCCCTGGTCCAACACCTGAAAGCCACAGGGCATGAGTTTGACTTTAAAAATACCAGAACTATCGCCAAAACTGAACACTTCAACAACAGAATAATCAGAGAAACCATAGAGATACAAAAACACCCACACAGCATGAATAAACAAGATGATACCTCCCGCCTACCAGCCATTTGGAAACCCGCCCTCATTAACAAATGAGTACCTAACATGAAGAATGACATCAGACCCACACCCACGAGGGTCACGCAAGATGCTACAATATATATATAT
>NW_020769312.1:6210152-6245880 GCF_900518735.1 Pseudonaja textilis | reverse complement strand
ATATATATATATATATACACACACACACATACATACATACATATATACATACATATATATGTGTGTGTGTGTGTGTGTGTGTGACAAAGTTGAATGCCTCTTATTCTATGATCAGCCTGGCTTAGCTTAATTTAAAGTACAAAATCATTTTTTGGATATTCCATGCATTAAATTTATAAATGATTTATAAGTACTAACTTAGATCACTAACATATTAATCCCTTAATATACTTATTGTCAACCCTGAAGTGATCATAGCTGAAGCCATCTTGGAGGCTTCAGGTTTACCACAGAACAGAGGGAGGGGGGAAATAGTTAGATGGGGTTTGTAGCCAAAACAATACAACTTTCCTGTGGGAACCCAAGGACATTCCCACAAGTGACTGGCCAGAAGAGAGTGAAGTAACCAAACAATTGGCCAGCTCCTAGATTGGACAGTGTGACCAGTAACTTGGGGAGAAAGGAGAAACTTTTAGTTGTAATTAGGTGAAAGCTGTGGGAACTTTTAGAGTTGGCTTTCACCAATGGTGCCAATATGACAAACCCAATAAAACTGTTCTTTGAGGAACTTGCCTGCCTCAGAGTTCTAATTTCAATGGGTGCATTACTTGGAATGCTGACACTTGTATTCATCTCCCCCAAAGGACCACAAAATCTAGACTTACTGGAAGGAAGATCACAGTTTATAGGATTCAGAAATAATTTGTTAAATGGTGTACCTCAAAACATCATACAATAGAAGGAGATCCATACTGCTCCCATCCTTTGACTTTCCAAAAATTGTTAAAGACCTGCTTCCAGGCCTTGGGTCATCCCTTTTGGTTTTTTTGGGTTGCATCTTCTGGTCAACAGTATCCCTTTCTTCTCTAATACATGTTCTTTTCTTTTACATTTCTTTCCAATTTTTAAATTGTAAGCCACCCAGAGTCATGAAAATAATAAAATGAAATTGAAATAATAAATAAATAAGCCATTATATATGCATTGCTGGTGGCCATGACCTGCTGCATTATACAGGCTATAAATTTGTATATTGAAAAGTAAATAAAAAAAATACAACATTAGTAAAATAAAACTTCAAAAATTTGTGGGGAGTACTTCAGCTCTTGGAAACATTATTTTTTTTAACAATTATGCGACTGAGGTGACTAAACTAAGGTTTGAATAAAAAAATAAGTGAATATATATTCATCAAAAGTTTCCATTATAAATCATATTGCTTGAGCAGGAATGTCATATATACTGTAAGTCAATTCACTGGTGTTAGAATTTCTATTGCCACCCAACAAATGTTTTATAAATTATCTCTATTCATCTTGGAATTATCACAATTTCGATCTATTTCCTTGTGACCTCACTGTTTGTAGTCCTTGCCTCAACATGAGAATGTGTAGAAGAAACTGTAGATAAACTTCCAGAAAGAATGCAAGAACAGTTCAATAAATGTTCAAAGCCTTAGTTAGGAAGACAAAGTGAAAAGGATACTCACTATGTGTAAGTAATTCTGAATTTGCTAAGAAGGGATTGAGGGAAAACTTGACCTTGCCTACCTCAAGGGCTTACAAAATTTATTTGTGGTAGGACTACATATATATTATGAAATGAATTTTTTTAGACTCTATCTTTGAAGTGGAGCTATGTTGTTAAAAGTTATATTTTAAATGCAACAAATAACTGCTAAACAAGATTGTTTCAGTAATTTTATTTCATTTCTGGATCATTCTTGCAATACACAAAACATTAGGATTATACACAGGAGTGGGATTCAACCAGTATAACTACTGGTTTGGTGATTTTACATTTTGCTGTGTGTGCATGTATATTGTCATCATCTAGCTGCATGGACAGCTGAGCATCACTGTGTGCAGGTGCACAGTGGTTGAAAAAGCACTTTTTTCCTGCTTTTTCAACTGCAACTGTGCCGCACAAAGCAGCTGCGGTTGAAAACGCAGGAAATAAAGGTCAGGTAAGAGCCCAGGTGGGCGGTTGGGCCAAAAGAGCAGCAGACATAGAACCGGTTTTATATATTCTCTCTGTTTGCTGCTTTTCAGAGCAACCGGTTCTACAGAAGTGGACAGAACTGGTCGAATCCCACCCCTGATTATATATTTGTATTATGTCAAACATTATTTATGATTGTAGTCTGTCATATTACTTTGTGCTGCACAGAAGACCATTTTTAAATACATGTATATAAACAGAACAATATGAATTGCTACATAAGCTACGGTATCTGAAAATAGCCTTTTGTAGTACTTTGATGCTTTTAAATTTGATGTTTTTTAATAATGTACAAGATAAGATACAGCTATTGTCTTGCTTAGTTAGCTCTGTATACATAGACAAGCCTGCTAATCAAAACAAAAGATGTATTAGTCTGCAATCTGTGTAAATTGGGAAAGTGCCCAATTTATATAACAAAACAGATCATTTTGTTATTGCTTTGTCAATGTACATTTTAACTCTTTTTTGTAAGTTGCCTTGAATCACTTGTAAATTAAATGGTCATGTAAATCATTCAGTGAAAATATATAAATAAATGTATTTTAGAGTTATTCAATTCCAGATATATAATTCCCTCTAATTGAGGCTAGAACAAAATATTACTTTACTTTCTGTCAAATTTAGGATTCTTAATAGGGAGCTGGAAATTTGCACTGGAATTTTCTCTAAAAATGTTCAGCAAATGTAATGTGTATATGAACTCTGATTCTGAGTCAACAATTTGTCTGAATGATTTTTTTTTCAAGAAGGTATGTTGTTTCATTATATGATGTCTATTTTGTATCTGCTCAGCCTTTTTCCTGCCATCAGTCATTTGATATAAATCAGAAACAGAGTCAGAGAGATCGACCTTCCTCTTCAGCAAAAGCTAAACAATGATGTAATTGTATTATATGGAACTGAGTGTATGTTTGTAGATAAGAAGACAATCAAGTCACTCCTCTAATATCCCAGAGAATAATCAGTTACTTTCTGTATGACTGCCATGAATTAAAAACTCTTTGCAATTAAGTTTTCAAGGTATTCATGTGTAGTAAATATAATATGTACAAATGGCAACATGGTCTTCTGAAGAATAGGATTAATCTTTTTTTTTTCTGATCAAATGGAGTCCAAATAGACAACATGTTTCTGATTTGTGTGCAAGTATAAAAATTATACAATCATTACCAAGTGACAGGTGGTAAGAACAGATGAGATAATAAGAGGAAATAATGGCAAAGAATAATAATGCAGAGAAACACTCAGAATACTAAAGCACAAATTACTTTGTTGGGAGTTTTTTTTATTTGTTTGTTTTTGTTTATGCCTTGGTCCTGAACTCTAATGATAAAATGATATAAAATGATATTATTATTTTTTTCATTTCCATTTAACAAAATAGCATTGAATGGCACAATGGCAATATATTTGAATGGCATTATGAAAATTGTTCAGGGTGCGCATAAATTAATATATTAAAAGGAGTTCATGTTTTTGTAGATATGTATGGCTGAGATATATAATGAGAAATAAGAATTAAATTGCTGCTGACTTTCTGCTCTATGTGTTGGCACATATGCTTTAAATATTGGGTGCAATATATCCAGGTTAACTAAAGGCAATACTTCCATGTTTGTTTCATAGTGAACAAATAATTGCACCTCTGGGTCATTCAAGTACTACTATCATTTAAGGACCAAATTACACATTATCCACCGGAAGCATAATTTGATTTGGTTTATAATTCAATATTACTGGATGAGATAGAATGGAAGGGGGTGTAATTTTTATTGCAGGATAGGAGGCAGTGAGAGGAAGGCAGAAATCTAGATGAAATGCATCAGAATAGTGTCAGCATTCCAGAAAAACAAACTTCAACACCAAAACTCTGAAGTAGGCATTTTCTCAAAGTTCCATTTTATTAGAGTTGTCATACTGACACATCTGGGAAAACCCAAATCTGAGAGTTCTGGGTTTTCTCTCATTAACTAAAATTCAAAGACCCATCTTCTGCACCCATCAGTCCATCACATGGCCCATCACATGGATAATCCTCTAACCACTCCTCAACCAGGTGCAGGATGACATGACCATGACTGAAAAGAAGAATGCTATTATGTCTAACTATATACACCCTATGAAATTCCCCCCTCCCAATTTCCCAGGCTCAGGAATGTGGTAGCGTGAAAGCTGCAGGTGCTAATATAGCTTCCAAAGCTGCCAAATTGTACAAAGAGAAATAAAAACAATTATAGCTGTAATTCTCCACAGTAGTAAACATATTATATCCGATAGTCAGCCTTTCAAGGTAGATGAGACCAAGAAACCAAAGTTATGCATTCTAATATACTACTTTTTTACATTGTTATAACAGAATCTTACAAGTTGAAATATTCATCCTCTCCATTCCTTTATCTTCATGATAATTAAGGACAGTTCTGTCAGAACACTTCCTCAAATTACATTTCTTTCCCAGACTCAGATTCTTTTATCTGATGGTTGTCTTGGTGGTGGTTGTTCCTCCTGTTCCTCATGGTCATTCCTTCAGGCCATTATATTTATTATGGACTTTGCAAAAAATGTGTAGACTTGTATATAAAGCCACATATTCTAATGCTATGCTCTTGTTTCCCTAAGCACAAGACTTGAATGGGTAAATTCCTTGGTTTTACTACCATATATTTGAGAAGACCGCAAATGTCTGACATTCATTCTTACAGGAAAAGGGAGAATTAATGTAATCCTAGAGCTGGGCAAACAACTATTTTGGGAAGGCAGAAACAGATAACAATACCTTCTATTAATCCTTTTCTCAGTGTCAAAGCAATCTCAAGATGTATTTTTTCTGCTCAGTTTCAGAAGCAAATAGTTCATGTTATATCACCTGAAACATTCCTGTCCACCTCAAATATGTTTAGTTTGTTGTAGACCAGCCCCAAGAATGTAATGGCTACTTCACATAGGAAGGAATATTCCTACAACTGAGTCGATATTTGTCAGCAACATTTTATTTACAAAGCAAATACTGGAATGATATTACAACTAGGAGCCATGGTGGTGCAGTGGTTAGAATGCAGTATTGGGGGGTAATTTTGCCCACTGCCAGCACTTTGATTCTCACTGGCTCAAGGTGGACTCATCCTTCCATCCTTCAGAGGTCAGTAAAAATAAGGACCCAGATTGTGGGGGTAATATGCTGACTCTGTAAACCATTTAGAGAGTGTTATAAAGCACTTTGAAGTGGTATATAAGTCTAAGTGCTATTGCTATTATTGCTGCTATTACTACTACCACTACTACTACTACTTTACTACATTTATGGTAAAAGGCACCTTGAAAAGGTTTTATACTGCTGAGTAAATGGAGTAGCCAATGAATTCCCAGAGTTAGCCTGCAACTAATGAAGTAGCCTATGTGATATAGTAGTGCCCAGAGTGACCTAATATGGAAAAGTGGACTTTGGAACAGAAAAACACACACTAATGTTCTCTTGATATGCATGACAGATTAATGGTGACAAATGATGACGGCACCATTTTTACTATTCAGAAATGGTTGCCTCCATGCTTTAATGATAGAGCAATAACAAGTTCAAATAAGTTCTAAATGCCTCATGGGCCTTTTATTTTCAGGCAGTTTAGAATTAAGGCTGAGCACAGGAGAGGAAGAATTTTAACAGTATGTTAGTAAATTATCCTAAAAGAAGGCTCCCCATCCACTCTGTGGGTAACTGTTCTTACTGTTAAGAATTTGGTTACGGATACTTTGAGTTTATTATTCCCAATATTATGGAGAATGAAAAGCAAATCTTTCTTCAGTGAGAAACACGCTCAGATACCTGAAAAACATTTTCATATAACTCCCCATCTTCTCCTAGCTAGAAATGTTTCATTCTTTCAATATTTTCTCCATAATTCAAGCAACTAGGAGGGTTACTCCAGGAAAATACTGATTAATGTTACTGCCAAAAGTATAACTGGAAGCCTTTTCTCTTAATGCTGAAAACATCATGCTGGTGAATTGTGAAATGAGGTGGCTTATTCCTCCCTCCCTCCATTCCTTCCTTTCTTCCTTCCTTCCACTTTACTGCACATAGGCACTGAGGACAAATTCAGGTTCATAATACTTCATACCAATTTATCAATTTATTTAAAAATGTATACTTTATTTTTTTCACAGCATAGATTAATGTATATATTACATAAAAATCTGCAGTATTGAAGGTCATCATCTCATAATGAATATAATTGTAACAAATAGCCTTCTGAATGTTGCCATGGGAATACTTTCTATTGCTAGAGCTTTTGAAGAAAGATTATTCTTATGAAAATGCAAATTGATTCTGTCGTTGTCTGGGTAATCAAAATCTACTGAGTGCCCAAAAAATATGTAGTGTTACTTCTATAGCTTTACAATCAAGCAGCTCTCATTCAGCTGTGAATCCTGAACAATTACTTCACACTTGGCTTTCTTCGGATTTTCATGCATCCACTGAGACAGAAAAACACTTAGAAAGATAATATTCAACACTTCTTTGTAATGCAATCTGATTTGTACTTATTTATCTATTATAGAATCATATAATACCTGAGTAGGAAGGAGTGTTTTAGGTTATACTCTTCAACTTGCAGGAATCCATCAAATCTTTCCCAACAGTGTCCATGCAGTACCCATTTGAACATCCCCAGTGATGGAGAATACACTGTTATTTTAGGTAGATAACTACATTGTGTAATTTCTTTCATCACCCAAAAATTGCCTTGAAATCAAGCCTAGATCTCCATTCTGTTACATCTGTGGCTCTTTGTCCTACCTAACCCAAACCCGAACCCTACCCTTGATTTCAACTGAGAATAAATATTTCCAATTTTCACACGTTGGTAAACTTTTAGGTATTTCTAATCCACAATCATATCTTCTCTTAATTTTCTCTGGTGCAAGTATGTGTATCTTCTGTTCACAGTGGATATGTTTATAATTTCATATGTTACTAGATATTTATCTCCATTGATAGATTTCAGAGGATATTAAGAATGACAGAATGGACAGGAAAATGAAATAGTTCAGATTTCAATTGCAATCTATTTTAGGGTGAAAAAGAATAAAATGGTTTCTATTTGCTCACTATATTATATTGGTGCATCTATACATATCTATACAACAAAGTTTCATGAATTCATTTATCTATTTTAGAAATGTGTAATTTATTTAAATATAAACAATTTATGAAGAAGTGGCATGTAAATAAATATAACTATAATGATGCTATGATTCAAATGCTGGATGAGACACTTCTGCCAGTGAAAGCATTCAGCCAAATGCATAGTGATGTTAATAAGATTGGAATTATGCAGAAGAAAATGAAGTTGTTGTTGTTTCTCATGAACTTAATTTCTCTTGGAAGTAGCACTGCACTTGATGGTTGATGCTACTGGCAGGATTTGCTTTTGTGTTTCCTTCCATAGATAATAGAATATGTAATGGCTTCAATAAGACATAATGATGGATCTGGCATTCATTTCATTTTTTCCAATGATTATATTAATTCACCTTTGAGTCTGAAGATTGTTTGATAAAATTGTGAGATTCTAGTGTGATAACTAACAACAGCATAATATCCATCATTCTTAAATGTCCAAGTCTCAGAGACGAACTTTTTTATGCTGTTTCTTCATAATGCATTGTCTAGCACACAACAACTTTTACTTTTCATCCACTATGGCATCAAGTAATTGCTCATGTCTTTTTTTTAAGACATTTTTTTTCAGCAACCATTACCAGAATGTGGTATGATAAAGTAGGGGTCTGTACACCTGTACACCTGTGGTGATCAGTAATCTACACATATGAAAATGAAATAGCACTCACACATCATCATAAAATCTCCAAAACCGTAAAGCCTACAAACTTGAAATTTGGCACCTATGTTCCTCTTGGCTTCTAGGTGATCACTAAGAAAGGATTTTTCAAAATGATCACCAGAGCCTTAGTATTTCATATATTATTATTAATATGCTCTGATGCTAAGGCGTTCTACTCCCCCTCCCCACCTGAAAAGAAATTTGTTCCAAATGCAAAATACAAGCAGAGGAGAGGAGTTTCGGTTTCAGTTTTAGTTTCACAGCACCAAGCAGCTTTAGCACAGAACAGTTAAGCTAAGCTACGCCCAGGCTCCTTGCTGTCTTTTGCTTACACAGCAAATACTGTTTCAGTTTCTCAACTCTCTCACACACTGATAGGATGCTAGACAGATGAATACCAATGGATGCTGGTAGGCAAAGACAAAGGTTTTCCCTTTATTTTCTTCCCCCAAAACAAAGTCTGAGCACATAGTTTCATAGTGAAGCATGGGTATTGAGCTAGTCCATCAATACAAGGATTATTCCCACCATTCCAAAGAACCAATCAGTTTGAAGTGGCCTAACTTCTTCCTGTGAACATGATGTAATTTCCCATTCACTTAATAACAACATCAACAAAAAGATTTAGGAGTCTGATACTTATGATAGGTTCCTAAGAAAACAAAACATAGAAGAAGGTTACCTTTATTCTGCCTTGGACTAATAAATACAGTTCTATATATTTTAGGAACACTACTCAGACAATCTTCCAATGTTTCCAATTCCCAGTTATTGTCTGATTTGTTTAGAGCGATTGTCTGGTAGCATCTTAAACTATTGAATTGCTGGTTGCTTATCACCAGGAGAGATACAGGACCAAAGACATCTGTTTTGCAAACTATAACTTGCTTTGCAGTTCTGCTGTTCAAAAACTGACCAGAAAGCCAGGAGAGCATTTTAAAGAAAGTACCCACTCTTCCATATGCTAAAGCTCTGTTAACATCTCTGTGGATCTTGTTTTGTGATGAGATGATACCCTTTGACATAATGTCAGTTGTAAGCATCAGTATGTTTGGCCTTGTCAGAAAGGAGCTTTCGCTCTTTTGAATCACCTATTTTTAAAAGAGTGCTCTTGCTACAGAAAGAAAGAAACCATCAAGAGTATTGAAGACTGTTATCTGCCAGACGAAAGTGCTGTTTTAGAATGGAAGCAGCTATTAAATTTGACTCCTTGGCTCACATTTGGATTTATTTCTCCAAGCCCCTGGGTGCTGCTTCCATGTTGTATTTATTTTGTTCTCTTTTTATTTGGGTTTAATTGAGAGATAATAACTGCAAGGGCCATTAGTTATTTCACAGCATTCTGAATAAATTGGAAAACCTGAAATCCCAACACTATATTAAAACTGAATAGCAGCAATCTTTGCAGAGGCCGTTGAATGAAAAAAAAGGGGGGGGGAATTGTTAGGGGAGCAGGCCTTTCTTACTTATGTCAACTAATACCATGGGTCCAAATTATTTTCTGCTATCATGTTTCATTGAAGTGAAAATGATTTAGTGTTGTGCACAGGCTTAAAGCTAAATCATACAATTTGACATGATTTACAAAAGGTAAAATCTTGTTCTGCACAGCTTTGGATAAACTCTGCTTGGAAACATGAATATGGCATAGATTCCCCCATCCTATAAAAATGGCTGAAGCATACCAAAGAACTAGCAAGATTGTTAAGAACTGACTGAGGCTGAAAAGGTAGAATTTAAATCCCAGAAAACAGTCTTAACTATACTGTTTATTTGCTACATATGAAGATTATATCTCACATACACACCCCATAAAAGTAATTATTTTTCCACAGACGTTTACAGCTTTTATAGCAAGAAGATGGATGGAAGAATGTCTCTTGGAAATGGAAGTGTTTGCTCCAAGTTTCTTTCTCAGTCAACCCAAGAACAAGTGAGAAAGGAGGTATCCATCCTCCTGATTGAGGAATGAAAATATCCTAAGCAACTGAGTAACTCAATCAGCAGCTCCTTCATTGTAGGCATTAGCTAAGGTGATTTAGAAAAAAAGCATATTTTAGATATCACTAGCTTCTAACATCTGCAAGAAAACAAGCGAGCTCAGAGAGCACCAAGGACCCCTCAATGAGTAAAGTATATGTAATTATTTATATAACTGCCTATGTCTCTATTGATGGCTGATTTGTCAGAGTGCCAGGCTTCTAAAAATTCCCTGGTACTTTTGGACTCAACACTCAGATCAGCATAGTTTAATTTCAAGGTTAACTTCCTACCAACAATCAAGTAAGCAATACCCTACCAAAGAGCCATCAGTAAACAGCCCAACCAAAGAATCCCACACAGACAGGCAAGACACCAGAATATAAACTGACACACAAACAGCACTCCTTATTACCCAGTTAGGTTAATGAAATGTCTGCAAGAAAACAAGCAAGCTCAGAGAGCACCAAGGACCCCTCATTTAAACCCTGAGCTGGGAGTATTCTCCTTTGTTGGTACTTTACTCATTCATTGTCTTGGATCCAATAAATCAAACCTCTTACTCTTATTCAAACAAAATATAGCTAGGGGTCAGAAAGAAAACTCATTGTTCAAGTGATTGCCAAAACCTCAAATCACATACTACTTCATTTAAAGCAACTTCTATTTATATTACATGTTAGTAACGATCAGCATGCCTTTGCCACATATTACTTGTTGGAATCCAAAAGTAAGTAGATATAGGCTATAATTTTAACTCTAAGATAAAACTCTTTCCGGTATATTAAACATTTGTGTTTCAAGCTACTGTGCCTTGTGAACCTTTTTACACCATTCTTCTATATTCATTCATTCATTCATTCATTCATTCATTCATTCATTCATTCATTCATTCTCATTCATTCATTCATTCATCAGCATGAGTTCTAAAAAAGATGCAGCTACTTTAAACAATTAGCTCAAATAAAGGGATCGTGCCTTCATAATACATACATACATACATACATACATACATACATACATACATACATACATGGCTGCCTTTACACCCCTACATATTTTAAAGCATTCTGAATTACTCTTAAAGCATGCACAGCCCTCCTCTCCAGAACTATTTAAGTTGAAGTTTGCTGGTTTGCTTATTTATTTATTTTATACCATGCTGTGATCCCAAAACATTTTGGCAGTTCACAGGAAATGCATTAACCAGTTAAAACATCCACATTTCATTTCAAATTAATAAAGATAGACTTCTACCATGGTATTTCTAGCCAAAAGCCCTTTGCAAGACTCCATTTTTAGCTGCTTCAGGAAGGCATTTAAAGTAGGGATTAACCTGATTTCAAATGAAGACCATTCCAAAAGGTTATCCCTGTACTACGAAACAGTACTTCTGACTTTTGTATTTCCCCTCCTTGACTCCTGAGAAACTTCAAACTGCTTTCCTGGATATTTGGATTGATCCGTCCATCTCTAATGGCTGAATGAACTCCTAATCTAAAGTCCTAATCTAAACTGATGCTAAACCTCAAAGCAACGTGTAAATCAAGATTATCAATTTCAATTCTACCCAGGAGCTTATTCTTTAGCAGACCAGGATAGTGTAATGTATTCTACATGGGCCACTGCCCGATGGACCAACTGGAACTTTTCACTGTACTTGAAAGGCAGACTCATACAGAGTGTATTACAATATTCCAAATGAGTCAAGAGGGCATGAATCTTTTCATCCCAGAAGGGGATGTAACTGAAGCCTAGCAAAGGCTATTGCCAACAACCAGTAGTATCCATAAATCCAAAAGAACCTTCAACTCAACTGCAATTCTGCATCTTCATCAAGAGACACCCTTAAAGCAGAATCTCAATGGATATATATGATATGGATTTGGCATGTATGTTCCTCTTGGCTTCTAGGTGCTCACTAAGAAAGGATTTTTTGAAATGACTATCACAGCATTAGTATTTCATATATTTTTATTAACATTCTCTGATGCTAAGGAGTTCTACTCCCCCTCCCCACCTGATAAGAAATCTGTTCCAAATGCAAAACACAAGCAGAGGAGAGGAGTTTCAGTGTCAGTTTCACAGCACCAAGCAACTTTAGTACAGAATAGTTAAGCTAAGCCACACCCAGGTTCCTTGCTGTCTCCTTGCTCACACAACAAATACCGTTTTAGTTTCCAAACAGCCCTCAACTCTCTCACACACTGACAGGATGCAAGCCAGATGAATACTGATGGATGCTGGTAGGCAGAGGCAGACATTTTTCCCCTCATTTTCCTCTCCAAAAAATAAGCCTGGCCACATAGTTTCGTAGTAAAGCAGAGGTGATATTCAGCCAGTTCTGACAGGTTCTGGACAACCAATAGCGGAAATTTTGAGCAGTTCAGAGAACTGGTAAATACCACCTCTGGTTGACCCCACCCCCATCTATTCACTGCCTCCCAAGTCTCAGCCGATCAGAGTCCCAGCTGATTGGCTGGGTCTTCTTTTATTGCCCTGCACAGGAGAATAGAGCTGGAAAGCAGGTTTGTGGGATGGGGAGGGAATGGAGATTTTGCAGTATATCCTTCCCCTGAAGTGGGGTGGAAATGGGGATTTTACAGTATCCTTCCCTTGCCACGTCCACCAAGCCACGCCATGCCCATCAAGCCACGTCCACAGAACTGGTAGTAAAAAAAATTGAATACCACCACTGTAGCAAAACATGGGTATCAAGCTAGTTGCAAAATAAAAATGTGTAACAACTTTTGAAAATACAATAGGTGTGGAAGAAGATGCAATATATGGTTTCCTTGAGCAAGACAAGTCTAAATAAGACTCCTAGATATTGGACAATGGATCCATCATAGTTCGGATTTCCACTCTGCAATTGATCTATCTGAATGTTATCTGGGGTTTGGACAATAAAAGAACTGAAAAGCGAAAGTATAAAAATCTTTAATTTTGTAGAAATATACATTTTAAGAAGTTGTTAACAGAACTGATTAACTTACAACAGGCTAATTCAACTATTTCCTATTGAAAACCAGAAGATTACCCTAGTGTAAATTATTATTGCTTTGTTGGCATATTATGATTGAACTTAGCATGAAGATATTTGTAATTCCTTCAGTGCTATTTTTAATTGACTTTAGAAGACAGCCCAATTTCTCATAAAATGTCAAATTACCACATATATAATTGGGAAGGTGGGGTAGTGGAGGCTTTTCTCTAGTTTCCTTCAATAATGGGAAATAGTATCCTTTAAAAATAACTGTTGTGGAGCAGCGGAATAACCTGAAGCAAACACGGGGAGAACTTCAGCTTTTACTTTATTGTAGCAATAAAGGGTTGCCATGGCTGCCACGCTAACAAGGTAGCCAGCTGGCAGACAACAGCTGATGCCATTTGACAGCTCCCTTTTATAGCTGGCTGTCAAATGGCATCAGCCAATAGGAATGGTCCGTGTTCCTGCTGGAAACATGGACCGGAGTGAAGACTTCAGCTCAGTCTTTTCCAAACGCCACACTCCTTTCCCCCAGAATGGAGCATGCATAGTCCTTCAGATAACTCGGGCGCTTGTGCAGGTGGCCAGATCTTCTAAGTCCTGACGAAGCTGCTGCTGGAAGGAACTTTTCTGCTTGCTGGGCAACTTCTGATGCCAACGAAGCTGGCATCTCGGCTTCAGGCATTTCTGGGCGAGGGACAGATGGCTGTTCAGGTAGGCTTGCATTCCTGTCGGATCCGAGGGAAGTTTCTTTGGGCGCCAGAGGTTTCTCTGTTGCAGGAATGTCTTGAGGGCCATCTGCAGATGCACTCCAACGCCTTCTAAGCTGATCAATATGGTGGTGCCAGATGCGCCCATCTTGCAGTTGGACCTGTAAGACTTAGGAATAGTTACTGCCACAATTTGCCCAGGCATCCACAAAGGGCGTCCCGCATAGTTCCGGACATAGACCTAGTCATTCTCAGTGAACTCCCTTGCCTGGCTTTTTGACCCTAGGGGTGTGACTGGGGCATAATGCAGATGGAGTCTGTCTAGGGTGGTCCTCAGACGTCTACCCATGAGAAGTTCAGCCTCAGACGTCTACCCATGAGAAGTTCAGCTATTAGTGGTGGCACAGGGAGTTGTGTGATGGGTCAGGAGATACTTAGCGAGCCTAGAGTGCCAATCTATAGGCCCAAACCTTGCCAGGGCTTCCTTAACTGATCTGACTGCCCTTTCAGCCAGGCCATTACTGGCAGGATGAAAAGGAGCCTTATTATTTTTCTGACATCTATGACCTCCTAATTGGAAAACTTCAGTCAGAACATGAGAAAGTGAACATATTTCCCTTGCTAAGGTGGCATCAGAATTAGCTTTCTTTTTATTATATTTTTGACAATCTTGTGTGCTGTTAATCAAGTTGCTTGTAAAAAAAAGTTTTCTGAATTCTCATATAGCAGTATCTTGAAGGAATGCCATTGTAGGGCTTAGGTAGTTTTACAGTCTGCTACCTAGAATTCAGTCTCTTGATCTCAATTCAATCTATTCACAGTTAAATATGTAAATATTTAGACCATAAGAAGCAACACTATAATGAACCATTGGTCCAGCTAGTTCAGTACACTAACTTGTAGTCTGTTCAGAAGTAATTGAAGCTTGAGCCTTCTATGGGCAAACATATATTTCCAAGGGTTGAAGATGGGAATTAAATCAGAATTAGTTGACCTTATCAATCTCTTGTCTTTTGCTTACCATTTGTCTTCTTTTCTCCTTCTCCTGTTATTTTTGTAATAATTTTATTAAATCTTGGATTTAAAAAGATGCACACTAATACACACTAAAAAAGAAAAGAAAAGAAAAAAGAAAAACATTGAAAGTTCAGAAAAGAAGAAATAAAGAATGGGGAAAAAATAGAAAGAAAAAAATACAAAATATAGTAAAGAAAATTAAAGGAATTATGTGAAAAATTTTCTTCCCCTTTTGTCATATGAAGTATAAATGATGTTAGTAACATAACACATTCTCCTAAAATACAACAAATGATCTCTTCTTACCATAGCTCATTTCTTATCTATTAATAAAATTCAAAGCCTCATTGTTCAGTACTAGCAGCAAAAGCCCATTAAGGGTTATTGGAGATAGTAACATATATATTTTAACATTCAACAAATAAATCAATGTTATACTGTTAATATTAATCCCCTCCAATAATGTCCCAGAACTTGATTTATTTATTTTTCCTTTGTCTCTTTTCACAAAAATTTTCAAAACATTAAAAAGGTCTTGCTTTATTCAAAGATGTCCCCATTTAAATTAAGTTTGTATAAAAGGGAGAACAGATTGTAAGAAAAATAGACTTTGAATGGAATTGCCACTATAATTTAGATTCTGCTTCTTCTAGTGCTGAGAAAATATAAGTTATACTTTTAGATCTGCATCATTCAGAATGCTTATAAATTACTGAAAGTTACAATTTCATAAAATCTCTTAAGATTTTATATGAGCAGTTAAGACCATTTGAGTTTTTCTCGTATTGCAAATTCTCTCACAAAACACAAACACACACAAACACACACACATTCTTTACTTCTTTTCTTTTACATCTAGACTAATTTCAGGTGGTAGTCAAGGCCCAACAAACTTAATTCCTTTTTGTCATTAGGTGGCTGTTGAAAAGCAATGGAATTTTCAGTAAATGATTTTCAATAAAAAAAACTTTCAACAGATTTTCAAATTAGTTCTGCTTTTGATTAAAAGCCTCAGTTTGGGCTTGAATTGGGATTCCTGACCACGATATTTTTTCTGGGATTTTTACTCATTGGCAACTCTTTTGACAGTTAATCATTCCTTGTCATAAATCCTCTAGTTTATATATGAAACAAATTAATTTCATATTCTTTGGAGCATAAAATCCTCCAGTTAATTAATGACAATTCACATTTATAGATAACCCTTCCTTCTAACAATATATACAGCCAGAAATTGTTATAGTAAATTATTTTATGCTTGAAAAGTAAATAGGAAAAAAAATGACAGTCTAACTTATGACCAGATGAAAAGTTTAAGCATTAGGAAATACAACAATGTATATACTCAACTTTCCAGCTAATTCTAATTCTGGCAGCATTGTTGCCTTTTGAAATATAGGTATTTCATCTTGTAGTGAAAACTGTTTTCCTTTTCAACTTCATTGAAAATTCTAATTCTTCTGAATTAGAGTCAACTTGAGATTTACATAGAGAGAATGCATTTCACCAATAGGTCAATGTGTTAGGCACTCCTGATCAAACTTATCTCCATGCATACAAACTAATGGTTTAAGCCTACCTATAGGACAGGACTGTCAAACTCCTGGCACATGGGCAGGATGCATCATGCACTGTCCATGCCTATGCTTGGTTTAGCAATGGGGAAAAAAGTCCTGATACTTCACGTGATGATGCTGTGAAAGCATGAGTTTGATAGCCCTGCTATAGGAGATAACCAGACAGAGCCCATGGGAGGGGTCAAATGCATTATCACTCAGGAGTTCCTTCACACCCACGAGAGAAAGAAAGCAAAGAAGCAGAGGAAGAAGGAGACAGAAAAACAAATTCAAGGTTTTTGCTTTTACTGACATTTTTCTTCCCATTTCACCAGCATGGTTCATTCATATTCTAACCTTTCAGAGGTATCAATAGGTTTTTTTTTCCCCTTAGCACTCAAATCCTAGGCATCTTGAATTAAAAAGTAACTCTCACTGAGCACAATGACACTTCCACTAATATAAGTACTCAAGTGATTCCAACATTAAAAAGGATCTATTAAAATGAATATAGAAGGAATAATGAATAAGGTCTGCTTTAAAACAAAGAAAGTAAACTGTCAGGAACCAAGGGTTGCATTTGGCAATAACTGGGGATCAAGAATTACAGCAGGCAAAGGTGAGTGGGAGTATAGATGCAAAAGATTAAATTCACAGAAAATATTCACTCAACAAAGCAATCTGCAATCTGTGCAGTTGTTTCTTATGAAAGCAAATAGCAACCAAACACTTTGATCTTCAAAAAAGACTTTTGTTGGTACATGCATCTTTAAAATTTAATAGTAGGGTTAGAGAAAACTTGAAGATAGCACACAGTTCCTTAATTTATTCAATAGAAAGATTGTTCAGGTTCAGGCTAATTAAAATATTAGAAGGCAAAACTGCTCCTAATTGCTTCAAATTATTTGAAGAAGTAAGAAATATTAAAAGCTAAAAGACTAGCATGGTTTTTCAGGAAAGGAGTCCCAAATGATACTAGGAAAATTTGATTACTGTGATCAAAATTATGCAAATAAATTCTAATTATACCGTTTTATTTTTAAAAAATCTACACTGAAAATATGAGCCTTGATATAAATAAGAAGGATAATACTGGCAGAAAAGGGCAACAGGTTTTTGAATGGGTACTTTAAGTGAAAACTAATCAGGCTTCAGCTTTTTCTCAAGTTAACTTACATCTTTTTCTCTGCCTTTTACTTGTTTTGAAATGAACTCTGTTAATCACAATACACAAACCTTATTTTTCATATTGGAAGATATACAAAGCTATCTATGAATTACTAATAATGACTTATTTTCTATTAAATACGCTATAAGCAGTCATCTATTAAAACAGCTAGTTTGGTGTACTGGTTGAGGAATTAGACTAGAAAGTAGGAAATCTTGAATCTAGCTGAATAATATGCAGAAGAGGCATGCTTCTTTGCAGATGTCAGAGATATTTTCTACATTAGACAAAAATATTATTGTTACTTTGGGATCAAGGAAACTTTATATTCTAATTTTTGACTTAAATGTGGCCACTTCCCAATACCTATTGAAGCATTTCTTGCAATGTGTATCTTTTCATTTAATTTGCTGGTGTACTGTCCTGCCATCTTCACGTTGTAGTCAAATATTTTTTTAAAAAAATGCTAGAAAAAATATTGTGAAAATGTAAGGGCCAGAAAATTGTAATAATGTCAATTTTCACTGATTTAAGTATGAAATCCAAACCAAACAGAAAATGATTCAATTCAAACAGCCCTATGAGGTAGGTTCATACTCATTCATGAACTGACATTATCTGTTTTCTCATAAGCACTAAAATAAAATATAATAAACATTACAATTCTTTGCAATGTTCACTGTCAATTCACTGACTTAGAATAGCCTACAAATAGAACCATTATGATTTATAATACAACTATCAGATATGGGATTTTAAAAAACCAAGAGCATCATTAGATAACAACAAAAAATATATATAATTCTTTATACTCAAAGTACGGTAATAAGGATTGGATGATTTTAAGAAACTATAATGCTACAGAAAAAACCACTTAGTTTTTGTTTTAGGTATCTGTAGTCATGGTAGATACTACTGAAGAAATATTGGTTTTGCTTTACATTCATTTACCTGTGTTAAATCTCTCAAGAAGAATTATGTTGTTGATGATTTCCAAATATATCTTCAAAATATATTAGCTCACTTCAGCCACTAATCAACATTAATAGCAATTTCAAAGAAAGGAGAATACAATGCGTAATTCAAAGTGTAATATTCTAATGTGTTAAATTAAATGTAAAAGAAAAACAAAGCAATGTTAAATAGGTTTGCAGCAGTGGTGGGATTCATTTTTTTTTTTACTACTGGTTCTATAGGCATGGCTTGGTGGGCATGGCAGAAGAATGCTACTGTAAAATTTCCAGTCAGAGGTGGTATTTGCCGGTTCTCCAAATTATTCAAAATTTCCATTACTGGTTCTCCAGAACTGTTCAGAATCTGCTGAATACACTTCTGGTTTGCAGTACGTATGTATGTATGTATGTATGTATGTATGTATGTATGTATGTATTTATTTATTTATTTATTTATTTATTTTCTTTCTTACTTGCTTACTTGCTTATTTATTTATTTATTTATTTGATTTGTCAATTGCTTACAAGATAATAAGTATAAGTATATACATAGTTATGAATACATGAAATGGGTACATATAAGAAAAATAAAAGAAACAATAGGACAGGGACGGTAGGCACGTTGGTGCGCTTATGCACGCCCCCTACAGACCTCTTAGGAAAGGGGTGAGGTCAATAGTAGACAGTCTAAGGTTAAAAGTTTTTGGGGTTTGGGTAATTATTTGGTAATCCTGGTTTATAGGTCATAGTTTATCACATAGCTTATTGCATATATCCTCTCACTTGTGAATTATTCAATTAACCAAGGTTAAATATCTATGATATATAAACATACATACCAATCAATGTATATTATATTAACTTTGTTAACTTCAAATAATAACTATGTATCAGTTCATCAATAATCTCTGCAAAATCAAAAAAAAAGTTCAAGATAAATTAGATTAGCCAGTTTTCTAAGCATTTTGTTTTTTAAAAAAGGAATCAAATGCACAATTTTAAATCTTTTATGATTTTATATCAATTATAAAATAACTGTGACACAGAATGCTACAATATTTTGGTTTTAAAGCTTTATTGGCCATAGAAAGCTTCTTTAGAAGAGATGCAGATTGCTATTAACCATGTCTTCCTTATTATTGCAATGAAATGTATTAAATATTTAATTTATTATTGCAGCAAAATGTATTAAAATATATAATTGATCTTTCTCTTTAATTGCTTTCATCAAGTGGGAAATTGCTGCAGTAGAAATGCTGTTTAATTTTAGTGCTTCAAATCTGTACAGTTATTTACAAGGATATATATCCTTTATATTAGCCTGTCACTTTTAACTCTTTAAAATCTTTAAAATTCAGCTTGAAACAATTTATAAAAATACACAAACAGATAGAAATTTTATTATTATCATAATTAGTTTTTTTTACTGGTAAGAATTGGCCATTTCCACAAAGGCCACAATCTTAGATTTCTTCCCTGTTTTAACATTTTTATAACTTATTTTTTTATAAACTGAGTAGCACTGAATTTGCTGCTTTGAGCATCTCAAAGAAAGGTGGGTTATAACTAAAGCAAACAAACAAACAAGCAAACCATCAAATAGTCAATTTATATTCTTTCTGCCTAAATGCAGTTAGTTTGTATGAAGACCATAATTCACATATAATACCTGCCAGACACATCATCTCACCTTCATTACAAACCTACAGGCTAAATAATAAAAACTCATCACTATCTTTTTTTTTTTCTTTTGCAATAAGATGGGTCTGCACAAAGCCTAATATAATGTGGTCAACATATTTTATTTTTTTCTTTTTGTGGGAACTATTACAACCATAATAAAGTAAGATTAAAAATAACAAAATTCATAACATAAGTCAAGAAAAAAATAATGCATAATGATGATTAAAATGCACAAAAGGTGCTAACCTTTGCCTATGTCTATAATGCAGTTCCTTTGGTAAACTTTCTTTCTATTATTGTTATAAAATCTGTCTTCCCAAGTCCTATTTAAGTCAGATTCCTAATGACAGGAATGTTTATACACATGACAAATATTTCCACCTTCTTCATTATCAACTGCCACCAACAAATATATCCTTCCAACAATAAGTATTCCAAAGTATTTATATGACTGCAATCACATATAAAGTGTCATGCCCCTGTCAGAATCTGATTCCAAGGGGGAGGCTGAGCAGCTGACAGGGAGTGGGAGTGTGGCTCTGTTGACTATGGAAGAAACTGGGGAAAAGCAAAGTCCAGCTGGGCAGAGCAGGGGAGAAGTAGAGCAAGGCAGAGAGAATTCAGAAGAAGATCCAGGCCCACCCCCTCTTCATTCTAGGGCATGCAGGGAGGAACAGAGAAGGAAGCAACATGAGTTTCATGGCTTATGGGGGAAGAAAGGGCCCTGATTCCCTTTATTAGCTGCAGCTGGGAACACAGTATTTAAAAAGGGAGGTTGCGCACAGTAACTCATGGGAAGCAAATTGTGAGTTATCTTTTATGGTTGAGGCATACCTGGGTTCCTGGCATCTTCCCAACTGTGTGTGTTTTGTTGACCTTTGAAGTCTGCAATTCCTTATCCTGCCCTGTCCAGTTAATTGCTGCAATGTGGTTTGTGTTAATTTTTATTTACAGTTTATATGTACTTCATTTTCGGACTGAATTTCCTTCATTTAAACACTGTTCTTGGGAGAGTTTTTTCTCCAGCCAAAGGTAACTAGACATTGGGGACAAAGTTGGAGGTATTAAAAGGACTTTTCTTACTTATGTGACTGTGTTGCCTTTGTGCCATACCCTGGGTCATAAAGACCCATTATATATACATATCTATAACCCATGTTCCACTGTAGCTATCTCGATACCTCAAATATTTTTGGATTTCCTAATAAAGTGATAAAATGATCCCACAGTCAGAGTCAGAGATACCGGTATATCCTAAGTCCTCTCTTATCAATGTTATAGATTTCTCCTATGTATTTTTTGATTGAGTTGCAATCAAATATTTCATTAAGTCTGTACTTTGTTTAACAATATTTTAAGGGTTTAACTCTGGAAATCTTCATCTGATTTCTTTTTCCTGGTTTTTTACAACCGCTGAGATATTTGTAGTTCTGCAAGATAGGCTTTAATTCAGCAGGTTCTGACCAATTCTGGAGAACCAGTAGAGGAAATTTTGAGTAGTTCAGAGAACCGGCAATACCACCTCTGACTGGAGGTTTTATAGTATCCTTCCCCTGCCATGCCCACCAAGCCAAGCCCACAGAATCGCTAGTAAAAAAATTTAATCCCACCACTGCTTTAATTCCTTTCTCTTTTCACAAAGCATTTTTCTCAGCATTTTTTCTTTCTTTAGAAAAGAGTTCAAGTTAGAAGGCGGAAATATGCCAAATAAGGTTAGGAGGCGAGTGACAAGCTCAGCATGCCATCTTCTCCACTGGATTAATAAGGAGTTTAAGGAAATGTCAAAATGAATGTCTGATATAACTCAGTCAGTCAAGCATATGATTCCAGCATTCAGAATGCATCTAATATTAAAGCAAATCAAAATATATTTCAGATATCAAATAAGCTTGGGAGGTAGGTACACATGACTAGATAGAAGAAATTTTCTAACGGTCAAAGGCCTTAAAGAATGCTGATATAATTGGTTATATATTGACAAAAAATAATAAATTATTTCCTGATCAAAAAGTTTTGACTAAGTATACTGAACACACCCATAAAATGTTTATTCCTGAATTCCCAATGATACAAGCACCCAGGTACATTATAATACAGATTTGCAATACTTGCACTGAAGACTAAATTATTCAAAAGGTGAGGTGAAAATAATAGAGAAGGAGATAGAGTTATGTTATTTTAAGATATCAGCCAAGCTAAAAATAAGTTTAAAACCCCTTACTGAGCAACTGACATAAAGAGGAAGAAGATATAAAAAGGGAAGGCATTTCCATTCAAATGGTTTATATTCAAGCCTCAAAGCATGGAAATAATTTTTACTCTTAGAAGATTTGGATAACCTTAACAAAGCCTTCTGTATTGTCAGCATAAAAAATGGCTTTCAAGACCCTAAAAGACACCTGTAGCTGCAAGAAGAAGATATAGATGATAGCAAAATAGTTAAGAGATATGGACTCCATGAATTATATTTTTATTACATAGTATCAGTTTTATAGGGAAAAAAAAGACACTCAATAGTGATTGACATTGATTAGCTGCCAGGGAGGATGTTACACAGCCTCCTTTCCTTAGACCAAGGCTCTTCAAATTTGACAGTTTTAAGACTTGAGGACTTCAACTCTCAGAATTCCTGAGCTAACATGACTGGAGGAGGAATTCTGGGAGTTGAAGTCCACAAGTCTTAAAGCTGTCAAGTTTGAAGACTCCTGCCTTAGACCAAGTAGGGTGCCACAAGAAGTGTCTGCAAGCCTTTTTTGTTTCAAAATAAGTTGCTATAAAGTCTTAAGGGACGAGAGCCATGATGGCTCATTCATTAAAGTCACTGAGATTGTTAGCTGGAAAGTTGATGCTGGGGTTTAAGTCCCAAGAGGTGCACAACAGGGCATGCTCCCATAACTTGTCTTGCTTGTAGGGCATGTCAAATTTTTCATCTTTCAATTTCCAAACATTAGGGATGCTCAAAAGTTGTGACATGCCTTACAGATTGTAAATATATTTTGGTGATTTTAATATAATTTTGATGTGCTTGGAAAATAACTGCATAAATATCATAACTTTTCAGACCAGCAATTCCCCAGCAACCTATTCAGACTAGCAATTCCCCAGTACCTTCAAAGAAGAACATTATTCTTTGAGCAGTGAGCCAGGTGGAAGATACATTTATCATTTCACTCCAGAGAAAGGCTCAAAAACAGGAAAACATGCTCAAGTGATTGAAGATAATTTGGTGTATTTCATGAAGAAGAAAGGCATTGACAAAATCTTGAAGGCCATTGGAGGAGATTCTACAAATGTTAATACTGGCTGTGAAGATGGTGCAATGCACTGAGTAGAGGTCAAGCTTGACAGAAGTTGATCTTAATATTTGGAGAGTTTTGGCTTTAAAGCCATTTTTTGAAACCCATATACAACAAACCCTATTTCAAAACTTGGCTCTAAAGCAGGGGTGTCAAATTCAAGGCTTGTGGGCCAGATCCATCTGGCAGGGTACTTCAATCTGGCCTGTGGGGCCACCCCTGGAAATAGTGAAAGACTGGCTTACTGTGCCTCTTCCACTGAAAACAGAGCTCGGGAGGACCACTTATGGCCCTCCTGAGTTCCATTTTTGCTGGCAGAGGGTTGCAGGAGGCCTTTGTAGTCGAAAACAGAGCTCAGGAGCCTGTTTTCTCTGGCAGAGCTCATGGGCTGCCACAGGCATCCCCAATGCAAGTGATGTCAAACTAGCAATGCCCTCCATGGTCACACCCACACCCACCCCAGGCCCCTGAGGTCAAACACAACCCTGATGTGTCCCTCAGTGAAATTGTGTTTGACACTCCTGCTCTAAAGACAAAATGCTCTAAAACTTAAGAATGATAATGGTGTGCACTACCCTGGTTGATTCGACATCAAAGTAAAACATTCCTGGAATGAGGGCTGGTGTCATATATTGTTCCAGCTGCAGCAAGTCAGACTGCAAAAGATGGCTGTAGTAGATGCTGTTTTGCCAACTATTCAGTGCGCAGCATGGTACGCTTCCAGTGAAATGATAATCCAGACACGCTTGTGTTCAGATGACATTCAAGAGAGGAGAGCTGATGTGCAAAAGATCATTGACTTGAGAAGTGCAGAAAATGATGTACGGGGAAGTTTTTCCATATGTGCAAGAAAACTGCCTTTAATCAATGCTAGAGCATTCACTCTGCTGGAGCTGATTGACTTGTCTGAAGGTGTCCATGTGCAAACTGACTACGTCAGAAATAAAGAAGTTCATTGATGAACCAATGCAAGTACCACAGTGGCTCTGTCATGCCCAATCAATAAAGAGATGTGAGAAAAAGGTCACAGAGGCAGCAAGCAGAGTCTATACACATGAGAAATGTGAGCAAGAATTCCAGATGAGAAGGCACAGCAATAACTTAACTTGGTTGGGAAGATGCCAGGAACACAGATAACCAAAGTCAACACAAGATAAACTCACGTTTGCTCCCAGCAGCTGCCACACTCAGGATGCATCTCTTTTAAACTCTCTTCCCAGCTGTGGCTAATGAGGGAATCAGCACCCTTTCCTGCCCCGTAAGCCATACAACCCATATTGCTGTCTTCTCCGTTTCTCCCTGCATGCCCTAAAATGAAGAGGGGGTGGGCCTAGGTCTTCCTCTGAATTCCCTTTCCCTTGTTCTACCTCTTCCCTGCTCTGCCCAGCCAGACTTTGCCCTTCACCAGTTTCCTCCACAGTCAATGGAGCCACACTCCCACTCCCTTTCAGCTGTTCATCTTCTTCCTCAGATTCAGACTCTGACAGGGGCATGACAGTTACAATCAAAAGGATTAGGATTAGTAATGTTTTTATATTTTTAGTTTAGTAATAGTAATGTTACAGGAAACATAAAATGGAAAATAATAAAGTTAGGTATTTGAAAAACAACATTTTTCCAGTGATAAAAATTGTAACTAAATCTAATTTGAATATTCATAATTAATTTAAAAATTCAAAAGGATAAAGATAGATTTATTTTATAAAAGAAAAATACTACAAAATATTAACATTTATTTCAACGTTTTATACTGATCTAATCAGGAACAACTAAGCTTCTTAAGAAAGTAATTAAAGATTTAAAAGCTAAAATGAGGAATAGAAAAAAAATATTTTTAGATTAGATAAATTCAGAAGTTGTCATGCACCTTCAAATTAAAATCTACCAAAAATATCCTCATAGCACTTTTCATTTGTTAGAATTAAATATACTTTAATCTGTACTATGGACAATTTAATTTAAATTATCACAATAATAATCTGCCAAACTTAAACAAACAAAAAAGATCTCTGTAAAATATTTTGAAGATTTTTGATAGGAATATAGAAATTGATGTGTGATGTCAAGTTCTGATTATCAATATTTTTTTTAAAAAACCCTCAATCATTTATTTATTGCTGCTTAAGAAATTTAGAAAATACATAAATCAGGATTTGTCATTAGTAGGTTTGAAATTTGGTTCTGAAAACTATTTTTAATAAGCCAGTTTTATAAGAATCTTACAGTAGTCCATAACAGGATGATTAAAAAAAAAAGAACTCTTCTCCTTTGGGAAAATATGAAATTCTTTTAAAAAACAAATTTAGTTTAAATCTCTCAGTTTTCTAAAAAAAATTCTGCTTCCTTCTGCGAACATATTTATGACCTTTACTATTCCAAAAAACTATTGATGTATAAAAAACTATGTAGAGATGTAGAGTATTCCTTTAAGACAGAGAGGTGTCAAACTCATGGGATTTTTTTCCCCCTTCAATAAACTGGGCGTAGGCATGGCCAGCGTGTGAGGCACCTAGCCAACAGACCAGGATTTTAACAGCCCTTGATATTTATTTATTGAACAAAAATTGTTATTAATGCTTTATATCAGGTTTTTATTTAAAAAAAACAATTCTGCAAGGAGGATATAACCTCTCTAAATTGAATGGAGATACCTAGATAGATAGCTAGAAAATGATAGAGAGCTAGAGAACCATAGATAGGTAGATAAGTAGGGAGAGAGGGAGGGTAGCAGGTGGCAGGCAGGGAGACAGACAGAAAGATACATAGCTATAGACACAATACAGTTTGAACTAGCTGTTTTAATGTAATTATTATCATTGGAAAGAGTTTGGGAATCCATTATTTGTTTGTTTATTTTCTTAAGAAAGATGAAAACTGATATTAATACACAAACAGGCAATTTGCAAAAAAACAAAGTGATTGGCATATCCTGTTTTAAAAAAAATCAATAGATTCTAGTGTAATGAATCTTAAATAGATGAAATTAATTTCAACATTTTTAATTCAACATTTTTTCTAAATATATTAGACATATCAGAGGGTAGTTAATAAGGCATATATGATTACAAAATGTTAAAAAAGGTAAAATGGTGGAGAGAATATTATGTTTTTGGCCTACTCTACGGTTACCCTTCTTTGATTTTATATTCATAAATATGGTACCATAATATTGGAAAGAAAATGAGATTCAACAATAGTTCAGACAAGGTTAAACTACGCACCTAATACTTGGAATTTAGCAGCTTTTGATGAACTCTAAAATGTAAGTAAAGAGATGGTTTCATTTCAATAGATTCTCTAATGCCCAATTTAAATCTTGGATTAATGAAATGTGTTCATTTTCAACCTATGAACTAGTCCTTTATTGATGTAGAAGAAATTCTGACCAATATTTTCTGTAGGTCTAAGGTTTAACTTGCTATTTAAAAGCAGATTAATTGACTCTGAAAATACAGCATGTTATTGTGTATAAAAATTCTCATCTTTATTGTGTATAAAAATTCTCATTTATTTCATATTTACGATATGTTAGTTTTCCTTATGTTTGTAAGCACTAAAATGATAAAAAGGAATTTTTAAAATTGCATTCCTAAGGTGTATAGCACTTTTGACCATCATTTTATTAAAATTCTTTTCTTCAGCAAGTCTGCTTGCTTCAATTCATTCCCTAGATAAGCATCTATACAAGACAGAAGAATACAAAATAAGAGGTATTAAATTTTCTGTTCTTGCTTCATATAATTTTGAAATGTATATCTGGTTGCTTTCTGTCTTTTTTATAGCAGGGCAACTGATGGTAGAAGCTGTAACCACACATCTTTATTATTCCTTTATGACAACCCAGGTGACATTTTAGATTTGAATGATCTTTTCATTTTGAGACACTGCTTATACCTGGTCAAAGTCTAACCACTTCTTGATATAAATTTGTTGCAAAATTGAAGTGTCAAAAACACTTTCCAGTTCCTCATATCAAAAGAGATCCAATATAACTGATTAAAAAACAGAACTATTTAGAACATGATTTCTTCAAAATACAGCTACCATAGTAAATCATTCTCAAACCTACAGTAACCCGAATCACTTCACAATAATGGATATTCTGTATTGATATCCAGACCCAAGTTTACCTTTGTTCATGGAAGCTCAGCAGATATTGTGGGAGCAGTCACTTTCTCTCAGCCCAACTCCCAGAATTTACACTCTGATTTTTTTATTGTGGGAAAAAGATTAGGAGGGAAAACCATGTACAGTGCCCAGATCTCCTGGGCTGGATGCGTCATGCACTGGCCACGCCCAGTTTAGAAAATGGGAAAAAAGTCCTGATATGTCATGTGATGCCGCCGTGATGATGTGAGTTTGATATGCCTGTCCTAGATGATGATAATCATCATCATCATCATCATCACATCAATCATCATAACCATTATGATCATGATATGAAAAAAATAAAATTATTTGGAATAATGCCCACATTATGATGGTATATTCAGCTATCCTAGATTCTTGAGAAGAATCCTACAGTAGAAGTAGCAAATCTAATCAGAACTATCTGGTAGTCTGCATATAAATAACAACAGCAACAATGGCAATAAAAATAATATATTTATTTTTGGGAGCTATTCTTTTATTTTTTCTTCAGTTCTTTTTGCAACCAAAAGAGGGTTGTGAAGTGCACTGATGACTATTTAACATCAATTTGAATGTGATTGGTTAATTGTGAACATAGCCACATCCCTCCTTATAAGAGAGTGTGAACAATTATGGAAGCATGTAATTGTAAGCTTTTTATTGTTATTTTTTCACCCTTAAAGATTTCTGCTTGTTCTTCAGTTGAATTGTACAGCCTAAATGTTATATTAAAAGTGGACTAAATTTTGAGGTGATTTATTTTTGTCTGGTTTTTTTTACATCTCAAAAACCTGGATTCTTTCTATATCCACACTATTATCAACTACCTTCTATCTGTATTATAATCTAAACATTATAAGAACTCATTTGTTTTGAGCAAGTTTTTAGTAAATAATAAGTAAAACAGATAAAAGTTCTTTCAACCTCTGGTGACTACTTTGATATATTGATGCATTTACCTAGATGTAACTGTAGAGTCACTATTAGCCATTGCATTTTTCCAGGACATGGATTTTCTTTCCAACTTTCCAGTTTTAATATACAGTTTTGGAACTTTGAAGCTTTGCATCTACCTGACACTAATTAAGCTCCAACATGCTTAGTTTTTGATACCAGAGAAAACTAGCCAGAGGCTGCCATAAAACTTAGAATGCATATACCTTCTACTAATAAGATGCAATTAAGCAGACCATATTACATATTCTATGATATGCTACAATGTCCCAAAGGAACTTTTTCAAGAAGCAATTGGACTTTCTGGTTTCTCTTTGAAGACATTTCACTCCTCATCCAAGAAAATTCTTCAGCTCTTCTTAGATGAGAAGTCAAACATCTTCAAAGAAAAAACAGAAACTCCAGCTGCCTCTTGAAAAAGCACTTTTGGGACAACCACAATTTGGATGACAGAGAATATCCATAGACATTTAGCAATTCTGAAAACGGTTAGCTGGAACTGACTTAGGTCTTATAAGCTACGTTATTTGAGGATAAATATAACTTATTTGTAGCAGATTCGTTTTATTAACCTTGTCAGTTAAAAACAGCATTCATTCAATGTTAAGTAATGATTTCTGTGTTCTTATGATCTTACAGACAACAGCAACTTCTATATGTCATTTTGCAATTCTTTTCAATTATTCTTTCTGTGCAATTTAAGATTCTAAATTTTAATTCTAAAAGTTATAGGACTTTTAAAAAAATGTCCTTAGTGAAGAAAACAGCTCTCTGGCTCTTTAAAAAGAAAAAATAATTTTCTCCTAACATTGCTCCCTGCCTTAAATTCTATTATATTGTGTTCAGTTGATTCTTTGATAATTCCATACAGGGTTCCTCTGAAATTTTTTAAAGTAACTTTTTTTAAAAAAGCATTCAATACTCGGAATTTTCCAGCAAGATATTAAATTACCAGTATCTTTACATCGTGCAATGCTGTCAAATACGAAATAGTAGAAATTTCCATTTTGTTGTTATAATTAACTTAGCTGACTTATGAGCTCTGTTTGGTAAAAATTCTTTTTATTGTAGTAAGTCATGTGGAAACTGCTTAAAATAAGAATATATTTGGTTGGAATATAATACATATTACAGAATTATAACAACAGAAGGTCAGAATACTATCTCCTCATTCTGTTACCCTTTGTGATACTTCCACACGAATTGACACGAAAATTAAACCATATTTGTTTACCCATTTTCTCTCTCTCTCTCTCTCTCTCTCTCTCTCTCTCTCTCTCTCTCTCTCTCTGTATGTGTGTGTCTGTGTGTGTGTGTGTGTATATATATATATCTCAAGCTGAACTTAAATTGTATGTTTTGATCCAGAGAGAGGACTTGACTAAGGGTGTGCTGTGTGCAAGATTGCCTCTGAATAAAAATCAGCAAGAGAGAAATACTGATTAACTACAGAAGAAAGATTGCCTGGAGAGCAATTCCTTGTCCCAAGTCTCACATAGTACAATATACATTTAGGCACAGTTCTCAAGACAAGCAACGAAATTTCGGCACAGAATATACTTTCACTCTATTGTACAGGATCAAATGTTATTCCATTCTAAAAGATGATCTATATCAGAAATAAAGGACTATGCCTGTCTAATTTCTGAAGACTCTTAGCTTCTATCAATATTAGTCAGCATGATCAATAAATGACATATTGGGAATTAATGCTAGGACATCATGGAAAAATTCAGATCACTGAATCAATAAATGAAGGCTTTGATGAGCATGTGATGCATGGCTCAATGAAAGCAAAGGAAACTTTTAAACTGTAATAATCTCTATTTTCATTATTAAGTCATTAGATAACTGCCTTTGCTTTCTCTGTTTCTTGCAACTTCATAGTGAAAAAAGGCAGCCTTTTTTTAAGAAAAGAAGCTGCCAAACAACAGTCATTGGGTTAGCATTTGGATAGATTACAAGACCATCAAGGAATTTTGGTACTTAGTTAAACTGGAATATGTATGCCTGTTCTGTTGGAAAGAGTTGATACCATTGAAACACGATTAACATCCCTTGATACCATAGTAGCATCCTTGGACGCCTTAAAAGAAAGATTATCCAACCTCGAAAAAAAAGACACAACGCAAAAACCTGAACATCCAATAGCTACAAACCACATCTCTACCCAACAACCACAACCCAATCCACAACCCAATCTACAAAAAAACATAACCCAGACAAATATTGATATCCCAATCCTCATCAGAGAAGCTGTTGAGCGTGAACGGAAACGTCCAAACGCCATCTTATTTGGTCTTGAGGGCATCAATGATAATGATGACATCACAACTGTCCGAAACATCATCAGTAATTATCAAGCATCAACCATCTCCCCTGATGAAATACTTGACATTTCCCGCATTGGCCGAGAGCTCAAAAACAGAGACGGCTCTGTGACCCCACACTTCTGCAGGGTCATTTGCAAAAATGAATCAAGCAAACGCAAATTCATTTACAGTATAAATTCACTCGCCAAAACCAACACCAACCATAAGAACCTCCGTTGTCACCCTGACCTAACCATACAACAACGTGCCCGCTCCCGTGTACTCTGCACTGAACTCAAAAAATGTCTAGACAATGGAGAGAAGGACCTGTACATTGACTACCATGCTGACTGCATCAAAAGTAAGTCACACATCCCACAACTCAGCTTTAACCTTCAACCACAACCCTACCTTAACCAATCCACCATCACCCAAGACTAGGCACGCACGCCCCTAACTACCTCTATTCCAACTACTGCTGGCCTTAAATGCAAGCTACTCAATGCAAGAACCCTTGTATATAAAATACCTGAATTTTTCCTCCTACTAAATATGGCTAAATTCGACATTATATTTGTCTGTGAAACATGGCTCAATGCATCTCTCCCTGACTCCATTACCACAGTAAGAGACTATCATGTTTACCAATCAGATCGTGAAATTCGTAGAGGAGGTGGTGTTGCTATCTTCTATAAAAAGTCCTTACATCTAAAAAATATCCAAGTTACCCAGGAGCTTGCTCTTCCTGAGACCATTATCTGTGAACTATCCTTAAATATCACAATTCGATTCTTACTATGTTACAGAGCACCTGATTATGACATCGAACATGTAAACAAGCTAAATACACTACTAACATGGGCAGCATCCTGCCCATACCCTTTTATCTTTCTTGGTGATTTCAATCTGCCTCATATTGACTGGACCCTAAATGAATGTACAACTGAAACCATACACGCAACCTTTTACAATGCTGTTACAAATCTGGGACTGGAACAACTAGTAACCAATAACACTAGACTAAACAACTGCCTCGATCTCATCTTCTGCAATAGTTTGAATTTAATTTACGGAATACAAACTAAAGAACCCTTTTCCAGCAGTGACCACAATATGATTGACTTTTGTCTCAACATATGTCCACACAAAAACCACCACAATGACGTAATCCCCAATTATAACTTCAAAAAAGGCAACTATGATCTTATAGACAACGATCTCTCATCCCTTGATTGGCAATCTCTATTCACTGGATGCAATACTGTTGAAAAATATTACAACATATTTTTACTTGAAGTCAAAAGAGTCATCAAACTATATGTACCAACAACAACTCCCAAAACAAAACAAAAAAACAGATCGCCCATAACAATAAGGAAACTTCAATCCAAAAAGAGATCACTCTGGCGGAAAAACAAATCTGGTCCCGTTGCCAATTTCAAAAGCCGATACAAAAATTTATGCCACCAGATAAAGACCGAATGCACCAATTATCACATTAAACAAGAGGAAAACCTTCTAAGCACCAATTACACCAGTGCTTTTTACAATTTTGTAAACAACAAACTAAAAGATTCAAGGTCCATCCCACCCCTGATAGGACCTAATGGTAAAGACTGCAACGACGACACCATTAAAGCCAACATCTTTAACACATTTTTTGGCTCAGTATTTGTAAACAGCAATGGATCATGCCCAGTATTTCCTAGCCGAACCACAGATAACTACAATGATCTAATACATATCGATTTTACAGAAGACAATGTTGAAAAAGCACTACGCAATCTAAAATCATCTCTATCTATTGGACCGGATGGAATATGTGCCTATTTCTTAAAAAAGCTATCCACTGCCATAGCCAAACCTCTAAGCATAATCTTTGAAAAATCTTTCAGGACCAGTTCCTTGCCTAACCTATGGTCACTAGCCACAGTCATCCCCATCTTCAAAAAGGGAGACCCTAGTCTAGTTGAAAATTACAGACCAATCTCCTTATGCTGCATCACCTGTAAAGTCATGGAATCAATTATTAACCAATCCATCATCCTCCACTTAGAGACAAACAACCTACTCTCCAATAAACAATTTGGTTTCAGAAAAAAACTATCCTGTAATCTGCAACTCTTACACTGCAAAAACATATGGACTACACAACTTGATCAGGGCAAAACAATAGATGCAATCTACATAGACTTCTGTAAAGCCTTTGATTCAGTGGTACATGACAAACTACTACTAAAAATAAAATCCTATGGTATCTCTGGACAACTGTATAACTGGATAGAAGCATTCCTGTCAAACAGACAACAAATGGTCAAAATTGGGAGCGTCCTATCAAATTCTGTACCTGTCAATAGTGGTGTCCCCCAAGGCAGTGTTCTAGGACCAACTCTCTTCATACTCTACATAAATGACCTCTGTGATCATATTAAGAGCAACTGTGTTCTTTTCGCTGATGATGTAAAGCTGTTCAACACCACAGACAATACTGCTACCCTTCAAAAAGATCTTGACTGTGTATCAGAATGGTCAAACAAATGGCAACTTCAAATCTCAACAAACAAATGCTCTGTCTTACATATTGGCAAAAAAAATCAGAAAATAAAATACAAGCTGAATAGTCAAGATCTTGTTGATGATCCAAGCTCTGTCAAGGACCTTGGAATACTCACCTCTAATGATCTAAGTGCTAGAGCCCACTGCAACTACATAGCCAAAAAGGCATTAAGAGTTGTTAACCTAATCTTATGTAGCTTTTTCTCTGGTAATATCACACTACTAACTAGAGCATACAAAACATTTGCTAGACCAATACTCGAATACAGCTCATCAGTCTGGAACCCACATTACGTATCTGATATTAGCACAATTGAGAAAGTCCAGAAATATTTCACAAGAAGAGTTCTCCACTCCTCTACTCATTGTAGAATACCTTATGCCACCAGACTTGAAATTCTAGAACTAGAAAACCTTGAATTACGCCGTCTTCGGTCTGATTTAAGCATGGTATATAAAATTGTTATGTCTCCTCTTGGAAATTCAAACGAACAAACACAAAGCAGCCGTTTCACAATCAAATCAAACTGAAGGAAATAACAAGATAACAGCTGGCAGAAACTGTTAGGACTCCCCTTCAAAATTCAAACAACGTCCTCATTCAAAATAGTCATTTTGTTCCTGGCGAAAGGCACCAGCTCAGCTGTGTCCTTTTATACCCATTAAGGCAACGTGCTAATTAACTGGCTTGTCCTTCAGATTAACGTTTCCTGGTTCTGACGTCAATCCACGATCTAACAGTCATCAGATTCAAAACTCCCAACAGGACCGATCCTTCGAATCACAACATAAAATCATACATTGCAATGTCCTACCTGTCAATGAATACTTCAGCTTCAACCATAACAACACAAGAGCACACAACAGATACAAACTCAAGGTTAACCGCACCAAGCTTGATTGCAGGAAATACGACTTCAGCAACAGAGTGATCAATGTCTGGAATACTCTACCCGACTCTGTAGTTTCTTCCCCAAACCCCAAAAACTTTAACCTTAGACTGTCTACTATTGACCTCACCCCTTTCCTAAGAGGTCTATAGGGGGCGTGCATAAGCGCACCAACGTGCCTACCGTCCCTGTCCTATTGTTTCTTTTATTTTTATTTTATTTTTCTTATATGTACCCATTTCATGTATTCATAACTATGTATACACTTATACTTATTATCTTGTAAACAATTGACAAATAAAATAAAATAAAATAAATAAATAAACAGTCATTGGGTTAGCATTTGGATAGATTACAAGACCATCAAGGAATTTTGGTACTTAGTTAAACTGGAATATGTATGCCTGTTCTAGAAAATGACAATGATAGACTACATCTATTCTGATATCAAATACACTGCATGCATATCCATGTAGTCATCAGAAATCAAGCTCACTTTGATCATCTTTCCCTCTCTTTTTTCTTTACATTTTATTAAAATATATGCCTCAAATTCAAGACAATTTATAATCAAAATCAAAATCAAAAACAATTTGATTCATATAATAGGCCAGTTAGTAGTATACACTTCCCTGACTTGCAGAAATAAATTGCATGAAGTGTGTGTCTGTGTGTGTCTGTGTGTACATACTGTAGATATGTTGTTGTTGCAGTAGTACTCTGCCTTCTAGAAATTCAGGAAGGTACCTAGCATTTCCTCCATCGTTTCCTCCACAACAGCCATGGGGAAATGTGATGAGCTCAGAGACTGACTGGCCCAAAAGCACTTACTGTCTTTCCATGATCAAAGAAAGTCTTGGAATGTGGGTATCTGAACTCTTGTCCAACTGATGGTGGTTTGATTCCCACCCACCCCAGTTCCCATATTGATTGCAGCTCAGTGTTCGGAATTTGACACCATCTGCTAATTTTAAAAGCCTGCATGATCTTGGTGAAGAAGAAAAAAATACAACCAAGCCTTGGTTTGAAGGGCAAAATCAACACATTAAATTGAAATCTAGAAATAAGAAAAATAACGGATAGACTATTGTCCAGAGCTGCTCGATCTAGATAGTGCTGTCTTGGCATTCCACATCTGCACCTACCTACATACAGTGAAAGTCATACTGAGAATGTTTAAATATATCCGTCATTTCTTGTTTCTGCCTTCTTGGGCAAATTCAGGTCCAGATCAGATTACAACCCCCCTTTCTCTCGATCTTTCCATTCATTTATTTGTACAAAGCACAATTTGTCATCTTCCTTCTCTGTTCCCTCACTTGATTGCACATTTCAAAAACTTGTGCAGGAATCAGCCATCCCACTGAGCTCAGAGAAATTGCTATTAATAAACACATTGATTTTCTGTTACACGAGGGAAGCATTGTTAGATTTTCCTCCACTACTTGGTGGGGAGGGTGGGAAAAAAACCACCTACTCTAATATCTGCACCGCTCATTCACTAAGTTGGTCAAATTGTACTTTAATATATGTTTAATTGTTTTTCAGGTTTTTTGGATGAGATTAGATATCAAGGAAACAGTGCATTCACTGAGTCCATTTTACTCATTGGAACTGTTTTACAGATTTAAAGGAATGTGAATAGAATAGAATAGAATAGAATAGAATAGAATAGAATAGAATAGA
>NW_020769312.1:6177476-6210142 GCF_900518735.1 Pseudonaja textilis | reverse complement strand
GAATAGAATAGAATAGAATAGAATAGAATAGAATAGAATAGAATAGAATAGAATAGAATTCTTTATTGGCCAAATTTGATTGGACACACAAAGAATTTGTCTTGGTGCTGTCAGTGAACATAAAGAAACGATACATTCATCAACAGTCAAGGATCATTAGGTACAACACTCAATAATAGTCATAGGGTATAATAAGCAATCAAATCATACTAGGAAAGAGTCAATAAAAATTGCTAGGATACAAGAAACAAGGTTACAGTCATACAGTCATAAGTGGGAGGAGATGGGTGAAAGGAAGGATGGGAAGATTAATAGTAATAATAATAGTAATGCAGACTTAGTAAATAGTTTGACAGTGTTGAGGGAATTATTTGTTTAGCAGAGCAATGGTGTTCTGAAAAAAACTGTCTTTGTGTCTAATTGTTCTGGTGTGCAATGCTCTATAGTGTCATTTTGAGAGTAGGAGTTGAAACAGTTTATGTCCAGGATGTGAGGAGTCTGTAAATATTTTCACAGCCCTCTTTTTGACTTGTGCAGTATATAAATCCTCAATGGAAGGCAGGTTGGTAGTAATTGTTTTTTCTGAAGTCCTAATTATCCTCTGAAGTCTGTGTCTGTCTTGTTGGGTTGCAAAACCAAACCAGACACTTATAGAGGTGCAGATGACAGACTCAATAATTCCTCTGTAGAACTGTATCAGCAGCTCCTTGGGCAGTTTGAGATTTCTGAGTTAGTGCAGAATGGACATTCTTTGTTGTGCTTTTTGATGGCATTTTTGATGTTAGCTATCCATTTTGGGTCGTGATATGGTAGAACCTAGAAATTTGAAGGTCTGTACTGTTGATACTGTGTTGTCTAGTAATGTAAGAGGTGGTAGTATGGGAGGGTTTCTCCTAATGCCTACTACCATTTCTATGATTTTGAGTGTGTACAGTTCCAGATTGTTCCAGCCAGACCACGAGGCAAATTGTTCAACCTCCCATCTGTATGCAGATTCATCATTGTCTCAAATGAGACCAATCACTGAATGTAGAGAAGGAGCACCACAGCCAACCACAATTTCTTTACAGCTGGGTACTTATGATTGAGTATTTGAACTAGAAACACTTATTTTTTAGTATGTAAACAACAACAAATACTGCTGTTGGATTTTGAGGGTGTGGTATATACACATATCGTGTTTCTCCAGCAATACGCCTCCCCAGTAGGAAGACCCAGCATGTTTTCTAGGCATAAAATGAAAATAAGCCCCTCCACCCAAATTTAGGCCTTGGAATGAGTGCCCCGTGGGCAGTCACGCCTCACCACCAGCCTCTCCTAATGGCCGATCATGGCTGAGGCCTCCCTACCCCCACCAAGCACCTTTGCTGCAGGTATGGTGCTGGTTGCAGGCTGGGTCAGTGGGCGGGCGTCGTCATTGTGGATGTCCACTGACAGCGTTTCAATCACTTCTCAGGCCTCCGTAGCTTCCACGGTTCCTGCTGGTGCTGGCGCAAGCATCGGAATCACTCCCGCTTTTCCTCCATCCCCGTCCCCACAACAACAGGGGAAAAAAACATTTTGAGGTACCTGGGAGTGCCGCACGCTGCATTTTTGTTTAATCCCGAGCAGCTGGTTGGGCATGAGAAGAGCCGAGCAAGCGTCTCTGCCGCTGCTACCCTTGGTGCTCCCGCCTCGGGCTCTTCAAGTTTCCAAAAGTCTTGGTACGCAGGCCTTTCCTGCATTCCAAGCACACCCAAGCCGATCTGCAGCTGTCCCTCTCTTGCCAGCACCATCTCCAACAACAGTGGCAGCAGTGGAGGGAACTGTGGAAGTTACGAAGGTGGCTCCGCCATCTGAGAAGTGGCTGAAAAGCTTCCACAGTTCCTGGCGCTACTATCGCTGTTGTTGAAGATGGTGCTGGCGAGAGAGGGACAGCTGCAGCTCAGCCTGGGCACACTTGGAATGCAGGAATGGGCTGCACACTGGGACTTTGGGAAACTTGCAGAGCCTGAGGCTGGAGCAGCAAGGGTAGCAGTGGCAGAGATGCTCGCTCGGCAGTTCTCATGCCCACCCAGCTGCTCGGGATTAAATGAAAACGCAGGGTGTGGCACTCCAAGGTACCTCAAAATATTTTTCTTCCCCTGTTGTTGCAGGGATGGGAATGGGGGTGGAAAAGCAGGAGCAACTCAGATGCTGTTGTTGGAGATGGCACTGGAAAGAGAGGTGCCAGCACTGGCGGAAACCATGGAAGCTACGGAGGCCCAAGAAACAGCTGAAGTGCTGTCAGCGGACATCCACGCTGCCACCGCCACCTGCCCGCTGACTTGGGTCTGTAGTAAAGGTGCTTGGCAGGGGTAGGGAGCCCTCCACGCTCCGCCATGATCAGCCATTAGGAGTTGGCTGGTGGTGAGGTGTGGCTGCCCACAGGGCACTCTAGGTGAGGGTACGTGGGGGGGAGAAATTAATTCACCCCCCCCAAAAGATGTCCTAGCTGTTTTTTCGGGCTCAAAAAAAAATAAGACCCAGCCTTATTATATGAGAAACACAGTATGTATGTGTATGTTTATATGAATACACAGATACATACCTATATATCCTTTCTATTTCATGGAAAGATTACATTTTATAGAAAGATTACCAAATTGCTCATTTTTTTTAATAAAAGCAGTCCTAAAACTTTGATTCATAAGTAGATATCTTAGCCACTTAGCAACAAGATTGTATGTTAAAGATTAAAGGCAGCTGGCTAGTCTTCTATTTGAAAAACTGTAAAAAAAATATAGTAGGTAAAAATGTTAAGGACTAATTTGGCCAATAGCTGCAGAAAGGGAAGGGATTTCAGATTTATTATTATTATAATTTCTACTCATTTAACATGATTCTGTATGTGAATTACTCTTTTTTTTGGGGGGGGGGAGAACAGTTTAGCAACAACAGAAAGCAGAACCTATAAGCTACATATATGTAATAGCATTAATATACAACTCTGTCAAGATATAGAAGTTTAGAACCAAATATTTCCAGTACATTGAGACTATGTCAGTAATGTCCATAGACATATTCAATTAATCCTTCAGGAAGTGTATTATTTCTGAGGCAGGTAATATTCCGATATGTAATTGTCTATGTAATTGTCCAATTTTGGGACACATGAATTGGGAATTTCTACATACATATGGTTTCCCATCTAAAATTTTATATTATTTATTCAGTTTAACATTATTATTTTTTAAAAAAAGCTTTAAGAGCAAAGTTAACCTGCATTTATTTATTTGTTTATTTATGGCACAAATATTAAAAATCCCAAACAGTGTATTAATGTAACACAAATAAAAATAAAAAACTGCTCCTGGGAAAATGAAAATTGAAAAGAAACGAATTTAACATTACTGACTTATCACAATGAATTATAATTTGGGGGGTAGGCAGTGTGCACTGTCACAATGCATTTTGTATGTGTGCTGTGACAGTGTACATTTCTTTCAAGAGAGGAAAGCTTGGGGTACGCAATATTGCTTTTGCTATTTTGATAAAAGCAAAAAGTCTCCCTGCATGCCTATGATTACAGCTATTTCATTGCAATATTATTGCAGTTTAATTACTAGATTTTCTTTTGTCATTTCTGATTCAACAACATTTTGTCAAAGCATAATACAATTTACAAGCCCAGGTTAGCTTGCAGAAATATTTATACCATCAAAAATTATTTTGTTTACAGCTATTCAATCTGAGCTGAAAAATCTAAGCTGTGTCCAGTTGGCAGAAATATAGAAAAATTGAAATGTTTGCCTTTATTTTGGTTGCCTGCAGTTTTGCTGATTTGTGGTCCTATTTATTTGAGGCATTCATTGAATTCATATTCTATCTTTCCTCCAGGAGTACAAGCTGCTTATATTTGTTAATTATAATTTGTTAATTTTAATGCTAGATTGTTTGGGTTAACAATACAGAAAATTCAAATATATTTATAAATACCCAGAAGGGTATATTACTCAACTGACTAAGGTTCACTCCCAGATACATAGTATTTCAAACTTAGTTCTTAAATAAATGTATCATTTCAATGATTTAGTCATGATTTCAGTTTTCATTACTGCTCTGTTCATGGTAGCTATAGGTATTTTCACTTTCTGCTTCTTTGTACAGCAATTCCTTGGATTGTTTGTTTTGAATTTTGAATGTATTAATAAACAAAATCAAGTTATTGGCTCATATTCTATTATCTGATCAAGCTTTATTTTTGAAGTATGAAACTTTGTAGAAAACCTCTACGTTGTGGTGTTTACAAGTGCTTAGAAAAGACCAAATCAAAGGAGTGAATATTGTATTCAAAACCAGGCTTTGATTATTATATACGAAGGCACAACAACTAGCTTTAATGAAGTTACTTTGTTTATTTAGGGAGAGAAGCAGAAAATTTGGAGCGTGCACTAATCCTCTAACACATCTACACATACACACAGGTTCTGATTTCCAGAAAATTATTTTTAACATTATTCAGCTCTGGAAGATGAAAGTGAGAATTAATATTTGTAATTGATAGCATAATGTGTAAAAACTGCTAATATAAATTCATGTTCTAACATGTAATAAAATATAAATCATGTTTTTCTTGGATAAGTGTAAATGTGCATTGTGCTACTGAGTAATTTCGTTTCCCATTTAATCAAAATGGAATGCTCTTTTAGATGACCCATCAGGTTTCACTTATTCCATTGTCTAAAAGGATTTCATATTTCTTCATCTTCCTGAATTTATTGTACAGATGGACTTCCGCTCATGGAATAAAGTGACTTTCTTCCCTATAGATTGTTCACATGCCTGAAATATCTTCATTAGATCTTTTTTCTACCTATTGCTGCTTGCTTTCCCTAATTCATCCCTTGTTGTATTTAAAGACCAGAAACTTAGAAACTTCTCAGGCTGATTTATACATCTAAGGAACTCATTACGCCAATAAAAATGCTTATGCCACAATATACCAGTTAATCATTTTCATAATTTTAATGATGTACTCTTATAAAAACTATAATTTACACTATGGGTCTCAGATCATGTAGCTGTTAAGTACCAACTATGATAAACTTCAGAGTAATTATTTTCTGTAGATTTGATGGCATGGGTATTAAATTTGCTAGTTTCATTTGAAAATGTAATGTATTATTTTGATAGGACTGAGCCTAGCTTTCATGTGTTCTGTACATCTGTATGGCTTCTTTTGATCTTTCTTGTGTTAGCTGGCATTTCCAATTCTTTCCCAAGCCAACAACACACATTGAGTTAGAAAAAAGATTCTTTCACACTGATTCTCATTTATTCCTTGTCTATCTTTTCCTTTTGATCTTTGTTATTATATTTTGATGTCTCTATGCAGTTCTCTTTTTATCTGATCTTCTGCCTCTGTTTGGTTTTTAATCTTGAACATTCCCGGTGTTGCTTGAACCACTTTTAATCTTTCCTTAATGTGACTTCTTTTTGGATTATTTGATCTTTCAGTTCCAAATGACAATGCCTTAGTATGTTTTTAAAAAGTACAGTGTTTTGTTTAATTTTATTATTTTGTTTTCCTTTGTTTTGCTCTGCTTTATTTTATTCTATTTTATTTGGGTTTGTTATTTATTTTTATGGGATAATCATATTTCCAAGTAGGAGATACAGTTTTAGTTTATTATGTGTCTATACATTTGAAAAGTAGTGACCCGGATATTAAATAGGGGTATGAAAACACTTACTTTTTTTTTTTAAAAAAAGTTTCTTTTCCAAAGTTAAAATGTAAAATAAAGGGGGGACACCAAAAATATTAACAAAATCAGACAAAAAAAATACCTTACTGTTTGACAAACTATAATTTATTTCCCAAACTGGAAGAATAAGCTATCTATTTAAATTACATAGATATTTTATTGTATTTGATTCATTTAATTTCTATACACCTCCATCTCAACAAGTAACTCTGGGAAGCATTCAAAAAGGGTTTCAGTAAGGTAATTGTCATGGTAATAGGTCCATTGCAAGCAAAAATTCAGAGGCAGGTGAATTCCTCAAAGAATGGCTTTATTGGAAATATCATATAGACATATATTTGGTGAAAACCAACTCTGAGGGGCCCCTTGTTTTTCACCTAATTAAAGGGAAAATAATTCCCCAACTCCAAAAAAAACAGTCACATGGCCCAATCAAGGCAGCATCCACTGTGACATCACTCCTCCTTCCTCCAGCAAGGTGTGAGAACGTCCTTGGTTCCCAGGAGAAAGTATTTTATTTTGACTACACAAGCCCAGATATCTCTAATCTCCCCTCCCTATCCCTCGCTCCAGTGTGGCAGCCTTGAAGCTCCAAGATGGCTTCACCCAGGTCAGCTTCAGGGTTGACAGATTAAGATTCTGCAATTTCATTTTTCTTATTGAAATGAGGTAAGCAAATGTTTATGACCAAGAGCCATGATCAACATCATCTGTAAGAACCAATGATCCCAGTGGTCACCAAATTAATTGAGCAAAATAAATAGGATCATAGAATTAGAACTCATACTAGAGTTTTCTTTTCTTTTCTTTTCTTTTCTTTTCTTTTGACCATTTTGGGCATTGGTGGTCAAAGAAGGGACTGGTGGATTTATGGGTCACATGTGGTCCACTTCTGACTTTAGCCTATTTTGAATATTTTCTGTAACAAACAGAATCCTGAAATTTCAGACAAAACTTTTCAAATTCAGGTAAAATTTAATATCTTCCAATTTTATCCATTTTTCGTACACTTGATAATGTTTCGTACACTTGACATGGAATAGGCCATGGAAACATGCATCACAAAACCCATATAAGATTTATTTTCTGTATGCCTTTATAACTTTAAAGTGGCCTCATAGGATTATTGTATACATTTCTATGGAAAGACTGGAAGTAATTCAGTCCAACAATACTGAATTTTTGTCAGTATTATTGGATATTCAGTTACCTTCATCTAATATATATTATTATTATTTTGTGTTATAGTGTGAACTCTCTTTTTTACTCTACCTGTTATTTATCTGCTTCTGGTTTTCTTGCTTTTGATTTATTCCATGTGTAATTATAGCTTCTATTACTTTGGAAATTCATTTACAACTTGCACAATTATTTGACAATTTTTGGCTAAGTAAAAGACATTTGTTCTCACTTGACATCTTGTTTTTAGTCTCCAAATAAATTAAAGTCTATCTAAAATTAGGGAACTAGCTTCATTTACAAGCTATAATTGGAGGTAAATCAGAAATCAAAGCAAATGGTTTTAATACAGAGGGTAATAACTTTTAGCTATATATATTCCAGTAAATTTATTTGTTTAATTTATAAGCTGCCTCATCCTGGGGACTATACATTAACTAAACCCAATTTAAATAATGGAGAGATGGGGGAGAGGGAAGGAGAGGAAAGAAGAGGAAGAGGAGATTTAGAGGAAAAAAAACCAAGGGACATGGGATGAAGACTAAAGCAATGGATCAACTCTAAGTAATAATGAGAAATAAGTTTAGGTGGACCACAATGAAAGCAGCAACATGGGAACCATGCATTACTAAAAGCTGTCATGATCCTGTATATCAGTTATAGCTATTTCAATTCAACAAGACTTATTTTAAGGATCTATGACTATAGGCAGAGATTACAACTCTTTTATTATACTGAATTTTATAGGATTGTCTTTTGTGTGAATATGTCTGTGGAAGGTTTTCATCCTCCTGTGTTGTGAGCAACACATATTGAAAGGGTTTTCAATCATGCAGTGGTAGCCATTATCTTGATTTTTGATGCACAAACATACATATACATAAGGTGATCTTGCCTTTCTGAAAATGGACACAATTAGGCTGCAAGTCCTTCTAAAGATACAATGTATAGTTAAGTTAATACTGAAACTGATATTTCAGCTGCCAGACCCTTCCTATTCATAGACATAGATTCATAGAGCCAAAAGTTTATTTTAACTGTGGGTTGTTGATTAAACCAGAAAACAACATATTAAATTAAAGCCAAGCAGACTATATCATAGTTTATAGTTTATCAATCGAGACAATGTTTTTTTTATTATGTGTGTGTATGTCTCTGGTCCTCCTTTTAGTCTTTGAGATGGATAAAGCTAATAAATTAGAAAGAATATTGAGCCTCTTGTTTCTTATTGCTGGATTGTAGAAAAATTATTTATTTTTCTAATTGTTATTTTCTAATCATGGATAGGAATACTCCTAGGAAGACAGAGTGTTTATGTCATTGGTCCACCACTTATAACATGTTTTCATTATTCGCAGAGATTGGAATGATCCCACATGATAAAAATTTTTAAAAAATTGCAGTTACCAAATAAATTGTTCCTTCATATGAATGCTCAATTCTGATTCATTCAGAACTACACATTTTAATCTAGTCTGATATATTGCATAAACACAGCCAATTATTAAGCATTGGAAAGATTGGACAAGAGTTTCTGAAGTGTTTGATTAATACTGCTATTTGGCCTATTAGATGATTAAATCTCTTGGTTTCTGGAGTGGTACTTTATAAAATGCTACTTATAATTTTCAGAGAAGGCAACAAAGAAATAATAAAAATCTTTGCTATCATATCATATAGCGGTTATTTGGATATTTGCAATCCAATTTCACGGTCCCAAATAAATAAAGTTCTTATAATGTCTTTAAAGAAACCATTAATTTTAGGTGTCACCAGTGATAGTGGGACAAATTGACAAAACACTGTTTCTGCTGCAATTTTATTTACATTTATTGAGAACTGAAACAAGGTAAAATTGAGTATTGCTGATTTCCAAGATTACTTTCAAAATAAGTTATGTCATTTCAGTCTATGATCAAAATTAATTGCAATTAATCTAATTTTAAAAAGAGAAAAAATATACCTGAGCACAAGTGCCTTACGATAATGTGTCAAAATAAAACTAAAATAGTGGAATTTGTCAGCATTACCCTTGGTAATCTGCATTTAAATTATTTTTAATAATTTGTTCCACTTTAATTATCTCCTTGCTTGAGTAAGGCTAATAACAATAATGATAGCTATTTGGTTCACAAATGAATTATAGATAACAGAATCCAAGCCTTCTCTTTTTTTCAGAAGCAATAAAAGTATCAATGTAACTTGATGAATAGCTTCTTTTGAGTGACTATAATTTCATAAATCTCATGTAATAAAATGCATTTTTTAAAAAAACAAGAAAGGTTCCTTATGCTCTGTTGATGTTACCTAGTTTGGGTAATGAAACACCTGCAAGAAGGCAACCAAGTTGTGATGACCCGGAGTGTATCAAAAATATAACAAAAACCGAAACGTAAATAAAGGTCCTTTAATGCCTTCAACTTGGCTTCTGTCATGCCCCTGGTGGAGTCTGATTCTGAGGAAGAGGAGGAACAGCCAACAGGGAGTGGGAGTGTGGCTTCAGAGGTGGTGGAGGAGGCTGGGGAAGGGCAGAGGCCAGCTGAGCAGTCAGAAGAGGATCCAGGCCCATCCCCTCTCCATCCTAGGTCATGCGGCGAGGAGAGGATCAGGGAAAAGCGAGGTCTATTCAAGAGGAGGTTACCATGATCCTCCTCGTGGCTTGCAGGTGGGAGCTATGCGTATAAGTTTGCAACTGCACAGTTAGAATAGCTGAAGTCAATTAGTATTCACCTTGAAAGGCTTATCTTTGCTGGTGTTCTTCCCATAGACTTTTCTCAGTTATTTTCCTGGAGTTTATAATTAGTTATCTTGGCTTGCTTCAGAACTCTTATCAATGTAGTTTGTTTTGGTTTTCTGTTTGCCTCATTATTTACTTTTGTGACTTTAAACTGTGCCTAATAAAACAGTGAAGTTAAGTTGAAGGCTTTACCGGACTTTAATATATGTTTTGGGTTTGGGATTATTTTGAGAGACTATGGGTCATCACATTTTGACTCCTGCCACCCCGTTCAACTTATTTTTGCTTTTTGTGGGGTGACCATGGATCATCTCAGAGCAGAGATTGCCCAGTTAACGCAGCAAGTGGCTCTTTTGACTGCACAGGTGGCACAAATGCAAGCTGCACAGACACACTGAAAATGCCCAGTGGCAGTGCCAGATAATCACTGGCCCAATTTTTTGGGCAGTGCCAGCTTTACATGAACCTTTGGCCTGATGACTTTCCCACTGACTGGGATAAGGTGGGTTTTTTGATTAGTTTGTCATCAGGCTCTACAGCACATTGGGTGACGCCTCTGCTTACCCAGCCCAACCAGGTGTTGGTCAATTATGCTGAGTTTTGCCATCAGCTTCAGGCCATGTTTGAGGACCCTGTTCGAAGCCAAACAGCAAACAGATGTTTGAGAGAGTTGGAGCAAGGGCATGGTTCACTCATGGATTATATTGCTAGTGTTCAGGTGGTTGCTCAGGATGTACAATGGAATGAGGCAGCACTATTAGACCAGTTCCAGAAGGGTTTGTCATCGGAGCTCCTGGATGAGTTGGCATGCACTGAATGACGTCACACCCTTCAGGAGCTCATGCATTTGTGTCTTCGTATTGATGCTAGACTTCAGCAGCAATGGGTGCGACGATGGACAGAGACCGTATCTGTTTCCAGCAAGATGGGGTCCTTGGTTGAAGTGCCTTTGGAGGAACCCATGCAGTTGGGGACTGGCCACCCTCGCCTGACTCAAGTAGAAAAGAATAGACGTCGTCATGATGGTTTATGCCTCTATTGTGGCAATCAAGGCCATTTTGTGGCCAAGTGTCCTGTTAAGACATCCACAGCAGTGACACCTGTGGTGGCAGGAAATGAGCATTGCTTGGCCTACGGGGGCCGGAGGTTGGGGTGTAAAGTCCATAGACCCGCCATCTTCACCAACCCTGCCACCCTTTGACATCTTTGACATCTTTGACATCTCCACCACAGTCACTATTGGTGAAGCATCTTGTGCTGCCAGCAAGTGTGTTCATGTCTGATGTGGGAGCGGTGGAGAGCTGAGCTTTGGTCAACTCAGAGGCCACAACCAATTTCATGGATGCTCATTTTGTCAAGAAGTGGTTCATTCCTCAGCAACAGGTATCCCCACCAGTAATGGTGGAGATGATTGATGGTTGACCATTCATTCAGGACCTGTGGTTGCTGCAACCAAACCCCTCTGCATGCATATTGGGCAGCATGTGAAGGAAACCGTGTTTTACATTGCCTCAGTGCCTCATTTTCTGGTGGTTTCATTTTATGGAGTGGCTACAGGCCCATGATCCACAGATTGTCTGGTCATCTGGAGCTGTGCAGTTCCTTGATAGGAAGTGTGCCAACCATTGCTTGCTCCTGTGCAGGGAGTGTGGCTACACCCATGGAGCTGGATCTACCTGTGGAGTTGGTGGACTTTGCTGATGTGTTTGGGGAGAAGGAGGCAGATCAGTTGCCTCCACATCAGGCATATGACTGTCCAATCAACTTGTTGCCTGATGCAAAATTGCCGGTGGGTTGGAGATATTCCTTGTCGGAACCGGAGTTGGCCACGTTGTGTGATTTTATTGACAAGAACCTCTGGAAAGGTTTTATCCAGCCTTCTTCCTCCCCATTGGCTGCACCGGTGCTTTTTGTGAAAAAGAAATCGGGGGAGCTACGTTTGTGTTGTGATTACCACAAGTTGAACGCAATCACAGTGAGGAATTGGTACCCACTTTCCCTCATCCCTGAACTGATTGAACGGCTTCGTCAAGTTAAGATCTTTACGAAGTTGGATTTGCAAGGGGCCTACAATCTGAATCGCATTCGTGCAGGGGGTGAGTGGAAAACAGCTTTCCAGATGAGGTACGGGCATTTTGAGTATGCCATTTTGATGCCTTTTGGATTAACCAATGCCCCAGCTGTGTTCATGCATTTCATGCACGATGTTTTCTGTGATTTGTTGGATCAATTCATGGTCATTTATTTAAATGACATTTTGATTTACTCAGACTTCCTGCAAAAACATTGGCAGTATGTGTGGCTAGTGTTGCAACATTTCTGTGATAACCACCTGTTTGCTAAACGTGAGAAGTGTCAGTTTGCACAAACCATGATTGACTTCTTGGGACATTGTACTTCACCTACTGGGGTGGAAATGGACCTGGAAAAAATTCAATCATTGCAGGAGTGGGAACCTCCACAGCAGGTTAAAGATGTGCAATGTCTGTTGGGGTTTGTGAATTACTACCGCACATTTATTCCCTGCTTTGCTGCCTTGATTGCTCCCCTTTCTAATCTGCTCATGAAGAGGGAGAAGTTCCATTGGGGTGCTGAGGAACAGGCAGCTTTTGAAGCATTGAAAGTCGCCGTTGCTTCTGAGCCTATCCTCAAACACCCTGATCCAGGCCAGCCATTTGTGGTTGAAACAGATGCTTCTGATGTGGCTGTTGGTGCAGTGCTCCTCCAGGCCTATGCTCCTTCAGGCACCTTGTTCCTGTGCGCTTATTATTCCTGGAAGTTGTTGGCTCCAGAGCACAACTATACAATGTTGGACAAGGAGCTATTGGCAGTTAAGGTTGCTTTTGAGACATGGCAGCACCACCTGGAGTGGGCTTATCACCAAATTAAGGTTTGGATGGATCATCCCAATTTGGAACACCTACGTACAGCTCTGACATTAAACCAGCATCAGGTGAGATTGTCCTTATTCTTTGCTCGATTTAATTTCTGGGTGACCTATGTTCTGAATGGAGGGAATCAATGCGCCAATGCCCTATCTCGGAAGCCTGAGTATACCCGAGGGGAGGATAAAATCTTGCCCCAGGTGGTGATTCTGTTGGAGCGGTTTGCGGCCGCCGAGGAACCTGTGGACCTTCGAGTGAGGATTCAGGAGGTGCAGTGGCAGGACCCATTTGTGACAGCTCAACATCAAGAATTGGATGAGAATGGGAGACAAGAGACTTCTTGGGTGTATATTGGGGACCTGTTGCGGTTCCGTGATTGCATTTATGTGCCTGGAGATCCTCTTCATGGCCTTATCCTACATCAATGTCATGATAGTCTGGTGGCAGGACACTTTGGGGTGTTCAAAACACTGCACCTTATCTCTAGGACATTTTGGTGGCTGAGACTTCAACATGATGTGTTGGGATTTGTGGTGTCCTGTGGGATCTGTCACCAAGCCAGGTATGCTCCTGGTACACCCCCTGGTCTACTGCAGCCCTTGTGCATGCCAGAATGACCATGGGGGGCAATTTCATTGGATTTTGTCATTCAGTTACTACCATTGAATGGTGCCACAACCATTTAGGTAGTGGTGGATATGTTGACTAAAATGGCCCACTTTATTCCATGTGCAGGTCTTCCATAAGCCAAGATAATGGCTCAATTGTTTATCTCCCATGTTTTCTGGTTTCATGGGTTACCAGACCACATGGTATCAGATCAAGGGGTACAATTTACAGCACACTTCTGGCAGACCCTACTCACGAAACTGCAGGTTCAGGCGTGTCTGTCATTTGCTCATCATCCCGAAACTGATGCGGGGACAGGGAGAGTGAATGCTATTTTGGAGCAGTACCTCCGCTGTTTCAGAAATACTTGTTGAAGTAATTCCCCATTAGGAGAATGAGCACATACAGGGAGACGTATTTGAGAGAAAATACGTGTTTGAATAATACATACACAGTACACAGATACACTGTACAGTAAATGTAGGTTTTTACTTCCAGAAATTTTAAGCAAAGTTCAAGATAAGCAGTGCAAAAGTCATTCACAGGTAAATCAGTCAGTTTTTCAATCCAGGGATAATTCAATAACAAAGTCCAGTGTCAAAAAAAGTTCAGTAACAGACTTACATTAAATCCAGAAAATATCAGTCAACTGGGAAAAATGGCAATACTCTCCAACAGAAGGAAACAGACTTACTCACACTCGCTTTTGAGACTAAGGCTAAGACAAACCAGGTTTCTTATGGCCGTTTGAGAAACCACACCTAATTACAGTTTTGCATTTTCTTAAAGATACAGTTTTAAAATATTTATCCTGGTTTATATATTTCTAACCCAAATACCCATTAGTTGACTTATATTCCTAACAATACTCAACAAGACAATCGGGTGGAGGTGCTGCTGGTGGCAGAGTTCACTTATAACAATGCTCAACATGTATCCAACCGTGTATTCCCTTTCTTTGCTAACTATGGGTTTCATCCACAACTTTTCACTATCTGATTCCCCAGTTCCGGCAGTGGATAAGTTTTTGCAGGAGTTAAAAGCCATGCACCACATGGTCTGCGATGAACTAGAGAGAACCAAGGAAGATTATAAACGGTTTGCAGACTGACATCATTGCGAAGTTCCACCTTTAGTGGATGGCGATTCGGTATGGCTCTCTACTCGATATTTACCAACAATGCAACCATCGAAAAAGCTCAATCACCATTACTTGGGACCTTTTCTGGTCGAGGCAGTGATCAATCCTGTGACTTATCATCTCTCCCTGCCACGGACCATGCATATCCATCCTGTTTTTCATTGTTCCCTGTTAGTCCCTTCCTCGCCAGACAGTCAGCATAGACCTGCTCCATCACAGCTGGCCCCAGTAGCCCCTCTGGGAGAGGAGGAATATGAAGTGGAAAGCATCTGAAATTCATGTCAGTTGTGGGGCCGATTTCAGTATTTTTTGGCATGGAAAGGTTATGGACCAGAGGACTTCACCTGGGTCGATGCCATTGATGTTCATGTTCTTCGTTTGGTCCAGGAGTTTCACACTCGGTTTCCTCAACGTCTTCGTCTGCCTGGTCCCAGGGAGGGGGCCCTGTGGGGAGGATAGTGTCATGTCCCTGGTGGAGTCTGACTCTGAGGAAGAGGAGGAACAGCCAACAGGGAGTGGAAGTGTGGCTCCAGAGGTGGTGAAGGCGGCTGGGGAAGGGCAGAGGCCAGCTTAGCAGTCAGAGGAGGATCCAAGCCCATCCCCTATCCATCCTAGGTCATGTGGGGAAGATAGGATCAGGGAAAAGTGAGGTCTACTCAAGAGGAGATTACCATGATCCTTCTTGTGGCTTGCAGGTGGGAGCTATATATATAAGTTTGCAACTGTGCAGTTAGAATTGCTGAAGTCAATTAGTATTCATCTTGAAAGAGACTTATCTTTGCTGGTATTCTTCCCATGGACTTTTCTCAGTTATTTTCCTGGAGTTTATAATTAGTTATCTCAGCTTGCTTCAGAGCTCTCATCAATGCAGTTTGTTTTGGTTTTCTGTTTGCCTCATTATTTACTTTTGTGACTTTAAACTGTGCCTAATAAAATAGTGAAGTTAAGTTGAAGGCTTTACCGGACTTTAATATATGTTCTGGGTTATTTTGAGAGACTACGGGTCATCACAGCTTCACTGTTTAATTGTTCACAGTTGGAAGATTAAACTATTTTCAAAATAACATTCCAAATGAAAGAAATACAGTTCAAATTCAAAGAGCAGATAACAAAGCAAAAAACAAAAACAAACTGCATTGAAGAAAGTTCCATGACAGACCAAGATAAATAATTACAAACTTCAGGAAGATAAAAAGGTACAGTCCGTTGGAAGAACACCAACCAAGATAAACCTCATTCAGGAATAAAACACTAATTTGTCTCCAGCGTTTGTTAGCGCGCAGGTCCAAACTCTTATGCAGATCTCATACCTGTAACCCATGAAGAGGATCATGGCCCTCTCCTCCCAAGTAGACGGCATTTTTCCCTGATCCTTTCCTCCCTATGTGCCCTAGGATGGATAGGGGATGGGCCTGGGTCCTTCTCTGACTGCTCAGACGGCCTCTGCCCTTCCCCAGCCTCCTCCACCACCTCTGGAGCCACACTTCCACTCCCTGTTGGCTGTTCCTCCTCTCCCTCAGAGTCATTCTCCACCAGGGGTATGACACAAGTTCTGAGAGCACTAAGGACCTCTCAGAGCAGTATGATTACCTCCCAATTCCCTAAACTGGAATCCAATTTAAGATTATGCTAGGTCCCTGAGAAGTATATGTGTGGATATATGGCTGAGCTGTCTAAAAAGTCAAAACTACATGGTCAAAACCTGACATCATTTTTGTTTGTGTAGCTATTGTATGCATGAAGAAAGAGATAGGACTTTGATCCTTGTTTCAGAAATTTTTTAACCCTTCTCCATGAATGCTACAGGTATTACCAGCAGACTGCATGAAGAGAAAAGAATAGAGGGCGGCAATGATGACAGCAACATTGAGGTAATGTTATTCATGACATCACACATGTAGGAAAAGGATAGAACTCTGGGCATTACTTAGTAAGTTAGCACAAGGATACCCAAGCAGTCAGAACTGGTTACATGGTATTACTCAAGGAATGAAAGCTATGTCAGAAAGAGAACAATGGTTTCTGCATTATACTGTTTCTATTCTAAACAGCCTTTCTTAACTTTTCACTATCAAATAACTCTTCCCTTTCTTTTTAAAAAAGTATGAACATATTGTGCCAAAATGTCCAAAGGTGATCTGGAAAAGGAAACTGTCTTATTTCAGCTTAGTCTTTGTAACATTATCTATTATTTTAGTTGTAAGATTATTTTGTTGTTGTTTCAAAACAGCACTACAGTGGAAATACAACAGGCTTCTTTAATTGATTGCGTGTTATCAAGCCATCAACTCCCAAGAGCACAAACTTTCTCCAAGTAACAAGCTAAAATAAATTGCAGTAAAATAATTTTACAAAGAAAAACCTTGAAAGTTTCTTCATCTTAAATATAGAGAAATAGAGATGAGAGACAACCATATTCACAGGATGGGTAATTCATAACATTACAAATATTACTTTTTAATATAGCAATATTCATCTTGTGGGAATTTAAGCAAACTCATTTTGTGTCAATGTACAGACTATAGAATAACATAATAACAATTGTAATAAAAAGATCCATGCAGTACACTAAGCAAATAAGAAATAAAGATGAAAAAGAAGATTAGAGGTGACATTTGGACTATAAAGTTTGCCTTGGGCTTTGGGAGATAAGGGCTGGATAGTATAAGAAGAACTGAAAAGGCCATGCATGGGGATCAAAAAGAAAAGGAAGAGGATCTATATTATCTGATTTAAAAAGAAAACAAAGAAGAATACAAACAACAACAAAAAATAAACTATTAGTTGCTATGACTGCCTGCAGAAGAAAGAAGAGGAAGTAAGAGAGCAAGAATGTACTTTTAGATGATCAAAAGATAGATTTTAAAAATAGTGAGTGATTAAAATGAGGCAGCCAGAAATGATTAGAATAGAGAGGTGATAATTAGAGTAGGCTTTTCATTTCCCTCTATTAATTCACATACCAGTTGCCATTCTCATTTGCAAGTTTATGAATTTTCAGACTTTTAACCCAGATTTCACACAAGGTATTTGTTCACATTTCAACCAGGAGTCATCTGAAAGCTCCTCACTCACAGGGATTACATCTGCTATATCTTATTACCTTTATGTTTTTGAAGAAGTTCCAGTTTTTCATCTTTTTAGGTTTATGGCATTATTGAGTTAGACATGCTGCACAGAAGTGCATTTATCTAAATAATGAGGGAATGTATTGTTGCTGGCAGTGAAATTAGTATCTTTTTATTATAACTGGGCAAGCTATCATAGAAGCCAACATACAAAACCAAACAGATATGTATTTTTCTCTTTGCCTTCCAGCATTTTCTTTTTCTTGCTAGGCAAAGTAACTAGGTTTCTTTCTACCTATCTTATGATGCCTTTCGGATCTCTTCATTTTTGTTGCATTTTGATACCTTTTCTTAGGGTGTTTTGGCACCACAATAGGTACTCACAGTAGTAATTCTGAATATTTGCCATGTTTTATATCGGATAAAATAGAATAACAGAATTGGAAGGGACCTTGTAGCTCATCTAGTTCAATCACCTGTTCAAGCAGGAGATTCTGACAGGTGGCAGTTCAGTCCCTTCTTGAGGGCTTCCAGTGATGAAACTCCCACAATTTCTGAAGGCAAGCTGTTCCATTGGTTAATTGTTCTCGCTGTTAGAAACGTTCTCCTTATCTCTCCTTGATCAGTTTCCACTCATTATTCCTTGTCTGGCCTTCAGCTAGCCCTAAACCATTCATTGAAGTGGGTTAATAGGTTAGAGATACACAGGCAAGTGGAAAATGAAAGCTGTTAGAGATAGATTCATCAGAAAGAAAAGGAAGGATGCTGTATATCACTAAGAAATTACAGGTGCATATATGTGATCCAATTTAATGTCATATAAATTCATCTTTATTTGATTATGTCAAGGTTCTTCATGATTCCATAACACTTTAAGAAAAACTGAAACAAAACCCACAAATCCATTCTGTTATAACCTATTTTTCTAATAATATGTATTTTCTCTGCAACCTTTTAATATAGTATACATACATATTTAGGGCTACCAAATATGGGCTGAAAAATTACATTTACCTTGTATGTTTTCTATATTTACCTAGATATAAACATTAATTTATATTTTTGCATCCAGACACAGGAATAATATCAGCTGCAAAAACTGCCATAGCTACTAGAGACAGCAAAGAGCATTTTCTATATCTTTTGCTACCATGAATTGATCATCAAGAGTCTTGAAGTCTGTGCAAAGGATGTGATAAACCTGTGTGCTTTATGTGCAACCTGCTGAAATATATGCATTTCTTTATGCAACTTCAACCTAAACAGCAATGAAATGGTCTCAACTACAGAACTGCTATGCAGTATCTGAATTGAGAAATAGCCAGGATACTCATTTTGCAAGATGAATTGGGCTTCAAATTATTGTATCATGTCTTTTGAAAGACAATAGTGGCAGTTTTTACACTATCCCTATATTTGAGTTATGGAATATATTTGATGTGCAGAACTGAGATCATTTTTCTATTCAGATAGAGACAAAGAATTATACTTTATTCTCTGCTCTCTTGGTTTGCATTCTTCCAGCATGAGGAGAAATTGTTAATGCAGAAGGCTTGGCAATCATTTTCCTATGTAAATGGCAGTCTCTTCTCTATCCTAAAGGAGAGAGGGAACAACCATTTACTGTCTTGTTCTACAGAAATAAAAGATGACCTTTCACTCTAAATGATATTTTCCATGTTTGCTTTTGCACTAAAAAAGAGACTGGAGTGAGGGTCTGGAAAAAGGAAGAGATTGGGAAAGAAAGCATGGTAGCCATTTGACTCAAAAGGCAGATGCAAATGCTGGTGAACCATAGAGAAGCTGGGAATGTCTATCTCTAATTGACGATGATGTTCACTACCTTCAATGAATCATGCTAATGAAAGGAATTGCATTCTCATTATCTGAATTGTGTGTTTGGTCTTAGGGAGAAATGAAGATATAAGAGATCAAAACCTGTTATCTAATCCCCATTTGTAAGCTGCCTGGTGTGATAATGAGGTGGGTGCCAAATAAATTTAATAAATAATTAAATAAATTGTGGTTTGGAAAAATTCAGGAAGTCTTCTAGATCAGGAGTTTCAAACTCAATTTAATTGAGGGCCGCATCAGCATGCTGTTTGACCTTGGGGGCCAGGGTGGGCATGGCCAGCTTAATGTCACTCATGTCAGGGACACCTATGTTGGCCTGAGTGCTCCGCCAGCAAAAACAGGCTCCTGAGCTCTAATTTCAGCTGTGATGGCTTCCTGCAACCCTCTGCCAGTGAAAATGGAGGGCCGTGGGCCGGTCATTCATTGTTTCCAAGTCGGCTCCATGGGCCAGATCAAAGCATCCTGTGTGCTGAATCCGACCGAGGGCCTTGAGTTTGACACCTCTGTTCTAGATGAAAAGGATAGTAACAGATGTGTGAGGGTAACGGGATGGATGTATTTAGGCAGACTTCTTTGGATATTGGATTAGAAGTTTGATCCCCCTTGACTAGCTGCTTGTAAATAAAGCATGTGGTCATCTTGAGTTTCAACCAACACAACTGACCTCTTATTCATTTCTATGCATAGTAATACATAGAATCGGGATACTAAATGCTGAAGTTGGAAAGAACAAGAATAGTGTCCACATGATCCAGTCAAAAGTCTTAGTCCATAACCTTCTTGGATCAGAAGATCATGATCTGCAATCATGAATTCCTTACAATATTCATTGAAGTTACTTTCCTTTAAGTACAAAATAGTAAGATGCCAAGATAATTAAAAGTGCTGGGGGAAAAAAATCATGTCCCTATAGAGTCCTTTAGTGATAGTATTAAGCAATAAATATGATCACACAGCATACATATACAGATGAAGAGAGTACAGTGAATAGCAGAGCATTATAGCTAGGGGGAAAGCATTAAAATGCTTCCTGTTTTGACCAGTTTTCACAGATAAAAGAATTTTTAAATTGCATAAATTATATAAATATATATTCTCCTGAGTAATAAGAAAAGACTATGTTTTAATGACCTGTGCTGGGTGGTGTTGGGATTGAGCATTGAGGTAGCAGTTGGTGTGTGTTTTCTTCTGGTATATGGTGTGTCCTAGTGTGCCATCTGTTTTTTTTTTTTTGTACATTAGTACATCTAGGAATGGTAGTTGTTTGTTTGTTTCCATTTCCAAAACCCTAGCCACTGTAGAAAACCCCAGCCACAGAATTATCAGAGAAGCCATAGAGATTGAAAAAAGACCTGAAAGCATGAATAAAAGAGATGATTCCACCAGACTGTCAATTATTTGGAAGCCTGGACTCACAAACAAAAAAATCTCCACACCACAAGCCAGGCAAACACCTGGGCACAAACAGATGCCCTCTGATACCTCTAGCTCAAACACACCTCAAACAGGCACCCAGATGAAACCTAGCTTCCTAATAAATGATAGACATCCATTTACTTGGAGCCAAGCTGCACTAAAAGCCTCCAATATAGAAAACACAATGTTGCCAGCCAATCAAGACAAAAAAAGCTACAAAACAGACAGAAGATATTAGAAACATCAATCAAGCAGAACACAGAAAACTCCAAGACCAATAAACACAGACCAAGACTCCCAACCAATCAGGATGAACAAAAAACCATTCTGGCACAGCAGTAGGGTAGCACCAAATTTAAAACAGAAACGGCTGTGAAGGTCTGACTCACAGATGAACACAATACAGAAGCCTGATGAAGGCAGATGAGATTCTGCTGAAACATTGCTACAACTTTAAAAGCACAACTACAATGACATGAGAAAATACCTGAACAAAGCTGAATACCATACATGTAAGTACCCGTGAAAACTTAAGAATATATATGTGTGTGTGTGTGTGTGTGTGTGTGTGTACATTTTACAGCATATATTGAGCAATGGTTAATTTTTTTTTCTTTATCTTTATCATTGACGTGACCTGCCTTGTTACAATAACTCCTTTGTTCTTTTAATGTTTTAATTTCTCTATATAGTTTATGATTAAATGCACATCTTCTATCATTTCCATAACTTATCCAAATGTAAAATATTACCCTTTCTTTAACCACTCATACCAAATGTTCCATATTTCATAATAGTTACTATCTTGTTTATTTTTTAACAGTTTGGTTAGGTTATCCATCTTAGCGCATACATGTATTTTTTTAATTACCATATCCTCTGAAGGGATGGAAGACAGTTTCCAGTTTTGTGCGTAGGTTATTCTGGCCGCAGTTATGATATGCAAAATTAAATATTGATACTTTTTTCTCCATGTTTGAATCTATCATACTTAGCAGAAAGGGTTTGGGTTCAAGTTTTAAATTTTGTTTTGTTATATTTAAAATCCAATTTCTAATATTTCTCCAAAATTTCTGAGCACATGGGCAAGTCCACCACATGTGAAAATATGTTCCTTGTGCGTAGTTACATTTCCAACAGTTGGGTGATAAGTTGGGGAACATCTTACCCAGTCTCTCAGGAGATAGGTGCCAGCGATGAACCATTTTATATAAGTTTTCTGTATATGAGACTGACATGGTTAATTTGTAATTTGTTTGCCAAATGTGTCCCCACTTATCTAATTCAATACTATGACCCACATTTTTAGCCCAAATTATCATAGATTCTGTGAGTGTTTCTGTTAAGTTTGAGCAATGAGAGGCTGACCAGAGCATGAGTGCAACAGTACTTTATTTAACAAATAAAGGGCTGACCGTGCTTGCCACGCCTGGAACTGGCTCACAGCAATCAGCAACCAGTTGGACCCCGCAGCCTGCTTTTATAGCTGGCTGCTGGGGAGAACCAACCAATGGGAATGGGGGAATATCGCCCACACAAAGTGAGTGGACCTGAGTGAGAACTCCTTGAGTCCTCAGGACATAACACCCCTTCCCCCCAGATGCGAACACGCATAGTCCTTGAGGTAGACGGGGGGTTTGTGTTGGCGCCCGGAGCGGCGCAACTCGGGAACATTGTCTGTCTGTTCGGTATCAGTCTGTGACAGTTGAGCTGGCATAGTGTCACCAACACTCTCTCTGGACTGGGCATCCTCGGAAACCACCGGGTTGGTTTCTGGGGTCGAGCTCTCGTGGGTTGGATCAGGTTGGTCAACTCTCTGGGCGCTGCTGTCCGAGTTTGGGCTGACCGGAACGACCGCTGGCACAGACTGGTCGCTGGGTGCGGTGTGGCTGGGCGGCGGATGAGACGGTTCCCCTTCGACTGGAGACTCTGGATTCTTGTTTGCGAGGTTGCTGAGGCGCCTTCTGAGTTGGTCTATGTGTCTCCTCCAGACGCGACCATCCTCCAGCCTGACTCTATACGATCTCGGCCCGGTGACGGCGATGACCTCGCCCGCAATCCAAAGTAGGTCCCCAGCGAAATTCCTTGCGAATACCGGCTCCTGTAACATAAAATGTCTAACCCCCGAAGTGGAAGCGAGGGGAGAGTCAGGGCAGTATTGTGGGTGCAGTCTATCTAATACAGTCCTCAGGCGCCGGCCCATCAGAAGTTCCGCTGGGGACTTATTGGTGACTGCACAGGGGGTTGAGTGCTGGCTCATCAGGAACCGTGAGAGTTTGTGGTGCCAGTCATCTCTGCCAAACCTAGCGAGGGCCTCTTTGGTGGTCCTGACGGCCCTTTCAGCCAACCCATTACTCGCAGGGTGAAATGGGGCTGTGAAAATGTGGCGAATGCCTAGGTTGGCTGCGAAACGGCTGAATTCTACTGATGCGAACTGTGGGCCATTATCGGAGACCAAGGAGTCGGGTAGTCCATGGGTAACGAACAGGCGCGTTAACACGTTGGTGATTGCTAGTGTGGTGGTCGTGGATAGCTGTGCCACGTCTATCCATTTGGAATAAGCGTCCACGACCACTAGGAACATCTTTCCATGCACGGGGCCGGCCAGATCGATATGGATTCTAGACCAAGGGGCGCTGGCGCTCTCCCATCTGGTAGGGGTGGCGATGGGGGAAGCAGGACGGGATTCCTGGCAAATGCTGCAGGAACTTACCCAATTGACAATGTCCTCGTCTAGACCCGGCCACCACACGTAGCTGCGTGCCAACGCCTTCATTCTCACAATGCCGGGGTGTCCCTCGTGCAACGCTTCCAGGACTCGGGTACGCAGCGAGGTCGGAATGACCACTCGAGTGCCCCACAGTAGACAACCCTGCAAACTGGACAGCTCCTGCATGCGAGTCTTAAAGGGTGCGAATTTGTTATCAACGTTGCCTCCCGGCCACCCCCTCCTCACCCAGTCGAGCACCTGGGCGAGCGTTTGGTCTGCCTTGGTTTTGGTGGCGATGTCAAGGGCGGTGATGGGCAGGTCCAACTGAGTGATTTCAAAAATGCCATTGACAGGCGCTGGGTCTTCAGCCGGAGTGGGTAAGGGGCAGCGACTGAGCGCGTCAGCGTGGGATAGAGTTTTGCCCGGGCGGTGGATAAGTTTGTATGAGTAGGCCGCTAGGAAAAGTGTCCACCTTGTCATACGAGGGGAGAGGACTTGAGGTGTCTGTTTGTCGCCGGCCAGTAGGCCCAGGAGGGGCTTATGGTCGGTGACCAGTTCGAAGAAATGGCCAAAAAGGAATTCGTGAAACTTTTTCACGGCTGCAACAGCTGCTAGGGCTTCCTTGTCTATTTGGCTGTAATTTCGCTCCGTGGCCGAGAGCGTCCTGGAGAAAAAGGCGATGGGGGCCTCGGTGCCATTGGCGAGTCGGTGACTAAGGACTGCCCCAATTCCAAAAGGGGATGCGTCTGCTGCCAGTACTAAAGGAAGGTTGGGGTCGAATTGGATGAGCACTGCCTCTGACGTAAGTAGTGATTTGACGGCATTAAACGCCTGGTCTTCTTTGTGCCCCCAGTGCCACGGCGACTTTTTGTCTAGTAATCTGTGTAGGGGTTCGGCTACTGAGGCTTTATGGGGCAAGAAGGATGCATAAAAGTTTAGGAGCCCCAAGAAAGCTTGTAGCTCCGTTTTGGAGGTCGGTGTGGGAGCTTCGTGGATCGCCCTAACCTTGGACTCCAGGGGGTGAATGCCAGAGGCATCAATTTTATAACCCAGAAAGTCCACCTGTCTAGTGGCAATGGCGCATTTTTCTTTTTTTAACTTGAGGCCATGCTGTCTGAACCTCTCTAACACTGCTCGCACTCTCTGGAAGAGTTGGGGTCTGTCCCTGGCCGAGACCAAGATGTCGTCGAAGTAGGGTACTACACCAGGGAGGCCCTGTAAAATCCGCTCCATGAGGGACTGAAAAATACCCGGGGCAACACTTACGCCAAATTGGAGACGCTTGCATCGGAAGGCACCCCTGTGAGTGACGATGGTCTGAAGTTCCGCTGTTTGGTTATCAACAGGGAACTGTTGATATGCTTGAGACATGTCCAATTTAGCAAAAATATTGCCCGGTTCGAATGTGTGCAATAAGTGCTGAATGACGGGCACAGGGTAGGCGCTAACTTGTAAATATTTATTGATTGTTGTCTTGTAGTCCGAGCAAATTCTCAGGCTACCATCTTTTTTGAGGGGTGTGACAATGGGCGTCTCCCACTTGGCGAAATCTGTTGGCTCAATGACCCCTTGTTTTAGTAGTTTATCCAATTCAGCGTCTAGTTTTGGTCGAATAGCAAATGGAACTCTACGTGGTTTTAATCTAATTGGAACTGCCTGGGGGTCAACGGTGAACGAGATGGGGGTTCCATTATAACACCCCAGCTCCTCGCTGAACACATCTGCGTAGTCAGCGAATAAGGAGTCAGTGTCTGAGGTTGAGACAGCATGGACTCCTGTTAACCCTAGGCCGAGGTGGGGAAACCAATCGAGCCCCAATAAGGTGGGTAGATTGCCGTTAACTACCACTAGAGGTAGGTGGCCTTTAAAAGCTCCAAAACTGACAAAGAACTTGCCTCTGCCGATCACGGGAATGGCCTTCCCCTGGTAGTCCTTCAGACCGAACTGGCATCTCTGAAGCCGGGTAGTAGATAGGCTGGGGTGGAGTCTCTTGAGGGTGTTCCACGAGATTATTGAGAGCGCTGACCCTGTGTCAACCTCCATGTGGCACGGTTTACCTTCTAGGGAAACGGAGAGAGAAATTTTACTAACAGTGTGGCCAGTACGTCTGGCAAGGCGGTGCGTGCGACAGTTTAATACTTGCCTCTGTGGTCCCGAGTGCGAGGATGGGGGTCTTTGTGCAGCGCTTTGGGGGGCTTGGCAGACTCTCGCAATGTGCCCCCTCTTATGGCAGTTGTTGCAAACGGCTCCTTTAAACTTGCAGGTGGCCCTTTGATGTGATCCCCCACAGGCTAGGCACAGCGTGATGTGCTTGGGTGGACCAGTGTATTCTTGTTTGGCCCCTACCTGCGACCGTCTGTCATTGGTGAGGCGATGAACATCGTTCTCATCGCTGTGGGCTTCCTCCGCTTCCACCTCTTCGGAATGGACTGGGAACGATGCTAGCTTGGCACTTGGGCCCTGAATTTCGGTGGCTGAGTTCGTTGCTAGCTCGGCTGCTAGGGCCTCCTCTACTGCCTGCGCAAGGTTGAGGTCTTTTTTAGCTAGCAGTCGCCTCTGTAGGTTGAGATCCTTGACCCCACAAACTAATTGATCGAGGAGCATGTCCTCCAGGTATGTTCCAAACCCGCAGTGCAGGGCTGCTGTTCTGAGGGCGGCCATATATTGATTGATGGTCTCCTTACTTGATTGCTTCCTCATACGGAACGTGAACCTCCTGGCGATTTGTGAAGGCCTGGGAGCGTAGTGGTTAGTGAGGATCTCAAGCAACTCGGACCACGGAACGTTTTTTAATTCTCTCGGCGCTACGAGTGCTGCGGCGGTATCGTAAACGGTGGCTCCGCAGTAGATTAGGAAATAGGATTTTTTCCGATGCTCTCCCGCATCCGCCAGGCCGACCGCATCGATGTAATGATTGAAACGGTTCTTATACGACTCCCACTTCTCTTCGTCTGGTTTAAACGCTGGGAATACTGGGTTGGAACTCATGGTGCTGGAAACGGCTGGGCTACCTGCGGAAAAAATCTCTCTGGGACTACGAGCGCTCGTGAGTTACCAGTGATATCAGCTCTGGAGAGGTTTTTTGCTAACCTCTCTTTCTCTCTCTGGGTTACCACGTTGGCTGCTAGCCGTTGGAGGTGTCTAGATTCGCGCCAAAAAAAGTGGGCGTTAGTGACTCTCTACAGCGCTGTGCTGTGATTCCTACTGGTTCGAAATTCAAATGACACCCGTTTGAATTTCGCGCCAAATGCAGAGCGGCTGCGGCTCGCAGCGCTTCACTTTCCCCGTAGCGGGGCTAACAAGCGGCTACAGATGCTTCTAACTTTTTGACTCAGACCGCTTTCTCTGGCTGCGGATCTGCGTTTGCTCTTTTTGATCGCTCGTTTTGTTAGCTGACCGCTCTCTCTGGCTGCGGATCAGCGTTTCCCTTATCGCCAGCCGATCGCTCTCTCTGGGCTGTAGATCGGAGGCTAGTGACTCAGCGGTTGCAAGGTGCATCTGGTAGCAATCCCATCCTCGTCGCCAGTGTTAAGTTTGAGCAATGAGAGGCTGACCAAAGCATGAGTGCAACAGTACTTTATTTAACAAATAAAGGGCTGACCGTGCTTGCCACGCCTGGAACTGGCTCGCAGCAATCAGCAACCAGTTGGACCCCGCAGCCTGCTTTTATAGCTGGCTGCTGGGGAGAACCAACCAATGGGAATGGGGGAATATCGCCCACACAAAGTGAGTGGACCTGAGTGAGAACTCCTTGAGTCCTCAGGACATAACAGTTTCTTCTTTTAATTTGTAGTCCAAAAGATATTTATATGTTTTACTAATTGTTTTCTTTTCCTCTCCTAGCTATATTTTATCTAATTCTTGTGGAGTCATATTAAAGCCAAATTGTTCTCTATCTTTTTTATAATGGGTCTGTATTTGTGCAAAGGGCCACCATGCTATCTCCTTTCTTTGGATTTGTATTTGGTTCCTATTTTTAAGCTCTCCAGTGTCATATAATAAATCTTTATGCCTGACAATATTTTCTTTATCCAATACATTTGGATGTGTGACTGCTTCCAATGTAGATAGCTACAATGGAACCTTTGGGTAGTGGTTTTTTTTAATCTTTCCCCAGATATTGAACAACACATTTCTTACATGGTGCCTTTGGAAATATGAATGTTGTTTAGATTTTCCATCCAACATGAAGGGGTGCCAGCCAATTTGGAGATCAAAACCTTCTAATACTAATAATCTTCTATTTTCTAATTTAACCCAATCCTTAAACTTTATGTAGTTTAATTCATCTTTGCATATGGATTAAGAAAATTTGTTATTTTCTATGTGTAGAATTATAGATTGCTTAGGTCTTCTGAGACTTTTGATAGATTTGCAGTGTTTAAGTCACTTATTTGACAAAAGCATTCTGTATAGCCTATGTGAAAAAGGAATTAAACGAAACACTTCACATGTATTGAATTTTCAGATAATTGGAGTCCTTTGAGAATTCTTAGAAATTGCCCTTATTTAATGCACTATTTTAGCAAAAACATTGCAGTACAGCCTATGTGGTGAAGAAACTAAATGACTTGGAATATTTCAGAAACAATTCCCAATTAAAGCAATTAGTTATGAAAGCTACTGGAATCACTAATGTTCATGTTGACAGAGTACAGAAGAAGATGCAATACATAGAAATGCCACTAACAAGTGACAATATCCGTTTTCTTAATATAAACAATATAGAACACTCTTATATCAGAGGTGGTATTTAGCAGGTTCTGACCAGTTCTGGAGAACCAGTAGCAGAAATTGTGAATAATTCGGAGAACCAGCAAATACCACCTCTGACTGGAGATTTTACAGTATCCGTTCCCTGCCATGCTCACCAAGCCACATCCACAGAACCAGTAGTAAAAAAATTTGAATCCCACTATCCTCCCAAGAATATTATTCTTGATACTCACTTTCTTCAGCAATGGATGAAAGTGAAAGAGCATTGGTTCATACTATTGTGGAAAGGGAATTTCATGAAGATATATATATAAATAAAAATTACAAAAGGAATAAAATAAAAATTACAAAAGGGATAGACAGGAGATTGCCACTGAACAAATATGAAAAACTATCTTAAAGCTAAAAGAGATTACAGAAAACCAATAATACAATCTGGCCACCCCATGGAGTTTGCCTTCCACACCCCGTGGAGTTCTCCCTCCAGAGGAAATAAAAACAAACTCAAACAGGTTTTGACACATTAGGCACAAATACAAACACTCACACAAAATCAACTTACAAAGGGAGAAAAGGGTATAAAAAAACCAGGGATTTACCATAAGAAGCTAGCTAGCCCAGGAACGCAGATTTCTCGCTGTTCTCCGCCTTCCTGAAAAATAAAAAGATCTAGCTTTCAAACAGTTGTCCATATCCTTGTGCCGGAGCTCTCCCAGCGGGAAAATCGAATCCTCGAAACAAAGGCATTTTGATACCTTTCAACACGATCTGAACATAACCAGTTCTAATAAAAGAAAACTACATTGATTGCAAATGAATATTTCTTCAAAAAGCATGCAACAGCACAACCATAAAAATAGGGGGAAACCATGTGCTAATTCAATAGATTTAAGAGGAAGAACAATATAAAACAAGTAAGAAATTTATCTCCCATGGTTGTTTCTTGGTTGGTTGATGGTTGATTCCTCCCTCCCTTCCTCTTTCCCTCCCTTCTTTCATTTCTTCCTTTTCATTTTTTTTCTCAACTGAAGTAATATTTGTAATTATGGCAAGTCGTCCTGGAAATGATTCTAATGGCTTTGGAAATCAGAAAGATATTATTCACCCCTCTAGGCTCAGACAGCCTAGCTATCATAAAAATCACTGTGGTTCTAAATAGACAAGGAACATTCAGAAGTGCTTTCAGCCACATAAGTGCTATCCCCCCACCCCCAAGTGCAATATATTCCTTTCTTTTTCTTCTCTGTTCCTATCAATTTCTCTTCAACCTGGGCTGGGATATTATGGTTCTCAATATTTTACCTAAGACAAAGTAGGCAGCTGAAAAAGGAGGAAGCAGGCAGATTCACAAAATAATTTATGAATAAAGATATGGAATAATGTATGCTCTACACGGAGGCTATAGATTCCCCCAGTATCAATGTACAAAGCCAGACTTTTTGCACATTGGTAGATGCATCAGAATGTATACAGAATATTGAAGGATCATGCGTAATTATGTTATGTTTCATCTATTCCTGGAGTTCAGGTTCAAATTTACTTATTAATTTATTTAATTAAATAAACAAGTTTATTTATTTTAAAAAATTATGTGTAGCCATCTTTTCTAAATTCTGAATGGTTCGTAATCAGAAAATAAAACATCTATTTACAAATAATATAAATTAAAATCGCAAACATTAAAATTAAAAATACCTGGCACTATTAAATTTTCACATCGAAACTTTCACATGCAAACTAAAAAGTTCATTTTAGCACATTGGATTTGTTAAACTAACCATGGTTTTGATCATACCTAAGACTGAATCATTTGTCCATGTGAGCTTTCATTTTAACAGTAATGTTGTTGAGTAATATTAAAAAGTGGTGTAAGATACAAATATTTCTGTTGCTCTTTTGCTCAATCTGAAAATGACCCATGGGATAATAAACTAGTATAGAAACCAGTCTTGTAATCAAGTGGGGTTTTTGTTGTTGTTGTTAGAGGTCAGGGATTACAAATTAAATAACTTTGCAATGCTCAGATGGATATTAACTAGATCTAGATCTCTGTTTTAATTTCTTATTAGCTTTTTTTTCCTGCTTTTTAATCATGCTATAGCAGTGATGTATAAACTGGAGATGCTCAAGGAACCCTTCTTAGTGTAAAAAACGGTGCAGAAACCATTAATAAATAAATGTCCCGTAATACATTTTATTTGAAAAAAATGTTACAATTAATGACGCAATACAGCAGGTACTCCTTGACGTATGACCATATTTGAGCCCAGAACTATCCAAGTTGTGGTAATCGCTAAGCAGATCATCATGTGACTGTGTTAAGTGAATACTGCAATTGTCAAAGTAATCCATTGAATCCAACTGTGTATTTTGCCAGAATCTGTGCAAAATATTACTGTGCTTTGTGACAGTTTTACCAAAAATCAGTAAAATATGCCTGCAACTGATGGCAGCTGCACTTAATATTAGCCATTCATCATCATCATCATCATCATCATCATCATCATCATCATCATTATCATCATCCATCTTCATAGACTGTTCCAAACGTATTATTCCATTTTTCAGTCTATGCCTCCAGATTAAACAAAATATTCTTTTAATCATGTTTCTGACAAGACTACTTCATTTTAGAAGCACCAAAGGTCATTTTTCAATTTGTGTGTTTAATTCTTGTCTTTGATCTCAACCATCACGGGTAGGCATCAGCTGTCTAAAGAACTTGACAGAGTGTGGACTGTTGGTAGCTTATCTTTTGATCTTTAACTTACATATGGCTAGAGTTTGCTCACCCCCTATTGTCATTTTCTTTAATAAAATCTTCTTTGGGATGATGAAGCTATTGCTAACTATCTGTGATGTCGAAGCAAGCTTTCATGTACTGATGCTTTACAAATGAATATGATTCAAGGTGATGAAGGGTCATTTTAATGAGATTTCACTTAACAAATATTTCTTAACCATGTTTGTAGAAAACTTTTAATTGATAAAATGTTGGAATGTTAAGACTTGTTTAATGTATAATGCCCCCCCACCCCCTCATTTCAACTCTTGGAACTTATTACAAAACTTCCTGAGGCAGGATAAAACCAGAAGAATAATATGCAGATTAGCAACTCAGCACCACACTTCTGGTCCTTGTTCCTCCTCCTTTCTCCTCTGCCTGTTTTATTGATGATGCAATTTGCCAAGCCAGAAGTCAATCTCCCAGGTAGCTATGCAAGGGATGTCTTATCCTATAATTGTAACTGCTTATGGCCCCAGCACTTGAAGAAGCAATGGGGTGGGACCAATGGATAGAAGTTCAATCTGGGAAAAGAAAATAAAGGTGTTTTTTTTTAAGTATCCCGAGCCACAGAAAACAAAAACGAAACCTGATGGCAGAAATGTTTTGGGTTCCTGGAGAGTGGGGTCCAAGCTGTGCGAAGACAATTGAAGTGCTTTACATAAATGAACAGGAAGAAGGTTTATTTGCAATAAATGTTTGAAGAGATTTAAAAAGAAAAGGCTTCTGTGCATATAAGCTTAGGGAACAAAGGCTGGTTCAACAATTTCAAGAATCAATCAATCTACCTACCTACCTATCTATCATTAATATCTATCTATCTATCTATCTATCTATCTATCTATCTATCTATCTATCTATCTATCTATCCATCTATCTATCTATCATTCATCTATCATCTATCATCTATCATCTATCATTTATCATTTATCTCTCTTCTATCATACTTGAATACAGCTCATCAGTCTGGAACCCATAAAAAGTCCAGAAATATTTCACAAGAAGAGTTCTCCGCTCCTCTACTCATTACAGAATACCTTATGCCACCAGACTTGAAACTCTAAACCTAGAAAAACTAGAACTATGCCGCCTCCGGTCCTATCTAAGTATAGTATATAAAATTATACGTTGTAATTTCCTACCTGTCTATGAATACTTCAGCTTCAACCATAACAATACAAGAGAAAACAATAGATACAAGGTTAACAAGGTTAATCGCCAAACTTGATTGCAAGAAATACGACTTCAGCAACAGAGTGGTTGATGTCTGGAATACTCTACCTGACTCTGTAGTTTCTTCCCCAAACTCCAAAAACTTTAACCTTAGACTGTCTCTTATTGACCTCACCCCGTTCCTAAGAGGCCTGTAGTATGCATCAGTGCACCAATCATGCCTACCATCCCTGTCCTATTGTTTTTTTGTTTTTTTATAAGTATCCATTTCATGTATTCAAAACTATATTTATTCTTATATCTGTATCTTGTAAGCGATTGACAAATCAAATAAATACTAAATCATTGATATCTATCTACTTACCCATCTACTATCCATCTATCATATATTTATCTATCTATCTATCTATCTATCTATCTATCTATCTATCTATCTATCTATCATTTATCTATGTACCTATCTACCTGCCTACCAACCTACATCTATCTATCTACTTACCTACCTACATCTATCTATCTTCAATCATCTATCTATCATCGATATCCATCCATCCTTCCATCCATCATCTATTTATCTACCTACCTAACAACCTAACTACCTACTTACATCTATCTTTCTTTCTATCTATCTATCTATCTATCTATCTATCTATCTATCTATCTATCT
>NW_020769312.1:6146086-6177466 GCF_900518735.1 Pseudonaja textilis | reverse complement strand
ATCTATCTATCTATCTATCTATCTATCTATCTATCTATCTATCTATCATCTATCATCTATCATCTATCTATCATTTATCTATCATCTAACATCGATATCTATCTATCTACTTATCTATCTATCTATCTATCTATCTATCTATCATCTATCTATCTATCTATTTATCTATCTATCTAATATATCTATCTACCTACATCCATCTATCTGCCTGTCTATCTATCTATCTACCTATCTATCTATTTCTATCATCTATCTCACACTGCCCCTGTAGTTGGTGACTTATGTAGCACTGAAGAAGAGGGTGCTATATATTAATTATCCTAATAAAAGTTTTCATATATGTCTCTATAGTTAGATAATTGTAGCCTTTATAGCCTTGCTTTTCCTCCTGTGGGGTAGCTTTTCCTTTCTGACTATCCTGCCTGACTGAAGACTTTTGGGACCTTCATTCCAAACAATCATCAAGAATCCTGCCTACTTAGTTTTTCCTTGGTCTAATATTTTAAACCACAAACTGGAACAGATTCATGTCATTAATGCAACCTTCTATCCTATGGACATCTTTTAAAAGCTTATTTCAGTTTCAAAGCTCCAGTTCCTATTATTGACACCTGTCTCCTGGGGCCATATGATTAGCTTTTGTGACCTCCTAACAAACAAAGTCAATGGGGAAACCAAATGCACTTAACAATCACATTACTAACTAAATAACTGCAGTGATTCACTTAACAATAGTGGAAAGATTGTAAAATGAGGCAAAACTCCCTTAACAATTTTCTTCCTTAGGAACTGCTTAAATTGGGGCTCAGTTGAGGACTACCTATACTCTCCAAAGTCTTCTGAGTTTCATTATTTCCCGAGGACAATCCCACCATGTCCAAACCTCCCCAATTCTGACTCCATTCTGTCTACTAGCAGCTTCTTCTTTTAATTACTACCCATTTATGAGCTGTGATGGCACAGTGGTTAGAGTTCAGTACTGCAGGCTACTTTTGCTGACTGCCAATTACCAGCAGTTTGGCAGTTCGAATCTCATCAGACTCAAGGTTGACTGAGTCTTCCATCCTTCTGAGGTAGGTAAAATGAGGACCCAGATTGTTGGGGGCAATATGCTGACTATGTAAAATGCTTAAAGAGGGCTGCAAAGCCCTATAAAGGGGTATATAAGGGGTATATCCTATTGCTATTTATTTTAGCATTCTTAGGATTGTATTTCTTTCTGATACTGCTCCCAGGCAGATGACTTTGGATATTGGATTAGAAAGTTGAATCCTCTTGATTAACAATAAGCACCAGTTTTTTGGTAGCCTCTGGCTGCAGGTTTACAACTGAATGTTAATGCCATTGCTCACTCCTGATGAACTCTTACCTTTCTGCGCCTAGTTTTTTTTTAAACTCCATTAATTATTCCACATCTTTAAACCCAGACTTTTGAGTTGCATGTTCATCACAGTAGCTCACCAGAAGCATCAGATTTTTTTAAACTGATTTTCTCAGGGCAATATGGTTAAAAATAATGCATATATTAATTTGGGCTATAAGCCAAGCAGTGGAAAACAAACTTATCTGTACAAATATTCAAAACCATTAGGTCTATAAAAGCATTAAAATATCATACATAAGAATATTAGTCCATGTTATAACACATAGGTATGCAAATTATCTTCAGAGGATTTCAGTTCTAGCCATTGAAAATTGCAAAAAACGGAGATAGTAGTGCTAAAAGTCTTTGTCACTCAAATGGTCAAAATTAGGGGTGCCCTATCAAATTCTGTACCTGTCAACAGTGGTTTCCCCCAAGTCAGTGTTCTAGGACCAACTCTCTTCATACTCTACATAAATGACCTCTGTGATCATATTAAGAGCAACTGCATTCTCTTTGCTGATGATGTAAAGCTGTTCAATACCACCGACAATACTGCTACCCTTCAAAAAGATCTTGACTATGTATCAGAATTGTCAAACAAATGGCAACTTCAAATCTCAACAAATAAATGCTCTGTCTTACATATTGGCAAAAAAAAAAAAAAATCAGAAAATAAAATACAAGCTGAATAATCAAGACCTTGTTGATGATCCAAGCTCTGTAAAGGGCCTTGGAATACTCATCTCTAATAATATAAGTGCTAGAGCCCACTGTAACTACATAGCCAAAAGGCATTAAGAGTTGTTAGCCTAATCCTACATAGCTTTTCCTCTGGTAATATCACACTACTAACTAGAGCATACAAAACATTTGCTAGACCAATACTCAAATACAGCTCATCAGTCTGGAACTCGCATTACATATCTGATATTAGCACAGTTGAGAAAGTCCAGAAATTTCACAAGAAGAGTTATCCACTCCTCTACTCGTTGTAGAATACCTTATGCCACCAGACTTGAAACTCTAGACCTAGAAAACCTTGAATTACGCCGTTTTGGTCTGATTTAAGTAGTATATAAAATCATACATTGCAATGACTTACCTGTCAATGAATACTTCGGCTTCAACCATAACAACACAAGAGCACACAATAGATACAAACTCAAGGTTAACCGCACCAAACCAGGAAATATGACTTCAGCAACAGAATGGTCAATGTCTGGAATACTCTACCTGACTCTGTGGTTTCTTCCCCAAACCCCAAAAACTTTAACCTTAGACTGTCTACTATTGACCTCACCCCTTTCCTAAGAGGTCTGTAGGGGGTGTGCATAAGCTCATGTGCTTTGCCCATTCTGTGCATTTTATGCCCAAACCACAAAATGCAGCCAAATAATAAAAGATGAATGATGATTTTTTATTTTATTTTGTTTGTTCCTGAGCTAAAATAAAACCACCCCAAAACATTCAAATAATGTGAATTTAGGACTGGAGCAATCCCTGCCATTGCGAGAATAGTCTTTCCCTAAGCCTAAATTCAGATGTTTGCCTGCCTGCCTGCCTGCCTGCCTATTTATCCATCCATCCATCCATCCATCCATCCATCCATCCATCCATCCAAGAAAGACTAAATTAGGCTGAAGCAATGTTTCAGAATCAAATAATTTTGTAAACTAGTTTTATAAATGATCACTCTTTCTTAAATAAAAATATTTTTATGAACCACCTAAATCTGTGCAGTAACCTTAATGATTATTGTTAAACTCAAACTGTGAATGGTGATCTCTGATGCTTCATAATGAACAATTATGCTAATATATGCTGCTTGACCAGGCCTTCTCTCCTTACTTTCCTTAGCTAAGCAGCATCGGGAGCAGTGGCCCATAACTATGGAAACATTATTGCTCCTTAATAGGAAAATATTTCCCTATTAGAACATATGACAGAATAGGATACCACTGTAACTGACTAAGGTAACTAAGGTAGCTAAGCAGATCTATACCTACATATAAGAGCAGAAAAAAATGATATTGTTAATTAAAACCATCAGCAATGGTTGAAAATAAAAGGCCATTCAAATGCAGTTTCTTTTGAATTTTGCACAGTGACTGATTAGAATAATAATGATCTGTGAATCTATTCATCTACTATTTCAGGTGAAAGAATGAAGTGTGACAAAAATATTTGTTCACTTGGACCATCATGCAACCGTTTTAAACAGGTAGTACAATTGGCACTTTCCCTACAAAGCTGGATATAGGCAAAGGGCAATGGTTAAAATGTAAGAGAAATTAATTTTTCTCTTCTGTATATTCATGTGGATTATGAATGATAACTTTTTGAAAATGATATGAATGATAACTTTTTGAAAATGCAGAAAGAGAGAGTTAGGACAAATTTTCACATTGATCAAATTGATGAGATCAATTTGGGCTACGTGGAATGGGCCCAACCCAAAATAAGCATACACTGTAGATCAGTTTTAAAACTATAACCCAGCATTAAGCATATGTTTGACCTCCTTGCTGATTTATTGGGGCTTCTAAATAAAAAAAAAAATGGGTTCACAAGATGAGCTAAACCCATCTTTTCTGAGTTTCACCTTTTCTTTTCACACATGCAGAAGTACAGCATATGTGGTACCTTGCTCAATAGTAGTAACTGTGAGAGAGATCTCGGAGTCCTAGTGGAAAACCATTTAAATATGAGCCAGCAGTGTGCAGCAGCTGCCAAAAAAGCCAACACAATTTTAGGTTGCATAAACAGAATCAAGATCACATATAATCAAGATCATATGAAGTGTTAATACCACTTAATAATGCCTTGGTAAGGCCACTCTTGGAATACTGCATTCAGTTTTGGTCGCCATGATGTAAAAATATGTTGAGACTCTAGAAAGAGTGCAGAGAAGAGCAACAAAGATGGTTAGGGGACTGGAGGCTAAAACATATGAAGAACGGTTGCAAGAACTGGGTATGTCTAGTTTAATGAAAAGAAGGACTAGGGGAGACATGATAGCAGTGTTCCAGTATCTCAGGGACTGCCACAAAGAAGAGGAAGTCAAGCTATTCTCCAAAGCACCCGAGGGCAGGACAAGAAGCAATGGGGGAAATTAATCAAGGAGAGAAGCAACTTAGAACTAAGGAGAAATTTCCTGACAGTTAGAGCAATTGATATGTGGAACAACTTGCTTCCAGAAGTTGTGAATGCTCCAACAGTGGAAGTTTTTAAAAAGATGTTGGACAACCATTTGCCTGAAGTGGTGTAGGATTTCCTGCCTAGGCAGGGGAGTGGACTAGAAGACCTCCAAGGTCCCTTCCAGTTCTATTCTATTCTATTCTACATTTCTAAAATTGATAATTGATAATACACTCCTAAAACTGGTTAATTCTTCTACCTAGTGTTATTCTCGCATTATTGCAAGGTCAGCAAAGATGTCTCCATTTGACTTGATTCAGATCATCTTTGGGGTGACACTCATACATTTCATGTCCTCCTTGATGCAATCCATCCACTGTTTCTTGGGTCTGCCACAGGGTCACTGGACATCAGGGTCCAGATGCACGGCTGTCCTTGCCACTAAGTCAACCCTAAAACTGGTTAGTTACATAACTAATATTTTGTATGTATTGTTAAAGTAGAATAAAACAGAACTTTATAGTATGCCAGTTGGATTTGTTAGGGACATAAAATACAAACAAAATTCACATGTTCAAAATAGTTATCTGAAAAATTCAATTGAATTCACACTGCATATTACATTTACAACATACACAACATTATTCGTACATTTTATTATCAAGAGCACTTCTTGATATATTTGTTTTAGAAGTATTGCATTTTTAAGAGATCACTCTGAAAAAATTCATTATCCTATAATGTAATTTTGTCCAGTCTATCTCATCTTTTGTAGCAAGTAATTGAACAAAATATCATAATAATTTTCTGGCAGTTTGCACAATTGTTCAGAGCCTTATGAATGTCCTATGAGATTTTTTCTGTGATATGAAAGTGGGATGAACCAATTGCTTTGCATTTATTGATTACTGACCCAATTTGCACTACCTAGAACTTAATAGTTTGGATCCCCACTGGGTCTCTAATCAATTAGCTTAGACATATACAAGTGCACAATCCAAGGTACAAAGGTTTTATATCATTATTTTTATGGTTTTATATATTTTATATATTTTCATATGTTTTATACTGTATTTTGTTTTTATATTGTTTTTAATTGTTGTAAGCCATCCAGAGTCACCTATTTAAGATGGGCAGCTATATAAACAATAACTAAAGAAGTATTGTATGACTTAAGAAACCTTTAGGAGAACTGTACTGTACCATGTAATCAGAAGTGACTTGCTGGAAATATTGCCATATTATTGGCTCTATTAGGCTATTCCCACATTGTGGTTAGATATTTTAAATGCTCTCGGTTTTTCATTATTGTAGATGTGTCAACATGTCCTCATGCATGATAAACAAAACATATTCCTTGAGTCACATGTAAAATAGAATATTTGATTGTGAAAAGAATATATAATCTAATTTTTTAAATGGTGAAATAAAATAAATAAGAAAATTTAACAATTAATACATATGCTGATCATGATTATCAGCAGATGATGTGATAAATGTCCTATTTATATTCAACAATATATGAATATGGTTAATATATATTTATGTTTATGATTAATTTTATTTTTATTTATTTTAATCTGTCATTATTTTTAAATAAATAACTCAATGCAGAAAATGTACTCAATATTCCCCCCTCTGCCTTTTTTTCTATCTATATATCTGTTTAATTTTTTAATACAGTATATGGATGGATTTTACTTACTTTACTTTTTGCAAAATAGAAGAATAATTAAGAGAATGAATACATCTAAATAGTACTTTATGGTTGTAAAGAAACAAATATGATTAATAAATAAAAATATTCTTCTCATATCAATGAAATTTTATTATGGTACTTTAAGATTAAACTTTTTTTTCTTTATCTAGAAGTGAAAGATAGGTCAAAAACTTTGGACCAGAAAATTTAGACCATATATAGTATGCTGTATAATAATATATTATAATTCTATATGGTGCTACCCATGAAGAATATTCAGAAACTAAAATTGGTCCAAAATGCAATGGCATGGACAGGTTTGGAGGCCCCTAGGTGACTACATGTAATACCACTGTTATGCAGTCTGGGTGCAATTCTGTTCTGCTTCCAGGTGCAATTCAAGGTGTTGGTGTTGGAGATTACCATTAAAGTCCACTTTGGCATGGTTCCACGATACTTGTAGAATCAGAAAAGGCCTACTGTGAACCCCATCAGCCAAGAAATTTCATCTGGTGGGATGCAGGAGAAAAGCCTTTTCTGCCACAGCATCTGCCCTTTGGAACATCATGCCACAGGAGGTGAGACCTGTCCCATCTCTTTTAGCTTTCAGGAAAAGCCTTAAAACTTGGCCATGCTAGTTGACATGGTGTACTGAAGAAGAAGCTCTTGGCTGGAGCTGGCTGATGCAGAATAAGAAAAGGCACCAACACTTTTCTACTCCAAACCCAGGGTTTTTAGTTTGACTCTTGTAATTTTAATCTGTTTTTAGAGTTATAATTGTTTTGATATTTATACATTTTATCACAATGTAAGCCTCTCAAAGTTACCTCGAATGACAAGATGGGCAGCAAATAACTTTAATAATAAATAAATATGCTGTATTACAGATGACTATGTCAAAATCCTCATTGATTATAGAATCTAAGTATACTGTTTTCATAGCTTCATAGACGTTCTTCAGCTTTCAGTGTTTAAATTTTTACTTCCCTTATTCAACACAATTACCACAAATAATTTTCTGACTACCGTGTATAGACTGAACAACTTGAAATTAGCCCATGTCTGGAGAAAATGTAGACAAGTCTGAAATGACAAGTTTGAAATATTACTATGGGAGCTGAAGAAATTTTTTCTTTTACCGCATCCTCAAATTAGCAATTTCATATAATAAATTGGTACAAGAAAAACTACCGATGATGGAAACGTTATGCCTTGTAGCTTGGTTTATTCCAGTTTGAAGGAGCACTATCTTCTCTGTCATTTCAAGTCACTATTGCCTCCTCATTGTGTCATTTGGGATAACTAGGTCTGAGTTAGGAGACAAATAGAATGACCCAAAGATTAAACCAAGAAGATGATGAGGGGTAAATGTGGTACACAAAGACTCTCTTACAATATTTCCATCTTGATATGTTATGAGAATTATGGCATTCTCCAAATACAGTAGCTGTCTCTATGGACTGTTTTGTCCTGCAAAACATGTCAAGAATGAATATTTTGCAACAAAATACAGATGCTTCTTTCTTTTTTTGATCTATCTTGATTGCAAGGCTGAAAATGCTCAACAGCAGCACAGTGTCACTACCACCATAATAATAAAACTTAAAAAAAAACCTTCTATTTGGTTCAAGGAAATTATAGGAGCACACTGTATATTGGGCATCGCTTTGCCTGAGGGGGAGGAAATGTAATCTTCATTTAATTTAGTGATTTAGCAAATTTCAATCTTTTAAATGGGTTGCCACAAGATCTAATTAGTAAGCAGAAGAATGATAGAAATCTATATAGAAACAGCCTTGGCTTCATGTGTTATTAAAAATTTGCTTAGCTGGGGTTGGGAAAGGCTTTTTGACCAAGAACACTGAATGAAATCAAGTTCATCATCAGTGTTTAGTTTGACAGCTTGCTGCACAGGCCTCTATTGATCTGATTGAATGTGGAAGCTAACGAGAAGGATGTGGAAGCAAAGAGCATGCCAGGTAGTCAAAATGCGTAAAAATAATGACTGGAAGAAATGAGGAAGAGCTGCAAAGAAAACAAACACCATACAATTAGTTCTATAGCAGAGATGGCCAGATAAAAGTGAAGATAACTGTCAACAAACAAACAAGTGTCATGATTCTATTCAAGGTGTTGGGTAACTAATTTACTATATATTGCATTGTAACTAAAGCAAATTTAAAATTATGTACTTGAAGAGTTTTCCTCTGTGTAATAATGCTGGTTTTTGGGCGGATATGTCTAATCACTATGTGCCTGTACTTGATATCTCCATAGAATTTTATTCAATCATTTAAAAAAAAACAAAAAACAAACCTCTGCAGTCATTCCATTCTTCCCTAAAGGAAAGGAATGTAGAAGTGTGTGGATAATTCCATTTTTTAATTTAATTTCTGTTAATGCATGTAACATGACACACTGCAAGTTTCAAAGCATTACAATAAGACCAAGCTTAACATTGAGACATTCAAACTGCTAAGATATCAGTTAATTAAAACAAGAAAGTAAAGCAAGAAGAAATAAAAATTTAAAAAAAACAGTTATAATAAACAGCTCAAAATCTGTACAAAAAAGGTGTTTTAAAGGCTTTTAAAAGGCCATCAAAGATGGTAAGACTTTCAACTTTTACAGGAATGAATTCCCTAGAACTGAAGAAAGCAGTTTAATGAGATGACCAAATACGACCATTAGCTTAAAATGTCTGATAGGTTTCATATTATGTCTCTGGGTGTACATACTTAAATGTGTATTCATTTAATTAAGATCTGGGAGGGATCAGTTGTGATTTGGAGTGTAATACTATTAGTATACTAATAGAATCAAGATCTGTTTTTTTCCTTTCATTGGATTCCAAAGACAAAGTACCAATCTTAAATTACTTGAATTCAATGAAAGACTGTAACTTGGCCAATAAATTGAAACATAATCAGATCTAGACAAAGGTATACCTGAGCACTCAAAATGGTTGATCATCGATTTAGATCACAGCTGTCAAACTTATGGCCTATGGGCTGGATGCATCACATGCTGTCCACGCCTAGTGAAGGGGAAAAAAGTCCCAATATGTCATGTGATGCCACTGTGACGATGCGACTTTGACACCCCTAATTTAGATTGTTATTTGTTTTGACTGCTACTACCTCTGTCCCCCAACATGTCCTGAGAATCAAAACTGGGGTTTGGAGGAAGAATCCCAAAACTATTGTTTCATCTATTGGTCTAATTTTGGACTCATTTGGAGGTTTTCAGATTTCAAAAACCAAGACAGACATGTGGAGGTTCTTCTAAGCATTTTCCTTTATTGTTTCTCACCAATGCACAAAAATCTTGTCATACAACATGTATCATTAAACACAGACTTTGAGAATTCCTAGGGAGGAGCCATTTTAATTCTCTTCTTCCCACACAAACTATCTAAATTTCTCCGTCTTTTGATTCTCTGGAATGCACTTTCTCTCTCTTGGGAATTCAGGCTACAATCTACCATAGATACATTGATATAAACATTTATAAAAAGGATATGTTTAGGATCAAAACAGAATAGGGAAGAAGTGCCTCTATGCTTATTCATCCAAGTATTTCTATTCCACTTTGGATATACTGGACATACTATTGGCAGCAACATGCATGCCCATCTTGTCCCCAGCTGTTCAAACCTGGCCAGCTGGCATGAGGCAGAGCCTTGCATTGAGATGGGTGGCAAACAAATGTAAATAATAATAATAATAATAATAATAATAATAATAATAATAATAATAATAATAATAAAAAATGGATGGGCCAGATAGATCATATATCGCATAGTTTGCTGTATTGGAATCCCTACAGAAAGATAAGGATCTAGTGTGATTATTCCTCTCTATATGCATTAATATTTTTTTTTGCAGGATCCAATCTGGATTGATCACCAGGACCAGAGATTTTGTTTTCCAAACTTTCTCACTCATACTGAACCCTTCTTCAGAGTGTTCTGAAGATGGGCTCCAGTACGAGTCTGAAAGCTCGGAAGACAAAACCTCTAGACCCAATGATTGACCCATATTGGATCCTGCAACATTAACCTGGGACATGTCTATTTGCCCTCATTTGCATGATATTCCCCCTTCATGAACACCTTTAGATTGTAAACTGATAGTTTATAAGCTAATATGATATTAAATCCTTACTCTTAAATTAGCAATTTGGTGCAAGGAATTAGAGTAGCATGGTCAGGAATGTTTTCATTTTTCAGTTTAAATATACTGTTTAGCTGTGGAGGTAGTGGTGGTATTCCACAGGTTCGGCCCGGTTCTGTCGAGCTGGTAGCAGCGATGAGCAGAGGAGACTGAACCAGTTCTCTCCACCACTCTGCTGTTGGGCCCACCCGCCCGCCCAGGCTCCCATAGTAACCTTTATCCTCTGAATTTGAAATGCAGCTGCTTTGTGCAGCACAGAAGAATGTTGCGCAGCAGCTGCTGAAGCGACCAGGATTGTGCAGGCTTTCAGGAGGCGAGTTAGAATGCCTCTGCACCTGTGCATATGCCTCTGTGCCTGTGCAAAGTGTGCATTTGGCGCATGCATACATGCAAAGTGTGTGCATGTGTGCGAAGCGCGCCCACCAAGCCATGCCCACCGAACCGGTGGTAAAAATATTTGAATCATACCACTGTGTGGAGGGTGCTTGTCACAAACAGAATGACTTGAAGCAGAATGACTTCTCTTTTCTCAAAACAACAGATGGGTTTAATTAGGAGGAAAAGTCTCCAAAGAACTGGATTGAAACTAAGGGCAAAAACAAACAAATAGGATCAAACATAACAAGACAGCCACAATCTTTACCTAAGAAAATGCTTTAGTCACAAAAAAAAATTTCTAGGGAAAAAATGCCATGACACTTGGTCTTACCTACTTCAAAGTCATCCTATCCCAGCCCTGCCTTCTTCATTCCTCCTTTTCAGACCACCAAAGTGGATCAGAAATACTAGAAATCTATATACATAAAAGCAAAATAGCACTCATCATAAAATCTCCAGAACTCTAAAGCCTAAAAACTTGAAATTTGGCATGTATGTTCCTCTTAGCTTCTAGGTGCTCACTAAGAAAGGATATCTTGAAATGACTATCAGAGCATTAGTGTTTCCTATATTATTATTAACACGCTCTGATGCTAAGGAGTTCTACTCCCCCTCCCCACCTGAAAAGAAATCTGCTACAAATGCAAAACACAAGCAGAGGAGAGAAGTTTCACTTTCAGTTTTTGTTTCACAGCAGCAAGCAGCTTTAGTACAGAACAGTTGAGCTAAGACATGCCCAGGCTCCTTGCTGTCTCTTTGCTCACACAGCAAATATTGTTTCAGTTATCTAAAACTACAGCCCCCAACCAATCCTTAAATGAGCCCACCCTTACAGAACTTTTGGCTCAGCAATGTTTCTTGGTTGCAGAAACTGCAGCGAGAATTCAGCTCCAGCTTGATAAAATAATAAGTACTTTAAACTACTTAGTTTCCTGGACTACCAGTGGAAGCCCTGGGTTGACCACTCAGCAGCCTTATCTGGTGGCAGGGTTCTCCCTGCCAAGCCTCAGCAAAAGCACTGGCTAATGTAATCCTACCAATAGCTTGAACTTTACATCTTTTGATGCAAACAGTCACCTGGTCTTATAGTCAAAACAGGTGGCCCTCATCATTAATTCCATTAATGGCAATTTACCTCACTGGGGTTCAACACAGCTGCCAAGGGGCCGTATATTACAGTTATTGGGGCTAAAAGCTGATGGTTTGAAGAAGGTTGAACTTTTACCCTCTCCTGAATACTGCACTAGAGTGCTACTCAGTTTTGACAACTCCAACACCCCAAAGCTATTTTTCAGAAGAGGATCCCTGTTAAGATCCTTTAGCATTCTTCCAAGAAGAGTCTTCAAAGATATGTCGATTAAGCCACTCTTGAGTAATCGACAGTTTGTGAGTGGCAGGAGATTTATTGCCCCCCAAAGATCCTCAGCAGCACATATTAATGTGCCAACCTTGAATGTCATCTCGGCTACTACATCATGTACTAATTATATACCTATTCCTGCAAAACCTCCAGTTGGCGTCCTCTCAGATGGTAGCCTGACTGTTCCTCCTACAACCAGCCAATTTAACCCCCCACAGTGAGTAACATCTTACCAGGAAGCTTCCCTTGATTTGATCAGCTGGGAAGAAATGGCCCCAAAGGAAGTGACACCAGCCCTAGGCACCCAAGGTTCCTTAGTAAATGAGCCCCAGGTCAGTGCCTATGGGATTCCATCTATTTATGAGATTGACTTATGTCAAGACAATTTCTGGAACCAGAAGGAGACATAGCTTTTCGACTCCTTTTGTGCACTTCCACAATCAGAAAGGGCCCAAATCATAAAGTGTCTGGATGCAGTCAAATCCAAGGTTTGGAGTCTTTCACAACCTGATAAGGATTCCCTTGGACTCCAGGGAGTCTATTCTGATTTACCAATGGAAGTTCCCTTGGTGCTCTCTCTAGAATGTCTAATTTGTAAATTTGAAGATCCAGGGTTACCTCAAACTCCGTCTGTTGATGTTGATGCTGCTGAATACTTGCCAGCTAAGCAACCAATTAATGCCACAAGTATGAACTGGAGTGTGCTTAGAGCCCTACAGCCCCATGAACAAGGCTTGCCTCCCCTCCCTCCTTCCCTGCCTTTGCCTCCTAAAGAGGATGACCCTGCCACTTAACAATGGGTGTATCTTTTCGGATCTGAAGGGCCCTCTGGGAAAAATTAATCACACAGAATGACTATTAAATCTGGCAAAAAAACAACAACCCTGCACATTTAAGTGCCTTTCGTGGAACATAGCAGGCTGGGGGAGAAGCTGTGGTACCACAGAATTCACCAACTATATTCACTCATTTGATGTGGTCCTGCTTCAGGAGACCTGGGCATGCCATAAGATATCCTTTACAGGGTTTACAGTCATTTTCTTGGCCACCACCAGACAATCTACGACAGGTAGGCCTAAGGGTGGTCTAGCTTGCTTGGTCTCTACTTCCTTGAAAGTGGAGACAGTGGAGCTGCCCCCCTGTAGCTCTTTAGCTATGGCTCTCCTAATTAAGAGATGATGCAGCAAACTGTTAGTGTTCAATGTTTATCTTCTCCCGATGATGAGGCAAGCTGATACTGAGGCTCAATGGGGCATGCCAGAGAATTACATTACTTGTATGGAAACTAAATTCCCAGCACTGTACATCCTTATAGGGGGTGATTTTAATGCCCAATTGGGAGTCCAAGTTCCCCCATTGATTGAGGCACTCTACTCCCAAAAAATCCTCCAGGCCATAGGACACCTGATTTCAGCCAGACATTCTAAGGATAAATTAACAAATTTTGCTGGCATTCAGTTAGCCCTTTTAGCAGCCCAACACAATAAGATAATTCTTAATGGGAGTACCCTAGGTGATCTAGCTGGTGAGTTTACTTTTAGTTCCTCATTTGGGAGTAGTGTTTTTGATTTTGTGCTGGTATCCCAGCTTCTTAGAAAAGCAGTCCATGCTTTCTATGTGGACTGCCTTACGGAGAGTGACCACTACCCCCTGGTTACAATCATTGGGCTTTTCTCAAATATACATCTCCCTAGGAGTCCCCAGATATTAGATCCCTATGTGGCCTTGTATAAAGGAAGATCAAATGGTCTTCTAATACTGAAAGAAAGTTCCACTACTCTTTATAATCTCTGGAGTGTCTCAGCCTATACAATCAGGCTTAGCAATTATTGTTTCAGTTTTTAAATGAGGAAATAGGAACAACCCAGCCAACTATCGCCCCATAAGCCTGCTCTCCATCATTGGAAAACTGTATGCTAAATATCTCCAACGTAGATTCCTCACTTGGGTTGAGAAGTCCAATATTATTGGTGCTGAACAGATTGGGTTTCAAGCAGGCCGTGTCACACTGGACCACTGCTTTGTCTTAGTGCACCTGGTTGATAAATATACTACCATACCAGGTGGCAAATATTTTACTTCTTTTATCGACCTAAAGTCAGCATTTGACTCAATCCGTAGGGGACTGTTGTGGTCAAAACTGCTCAAAAGTTCTATCGATAGATGTCTTCTGTTCCTAATTAGATCCTTGTACAACCAGACTTCTAGTCAAGTCAGGTGTGGTTAGCAGGGAGAACTTTCAAATTTTATCCCGATTAAGAATGGAGTAAGGCAGGGTTGTGTTCTGGCTCCTCTTTTGTTTAATTTATTCTTATCTGACTTGGCCTTTCACATTGGATGTATTGAGTCCCACACCCCAAAGCTGTCAACTACGAAGATCCCGCTTCTCCTTTAGGCTGACGATGTGGCCCTCCTTTCATTGTCAAGGCCAGGTCTGAAAAAATTACTTTCTGCATTTGGCTCTTACTGTGCTGAGAACCACTTGTCCATTAATTATGACAAATCCAAAGTATTGTTGTTCTCTAGAGCCCAGAAAGTGCATAACTGGGCTATCAATGGTAATGCTGTTAAGCAGGTTTTCCATTTTAAGTATTTAGGTATTCAATTTCAGAACACCGGTGCTTGGACTAGACATCAAACCCAGGTGCTGAATTCGGCCTCCTGTAGTCACCAGCAGATTTTAAGATTTTTTTATACCCAAGGAGGCCAGTTTATTCCTTCTGCTCTGCATATTTACAAAGCCAAAACTTTGGCTTAAACTCTTTATGGAATTCCCATATGGATACAGGACTTCAATGATTGTATTGAAAGAACCCAGGCTGTCTTTCTTAGAAAACTTCTGGGTCTTCCTCCTTGTGTTGGTTTTGCTCTGATGTACCTGGAACTGGGCACTTGATCAGTCAAATGTATGGTGTGGATTGACACCTTTAAATGGCGGTTTCGGGTGCTCTTTCTGGCAGTTACTGGTAGCTACCTCTCCTTGGCATTTGCTGACTCTAATATTTCTCATTGAGAGAGGGAGCTGATGAAGAAATTACACCTGCTAGGTTTTATGGGGGATGCCCTGGGAGATTATGGCCTTAAGGATGCCCAATTTAGGGTAGTCCAACAGCTTGTGGACATTGACTTGCAATATCTACGAGCCAGAGCTAACAAAACTTGCTCCCCTTTGATCTTCAGCCAATTTAACAATTACGGACTGAGGATGGCTTCCTATTTTTACACTCTAACCATTCCCAAGTATAGAAGAGTTTTCTCCCTAGCTCGCTTTAATATCTTGCCCTCAGCACTACTGGATGGGCAACTTAAGAGGCCCCTGATTAACGAGCGGCTATGCCCCTGTGACAGAGCTGAGGTTGAAACTGTGGAGCATGTCCTTTTATATTGTCCTATGTATAACGCAGGCAGATCTAAGTTACTATCTCTTCTTGAAACAGGCCCTTCTAGACCCAATGTTAGTAATTTGTTCTTATATTGTCTAGGGGATGGCTCCTCATACATCACCTCTCAGGTTTCCATTTTTTTTTTTAAGAGCTGTAACCATCAGAGGAGAATGCTGTAATTACCCTTGGTCAAGTTTTTGGTGACCAATTGTTCATGACTAATTTTCCCATGTTCTTCTTTTGTTGTACTTGTGTTTTGGTCTGTGACCGCAAATAAAGTATTATTATTATAATACTCTTTCAGTTTCCAAACAGCCCTCAACTCTCTCACACACTGACAGGATGCTAGCCAAATGAATACTGATGAATACTGGCAGAATTTTGTCCCCTTATTTTCCTCCCCCAAAACTAAGCCTGACCACATAGTTTCGTAGCAAAGCATGGGTATCAAGCTAGTCTATAGATATAAACAGTGCAAGATCAGTTGTGGAAAGACCTGGCCCATAGAATCCACAAGAATTGGGCCTGACTAAATGGATAATATTATTATCAAGACTAATATAAGCTACAATAACAACATCTTAAAAGCCTGACAACCTCCCTCCCAGAATTAGAGAGTTTAAATACACACATGTTAAAATTCCTAAGGTTGAGAAACACTGCCCTGGAAAGTCAAAATGGACCTTCTTTGAATTTCTTGTCTTTCCTTCTTTTACAGGTTAAGCTCATTTACTGCATCCAAGACAGCTTATATGAGAAAATTTGGTAGAGACCAGGTTAAAAAGCCAGAGACTATGAGTTCAAGTCCTGCTTTAGCTATGAAAGTTAAGTGGGTGACTTTGGGTCAGTCAAACTTTCTCCACCCAGACACACTCTCTCTCAGTCCAACCCACTTTGCAGGGTTGTTGTTAGGAAAATAGGAGGAAGAAGGTATGTTGAATATGCTTACTGCCTTGAGTTATTTGTAAAAATAATAAAGGCAGGATAGAAATAAGTAAGTAAATAAAAATAAATAAATATCTATTTTTATTTCTGTGGTTCAAACCAGCTTAAAAAAAATTAGGTGAATCTGTATCGTATCTATCTGGCTTCGATGTTATTCATACTACTTATATGTGCTGTAAAACCTTTAAGAATCCGAAGCTGTGTGTTCACTGTATCCAGTCCTCCTAACTAATGCCCCAGGGCAAAACTCTCTAATAGTGATGTTTTCTTTTAAAGGGGGAAAAAAAGAACCAAATAATAAATGAAGCATTTAAAGACTTTGCATGCATGCTCCATTATTCTGCAAAGGCTGGATTGAATGGAAATTGGAGCAATTTTTTTGCTGCCTATAATATGAAGTCTTTGACACTTCTTCAGCTTCCTTCAAGATGTTTGGGACCAGTGCTTTCTTCTCTGAGGGGAAATACTTAATTTCCAGCACCAATAAACTGAGTCATCCTTCAGTAGATCTCCTAATCGAAGAAGTATGCCTTTATTTTTAATGGAATTTTAGTCAATTTGAGTGTTCACTTTTTTTCTCAAATAAAATAGCCTTTCCCCATGATAACATGTTTTGGTCTCCATTTTTTTAAACTGAGTTAGAACTGGAAATAATTTGCCTTATCATTTTTTTATAATTTAATTTCTTTCTTTTTAAAAAAAAAACGTGTTCTGATTTATACTTTCCCAAAATCTCAGTTCAGGATAGAACCCTTTCAAAACCTATATGGGAAGTAACAGAAATCCCTTACTATTTTTTTTTAAAGTGAGAAGTATGGATCCTACAAATTTGACTTAGCTATAGTACATCCTGACAGAACAAGCAATTGTTTTTCTCAGTTATAAAAGATTCTTACAGACTATAAAAATATAAGATAACTTGCACACAAACTCAGCATATATTCTGGAAAAGTGCCTCACATCTGAGCAATATATTCCATCATATTTACATAAACAACACATCAGGCAGAAATTTACCAGGAATTAATTATAGTCATCATACTTTCTTACTTTGGCTTCTGTGCAGGTGGTTTTTTCTTTTCTTTTTCTCGGACACAAAAGTCAGGAAGCTCTACCTTCTCAAATGCACTGATTCCCTATTTCATTTCTCCTCATCGTCATCCCATAATCACAATCATCATTATCAGCTATACTGAAAATGTGAGTTGTTATTTCAGAGTTTTGTACAGTATATTCTTTTACATGCTCTACCCTCTCCAAAGAATTTCAGTATCATTTTAATAGTCAGTCTACAGAATACAGCTAAACATAATACATATATTTATTAGTTCCAGTGCTCTTGTTTGTGATTTTGCTATTGTTCAAATTGTCAACTCACATTTTTTTTGCTACATTTATCAAGCTGTCTTTGCTCAATACTTTTTATTTCCTTAATATAAAACAGTTCAAATCTAACCAGGCAGATGCAAACGTACTCTTTTTACTAAGGTTAAATCACATGTTTAGATATTTGTGGATTATTTTCAGATTTCGCCCTCTCTTCCAAAAGATGCATTCCATTCAAAAATTCATGCAACTACATAGTTGCATCTAAATAGTAGATCTGTTTCTACATGCCTTACTTTATCGTAGTTCACTCCACATTTTTACAGGATTGAGGAATAGCTAGAGTTCAGAGAAGAGGAACCAAGATGATGACTGGAGGCTAAAACATACAATGAACGGTTGCAAGTTGAGCCTGGCTAGTCTAGTGAAGAGAAGGACCAGGGGAGACATGATAGCAGTGTTCCAAAATTTGAGGGGCTGCAACAGAGAGGAGTGGGGTCAAGCTATTTTCCAAAGCACCTTATAAAGAATAATGGACAGAAAGTGAACAAGGAGATATTCAACCTAGAAATAAGGAGAAATTTTCTGACTGTGAGAATAATCAAACAATGGAAGAGCTTGCCTTCAGAAGTTGTGAGAGTTCCATCATTGGAAGCTTTCAAGAAGAGACTTATTTCTGTCAGAAATAAGTGCACAGTTGTGCCTATCATCCCTGTCCTATTGTCCCCATTTATTCATACCTATTTCCTGTATTCATACTGATATTTATTCTTATACCTATTGTCATGTAAGCAATTGACAAATGAATGAATGAATGAATGAATGAATGAATAGTGTAGAATCTCAAGCTTGAGTGGGGAGTTGGATTAGATGACCTACAAAGTAACTTCTAACTCTGTTAATCTGTTAAAGAGTTATTTTAATGTTTTCTCACTGGAGAACCCAGATCTTAGGATAGCTACATTCAAATAAGGGGCTGCCCCAAAGAAGAGGGGGGTCAACCTATTCACCAAGGCACCTGAAAGGAGGACAAGAAGCAATGGTACAAGTCCCTTTGTTGCCTTAAGATTTATCGTCAATTCTCTGCTAGTCCTAATTTCAAAGTTTGTATGCTACAGCAATTTTGCTACATTCATAGGCTAATTTGTTCATATAATGGAACAGATTCCATCTGATGGGAGTAGCTGAACTTTTGAAAGATGGTTGCAAGGTTTTGTGTTTTTTTCTTCTTCTTCATCCTACAATTAAACTTTAGTTCTAGGAAACAATATGGCAAGTCCAAATTTCCAACAAATTACCCCCCCTCATTTAATGAGTTCATTATTGCAGTTGTTTAATGACTACCTATTGCAAATATGGTAATAAACTGTAATTAAAAATATTTTTCCATTCAGTAACTGCATTATGACCAAACTTTTTGTGCCTGATAACAAAGCCTTAAAACTTATTAAGATCTAGTCAGTTTCAGGCCTCAGAGCAGAGCTGAGCTTGGTAACTTGCTTGGCACTTTTTAGGAATGCCTTACATTGTGGACAAAGGCAGCTCAGGAAGAGTGAGCTTGTTAAAGCAATCTCTCCACTCTGTGACGGGTTAAAAAAAGGGGGTGAGTGGATCAGGCACAGAACACTTATCTGAGAGAATTTCTATGAATGAGGCAGCAGCAACCAGTGATCACTGCAGCCTCTCTCTGTCCCTCATCCACTTAGTGACTATTTGCCTTAATGATAAAGTTGCTAGAATGTGGTCAGCAAACAAAAGTGTATATTGAATAAATAGGAATCAATCTCAAATCAAGGGAATAATTTAAACACAGAGACACACACAGACTCATTGAGTATTATTTTTTCCTAAGAATTGTATCATTCTTAGTGTAGCACTTCTTTGTGGATTTTTCTAGATATGTAAAATTTGGCCCTTGGCGTAGGAAGATCAGTATAGTACAGTACAGTACAACACAACACAACACAACACAACACAACACAACACAACACAATGCATCATAATAGCATGAAAAGATCCATCTACAAGGTAAAGTCACAATCAGCCATCCCTGGTAAACCAGACAGATAACATAACTAGACAAATTAATTCTACTTGATAGTAAAGCTCCAATAACTGAATCTTGCAAGTCTGGAAGTGTACACTTCCCACTGCAATTTTTAATGGCTTAAAACGTTAGGGTGGGTCCTTCCTACATTTATTTCTCTGACTATTAAGCCACTGGGACTCCTGCCTGATTTGTCTGATTGTTTCCTAGGCATCATTTCCCCTTGCTCCCCAAGGTCATCAATTCACTACAGTCACACACACACATTCATGACTTGATCATTGCAATTAATGGCTTGTTATTAAAAAAAAAAAAGCATCTACAACCCTGATTAGTCCAGTTTTTTTGGATATAGATAAGGTGCTGAATTTCAACTTTAATCAATATCACAAGGATCTGATTTTGCCCTTCATGACATTTAAAATTTAGCAGAGAATGTGTGGATCCAGCAGGTTCACTATTTCAGTAAAACAATATTCAGACACATTATTTTAAAAATATTTTTGAGTCATTCTTTCTTACCTAAACGCTGAGCATAGTTCTTAGAATTGTTATATATAAATTAATGTATCAGAAGCCTAGATCCATTTCATTTGATTTTCAGTCCTGGATTTTGGAATAGGAATTGGCTATTATAACTCCACATGATGACCAAGGCCAGTCAAAAACAAGAGATTTTATCCATCTGTCTTCTGAGCCCACTAGTCACTTATTTTGCCATCAGTTACAAAATCCCATAAGATTTTTAGATACGTGTGGATAGTATTACCTTACTTTTGATTGTATGTTGGTGAGATTGAGGATCTGCTGAACTAAGGCTTGAGGATGGTAATATATAGATAAAGGTGAAGAAAGCAATGCTGAAGTTGTTTTGCAGATTGTTTTGCAGATTTATTTTAGACTACTTTTCAGTTTATGGATTTATGTTCCATGTTGTAGTTAAACCAATTTCCAGTTACTCACAAAATTTTGAAAATCTGTAGACGAGCTTTAGAAACAGCATAGGACTTATAAACATGCAGGGTCCATGTTTATGGACAAACCTAAATATAACACCTCTGCTGTATGAACTGCATTGGGTGCCAGTTTTCTTGTAAGTCCAATTTAAGGGGATGGTTATCACCTTAAAGTCCTACATGGAATGGGCTAAGGTTATCTCTAGAACCTACTTCATCCCATTACATCAGACTTCCCTCCCGCAGAGGGAGGGTGGATATGTTGCAGATCCTATCAAAGAATCCCAGTTGATGGGAGAGACCATTCTCTGGCATTGTTTCTACCCTTTGGAACAGGGTTGTCAAACTCAAGGCCCATGTGCCAGATGTGACCCATAGGGTGCTTAGATCCGGCCTGCAAAGTAGGCCTGGGAATAACAAAGGACCGACCCATGGTGCCTTTGCCAGCAAAAACAGGGCATGGGGGACCATGGGTGGCCTCTGCATGCCCCATTTTGGCCAGCAGGGTGCTGTAAGAGGCCGTCCAGGCCAAAAACAGGCCACACAGGGGACTGCCCACACTCCATGCACCCCATTTTGGCTGGCAGGGTGCTGCAGGAGGCTGATCATCCCATCTCCCACTACTCTCCCCCTAGCCAGCCCATGGAGTACAACTACAACACCGACCCAGCCCTCCAAGTTACCCTTGCTTTGGAACAAGTTTGACACCTTGCTTTGGAACATTCTCCTCTGCAGAGGTGAACCGGGTCCCCACTCTCCTAGACTTTAGGGAATGTCTAAAGACCAGGCTATGGGGTCTTGCTTGGGTCTCACAGATAGGCTCAACTGCAGCTGTGGAGCTGGTTAGTGCCCTGAAGACTCTCCTCCCACTTTTAATTAACTAATTAACTTAATTAATGTTGAATTTTAACTATCTTTCCCCCTAAATTTTATATACAATTGTTCAGTTTTAATATTTGACACGTACACCCTCTAGAGTCCCTCTGAGGGAGATGGGTAGTTTCTAAATTGGATGAAATAAATAAATAAATGCATACATAAATATACACAGTAAACACAGTGCTGCATTTCTTTAAAAATCTATTGTGCATTATGGATTCATTTTTTCCTTGTTTGAAGCTAATCAAGTTTCTGATTGCATTCAAATCAAAATTGTTTTGTGTGTGTGTGTCTGTGTGTGTACCTATAGAAACAAAGGAAATGTATTTACACACATAGTTTACAGTTTAAACTCTCTTAGTAAGAAGAATCAGGCTGCTTAATTATCTTATAAAATAATTACAATGTTTTAAGAACATAATTGATTATGATGTCCTAAGAGAGATAGGTTTTACCTTGCTTTTTCTCCTGATTACATTATGCTTATTATTAGATAATTGTCTTGTTTGCTATATAAAATTCAAAACATAATCAATGCAGATAACAATAAAAATAAATGAAACTGATTTTGCTATTTTACCATTGAAGCTTGCTATTTTACTTATAATATCCCTTTCCTGTTTTTACTGATCAATTAATTGAATGGAATTCAGTTTTCCTGCTCCTGCAAATTTCTCAGCCCTTCTCACAATAGTTGAGCACTACTACAAAATATAACTAGTTAATACAAAATATTAGAGGATGCAGTACAGCTGCAAATTAATTCATAGGTAGTCAACATGCCAGCTTTAACCCATTAATAATTTAAAAGAACAGAAATGCAATGCTTTGAACAATACTCCAATGAAAATCCTTTCTACCTCCCTAAGCTCTCCAGCAAGGGGTGGGATTCTACTGGTTCAGGCCGGTTGTTCTGGTAGTTCGGAGAATCCATAAAATGGGCCCCTGACTGACCCCACCCCTCTCCACCTGCTTCTCTGCTCCCTGCCCAGTCAATCCTTATCATACATGTGCAACCGCATGTGCATGTACAACATCACATGCATGCATGAGAAGCTGACTGCATTCTAACCCCATCCACCCCACCCCTTCTTATCTTGGCCGTGCACCATAGCCGCCTGCAGTCTGCATTCACCCATCTGCCAGCCATTGTTGTCTGCCTTCCACCATGATCTGCCTAGGTGAGTGAGGTTCTGCAAGCCCCGGTTGCCTAAATGCTGCTGCTGCCACCAGCCCCAGTTGAGCCTAGGCTGCCACCACCATGCTACTGCTGTCATCACCGCCCTTGCCACTACCACCACCACAAGCCCCGGTTGAGTCCTGACTCCCGGGCTGGCCTAGGCTGCCACTGCCATGCTGCCGCCATGCCGCCACCACTGCTCATGGTGCTCATGGCCTAGCTAGCTGCCCCCCCCCATTCCTGTCTGGCTTGCTTAGCCACAGGGGCCACCCATGTGCTCTCGCAACCTAGCAAGATTCCACCCCACCCCACTTGCCTAGCTTGCTTAGCCGCAGGAGCTGCACATGCAGCTCCCACAGCCTAGCAAAGTTCCCCCTAACTGCCCCCAGCCTCCAGCTTACCTGGGTTGCTGGTGGCAGAGAGGAAGGTGAGCCAGGACTGACCTGTCGCCACTCGGGTCTCCACTAGCCTGCATCTTGCCCCCACTTGGATTCTCTGCAGCTGCTTGGCCTTCTCTGTTAGGGTGGGGGAAGGGGTGACCAGGGAGCACAATGCTATGGTGCCTGGGCCTGCATCACCCCTTCCCTGAGGCCCACCAGCCTGTACACTTTGGCTGAATGCGGGCTGCATTCTATAAGAATGGTGCAGGTCAAGCCTCATGAGAGTGGATCTTCCTCGGTGACCAACACTCAGCTAAAATGCTCAGCTGGCAGAGAGAGAATGCAGGCAGACATGTGCTTCCTGGTTGCCTCCTGAAACCCCTGCAGCTGTGAGTCCCAGCAGCTTTGGAGAATCTGTACAGTGGACAAAATGCAGACTGGCAGGCAGCCGAGTGGAACAGCTTTGCCTTGGCTGGCTCAGCTTTCCTTCTGCCACCAATCACAGGAGGAAGGTAAGTTTGCACTTTGCAAGCAGTTGGGATGCCAGCGGGGTGGACGCTTGAGGGAGAGATGGGCAAGAGTGAGAGTGCCTCTCCCCCGGCAGAGTGAGAAGCGTTCAAGTCCCCCTCTCATTGGAAACAGCTCCCGGGCAGCAGAGAAGCTGCCCGGTTGAATCCTGCTTTTCTGTGCTGCCTGGGATCTGTTTGCGATGAGAGGGGGACTTTTCAAGATTGAGTTTAAGAGCTCCCCATGGAAGAAGCTGAGAGCAAAAGTAGCGACTGAGAGGGCAACAGGGGCATGTGACATGTCCCTATGTGATCCCCTCCAAGGTGACAGCTAGGGCGTCACCTCCTATTTTCCTCAGAGGCATGGTGTCTGCCACCCTTCACACTCCTTAAGGAGGTACGCAGCCCTGCGTTACTCATCTTCTCATCATCTTCCATGAGGCGCTCTTAAACTCAATCTTGAAGAGCTCAAAGATGTTCTATTGCCACCAATTAACTCGCCTTGCCCAAGATGGCTGCAATAGAAGCAGGGAGAAAAGGGACACACACAAAGAGAGGGAAAGAGAGGGGGGAAAGAGAGAGGGAAAGAGAGAGGAAAAAGAGAGAAAGAGAGAGGGAAAGAGAGGGGGGAGAGAGAGGGAAAGAGAGTGGGGAGAAAGGGGGGAGAGAGAAAGAGTGGGACAGAGGGAAAGAGACAGAAAGAGAGGAAAAGAGAGAGTGGGGGAGAGACAGGAGAGAGAGAGAGAGAGAGAAAGAGAGAGAGAAAGAGAGAAGGAAAAGACAAGAAAGAAAAGAAAGAGAAAAGAGAAAGAAAGAAAAAAGGAGAGAGAAGGGAAGTGAAAGAAAGAAAGGGGGATGCAAGGAAGGGACAGAAAGAAAGAGAAAGGAAGGAAGGAAGAGAGAGAGGAGAGAAAATGAATGAGATATATGAATGGATAGATAAATACATGGAAGGAGGGAGGGAAGGAGAGAAAAAAGGAGAGGAAGGTAGGACACAAACCCTGACTTCAGAAAACTCTTCTAAGTAGCACAGCAATTTTGGGCTGCCCTGCAAAAGATCTCAGAGGTCATCTAGTCCAACTCCCTGCTCCAGCAGGAGATACTCACAGAATCATAGAATAGCAGGATTAGAAGAGTGTGTGTGTGTGTGTGTGTGTGTGTGTTTCAGGTGGGTCTCCTAGCTTTAGAAGGAGAGAGGGAAGGAGGAAGGAAAGGGACAGAAAGAGAGAGAGAGAGGGGGGGGCAGAGAGAGAGAGAGAGAGAGAGAGAAAGAGAAAGAGAGAGGGGGAAGAGGGGGAGAAAGAAAGAGAGGGAAAAGAGAGAAGGAAGAGACAAGAAAAAGAAAGAGAAAAGGGAAAGAAAGAAAAAGGGAGAGAGAAAGTGAAAGGAAGAAAGGGGGGATGGAAGGAAGGGAAAGAAAGAAAGAGAGAGAGAGAAAGAGAGAGAGAGAGAGAGGAGAAAGTGAATGAGATATATGCACAGATAAATATGAAGGAGAGAGGGATGGAGAAAGAAAAAAAGGAGAGGAAGGAAGGATACAAACCCTGGCTTCAGAAAACTCTTTGAAGCAACACAGCCATCTACAAGGGATCTTGGAGGTCATCTAGTCCAACCCCCTGCTCCAGCAGGAGATCCTTACAGAATTTTAGAATAGCACGATTAGAAAAGTGTGTGTGTGTGTGTGTGTGTGTGTGTGTGTGTGTGCATGGCTGTCAAAATTCCAAAAACAGGTCAAGTAGCTCTGGGGAGATCAGTCATAAATTAAAACATTTGCTAAGCAACCAGCCATTAAGTGAGGACCACTTGTATTTGGTTTGCCAGTCACATGGCCATCTGGCCATGCCCACCCAGTCACATGGCCACCAAGCCATGCCCATCTGGTCACATGACAACCAAGCCATACTCACAAATTAAGCCATGCCCACAGAACCAGTTGTACAACATTTGAATCCCACCCACCCCCCGTCTCCAGTACTATATTATCAGTCCTTTATCAGAAATGTCAGTTATGCTTTTAAAGTAATTTTTTACTTTTTATTTATGTAGCTATTATTTATATCACAGACAATATGTAGGAAATCTTCTTGACATTGATCGGAAATGGTTGAGTTTTGCAAGAGAATGTTCTCAGTTAATTTCCTGTTCACTATATAGTCAGTTGGGCTGACATTCAATTTTAATGATGAACAGTCTTAGCTATGTCTCTGTAGGTTAAACTTATGATCTTCTTACTTTGCTCCAGTGAACAGAACTTCAAAGCAGTTGTCACTTTAAATATACTTTTAAAAAATCTGAAATGCCATTTGTAATGGACGAGATTTTTTTGGCGTTTTTTTGTTTTCTAAAGATGGAAGCAGAAAGGAATAATGATGACAATATTTGCACATCTCTGGAGATTTTACTCTTTGATTGGCCAATGAATATTGTCTATACATTGTTAATAATTTATAAAGTAGGTATTTAGCTAGTGAAGCCTGTAGCTTACAAAAGATATTTCATTTCTAATAATTAATTATGATAAAAATGCTAGCATTTCTGAAGATGGAATATCTGGTGTTTGAGCAGAAAATCATACATCCTATCTCATTTTAAATACTTCCTGAAATTAATTAGTGATGACAAATCTTAAAACTGTATTTATTTGTAAGAAAGTGGGCTGGTTAGGAATTAATAATAAGAATTTTCACAGTGATCCAAAGCCTCCCAAATATATTTAATCACAGAGCATTAAACAAAAATTCAAAGAATACTTTCTATTTTACATTGATAAAACAGGGCCAGAGTTCCTTTTACTGCATTTTTACCATTATCTTAATGTAAAATTTACTTTTTAAAATGAAAGATCCATACTTGTGATATTATGGATTTGTGCTTTCAATGCGACCCAGCTTTCAAGCTTTTTGAAGGGCAGAGTTTTGCTATTACCTGGGTAGAAGAAAAAGTTGTAAGGATATCATTCAAGAGCAACAATCTTTAAGAGTTGCATAAGGTTTAGATCAGTGGTGTCAAACTCAAGGCCCGGGGGCCGGATCTGGCCCATGGGCTGCTTAAATCTGGCCCATAGGGCCATTTTGGAAACAGCAAGGGACTAGCCCACAGTGCTTCTGCCAGTAAAAATGGAGTTCAGGAGATCTGTGTGCGGCTCTCCCAAACTTTATTTTTGCTGGCAGAAGGTTGCAAGAGGCCGCTGCAGCTGGAAATAGAGCTTAGGAACTCGTTTTTGCTGGCAGAGTGCTTGGGCCAACCTGGCCCTCAGAGGTCAAACAAAACCCTGATGTGGCCCTCAATGAAATTGAGTTTGACACCCCTGGTTTAGATCATTCTGCATCGTTATCTAAAACATCAACAATCCTTTGTATTCAAGTTAGTTTTAAATTTGTTAGTTGACAGCACTGCATGTCTACAGCTGAAACAGAAGAAAAAAGTCGAGAAAACATTATCACTTTGATTGAACTAGTGATATAGTGTTCTTACATTTATATCTCAATTTTCCTTCCAGGAACACAAAAGTATTTATAGGGTTTATTTTTCCATCTGCTTTCACTTCACTTTGAGTTTAATTAGACTGAAATATCATGACTGGCCCAAGATCATTTAATTAGATTAATGACTGAGTAGGAATTTCATTTTTTTTCTCCTCTAGTCAAATTTTAATACCTACTCAATATGCCAGAACAGCTTTCTAGTTAGACCACATTAGGATTTTTAAAAAAGAGACATTTAGCCATTATATTTTGCTGTCACTTGAGTCAGCTAACATACTTTCAGCATCTTTTCAACTGACTGGGTTCTTCCTCTATAGCCCTTACTTTCCCATTCAATTTTTTGCTGAAATTCTTACAAAATTTGGAACAGAGAAAACTAGCTTGGTGGGTTTTCCAGATCTTTTGGAACATTTCTCTAATATGAAGATATTGTCCATAGTGAATGGGGAACAGTAGTGTTTGTGATCAAGAACTTATGGGGACTGCCAGTTTCTCAATTGTTAATTAGAAATACAGCAATAACCATAATATATTTTAGGATTGAGAGTACAATTTAATGAAGGACCACAGATGTTATTCTCAACTTTTCACTTCTTTCCCAACTTTCAGTTACTTTGCTCCTCTAATCTTCTTAAACATGACCCCCACTTTGTGCTAGAATATATGGTTGATGCCCATTATAGTCAATGTAACTTATACTAAGAACAAGCAGTATATCTGAGGGGAAAAATATTTCACTCTACCTTGGCACTTGTCCCAAACACAGCATGCAATTCTTTACATCAAGGCTCTAGAACTCCCTGTTTTATACACTTCTACTGCAGGAAATGACAGAAGAGCAAATTAGTTGTCAACATGCATGCATTGTAGCACTACCTTATGCAGTTTACCCAGAAAAGATGGCTGAGAGGCCACTAAGTGGCAGGGAAGTCTTCAAATGTGAGGTCACAGTTGCTGCTTATGTGTTTACTTTACTTTCAACAATGTCACTTCATAAGAAATGTCAATTGCTTACAATGGCACAAATGCGACTCTTTCTCTCTCTCTCTCTCTCTCTTTTTTTTTTTTAAGCATGGGAGGGAAAACAGAGAGAGAGAGAGAGATCCCCTCTCCAAGGACAATTTTTCTTTTTAAGTTCTGAATGTTTATTTTTCCCTCTCTTCTCTTTCTCTCTCTTTGTCCTATACAATTTGCTTCTTTCTTGATATAAAACATTTTGTATGGAAACTGTGATTCATTGTCATCTTTTACTGTAAGCTATGCTGTAGACTCTCATCTTAGAAGGAAGGCACTAAGTTCAAGTATTCCCTCTTGACAAACATTGTTCCTTCCAAGATTTGACTTGAAATTGAAAATTGGAGATAATATTTTCTGTGATCCATTTTTTTCACTAAAAAAGAAAGATTAAGAATATTTCTGCTCAGTTACTTCCCTAATATTCTGAACTGAACATTCTTGACATGCGGCACCAGTGAAAACGTCTATGGAGACATCCAAGCCTGAATTTTGGTTGAACACAGAATGATAGCAATACAACTATTAGATTTGGTTCAAAGCCCAAAATTGGAATTTGATCTGTTTGCATCATAAGCAGGCCTTAAGGGAAGAAATCTGTAGGGGTTCAGGGAAGCAGAGATATAGGAAATAAAAGGTTACAGTGAATGAAAAATAGTAAAAGGCTTAAACTATGAACTTGTGAATTTTCTCCAGGCAACAGTTACACAGAGTACAATAATATTTATTATTTGTGAATCTTTGGTGTTCTCTGAACTTGATTGTTTGTTTGCAGACATTTTATGACACACTAGAATGCTGGAATGGACTGTTTATATACAGTAGCTTGCTTTTATTAATTACTTAAAGTAGCTCTATAACACTTCCAACTGCAATCCCTGAAGAAATTTATAACAATTATTAAACTACATCATTTAAAAAAATCAATTACCTGTAAAAAAGCAAAGTGAAAATAGAATAGTAGATAGATTAATTTCCCAACATAATGAACTAAAAGGTAGACTTTAAAGAAAAAAGTTATAGAAACTCCTTAGAAACTGTGAATCTTATAGATTACCAAAGAGATGCATGGAGATATCTCAATGAGAAATGTTTTTAAAAATGGACACTTTATTATGCTTTCCTTCAAAAAAATAAAAAACAAAACAAATACATATCACTAATTCAAAATATTTTAAAAGATAAGTTGCAATTGAAACCAGAAATATTTTGGGGGGACAGAAATATTTTGGTTTCTCTGGACAAGCAACCAGAGAAAAGTCATGGGACTGTTTATATTAATGGAATGGAATGGAATGGAACGGAACAGAACAGAACAGAACAGAATAGTTTATTTGGTCAATAAAGCTTCTGTCAGTGTACAAGCAAAGCAACACAACCTTCTTTTTCTTCATCATCAGCATCATCATAATCAATTATCATCCCAATAAGAGAAGATAACAAAGAAGATAATAAGACGGGCAATAGTAATACTACAGCCATACATGTATAACTATACATAGACATTAGACAACACTATGAGAATTATGTGTTCAACAGAGTGATGGCATGAGGAAAAAAATTGTCCCTGTGCCTAGTTGTTTTGGCATGGAATGCTCTGTACCACTGCTCCAAAGGAAGACGCTGACACAGTTTATGTCCAGGATGTGAGGGGTCTATAGTTATCTTCTCAGCCCTCTTTCTGACCCATGCAGATCTTCTATGGAAGGCAAGCTGATTGCAATTGCTCTTTCTGCAGTCCTAATTATGCAATGGAATCTATACTTGTCCTGTTTGGTTGCTGTACCAAACCAGACAGTTATAGAAGTACAAAGTGTATCGAAAGCTCCTGGGTCTGTACTTCCTAGGTTGATGCAGGAAAACATTCCTTGTGGTGTCTTTTTAATGATGGTTCTAACATTAGATGTCCATTTCAAATCCTGGGAGATTATAGAAGGATTCTATTGCTGATACTGTGCTGTTGAATATAGAAAGAGGTGATAGAACAGAAGGGCTCCTCCTAAAATCCACTCTCATCTCTACAGTTTTAAGAATGTTTAGCTCCAGATTGTTTTGGCTGCACCACAGGGCCAGTTGTTCAACCTCCCTTCATCACCATCTCAAATGAGGCCAATGACCATTGTATCATCTACAAATTTCAGTACTTTAACAGCAGGATCCCTAGAGATGTGGTCAATGGTATATATAGAGAAGATAACTGCAGTGAGACTGCTCAGAAGCAGAAAGGAAAGAGGAATGGTTGGTTCAGATGATAGAACTGGCAGAGGTGGCTAAATTAACATCTTTGATTAGACAAAAAATAATATCTGCATTTATGGCTGGCTAAAAATTCCTTGTAGACTTTTTTTTCATAAAACAGAAAAGATGAACTTAGGATTCTAGTTTTGATAATTAGGAAAAAAATAAAGAATGAACTTTCTTTTGTAATCATAGAAGAGATAATCTTGTAATTGTATCTACTGCAAAGGAAATCAGATGCTTATTCTATTTTTCTTTCTGCACTTTTCCCTTTTCTTTCTTTTTTTTCTTTGCTGATTTTACTCTTGTATTAGCTTGTGCTAGCTCTTATGCTCTTTGTAAAATGTTTTTTATTAAAATTTATTTTAAAAAAGGAAGACTTTCCTCTTGCTTTCCTACAAGAAAATGAGAGTTGGGAATGTCAGGAGAATCATAAAAGTAAGAGTGGGGGAAATATGTATTAAGAAATATGTATGGTAGAACAAGAGACAAGATCATTCATTCATTGATGCTATATGAAGGTGTATTTAATACAGAAGGGAGTAATAAGTATGAAAGTACAGGGAGATGGTTTGGTCACATAAACAGAATGATAAGGATCAATTCTGAAAACCATAGAAACAAGAGTGAATGGATTTAGAAGAAGGGAAAAAGACATTGTGATTGTATCAATTTAAGAGTTTGAAAGAAAGAGATAGGATAACTGTAAAGAACAAAATGCAATGTGCAAAACAGTGCATGGATATCATAGAAGCAAGAAATATTAGGGTAGAATGGGTAGAAATGGAAAGCGATAGTTAATAGTACTTATACAATGTTTTATCTATGTTTCCCTTTCTTTTCCTTATCTCATGCCATTGATTTCTTTCAGTTATTGTTTTGTGTGTGTGTCTGTGTGTTCTGCACATTATTACTTAACCTGGAA
>NW_020769312.1:6114619-6146076 GCF_900518735.1 Pseudonaja textilis | reverse complement strand
GGAGAGGTATTGATGAATGTGTCTAATGGTATGAAATTAAGATGGAAACAAAGAAGCCAGGGATTGTTGGCAACCCTAACAGACTGGGTAGTGTTGTAGTGGTGAAATCCCCTTTCCTCCCCCATGCAGCATAGCTTTGAGGAAAGTTTGAATTCTCTTGAAACAGAAGAGGGTACAATCCAAAGAAATGTGTTTTAATGAAGAGATATCTATTCTTCTTGGAGTGGAGGTAAAGATGATACAAGGGATATTAATAACCATAGGAAAGCTTAGATTAGCTACCAGAGGGAAATTATTGGTCAGTATCTTTAAACAGAATATATTTCTCAATTCTTATAACAGATAACAGATAATCAGAATTGGAAGGGACCTTGTAGGTCACCTAGTCCAACCCCCCCGCCCAAGTGGGAGACCCTATACCATTTCTGACAAATGGCAGTCCAATCTCTTCTTGAAAGTCTCAAGTGATGGCATTTCTAGGCAGCATTAGATAGAAAATTTAGGAACACAGAAGAATATATAAAATATTTTTCTTGTAAGCAGTAGTTAGGGGAACTACAGGATGCACAGTTCAAGAGTTAAAAAAGCATTTAAATTGTAAAGATTTTTTTAAAAAAATTTCAAGACATTAAATGAGCAGAAGAAAGTAAAGGACATCAGGACAATCTTGACACATATTGCTATAATTAATTTTGCTAAGGTGCGCACTTGAAAATACAACATTATTTCTATAAAGGTAGAAAAAGCAAGAAGGGATGCCTCATGCTGGGTTTTTATAAATCAAATCCTGAGAATATACAGAAAGCACCAGTTGCATGGCCCCACAGAAAACACTACAATAATCTAGTATTGAGGTTATCAATTTGTAGTCATGAAAGAAAAGGTATCTCCAAGAATAAGATGGTAGTTGGCACTTATACTTTCAGGGGGCCAAACTGAGAGTATTTCCCAGGCTGACCCACACAGCTTCAACTTCAAGTTATTGTTTCACTTCCAGTTTGCTAATCTTCTCAAGACCCAGTGAATGGCCTTTTCTACTGCAGCTGTTAGAGAGAAATAAAACTCAGCATCATTAGCCTAATTGTAGAGTTTCCCATCCTGATTCCTTTAATGATGTACCCAGTGGTTTTATCTAGTAACAAATGGAACTGGAGCCAAAGTTTTATCTTGAGAGATCCCCCAGCAAGTAGAATGACTGCTGAATAATATAGAAAATATAGGAAAAGAAGACTTACTTGAAAAATCCAGCATTATTTATAAAAAATATCCAGTATTATATTATTCTTCTTTCCTTCAATCTTCTCAACAATGTTTTTCCTGGATAAAAAGAACCAAAAAAAGAATTTCAAAACAATCATATTATCCAATAATAGTGTATGTACACATGTATCTCTCAAACTTTCAATAGAGAGTGCTATTAAAAAACATTCACTGTAACCATAAATATATTAAATCAGAACTTAGTTCTGAGTTCATCTGAGAAGTATTATATACACACTCTAATTTTGCTATTATATGTTGGGGAGATATGAGACTAACACAAAATATTTTTCAAAGGAAATGTACATGCTTTTTTTAGTAAGATAAAATAAAGATTTTGTGAATTGCAGAGTCTCTGAATAGGTTAAAAGAAAACTTGATTATACCATATTGTCAAAGAAACTTTAGCAAGAATGGCTGCTTGAATGATAGCTAATAGAAATAGAAGTAGGAAGAGCATACTGTAGTAGCCCTGATTTCTTTGGTGGTAATCTTTTTGTGTTCAACTTTTCCCCTTTCATCTTTTAACATAAGAGAAGCAATGTTCTATCGCCAGAACAAAGCAGACTCGAGATTGGAGTTGAGTTCAGCTCTTTATTGAACTACCAGTAACTTCAACTAAAGAAGAGCCACGGCAGCCCTTTTTATAGTGGCTGCTTGCGGCTCAGAACCAATGGCACTTATTTAAAACTCCCGCCGCTTAGGCGGCCAATCGGAACTGTTGTTATCCACCAATCGCTTGGTGGCAGTATCTGTCCAATAGGAATGCAGTATTACGAGTATGCAAAACAAGTACATAACACCCCTCCCCTCTTGGTTTGATCCACAGTTACGTGATGTAGTCGCTTAAGTAGGCGGGGCTTTTGTGGGTCCTAGTTGACCTGCGCAGTTCAGTCTCTGTGTTTCCTTTGGTCAGTTCGGACAAGCTTGCCGTCTCTCCTGTTCTTCTCCCTGGAAACTCCTGGAAGGGTGAGTCAGACTTGCCACTCCCGCCGTGCCTTGTTGGGTTGGTTGAACAGGCATCGTCGCTCCCTCCTGGCATGCTCGGGAAGGTAGAGTCGGCTTGGCTGCTCCTTCTCTGGATTTCCTTCAGCTCTCTTCTTTGGAATTCATCAAATGGTAAGTAGTTTTTATTTCTTTTTGGGTTTTCAGTTTCTGGTTGGTGGTTTGCTAATGGAGGGTTTTCCTTTATTTTATTATTTAATGGTTTCCCCCCCCCCCCCAGTTTTATTATTACTCTCTATTGGGTTTTGTGGATGTGTTTGCTCCATGTTCCAGTGTGTGTCAGTGTTGCATTCAATGTGCCGTGACCATAGTTGATCGATGTGTCTTTTCCATGTTCTGCCATCAGTTGTCCCTAGCCGATACGATCGGGGGCCTGTGACCTGCGTTATTGTGGCCGGTAACCACAACGGGTCTCCGGTAAGATTTTTTGCGTATACCAGGTCACCTGGCATGAACTTGCAGTACTTACTGGAGGAGTCTGGTGGTTTCTTGGGGTTGTAGGTAGGGTGTAATCTGTCCAGATGAGTGCATAATTTTCTGCCAATAAAAAGTTCAGCTGGGCTCTTGTTTGTTGATGTGTACAGTGTTATATGTTGAATGGTGAGCATGGTGTTAATTTTGTCTTGCATGTCGCCTCCTTCAATTTTTTCTAATGCTTCTTTTGTGTAACAAACCATGTGTTCCACCCTTCCGTTCACCACCGGGTGAGCTGGTGCTGTCAGAGCATGTCGTATACCTTGCTCTGCAAGGAATTGTTCGAAAGCTAAAGCTGTGAACTGTGGGCCATTGTCCGATACTACTACATCTGGTAGACCATGAGTGGTGAAGAGTTTCTGTAGTTGTTTAGTGACGGCTTCAGTCGTTGTTGAATTCATGATGCTGACCTCTAACCAGTTCAAGTATGCATCAACGATGATTAAAAATGTATACCCCTTTGTGGGTCCGGCGAAGTCTATGTGGATCCTTGACTAGGGGCCTCTGGGTGTCTCCCAGTCAAGGACCGGTCCTAAAGGGGGGGGGTAGGTGTGGACGACTGACATATATGACATGTTCTTACCCAGGTTTTGATGTCTTTGTCAAATCCTGGCCACCAGACGTAGCTTCTGGCCAGGGACTTCATTTTTACCATGCCCGGGTGTCCCTCATGTAACATGTTCAGTATATCTTCTTGTAATTTTTGTGGAACAACAACCCTATCCCCCCACAAAATGCATCCTTTTTCATTTGACAGCTCAGTTTGGCAGTTTTTGAACGGTTTAAAAGTCTCATTTTTGTTGTTTTCTGGCCAACCCCTCCCTATCCAGTTCAGGAGTCGGGCCATTAGTGCATCTTTAGCGGCTTCCTTTGCGATGTCCGATGCGGTGATAGGCAGGTTTGATATTGTTTCAATTTGCAGGGTGCTTGTTGTGGGAGCTGGGTCATCGTTGTGGTCTGGTAGGGGTGAGTGGCTTAATGCATCAGTGTGAGGTATGGCTTTTCCTGGCCGATAGACAAGCTTGTAATTGTAAGCTGCAAGAAATTCTGACCACCTTGTCATTCTTGGAGACAGGATGTTGGGAGTGGCCCTGTCTCCCGCCAGGATTCCTAGAAGTGGCTTGTGGTTGGTAATTAAAGAAAATGTCCTACCATAAAGGTATTCGTGAAAACGTTTTACCCTCAAGATAGCAGCCAAGGCTTCTCTATGCAGTTGACTGTAGTTTCTTTCAGCTTTGGATAGCATTTTGAAATAAAAGGCGATCGGTGCCTCTCTGCCATCAGGTAGTGTGTGGCTAAGTATTGTGCCTACACTGAATTGTGAAGCGTCGCAGGTGACAGTCAGTGGTAGCGTGTCGCTGTATTGGATTAATACAGATTTAGATGTAATTAAGTCCTTAATTCTTTGGAATGCAGCTTCTTCTTGTCGGCCCCATTTCCAGATGGCTTTTTTATCAAGTAGTCTATGCAGTGGTTCTGCTATTGTTGCCTTCTGCGGCAAAAAGACGTTATAAAAATTAATGAGTCCCAAGAATGCCTGCAAATCCGTTTTGTTTTTGGGTCTGGGTGCTTCTTTTATTGCTCATATTTTTTTTTCAGTGGGGTGGATTCCTGCTTCATCAATAAGATATCCTAGGAACTCAACCTGATTTGTGGCGAGTTGGCATTTTTCTTTTTTGACCTTTAGTCCTGCTTCTCTAAACTTTTGTAAGACTGCCCGTAGCTGGTCCTTTGGTTGTTTTTTATTTCCAGCTGATATCAATTCATCATCAAAATAGGGAACCACCCCTTTTAGTCCTTGGAGGAGACGTTCCATCAGGCTTTGGAAAACGCCGGGGGCCACGCTGACACGGAATTGTAATCTGTTGCATTTAAAAGCCCTCCTATGTGTTATGATAGTTTGTGCTTCTGCCGTCTCGGAAACAACCAACAATTGTTGATATGCCTGTGTGAGATCGAGCTTTGCAAAAAATTTTCCTCCCCCCAACGAATGCAAAAGGTGCTGGACTACTGGAACGGGGTATGCACTCTGCTGCAATGCATGGTTCAGGGTGGCCTTATAGTCACCACAGATGCACATGGACCCATCTGGTTTCATGGGATGACTCGATGTCTTCATGGTGGGTGGTTGCGGTAGTGTGTTTCTGGGTACCTTCCACTTTCTTTTCTCTGCTCTGGTTTGGACTGTTGGCTGTATTCATTTGCTTCATTTTCGCTGCGGATTTTTTTGCTGCCTCAGCTGCGGTTGCTTCAGTGATGGCTTCATTTACAGTAATGTTGGGTCGATTAAGTAGTGTGCTCTGCAGGGTAGCGTCTCTCAATCCAAGGACTATGCAATCCCTCGGGCTTCATCCATGTTGAGGAACTCGCATGCCCCTCCAATGTCCCTTAGTGCTGGTACAAAGTCTCCAATACTCTCGCCTTCTTGTTGATCCCGTTTATAAAATTTGTGTCTTCGAATGAGGTTGGACACAACAGGCGCATAATGGTTTCTCAGCATTCAGTTCAGGTCTGGCCATGCCATCTGTTTGACATCGTTCGGTTTCGCCAATGCCTTTGCCATCTTAAAAATGGTCGGACCTCAATGCGTCAGGAATACGGCTCTCTTCCTCTGGTCAGTGATTCCTTGTAGTTTGTTGCTTTCCAGGAACATCAGAAACCTGTCAATATATGATTCCCATCTTCTTCGGCTGGGTTGAATGGTGTGGGTGGCGAGTTGCTGCAGGCCATCTCGTCGATTTTTTGGCTTCCCTTGCCATGTGCTTACAGTCTTTGTTCCTTCAATCCCACCCTTGTCACCAGTGTTCTATTGCCAGAACAAAGCAGACTCGAGATCGGAGTTGAGTTCAGCTCTTTATTGAACTACCAGTAACTTCAACTAAAGACGAGCCGGGGCAGCTCTTTTTATAGTGGCTGCTCACAGCTCGCAACCAATGGCACATATTTAAAACTCCCGCCGCTTAGGCAGCCAATCGGAACTGTTGTTACCCACCAATCTCTCGGTCGCAGTATCTGTCCAATAGGAATGCAGTATTATGAGTATGCAAAACAAGTACATAACAAGCAAGATTAGCAAAATGGCCACCATTATTTTCATTTACTTTCTTGTATTTTAAAATAAAAGCAGAAGGTTGATCCTATAGAATAATTCTCACACACTCCCCAGAACTTCCTCATTTGTATGATGAGGGCCCTGTCAGGGATGTCTGAACAGACAAAACCTGTTTTCCTTTTATTGCAGTTTCAGTGAGGTACTATTGTTTTCATTAGTTATATAACCACACATTTTACATTTTTTGGATGACTTCTTATCTTCTGTTCTGATGGCTCAGGAGAAATTAAAATTAAAATAGCCCCTGCAGGAATTCAATCAATTATACCAATTTCTGTAATTAAAATCTGCAATATATAAATATAATTGATAGACACACACACACACACACACACACATGTGCACACACATACATTAGAAACCACCTATCTCTTTCATAGAGCAAGATGAGATGTAACTCTGAGTACATACTTGCTCAGTCAGACATAGAAAAGAAACTTAAAAGGAAGAAAACTTAAAAGAAAGCGAATACAATGATACATGGAGAGGCAAATAGGAACAGAATATTGAACTCAATAAAATGAATTTGAGATTATATCAAGCTTAATATTGAGGACAGCAGAAACATTTATGTTGTAAGAAGCCTCTAAGAAAAGGCATTCAATAAATAAGCCGAGTTCGTTTAGATCAGGGCTGTCAAACCCACGGCCTGTGGACTAGACGCATCATGCACTGGTGATGCCATGCCTGGTTTAGCAAAGGGGGGGAAGTCCCAATGCATCATGTGATACCACCATGACAACATGAGTTTGACACCCCTGGTTTAGATGATCCTGAAATATATTTGGGTAGATCTATCAATCCATCTTCATGAATACAAGCAATATTCCTATATTCTCAAATAACTTCATCTGATTCACTTCTGTCTTTAATAATACCCAGAAAGATTTTAGTAAAACTTACTCTTATCATGAATAGAAGATTTTTGTACACTCACAAAAACTTATTCTGTCATAAAATATTGTTCATCCATTGCTATAGTTTCAAAGCTTGTTTTGCCCTAGGCATAAAGGACTGCAGAGACTCAAAAACGGGCAGCATGAACTGCTTTCATTACTCCTTTGAGTAGTATTTGCCTAAGGCCTCAAAACACTAGTGAAAACCCTCAGCTGGAAGAGATTTCCAACAAGATTATAAATCAGAAGTGCCAATGGCAATTCAGTGCTCAACCTAGCATATAAACTTTTTCCCTTAATAATAAAGCAACGACCATTTAGCATTTGTGATTTAAACAGTTAAAAGAGAATTTCAGTCAGGCCTCCAGAAACAAGCTTCACTGGGATGTTAGCAAATGAGTCTGTGCTGAACGGTGTAGACCTGCTTTGACCAAATAATTTGGATCATGGAGATGATCTGATTTGCCTCAATAAATCAACAGGAGTGCCTTCAAATTGCTTCAGGCTTCAACTGTGAAGAGAATGGTGTTTGTTTGTTTTTTAACTTCTCCAGCATCAGCCAAAGTTCTTCCAGATAATTAGGGGTTCAGAACTATCTATAATTTACACCGAAGCCACCTAGCCTGCACAATCTTAACACATATCCAGTGTAATTCAGATTATGTATCTTCCACAGTGTAGCCAATCCTTCCGTGTTTGCTGAATCGGTCAGGTAGGAAAGCATTTCAGCCAACAAAGTCAGATAAGGTTTTAGATCTTCTCCTGAAGGTATTTTGGTCCTTTGGTGACTTTTCTTAACCACTCACTATTAGCTGGAGAAGGCAAGGGATACAACAGGATGTGGACTCAGCATCTCAACACTCATGAGATGGACATACAGCAAGCTGGTAAAATAGATGTGTGATATAATAGCTTTTCTATGCTGCTGGCCTCTTTTATCCACTGCCAAAATTAGTTTTGATGCACAATCCCAAATAGGACCGGTAGCTTTCGCACATAGTACATGCCCAGAGCCTATGTGGAGCTGCCAGCAATAGCACTTAGACTAATATACCACTTCACAGTGCTTCACAGTTGACAGAATCAGCATATTGCCATCAACAATCTGGTTTCTCATTTTACCAACCTCAGAAGGATGGAAAGCTTGAGCCGGTCAGGATTGAAGGGATTAAAATTCTGGCAATGTGAGCAGAGTTAGCCTGCAATGCTGCATTTTAACCACTGTGCCACCATGACTTCCCAGGCTGGAAGAGCTCTCAGTTCACAGTTTTAATTGGTACTCTGACAGAACTGAACAAGTAAGCTTGTTTGCCTTCTTGTCTTGTGAAACATAACAAGCAGTATATCACTGTGGCTAGAAGAAAAATAGGGTTTTTTAAAAAAAGGTATATAGCCTGTCATGAGTAGGGAAGAAGGATGTTGAGAGGAATTGGTAGAAAATAATTGTTGGTGGATTTACAGAAGATTCGCAGAAGATGGCTTGCAAGCAATGCCAGAGTTGGAAAATTTCAGACTGAAGATTAGCATGATCTGGATGATAGAAAATTCCTTGAAGAAAAGTCAGCAAGGAAAAGATGCTGCAAAATGTCTACCCAGCTATCCCTTTCTCCAGAAAGGAAAGTCTGAAGCTATGCTAGGTATAGGGAGTTGCCAGCCAAGTTTTATTTATGATTTGCCTTGATTCATTGTTGATGGTATTAGTCCTAACTACACACTTAACAGTTTACACCCACTGATATAGTAGAAGTATTACTTAAGTTTAGGAGGTATAGAGACAGCTAAACTGAACATGGGCAATAAATCAATTTACTGCCTACCAACCTTTTTTTGCTGGCAAGTGCATGAGGAAAATTGGATTGCTTATCCATTTTAGCTGAATGTTATTTGCAGAAATTCCAGCTGTAGAAATCAAGTTCAGATATCACATTCTGAAGGGAAGACCCCTTATGGTTTTCTTAGATATTTTTTGAATAGCTTATAACTGAATAGACCTACAATTGTTAGTCCATTAGGTAGGTAGTAACAGGGACTGTGATGATCTTCCTCTGTCATAAAACCAAAGGAAAGAGGATGTAGAACAGAAGTGTCAAACTCGCGGGCCACGGGCCAGATGCATCACACTCTGGCTATGGCTATTCCCGGTTTAGAGAAGGGGAGGAAGTCATGATACATCAAGTGACAACAATGTGATGCTACAAGTTTGACACTCCAATATAGAGAAAGAAGCTTATCTTTCTTAACCATTGATCTAAAGCAATGTTTCTTTACCTCAGCAACATTAAGATGTATGGACTTCAACTCTTAGCATCTTGGCTTAGAAATTCTGAGACTTGAAGTCTATACATCTTAAAATTGCTGGGGTTGAGAACATTTGTTTAAGATGTAAGGATTTCAGTCATTCTTTTGCTCCCTTAGATTGTAATCTTTCCCTGACTTCTCACATATTCTTCTGGCTCATTCAGCCAATTATAACAACTGTCAAGACCTTGGAACATCTGTTCTCTGGAACTAGATTCTGCCCAAGAACCAGACTGGTCTCACTGTGTTTGTAAGTAAAGATCTGGATTTTTACCCAGGTTCTCAGTGAGAGATTGAACCTGCTCACTAACTTCATCATGCTTGCCATCTTAAGGCTTTATGAGCCACCCAGTCAGGTGGCATACAAGTTTAAATGATTAACATCTGGTTGACTAAGCAACCAACCCTAATCATCTTGAAACTTATCTTGGTTTTGATTTGATTTGATTTGATTTGATTTATTTTGATTTGATTTATTTTGATTTGTCAATTGCTTAAAAGATAAGTATATACATAGTTATGAATACATGAAATGGGTACATATAAGAAAAATAAAAGAAACAGTAGGACAGGGATGGTAGATATGTTGGTGCACTTATGCATGCCCCCTATAGACCTTTTAGGAAAGGGGTGAGGTCAATAGTAGACAGTCTAAGGTTAAAGTTTTTGGGGTTTGGGGAAGAAACCACAGAGTCAGGTAGAGTATTCCAGACATTGACCACTCTGTTGCTGAAGTCATATTTCCTGCAATCAAGTTTGGCAATTAACCTTGTTAACCTTGTATCTATTGTTTTCTCTTGTATTGTTATGGTTGAAGCTGAAGTATTCATAGACAGGTAGGACATTGTAATGTGTAATTTTATATACTATACTTAGATCGGACCGAAGGCGGCATAGCTCTAGATTTTCTAGGTCTAGAATTTCAAGTCTGGTGGCATAAGGTATTCTGCAATGAGTAGAGGAGTGGAGAACTCTTCCTGTAAAATATTTCTGGACTTTCTCAACTGTGCTAATATCAGATACATAATGTGGGTTCCAGACTGATGAGCTGTATTCAAGTATTGGTCTACCAAATGTTTTGTATGCTCTAGTTAGTAGTGTGATATTACCAGAGAAAAAGCTATGTAAGATTAGGTTAACAACTCTTAATGCCTTTTTGGCTATGTAGTTACAGTGAACTCTAGCACTTAGATCATTAGAGATGAGTATTCCAAGGTTCTTTACAGAGCTTGGATCAACAACGAGGTCTTGACTATTCAGCTTGTATTTTATTTTCTGATTATTATTTTTTTGGCCAATATGTAAGACAGAGCATTTATTTGTTGGGATTTGAAGTTGCCATGTGTTTGACCATTCTGATCCATAGTCAAGGTCTTTTTGAAGGGTAGCAGTATTATCTGTGGTATTGAATAGCTTTACAGCATCAGTGAAGAGAACACAGTTGCTCTTAATATGGATGGACCTTGAGTCTTTTAGCTTGTTGTTTACAAAATTGTAAAAAGTGCAGGTGGAATTAGTGCGTAGGTTTTCCTCTTGTTCAATGTGATAATTGGTACATTCAGTTTTTTTCTGGTGGCATAAATTTTTGTATTGGCTTTTGAAATTGGCAACGTGACCAGATTTGTTTTTCCACCAAAGTGATCTCTTTTTGGATTGAAGTTTCCTTATTGTTATGGGTAATCTGTTTTTTTTGTTTGTTTGTTTGTTTTGGGAGTTGTTATTGGTACACATAGTTTGATGATTCTTTTGACTTCAAGTAAAAATATGTTGTAATGGCCTTCAACAGTATTGCATCCAATGAATAGAGATTGCCAATCAAGGGATGAGAGATTGTTGTCTATAAGATCATAGTTGCCTTTTTTGAAGTTATAATTGGGGATTATGTCATTGCGATGATTTTTGTGTGGGCGTATGTTAAGACAAAAGTCAATCATATTGTGGTCACTGTTGGAAAAGGGTTCTTTAGTTTGTATTCCATAAATTAAATTCAAACTATTGCAGAAGATGAGATTGAGGCAGTTGTTAAGTCTAGTATTGTTGGTTACTAGTTGTTCCAGTCCCAGGTTTGTAACAGCATTGTAGAAGGTTGCATGTATGGGTTCAGTTGTACATTCATTTAGTGTCCAGTTAATATGAGGTAGATTGAAGCCACCAAGAAAGATAAAAGTGTGTGGGTAGGATGTTGCCCATGTTAGTAGTGAATTTAGCTTGCTTACATGTTCAATGTCATAATCAGGGGCTCTGTAACATAGTAAGAATTGAAATGTGATATTTAAGGATAGTTCACAGATGATGGTCTCAGGAAGAGCAAGTTCCTGGGTAACTTGGATGTTTTATAGATGTAAGGACTTTTTATAGAAGATAGCAACACCACCTCCTCTATGAATTTCACAATCTGATTGGTAAACTTGATAGTCTCTTACTGTGGTAATGGAGTCAGGGAGAGATGGGTTGAGCCATGTTTCACACATGATGTCAAATTTAGCTATATTTAGTAAAAGGAGAAATTGAGCTATTTTATTCACAAGGCTTCTTGCATTGAGTAGCTTGCATTTAAGGCCAGCTGTAGTTGGAATTGAAGTAGTTAGGGGTGTGCGTTCCTAGTCTTGGGTGATGGTAGATTTGTTGAAGTAGAATTGTGGTTAAAGGTTAAAGCTGAGTTGCGGGTTGTGTGACTTACTTTTGATACAGTCAGCATGGTAGTCAATGTACAGGTCCTTCTCTCCATTGTCTAGACATTTTTTGAGTTCTGTGCGGAGTACACAGGAGCAAGCACGTTGCTGTATGGTTAGGTCAAGGCCAGAACAGAGGTTCTTATGGTTGGTGTTGTTTTTGGCAAGTGAATTTATTGTATAAATGAATTTACGTTTGCTTGATTCATTTTTGCAAATGACCCTGCAGAAGCGTGGGGCCACAGAGCCATCTCTGTTTTTGATCTCTCAACCAATGTGGGAAATGTCAAGTATTTCATCAGGGGAGATGGTTGTTGCTTGATATTCACTGATGATATTTCAGACAGTTGTGGTGTCATCATTGTCATTAATGTCCCCTAGACCAAATAAGATGGCATTTGGACGTTTCCATTCACACTCAACAGCTTCTCTGATGAGGATTGGGATATCATTATTTGTCTGATTTATATTTTTTTGTGGATTGGGCTGTGGTTGTTAGGTAGAGATGTGGTTTGTAGCTATTGGATGTTTTGCGTTGTGTCTTTTTTTTCAGGGTTGGATAATCTTTTTTTTAAAGCATCCAGGGCTGTGAAGCACTATGAAGTCTAAGTGCTATTGCTAAGTTTAATTATATGCTACATATAGGAATCTTGTTTTCATAAAGTTATGTTATAGCACTGAATTGTTTTATCTCATTTTATGGGAATTTTGACCACACATTCTCTCCCTCTCTCTGTTCACCAGAGTATCTGAACATCATGTTCATACTGTTTGCTTATGATTTCAATATAAAAACTCACTGCAATTGCCATCTTCAGAGGTAAAGTTACCACAGCCAAATATATCTCCAAGTAAACATACTAGCTGAGTCGTTAATTCATTACAACCTCAATTATAAAGGCTTATTTTGACCTACCAATACAAGCGCAAATGATGAAATAAACCTTTATGAACAGAATTCTCCTGGAAATGACAGAATAAAGGTAATGTCTCAAACCAGTTGCTTTTATCCACTGCTAAATATACCAATATATACTGTCTAAAAGGAGAAAGTAAAAGTACTTGGCTTAGCTGTTAGTTTTTCACATACACTGCATGTTAACCCCTTCACATTTTATAGGATGCACAAAAACCCTAACTTTGTATAGAAGGAGTTCTCAGCAGATACAAACAAGGCAGAGCAGGGTTTCAAATGGATCTTTGCTTTGACAAAGACTTGAGTTAGCTTCTTCCCCTAACTTTTCAGAACAAAACCTCTATGCTGTTACATTTTGCCTTCTTAATTGGCATTTGGAGGAGTCAAAGAGGGTTGCACACACAGGTGCCCATGTCCAGAAGTCTCTTCCAGTGTTTTCAATGCCTTCAAGGCCACAAAGTAAGAGTGCTTTGTTGAAATAAATCACATCACCACTTTGAAGAAAGCTGTGTTGCCTTCACTATGTGAAGCCCTTTGTTGAGATAAATCCAAGTTGCCTCTCCCCATCTTGTGTGCACTTTTGCATGTATATACCATATCCAGTTATTATAATGCAACCAATGGATTTCTCCCTACTGTTAAGAATCAATTTCTTTGTTTTTGACACTTAACTGAAAAAGAACTTGCTGCTCCAAGAACTGCTAGAGCTACTCATCACCACAGAGATAGGAACACATGAAAACTAGTACAAGGCACCAAACAAATTCCTTAAAAAACTTTTTATGAATCAAAACCTATGCTACAACTATTGGCAAATAAATTTCACAAAATCCTACCCTCATCATAACATGTTACACTATTATCTGCTCCAACTCCCATAATTGTTATCTTTGTAAGCTGTCCAGAGTCACCGTGAATTGGGCAGCCTTATATATTTGAATAGAATAGAATAGAATAGAATAGAATAGAACAGAACAGAACAGAACAGAACAGAACAGAACAGAATAGAATAGAATAGAATAGAATAGAATAGAATAGAATAGAATATAGAATAGAATTCTTTATTGGCCAAGTGTGATTGGACACACAAGGAATTTGTCTTGGTTCTCTCAGTATACATAAAAGAAAAGAATCATCAAGAGTCAAGAATCTTAAAATACAACACTTAATAATAGTCATAGGGTACAACAAGCAATCAAATCATACTAGGAAACAGTCAATATAAATCATAAGGATACAAGCGACAAAGTTACAGTCATACAGTCACAAGTTGGAGGGGATGGGTGATAAGGAGTGATGAGAAGATTAATAGTAACAGTAGATTAATAGTAATAGTTTCAAAATAAATTTTCAAAATAAATACATACATACATACCAGATGGGGCACCAAAAATAGTCCCACTCTCACTGAATCTGAAAGAAGAAAAGGTTGTGCCTTATGGACTTCCCTGAACCCATTCCCAACCCTTTCATTTATTCTAAATGTACAAATTCATGGTTATATGAGAGGAACAAATATCCCTACTCAAAATAACAAGAGTTTATTGCAAAACCTAGACTTCATGGAGAACCTCTTTACCTGCCATTTCTGCAAATGAAGCCTTGTAGATGACTTTGGGGGGTGAGGGGGATAATCCTGCAAGGCATACCAAGTACATTTGTAAGTCCAACAGAAGGAGACATCTCAGGAAAAATGTTGCAAAATCTATATTGTGCACATGTAGCTTGTTGGCCAGCCAGGGAGAAACTTATTTCTTCCATTTTCAGTTAAAGTCAATTAAGGAGAGCTGCAGCAGCTGAACAGCCAGCCCTGTGCTCCCCCATTCCCCAGAAACATTTACTTATTCCAGAACCTTCTAAAGCTAAGGTATCTTTAATAAAGCTTGGCCAGAATGACCATCAAATGGGCAGAGGCCCATGTGTTATCATTACAGGTACAAGTTCAATACACTGTCTCCTTAAACCTTATATCCACAGTCTTGGGGGTTCCTAGAGCAGCCCCAGTTAGGTTGCATTTCTCAGCTGCCAAGAGCTAGTTCCAGATTACACCAAGAAACAAAGTAATAATGACTACATTTTGAACTAGTCCGAATCCCCAGCTCTAGGAAGACTGTGATGTACTGATCCAACTAAAAATTGCTGGCAGTGATCTCCTTTATTCCTGTTCTTTTTGAGAACCTATATGTCCTACATCTACCATCAGTCCTCAATAATATGGACAAAATAACATCCAGACACACTAGCTCTCCCTTTTCAGGCTTCGATGCATTACCTTTCTTCACACATTTTTCTTCAGAATTCCTCCACGCCTCCCACATTAAAGCCAATCACCTCTTCTTACCCTGCATTTCCAGATCATTGTCTATCTCTCTTCCCTACACACACACCTTACAGCAAAAAAAAAAAAAAAAAAAACCCTTCCCTTGATCTTGCACAGTACTGGTACCTTTCCCTAAAAATTGCATTGTACATGCTGTTCTATTATTTACTTAATACCAAAGAACAGGTATTGTTCTTTGCCATTTCCTCCTTGCAACTTGTGGCTTAAAATGCTCTTTCCTCCTTGAATAATTGCTACTTCCTCTTTGTTATTTCCACTGATTGTTATTTCTCCCACTAAGTTCTTCAGGAATGCTTTACGTGCTGTCATTGTATTATCTCTCAACTCCTTTTTCTGAGGCATGTGGAATTGCTATGTTGAAGGCTGTTAATCACTCTGGAACTTATGGTTTTTAAATGCTCTTTACTGGAAAATTCTTGTTGCATAAGGTTCCTTCTGGATGGTCTCCATGTATATGCTGTAATTTCCTTTGTAAGTGTTATTTAAAGGCAGGGGTGTATCCCTATAGGATAAAAATAAAATGATTCCAATTTGACTAATTGAACTCTGTGCAGCCAGTTTCCAGAAGGAATACATATTATGGCTTTGACTTGTGATAATAATTATTAAGACTTCTGATAAAACAGCTCTTCTTTATTAAATGCCTTCTATTTAAACTACTATAAAAGTAATAAGTAAGCTGAAATACAGGCAAGCTGTACTCTTCAAACGATTTGGGCTACATCTATAATCTCTTCTGATAAGCCATGTTGGGCGACACTGACTGGAAATGAAGTCCATATCTAGCAGACCAATTTATCTTTTTACTTATATCATCAGGACATGGCTCACTAAGAACAGCCAACCATTGCATCATGATCACTTATATGTGTGTGTAATGTCTCTCAAGATGCCAGAGGATATTTCTGGGGAACAGGTTTCTAGAACCTTTTCATTAAGAAATGCTGAAGACACAACTATAGGGAAATAGCATCTATATATGAAACAATCACAGACACAACTATGAGAAAGATGAATTAGAAACATGACTAGGAATCTAATGATGGAAAAGAACCTTGTGAGCCAACTGAAATAATACCTCTTTCAGTAAATACCTTAGTACATCTGAACTCAAAAAGCAGACATGTCCTTTGGTTTACTATTTCTTCCCCACGTTGGGTTGTTGTTGTTTTTTGTCCTTGTTGTTTTCAGGGTACTTGAGAATTACTTCAAATCTTTCTTGGCAATGTTTTCAACTTAGTTTTTGAGGATTAAACTGCTGATGGTGTCAGTTTCCCTGCATTCCATTGTTCTGGCACCTCTTTAGCAGGCCAAATTTTTCAATCTGAAAAGGGAAGAGTTGCCTTGTGATGCTTTCTCTTTTGGTTCAATGGCCACCTTGGATATTAAAAAGGCTTCAAACCACTGGAGGCAGCCTTGTATTACTGATTGCTAAGGCTTACACAAGGTACAGTAGGATAATGTGTGTCAGTTTGATGTAGTAGCAAAGGCATCAAGCTAGAAACTGGGAGACAGTGAATTCTGGTCATCTTTAAGCACAAACCCAGCTGGGTGATCTTGGGCCAGTCACTCTTTTTCAGCTCAAGGAAGCAGGCAATGGAAAACCACTTCTGAAAAACCTTGCCAGTAAAAATGCAGGGACTACTCCCAGCAGTCTCTGATTCTGTTCAATCAGATGTGATTGAACACAAAGAAAATATCACAATTGATGCCATTATTTGTATTGATAAGAGCAGCATTCTCCGTCTTACTGATTCAAGACATCTCGGCAAAGAGACTGACACTGGCAGACAGGCAATAGCAAAATTAACTACTAGTTCTTATTGAAATACTAATTCCACCCTCTTTGACTGCTGTCTGGATTGACAGCCAAATTTTCACTGAAATCTCACAACACCTGAGGGCTATTGTATAATCTAATGTTTCACAATGAGAATCAATATATTTCTTGCTTTTTCATCCTATTGTCAGCAGTTAGTGCTTTTGAGTTTTCCCAGCAGCATATCTACAGTATATTATATTAAGAATTATAATCAGGGATTTTATTATATTGTTAGCATGTGTTTCTTTTGTGGTTCCCAGAATGTTTGAATTTGTTTTAATATAAAATTTCATAAGAAAAGCAACTATTTTTTTAAAAAAATTGCAACATCATTAAGCCAATAAAGTTGGTACACTCTAGAACAAGTGAACAAAAAAACAGTGTCTTGAAATAGCAGTCCTCTTTTTCTCTTTTTCTTCTCTGGAATTAATGATTCCCCCCTCCCCAATTACTAAGATTGCACATGGAGCTAGGCAGCCTCCTACTGGCCGCATCTGCTTTCATTTTCCAAGCAGTTGGTAGAAGTCATGCATCGCCAACAGTTTGTGTTACTTGCTATGTTCTCTCATCTTGGAAGCCATTATATGAACTAATAGAAGCAGAAAAGAGGTGAGCACCCATCAGCTTTCCAGCAGGAATTCAAGGATGGTGAGTTTCTTTTTTCTGTCAGTTCTACAAATTGCACCATTAAAATACATATGTTGCCTTGGTAGGCATCAATAATTAGATAAAAAGAAAAAGTCACTGCAAACTTTATAGCCTGACAACTTTCTTCAAATCACCACTCCAAGAAAGGTAGCAAACCATTGAGCAATGCTTCCTATTTGTTTCCATTTAAAATAGGCCTTCTTTGACCATTGAAGTTTCAACCAAGATGGGAATTGGTTTTTTTTATATGTATTTTTTTTGTACCTAAGGTCATGTATTGCTTTACTTTTCAGATATCCTGGCACTCAGTCAGAACTACTGTGCTTTGCTTTACTGATAATGAATTGAGGATAGAGGTTAAGTTTGATTCTTATAAATCTTACATCGGAAATGGAGAGGACAATATAAATATCTGATGTGACATGGCATTAGAAGAGATGATAAAAAGCCATGATAGCACAGTGGTTAAAATGCAGTGCTGCAGGCTAACTCTTCCCATAGCCAGGAATTTGATTCTGACTGGCTCAAAGTTGACTCAGCCTTCTGTCCTTCTAAAATCAGTAAAGTGAGGAGACAGACTCTGTAAACTACTTAGAAAGGGCAATAAATCACTGTGAAGAAGTATATAAATCTAAGAGCTATTGCTAAACCATAGGATGGGGAGAGAAACATCAAGGGAAGAAGATTGTCATCTAGAAGTTACACACTGGTTTAAAAACAGTAGACCACTCTAATTGAAGTTGGATTATGTTCTATTGGTTTCTACTCGGTGTAAACTTGACTGATAAAGGACTTATCATTTCCCAGTAATTAGGAAGTTGGGTGAAGCCAGGAGAAGATTCATTGAAGTGCTTGAAGACACAATCCAGGGTAGAAGAGTACTGAAGTGGTATAACTTCATGGAAAATGTGTTGTCAGATGTGCTAGGAATCAAGTTGACGATGACAAAATGTATGAAAACCTAATTATGTACCTGCCAGAGACAAGGCAGCAGGCAATAAGCAAATCTTGAATATGGAATTAAATTTCTGAATATGTTTTCCAATTAGAAAGGGAGACTTTTAATACTAAAGAGTTATATATCCATTATCTAGAAAAGCTTTTATTATTTATACTTATCCATACTGCAAAGAAGCCACTCCCTTGAACCCCGCAATGAACTCAAAAGTCGTCTAGACAATGGAGAGAAGGATCTGTACATTGACTACCACACAGATTGTATCAAAAGTAAGTTACACAACCCACAACTCCACATCCAACCCTACCTCATCCAACCCACCATCACTCAAAACTAGGCACGCACGCCCATAACTATCTCAATTCCAACTACAACTGGCCTTAAATTCAAGCTACTCAATGCAAGAAGCCTTGTGAATAAAATACCTGAATTTCTGCTCTTACTAAATATGGCTAAATTCGACATCATATTTGTCTGTGAAACATGGCTCAATGCATCTCTCCCTGACTCCATTACCACAGTATCATGTTTACCAATCAGATCGTGAAATCTGTAGAGGAGGTGGTGTTGCTATCTTCTATAAAAAGTCCTTACATTTAAAAAAACATCCAAGTTACCCAGGAACTTGCTCTTTCTGAGACCATCATCTGTGAACTGTCCTTAAATATCACATTTCAATTCTTACTATGTTACAGAGCCCCTGATTATGACATTGAACATTTAAACAAGCTAAATTCACTACTAACATGGGCAACATCCTGCCCACATGCTGGTGACTTCAATCTACCTCATATTAACTGGACTCTAAATGAATATAAAATTGAACCCATACATGCAATCTTCTACAATGCTGTAACAAACCTGGGACTGGAACAACTAGTAATCAACAATACTAGACTTAACAACTGCCTTGATCTCATCTTCTGCAATAGTTTGAATTCAATTTATGGAATACAAATTGAAGAACCGTTATCCAACAGTGACCACAGCGTGATTGACTTTTGTCTCAACATAAGTCCACACAAAAATCAACACAACGATGTGATCCCTAATTATAACTTCAAAAAAGGCAACTATGATCTTATAGACAGTGATCTCTCATCCCTTGATTGGCAATTTCTATTCACTGGATGCAATACTGTTGAAGACCATTACAACATATTTTTACTTGAAGTCAAAAGATTCATCAAACTATATGTACCAATAACAACTCCAGAAAAAAAACAGATTACCCATAACAATAAGGAAACTTCAATCCAAAAAGAGATCACTTTGGTGGAAAAACAAATCTGGTCACGTTGCCAACTTCAAAAGCCGATACAAAAATTTATGCCACCAGATAAAAACTGAATGCACCAATTATCACATTAAACAGGAAGAAAACCTTCTATGCACCAGTTCTACCCATGCTTTCTGCAATTTTTTAAACAACAAGCTAAAAGATTCAGGGTCCATCCCACCCCTGAAAGGACCTAATGGTAAAGACTGCAATGATGACACCATTAAAGCCAACCTCTTTAACACATTCTTTGACTCAGTATTTGTAAACAGCAATGGATCATGCCCAGTATTTCCTAGTCGAACCACAGAAAACTACAATGATCTAATACATATCGATTTTACAGACAACAATGTTGAAAAAGCATTATACAATCTAAAACCATCTCTATCTATTGGACCAGATGGAATATATGCCTACTACTTAAAAAAGCTATCCACTGCCATAGCCAAACCTCTAAGCATAATCTTTGAAAAATCTTTCAGGACCAGCTCCATGCCAAAACTATGGTCAGAAGCCACAGTCATCCCCATCTTCAAAAAGGGAGACCCCACCCTAGTTGAAAATTACAGACCAAGCACCTTATGCTGCGTCACCTGTAAAGTCATGGAATCAATTATTAACCAATCCATCATCCTCCACTTAGAAACAAAAAAACCTACTCTCTAATAAACAATTTGGTTTTAGGAAAAAACAATCCTGTAATCTGCAACTCTTACACTGCAAAAATATATGGAGTACACAACTCGTTCAGGGCAAAGCAATAGACACACTCTACATAGACTTCTGTAAAGCCTTTGATTCAGTGGTACACGACAAACTACTCCTAAAACTAAAATCTTACAGTATCTCTGGACACCTGCATAACTGAATAGAAGCATTCCTGTCAAACAGATAACAAATGGTCAAAATTGGGAGCATCCTATCAAATTTTGTACCTGTCAACAGTGGTGTCCCCCAAGGCAGTGTACTAGAACCAACTCTTTTCATACTCTACATAAATGACCTTTGTGATCATATCAAGACCAACAGCATTCTCTTCGCTGATGATGTAAAGCTATTCAACACCACAGACAATACTGCTACCCTTCAAACAGACCTCAACTATGTATCAGAATGGTCAAACAAATGGCAACTTCAAATCTCAACAAGCAAATGTTCTGTCTTACACACTGGTAAAAAAATCAGAAAATAAAATACAAGCTGAATAGTCAAGACCTTGATGATGACAAACTCTGTCAAGGACCTTGGAGTACTCATCTCTAATGATCTAAGTGCTAGAGTTCACTGTAACTACATAGCCAAAAAGGTATTAAGAGTTGTTAACCTAATCTTACATAACTTTTTCTCTGGTAATATCACACTACTAACTAGAGCATACAAAACATTTGGTAGACCAATACTTGAATACAGCTCATCAGTCTGGAACCCACATTACGTATCCGATATTAACACAGTTGAGAAAGTCCAGAAATATTTTACAAGAAGAGTTCTCCACTCCTCTACTCATTGCAGAATACCTTATGCCACCAGACTTGAAATTCTAGACCTAGAAAATCTAGAACTATGCCATCTTCGGTCCGATCTAAGTATGGTATATAAAATCATACATTGCAATGTCCTACCTGTCAATGAATACCTCAGCTTTAACCATAACAATTCAAGAGCAAACAATAGATTCAAACACAAGGTTAACCGCACCAAACTTGATTGCAGGAAATACGACTTCAGCAACAGAGTGATCAATGTCTGGAATAGTCTCCCTGACTCTGTGGTTTCTTCCCCAAACCACAAAAACTTTAACCTTAGACTTTCTACTATTGACTTCACCCCTTTCCTAAGAGGTCTGTAGGAGGTGTGCACCAACGTGCCTACCGTCCCTGTCCTATTGTTTCTTTTATTTTTCTTATATGTATCCATGTATTCATAACTATGTTTTTACTTATACATATTATCTTGTAAGCAATTGACAAACCAAATAAATAAATAAATTAGATTCTAACCTAGCCTTTCCATGATATTTCATGACCGATTATAATAATAAAATAAATAATAAAAATGTTATTGGTTTTTAACTTTGCATATCACTTAATGCTACCACTTAACTTTTATTTTTATGAATTGTGACTTAGCCACTGGTCTGCTGCTTTGCTGCTGTTGTGAATATTGTGCAGCATGGATCCCTGGTGGCACAGTGGTTAGAATGCAGTATTGCAGGCAAACTCTGCCCAGAGCCTGAAGTTCAATCCTGATAAGAGTCAAAGTTTACTCAGCCTTTCATTCTTCAAGGTCAGTAAAATGAAGACTCAGATTGTTGGGGGCATTATTCTGACTGTAAATTGCCCAGAGAATGCTGTACTGTAAAGCACTATGGGTCAATATATAAGTCTAAGTGCAATTGCTATTGTATGGGTAAAAAATAAGTACATTGTGCTCAATATTTTTGCAAGGGTTTTCCAAAAAAAAATAATAATAATAAAATTCAATGGTTCCTTTAGAGTTAAAGGGCTGGAAGTAGTTGTTCTGGTCACTCAGATTTTTTTGAAAAAAGTATAGGGGGGAATCTGCAATTGCCAAACTACATATCCTTGAGTTTTCATTTGGAGTTAGAAAACAATTTGAGTGACTAATAATTTTTTTCTCAATTATCCTCTTTTCCCAGCATTATTTAAAGCATTTGTAGCTTCTTATTTCCTGGATTAAACATATGGGGAATATTCATTAATCATGGCAAGCTAATAAACAATGTACTAACATATATTTTTTAGCCAATATTACTCAGTTTCACTGTTATAGGTTTATGGCCACTGAGAATGAGAACATTAAGTATGAATGAGATGATGATATGATGACGTTGACAATACAAAATACATTTAACAGTGAAAAGTGAATCCATTCTAATATATTCTCAAAGCCCTTGTGAGTAAGAAGAGTTTCAGGCTCAGTTCTGGATTATTATATATACTATTCATTTCATATTTTTATTGCAATTAGAATTACTGTATGCTAATCCACCACTTTGCAGTAAAAAAAAGTGAGAAATAAATGTGTCCGAAAATAGATTTTGGTTTTCTTGTTGGTTTTCAAAACAAAATGTGAGATTTCCATTCCAGTAAATTATAGCTCACAGAATAACAACCTGCATTTAATTCTCTGAACAAACAGGCTTAATTCTACTTCTCTTTATGAGTCTCTAGGAATAGCACCATAATGGAATGAATATCCCCCTCTGATACTATGTTTGCTGGAGTATATTTTTTGCTTACCTTTTTCCAGTGAAAGGGGAAAAAACTCATAGCTCCTCATTATCTTTTCTGTTCTAGCACACAGCAGCATAAAACACACACACACAAAAAACCCCTGAGTTTAATTTTTAGAGACAATTCATCCCATACATGCATATAATCACTGAAAAACAGAAAAGATTTGACAGAAATTCAATTTGAATTCTTGAACTTAAGTGGCATTAAGGACAGAAAAGCTAGAAAATCTGGGCTATAAATGTATATCTTACATAGAGACATAGACAGCATTAAAACACCACACAATCACAAATTTCTAGATTTTTGTTTTTTGTATTCAATTATTGCTATTTATTGATTGTGTCATTTGCATAAGAGTTTATAGAAATATTTAAAGGCAGCTTTTCAAATGGGGAAAGGCAAGCAGGAAGAAGAAAGGCATTACAGTACACATGAAGCTGTTTTACTACACAGTTCGTTAACCAGTGAAGTAAGTAACAGTTATGAAACTTCATTCAAGTATCCTGAAGTCAATTCAAAGCACAAGCCAGGCTGAGTCAGGCTGAATAGGTTTCTACCTAAACATTACAAAATCTCTGGTTTTCCCCTTGACTCACTATTCACCAAATTATTCCAGAAGCCACCTGATATTGTTAGAAGAACCTGTCATGAAGCATATGAAATTTGAATGTTCTAAATCCTCTAAATCCTTGAAAATGTGTACTGGAAGTCACAAATGTGCACATTTACAAAACATTTTCTGAATAATCTGTGGTGGTGTTGTGCTTTTTTGTGTTTTTCAAATCTACATTTTATGAGGTCATTTACAGACATAATCATGAACAAATGTGACTCTTTTTTTTATAGTCAAGGCAAATGAAGCATACCTTCAATTAGAAACTTCTGAAAATACACTGAGATAGCCTACTGAGAATGGAATTGCTTTTCTATATACCCACCCATCAGAGAAGCCTGAGGTTTCAAATAAGCGCTGCAAGTATCATTCTCTCGAAGTATCTTAGCTTTCTGCAGATAAACGAACCTTCGCTTTTTCAGTAATAGCAAACCACAGAATGAACACAAGATACTTCTGCTTCATTTATCCTAGATGTATGATATGAAATGTATCATACATTCATATGTATCTCAATATTGTTTGAAAGTTTTACTCTAGTATAAGGCAACATCCACAGAAGTATTAAATAATAAAGCATGTCAACCTGCAGCTTATATACTGTATTAACAAATGTGATGTTATGGAAAATAGATTTGATATATTATCATTTTTATGTTGTATGATTACTTATGTATTAAAAAGGTATACTTTATTATTTTAAAATCAACTTTCAAAATGCAGCAAGCCATCTCTTAGTCCGTATCCTATAAACAGATCCTTAAAGTCTCATCACATCATCCTAATCAGCAAAAACAACATACTAAAAGATAACCTAAAACTAATAAACCGAGTTAAAATCTTTCATTTTGAATTTACATCTCAGTTTCTATCTTTAAATACCATTCCCAAACCTCTCAATAAAAATATAATCAATGAAACATCAGTAAAAATGACCAGAAATAGCAGCATTATTTTAGTAATATTTAGTCCTTATCAAATAAACTTAAAATGCAACAAATGAACTCTCTTTCTGATACCATTTCTCTAATAGATAAATAGAACCTTTAAAAGATCATTATCCAATTCAAATGAACAAAACTGCATTAAATTATTCAATGTATCTGTTTCAACTTGATTAAATAAACCAATTTTATATTCTTGTCCTTTAAGTTTCTTCCCATAATGTCCCAACATATGTTTTCTCTTCCGGTTCTCTTTATGTCTTTTCACAAAATCATTGACAACTTAAACAAATCTCTTTTGTAAACTCAGTATAAAAAGATTGTCTCTGTTAACTCTTCTCGTTTAATATTTGTATGTAATTTTCAGCTATTTTTGTTTATATAACCAGTATTTCATCTTTTTTATTTCCCACATTTCGTATTTTTCATTCTCCTTCTTATAGCCTATCATTTTAAAGTCCATATTTAACTCAATCTCACCTCTTCCCATGAAACTTATTCCTCTTCCATGACACCACATAGTCTACCTATAATACTAGATAACTTTAAAATTAATTTCTGAACCTAATATTTGTGTATCTATCTATTGTATACCAATAGATACAGTGATGTATTTATTTCCTTCTAGTGCCCTTTAGTATCTAATCTTCAAAGTCATCAGTTATTCCCCACCCCATATATAAAAATAGACAGCTTTCCATAGAAAGTATTCTTTTAATTTCCAACACTTAATGCAAGTTCATTGGCATTCTTAATCCATTTAAAGCTTTCTAAATTCAACACTAATCCCCTATTTGCTGTATGTTCCTTTTTTTCCAAATCTTTATACTTGTATTTAAAACTTGATTTTAAAGGATTGAAGAAAATTCATCCAGTGGTTCAATAAGCTTACCATTATTTGAAAAGCAGTCACAAAAATTAAGTCAACTATGATTAAGAGAGGAGACAAACTCTGTGTGATTTCATCAAAACAAAAGTAATTTGGAGTACACGAGATAATGTTTAAAATATTTTCTAACAGTCATGTACGGTGATGGAAGTGCTGACATTACCACTTATTATTTCCCTGCTTCATGCTGTGACCAAACCTATAAAGTTATCTCTTGATCATGAGAAATTATTGCAAGACTTCTGATAAGACTGCATTATAGATTCATTGCATCATATCTTATTTAAGGCAGAAATGTTCTACTTAATATGCAATAAACAAAATATTTATCTGTATCAGTAATGGTATTTGCAGAATGTCTATGAAGATTCTCAATCATCCAGGTCATGGTTGTCTCAAGAGTGCTTTATCCAAAAGAAACTTTTTTTTTCTTCAAAAATATTTTGCTTCTAATCCAAGTGTCAGCGTTCCAGAAAGCCTCAACTCCAGTAAATAACTCTGAGACAGACATGTTCTCAAAGTTTCCTCTTATTAGAGTAGTAAACTGGCACCTCTGGGAAATCCCGAATCTGAAAGTTCCTGCAATGTAAAAAATTACAAATCCACCCCTTGCACCCCTCATTCCATCACATGCCCCAATCACCTTCCATCCCAACTTGAGACATCTCCTCAACCATTCCTCAACCAGGTGTAGAAATAACATGACCTTGACCTTAAAGAAGAATGCTATTATGTCTAACCATATATGTTTCATGAAATTTCCCCCTCCCATTTTCCCAGGTTCAAGAATGTGGCAGTGTGGAATCTTCCGGTGCTCATATGGCTTCCAAAGCTGACACCAAGAACTGAAGAGGCTTTTTTGATGATAAGCAAAACATTTCTAAGGAAAAAATCTGAGAAACTCCAATTGTCTTTTGGAAAAGGCATTGTTGGGATATCTGCAGAATCTAAAATTTAAATGAAATATAATGGAATACATTATATAATGCTCAAAATAGTATCTGCCTTTGAAAAATGGCAATTGTTGTTTGTCTAAATTGTAGATAATTAATGCTGCACACAGCTGTTTTATGTATTATAAACATTTTGTAAAACAATGCAGTAATTACTGAAAAGATATTTACCAGAACTCCTACCTGTATGTGGCAGTGATAAAGAATAACTCAAAACATAAAGAGCCATTAAATATGCTTGAGTTGTTTCACTGGTTGCCCTACAATATCATAATAATTAATGTATTCAGTTTGTATGTATAGATCAATAAATAATTCAATCTGAATTATTGATTATATAAAATTCAACTATTTGAATATGCTCAATAGTCAAGTTGATTTAACTTGATACTCCTGTTTAAAATATCAAAACTGGATTGATTTGATTCAATTTTCCAAACCCATTTATTACATAGACTTTGGCACACATGAAGAAGTCCTTTGAACTTATCAAAAATATTTAGATCATCAATTTGATTTGGAAAGCCAATTCATTTTGAAAATATAGTAGAACTGGCTTAAAACTGAATCTCTGAAGTCCCAAAGGTGCTTTTTCAGGAGGCAACTGGACTTTCTTGCTTTTTTCTTAGAAGACGTTTTGCTTCTCATCCAAGAAGCTTCTTCAGCTCTGACAGAATAGTGGGGAATGGAAGGATTTATATTCCTTACAGACAGCTGGTTATTTGCATCCTTTTAGAGAGTCCTTGGGGCATTTGGAGGTTTATCTGTGTCCTCAGGGTCACCTGAGTAGTGCAAATGGTTCCTGTAGTCTGCAATTTTTCTGAAAATCCATTCATACTCCCATACCATTCAAAAGGTGTTCATCCCAAAGTTCATAGCTAAAAGTCTATGGAGATTCTCAGTCATCCAGGTCATGTTTGTCCCCAAGTGCTTTTTCAGGAGGCAACTGGACTTTGTTGTTTTCCTTTCAAACTTTCTTGTTTGTTGTTTCAAAGAAAAACAAGAAAGTCCAGTTGCCTCATGAAAAAGCACCTTTAGGACAACCATGACCTGGATGACTGGGAATCTCCATAGACTTTTAGCTGTATACTTTGGGATGAATATTCTGAACTGAAGTTTTAGCCAACCATATGTTCAATTCATTTAGTAACCTTTATAACAAAACCGAGGGCTAGCATTTAATAGTTTCTCATCCTTATTGAAGTGAATGTATATATGAATCTCTTCTGCTCTCTAACCCTAAAACAATTAAAATCAATAAAAGCTTCTCTATTGACTTCAGGGAATTTGTTATCTCATGTTTTTCTATATTTCTCCAGATTAGTAAAAAGATAGAATTGTCCCTTTGGACATTATCTTTCTCCTCCACCCCCCGTCATTATTTTTATCATTATTAAAGATTAAGCTATCATTTATAATAGACTAAAATATTTTTACTTATTTTTATTTAAGAATTTTATTTCCCTCAGAGTACTGATTTTCATCAAAACCTTACAATACCTTCTTTATACACAACAAAAAACCCTGCAGAAATCAAAGGGGCTTATCTCTATCATTATGGCTTAGGCACTTATCTTCATCACACAGAATATGTGAAATGCCCTTGACTCTCACTTCTGCCTGTGTGAATCATAAACAGCTTTTTACACTTGTGATGGATGTGCTGAATCTGAAGACTGCAATTATATAGACAGTTACTTGTACATGTGAATTTTGTTGGATATACTAAAAGTTTTGCTTCCATATAATGTTGAGCACTCAGTGTATAAATGCATTGCAAATCACTTTGACAGGAAGAATCAGTCAGTTTTAAATATATCTATTTGAAGGTGTGATTTTTCTGCATGCAGCAATAAATTTGGAAAGTGCCAAAGTGCTTCTGTGCTCAAAGGGGCTTAAGTCCCTGGCTTTGATCAAATTGTTGTTCCTGGGTGTGGAATTCTATTAAGTCACTCAGCTAAGTACCAAGTCTTATCAATAAACAAATCAATCTTTGGATTTTGCTTTCCAGAGTGGAATTTAAGCATCATCAAAATAGAGAATAGTTGGCCATCATCCATCTGAAATTATTTTGGGTTGACTTACTTTTGTTGTTTTTATAAGTGGCACTATATGCCTACAGAAATGTGAAAAGTCAAAAGATGAACAAATCTCTAGTTTTTTGGGAGTCTAATTCAAAACTCTGAACTCTGGTTCTGGAGTGAAATTTGATGTAGAGAGAAAAAAGCTTCCACAGTATAGAATGACAAAAGAACAAATAACAGCATAAAGGGACAAAAATTACAAGAATAGACTTAAGAAATAAAAAATTTACTCCCGGTTCTCCTTCCAAAACATTTGTTTTTTAAAAGGTCTGTGATTTTGTGTTCCTTGATGACACTTGTTTAATTCAGTGTTATCCCTCCATCTTACTCATGGAAGATTTCTTTTCACATGTCTGCTACAGCAATGTCTCTAGAGCAAACAGATCAGAAACAGAGCTATAGAAAATAAAGAAGATGAATTTGACAGAGATATGCAAGTTCTGTTGCCAGGGCATCAAGCAGTAACACAAACAGTACATTAACAGCACAATAGACAAATAATATTCAGAAGAGGCTCACACAGAAAGCTCCACAATTCATTTAACTATATGAAGTAAGAAGAAGAGGTATAAGTTAATCAGATTTGCCAGATTCAGTTTTAACCAATCACAGTAAAAGTAATTTTAGCTTTCATGTGAAGTTGATTTTATAGTCTGGTCTAACTAGTGGGATTGAGACAAGTTTTGTGAAGGAAGGCCTAGAATCATCACAGAGTAGGCTTAGATGTATGTAATTTACTTCCATGTAAATTATTACTATTATCATGATGGTTAATCATCAATTTGATTCACAGTCTGGGACTTAACAGCTCAAGTCCTAACCAAGGACCTAAGAACTGTTAAAGTAGTGTCTGAGTATATAAGCAGTTCTGAGTAGACTTTGCAAAGTCAGGATATTCAGGTTTGAGTATTTCTCCAAAGTCTCCTATTAGTAATGGTATAACCATTGGCTTCTTCCTCCATAATGACTATTGTGGAACTTAACTTCAATTTGCAAATCACACTATTTGTTATTTCTTTCTAGCTGTTTCTCTTCAATTTGTGCACCACCTGGTATTGCAATATCTATGATATTTTTCTTTCTTTTCCACAATAGTGATGTCAGGCATGTTGTGGGTTAGATGTCTGTCTGTTTGTATTCAAAAGTTCCATAAAATCTTGATTTGTTTATTTTCAAGGACTTTGTCAACTTGGTGTTCACAGTAATTTTTGCTGTTTTCAAACCCAAACTTCTGGCAAAACTTCCAATATATAATTTTGGCAACTCAGTCATGAAGTTGTAGATAATCAGTCTGTGAGATCTTGCTGCAGCCACTGATAAGATGATCCACTGTTTCATCTTTCTCATTGTATAAGTGACATTTGCTGTTATTACTGTCATGTTGAATTTTTCCTTTCAAGGAATTAGTTTGCAATTGGCTGTTCTTGAGCAGCCAAAAGGTGTCCTCAGTTTCTTTCCTCAGCAATCCTGATCTCAACCAGCTTCGTGTTAGCTTTGTACCTGCCTTTCCTTCAATGTCCTTCAGGTATTGACTGTGCATAGACTTCTTTTTCAGTTAGCAATCTAATGTTCAATTGTTTCCTTTCAATATTCTGCTTTCAATCTCATTTTTAAGACGTTTTCCTTGTTCACCTCTTTCAGCAAAGGCTCTTTTGCTTTCGTTATGTAATCATTCAAGCCATGTTTTTCCTTTCCACAGTTTGCTTCATCTGTAAGAGTCCTATGCAACCCCGAGATCTTGGCATGTACAATAATCAATATCACTTTTTGGGTGCAGAGTTTTATCAATGCTGTTTCATTGCTTGCTTTTTTATTCATTTCTTCTGGATGATGATTTTTGTGACTAATCTCACAAAGAAAGCACCACTAAGTTAGGGTTAGGTTGTTTAAAAACAACTGAGTCTCTTTTCTAGCCTGTTTTAGTTCTCAGTATCTCTTGTACATCATTGTACAAGAAAGATGCACTGTGGCACTAGGGATGAATTGTTCCTCCTCACTACACTACTACCACCTTTAAATTGTGCTGATTATTTGGAGTAGATATGTACATACACACACACACACACACACACACACATACATACATACACACACACACACACACACACACACATCAGTTTGGAGGAAGTGTGCAATAGCATATTTAAATAGGTAAAAATTTTAATTAGAGGCACATGCATGCAATGCTATTATTGTTGCCTTTCTGTTATTATTTGAAGAAACTAAGAGTTTAAAGAAGGAATTGTCTTTGTTTATGCACACACAAAAAAAGCCTTTGCTTTCCTTGGGGACGTCTACACATAATTTCACCTAATAAACGAACTGTGTACATTCAGCAATATCAGAATGAACGTGTGATTATTTCAAAGGAAATTCCTGACTACAGTACCTATTCATTAATTATGAACTTCAAAGACATACTGTATTCTCCAATTGTGCTGTGCAGCAAAGGGACTGAGCAAACTTTCCCCTTCATTATTAAAAATATGCAAAAAACAGTTTCAGAATTATTTTAAAAAAATACACATTTAATGTTAAATCAAGAAACGTGATACTACCTGTAATATGCTCTGAAATTCTTAGCCCTGGGGAATATTCTTTATGCAGTATTAATAAATCAGAACTCCCATCTCTCTAGATGAGAAGACTAAGCTTGCTGTGAAGCACAAAAATGATGTGATGATGAATTACAAAAGATACACTGTCATTTTTTAAAGGAGTTTTTCTTTGAAAAAAAAAAGTCCTCTCAGTTGCTCATTATACTATAGCAAAAATAAGCACTGAATATTCATGCAATTGTAAACAAAGTGGGGGGTTTTAATTATAGGGTTTTTTAAAAAAATGTATCATCCATGTAAATTTCTTTCTGTGTTATTTGATTCAATTGTGAATAGAATTGCTTATTAATAAAATGAGTCAGGGTTATGTTAAAAGATACACTAGTAAATATTTGTTGACTACAGCAATAATGTAATGCTGATTTATCTGGGATAAACTCATATTCTGAATTATATGTAGGTTTGTCCTATT
>NW_020769312.1:6076920-6114519 GCF_900518735.1 Pseudonaja textilis | reverse complement strand
CTCCCCCTCCCCCTCCCCCTCCCCCCCTCATCATTTCGAGTGGGAGGCAAGTGTCTTCACCACTAGACCACTTTATAATATAGTAATAATATAATATAATAAAATAGAAATATAAAGATAATTATAAATAAAAGTTAGTCAGCAATGGTGCCTTTTCTGACATGCACCAAGTATCTCCAGTCTACAGTTTCTCCATCAGGGTCCCACGCAGAACAAGTCTTTAAAGCTCATCTTGAAGGCCAGAAGAGTTGGATGGATCTTACCACAGGTAGCACGATATTCCAAAGTTTGGGGGCCGTAACAGAATAGGTTCCCAGACCCTGTCAGCTAATTTGTTTTAGGCCCCTTCTGTAAGAATGAGGCTGCAGTCTGATATAATATACAATTGCTCATTTTTAGACACTTGCAACTACTTGCTGAACTCTTGAACTAGTGAAAATTTTAATGTTTGCCATGCTTCATTAGTTCGACAACTTGGGATTTGGGAACAGTATGTTTCATTCTTTAAACCCTCAAGAGATTACCAGCAGTCCTCATAAAAGAGAAAATACTTGATAATTGTATTCATCATTGTGGAAACAGTTGTGAACAATTCCTGCATTAAATGGCTTCACTTTTTTTTAGTAATTGCTAGTTTACTTCAAGGATAAATGTAATTTAATTTTATGGCATGACTCCAAGTGACTCATTTCATAGCACTGATGAAGTTACCTAGTTTGGGTAATGAAATATCTGATAGAAAAAAAAACAAGCTCAGAGAGCAACAACAACAACTATGTCCCTTGTTATGATTCAGCTGACCTATCTTAACGTACTGTTCAAAATCCCAAGTTTCCATATTGTACTTTATACAACCAGTCAGTTGTTTTTTTCCTTAGAAAAATTTTAGAACAAGAAGAGACAGGATAAAAAGTACAAGCAGCAAAGTGGAATAGCTAGTGGAGTTGCTATGGTAATTTAATATGAAGTAAAATGAGTAATAATGCAGAATTTATGCAGAATGAAGTTGAGAAGCTTTTCATTTAGTTTATAGCCTGATAATACCTGATTTTATCACAACAGTTCCACCTTCAGTAATTGTTGGAATATTACTATAAAATTAAATCAGCTATGTGCCCTTAAGAAATCATGAGTAGGACAACAGGAATTTCATATTATTTACCAATATTATCTCTTTTCAGGATTTTTTCTTTTCTTTTTTGGTAGGGGAGGAGGAAAGACAAATAATATATATGCTTTACTGATCTACAGAGAGATTTTAGCAAATTTGAATTAAGGTAGAAATTGATTTACACAAAAGATTGCAACAGCGAAATGGCAGAAATAAGAATGGGTTATTATGTGTAAGAACTCTCTTTGAAAACAATGGTAAATCAAGTGGCATGGGGTTTACAAGATGCAATAAAAAATATTACCATAAAAACAGGAAAATGTGATCTGAAACCACACATTTAAGTTTCCTAATGTTATTTTGGGATAGAAATAACAAATGGTTGAAAAATATTTTCCTTTTTACTATAATCATCTCACATAGAAAGATTAAATTGCTTGCTGTTTTGAAGAATCAGCTCCTAAATAGGAAAAGTATTACATTTTTAAAAAATGAATGGATGTCAATGTATAGATCACCATCCTTCAAAACCACACATCACCATTCTTCTACAACACATGCTTTTAGCACTGACTTCCCATCCAGTAGAGTTTGCCCTCAGAAAGAACAAGTGCTCCAAGTGAAATATTCCACATAGCCCCAGAAGGGAGAGAAAACCTGCACATTTTACAGCAGAGTTATAACAACTTTTTTTGTGTTCATGCCTTTGAATCAATGTTGACTTCTGGCAACTGCCTGGGCTAGATCCTGTAGTTTTCTTGGGAAGATTTTTCAGAAGGCATTCCACTGTCTCTTTCCTAGGGGTGAGAGTAAGTGAATGGCTCAAGATCATTTGCTTGGTTTTGTGCTTAAGGCACAAGTAGAACTAACCAGTTTCTAGCCTGCTTTCTTAGCATCTAACACTAAACTGGCTTTCTATAATAACTTTGGGAAAGTCAAATATGTTTAAATCCCAGTTTTGCTAATTTTAACAAAAATGATTTTTCCCTGTTCAAAATCTGTCTCTTGAAATTTTGAGTAGTTTCCTTTTTAAGCACAGCTATGCATTGATCCTGATTCCATAAATAATGTAATTCACCAGTTCTTCTAAGAAATGTTCTGTTTTATAATTTAAAAGGTAGAGTTGTGTCATTTTATAATAGGGCCTGCTTTGATTCCCCAAATAACATTTATCAGCCACTTTTAACACATGTGGATGAGTTACTTTGCATTTTTTCAACTATATACTTCTGTATGTTTCAACTATTCTTCAACTTGCATGTTACTCAACGACGTTTCATCATCTCCTTAGGAATATATTTAAAAAGATAAAGGTTTCCCCAGTCCAGGTGTGTCTGATTCTAGTCAATTTACCTTAATATTGCCTGAAAAACAAGATCTTCCTTTTCCCAAAATCCTGGAAGTGTCAGCAGATAAATTTAGGATATCTGAAACAATTATCCTAGCATTGCATTAGATCAACCAAGGAATACAGGAAGTTGCTTAGTACCAAAGACATTTATTTCACTTCATTTATACCGGTAAATAAAACTGGTATTTGATGGGAGTGTTGTTATTTTTTTAATGAAAGTATAAGAAATAGAACCTGAGAATTTTGGGAGAACAGATAGCCCTTGGTTAATGATCACATGTTCAACAACCATTCAAAGTTATGATGGCACTGAAGGAGTGGTGCTTTCAACCAGTTCTTGAAAGTTCTAGTTGTCCCAGCACTCCTGCAGATTGTGATCAGAACACTTGGCTCCTGGCTCACATTTGTGATGGTTGCAATGCTCTGGAGTCACATGATTGCCATGTGTGACATTCCCTGCTGGATTTTCCCAAGCAAAGTGCATGGGAAAATTAGCTAGGAAAGTTACAAGTTGCTTAGGTAGGTTTTCCTTATCCTGCAGCAGCCATCTCCAACCCTGCCATGCTAATACAGTGCATCTTCCCATACCCTTCCACACTTTGCAACAGTCATCCCATCCCAACCTCCAGTGCATTTGTGCTGCATCTCACTGGCCATACTCACACCATGTCACACCCTCCCATACTTCCCATCAATTTTCTTTGTTTAATAATGCCAATGGGGTGTGCCAGAACTGCCATCATTAAGCAATGTAGACACATGACATTGTATTTTACAATTGCATCATTTAGCGATGGACATTCCAATCCTAATTATCATCTTTAACCAAAGACCATTTGTTTAAATCACCTCTGCTACAGCTTTACTCGTGTGAACTACGGTAGTATATTAGCAAATATAGGTAGACTTTAATCAACAACCACTCATTTAGTGACTTTGAAATTATAACATCACTGAAAGTGCAGACCTACAACCAGGCTTCATAGTTGCAACCTTTGCAGCATCCCTGTGGTTACATGATCACAATTCAGATGCATGGAAATTGGCTGACAATTATGATGTAATAGCACTGTGTGGTCACATGTCTTCAGTCTTCAGTCTTCCGTTCTGGCTTCTGACTTCCGTTCTGTCTTCAGTCTTCCGTTCTGGCTTCTGACAAACAAAATCAATAGGGAAACTGGCAGGAAATTGTCAGTGATCATGGGGTTTCATGATCACATGACATTCGAGAATAGTGAAAACTGAAACTTCTGGAACTGCTGCTGTGAATTGGCATAGTCATGTGATGTTGTCCTTTATCACACTGTTGTTTAGTGGCAAAGTTCCTGTTCCCAATTACTGTTAAGGAAGGACTACCTGTATTACAGTTTATATGCAACGCTATACTAATATAAACCAAAAACTTCACAACAATCAGTTCACTGTGTAACACAAAAATGTTTGTGGTAAAGAATTAGAAAAGATACACTGCTATTTAAAAAAACTTCAGCAAATAATTAAATGTTTTCAGTTTATTACAATCAAAGATCCACCAAACAATTATACAATAAACATTGACAATTCAATGTTTCATGTAAAGTAGGCTTAGAATATTTTAAATCACAGGTTTTTATTTTTGTACCTCATTCATATACATTTTTGTGTAATTTAATTGTGAACAGCATTGTTTATTAATTAATAAGATGGCTTGAATATATGTTAAAAATAAGAGGGAAAAATTAGGTGGCTGAGGTGATGATTGAATGACTACTTTATGGGGATAAACTCAGTTGAACTCACTGAGCATGATTACTGTTGAAATTATGATCCAAAAGTGTTTCACCTAACACAAAATTAATCAAATAAATAAAACAGCAGTGATATACAAAGAGATAAAAATAGAAAACAAATTATATTTTAACTATGAAGGATGGCAAAAGGCCTAGTAAAATACTTCTCTTATTCCTCTGAAAAATTATTACCAGAAATTAAATTATGATAAATGGTTTAAATGTGTTCTGAGGGTTATTTGCTCTCCATGGACTAAACACACCAAAACATAGCAAACCTGCACAAAATATTTTATTGCAATACCTTTCCCAACAACAGGCTATTGCTCTAGCAGTCTAAGTCAATTCCACCCTTTTCGGCTTTGTAAGGTGACATTGCTACTTAAATATGTCCTTCATACTTAGCCTTTTAATGTTTACTTAGTTAATACTCAGTTCAAATTAAAGTCTTGAGTGGAAAGACACTTGTCCAGTGCCTGCTACCCCATGTCCCTATCTTACTGTTCTGCCTTTCTGATTTCTACTATGACTTCAGCTCCTTGTGAGGGCTGGCTGAAAGAGCTGCCTACCAAAGGACTTCAGCTCCCCTCCATATATGAAAGGAAACTCTTTTGGCAAGGTGCAGCAACAGAGCTCAAATCTTCAGAATTTGTGTTCTGTCTCTGGACCCTACCAAAGGAATTTAGCTCCCTTTGGCAGGAAGCTCTTTCAACCAACCAAGCTCCCCAACCCAGAGATGAGGATTGTAATAAACTGAAAATGTTTACTTATTTGCTGCAGATGGCATCAGCTTGCAATTTTCCCTGGTGACTTCTTCATTGATAGAAAGTCAAGAAATGGGAAGCCAGCAGGATTACAGGGCCTATTACTAAAACAAGCCAAGCACCCAGATCGGTGGCGGACTGTAACTGGTTTAACAACTGGTTTGGTGAATGCATGCAGTGTTTAAAAACCACCCATTTTAAGCTTAAAAACTTACCTTCTGTGTCAGCACTGGTGAGTAAAACAGCTGATGTGCAGTAATCTGCTGTGCCATGCGAATCAGCTGAGCTAAAAAAAAACAGGGAAATATAGGATAGGAAAGGGCAGGAGTGGGTGGACAGGGCCAACTGCTCAACAGAACTACTAGTTTACTAGAACCAGTCCGAACAGCAGCAGCTCACCACTGACCCAGACCATGATCCTGTGACTGAAGAGTGGGTGGGTGAGCTGGTGCAGCTTTTGGCAATGGCCAGAAGTGCTTTAAAACCTTTCTGAGACCATCCCAATTCTGGACCATCATTAAATAGTCATAAATCAAGGACTACCTGTACAGCCTTTACCTTTTTCCTAATGTTCTTAAGATAGTTGAGATGAGGTGCTATTTCAGTGCAGTTCCTTTTGTTCCTTTTTAGTTGTTACTGAGTTCCCAGCAAAGCTTCAATCTCCAGGCAGAACTCCCATCAGGATATGCTGCTCATCATAGCTTGAGGTCCTGGCTTTTGAATGGTCCTCTTGCCAGCTTATAATAGCTGTCAATCTCTGTGTCCTTGTCTGCAGGCCATTTACCTTCACCTTTCCTGCCACATTGTCCTCATTTTCACTCTATCTTAGCAATTGCTTTTCTAAGCTAAGTGTTTGGGTTGGAATGCCTATAGACATCCTTGAAAACACCATGGTGTGGCTTAATTAGCCAGGAAACCAAAACACCGTCCTGGATGCCTATGAATGCATGAATGCCTGAGTGAGACGGATAGGGGAAAATATATCTGATGACTGCAGCTACAACCTGTTTCAGTCCCTGAAATGCAGCTACAAGTATAATGAATGTCAAATCAGTGCCATAACAAGGCAAATGCCAATTTTGGTACATCAGACTTGGAACCCAACTACCAGAACTTCACTTCTTCCCATACAGAGTAGGTTCTAATAGCTGCTAATGAAGCTGAGAGCCAGTTGGGTTTATTATTGAAGTTATTGGCCTAGAAATAGGCTGTCAAACTTGTGGCTTATGGCTTGTGGGCCGGATGCATCACACACTGGCCATGCCCATGCCCAGTATAGCAAAGGGGGGGAAAGTCACAATATGTCACATGATAAAGCCGTGAGGATGTGAGTTTGACACCCCTGGCCTAGAATGTAGAAGTCTCTGAGTTCTAGGGCTCCTTTGGGTATGAAAATCAGATGGGGGTCTTATTCTCTCACAGCCCAACCCACTTCACAGGGTTGCAGTCATGGAGAAATCAGGAGGCAATAGTAGTACAAAGATTTGCCACCATGAAATGTCCAACATTTTTTCGGTCTGATAAAAATCTAATAAAAGTAGGGTTGTTGAGAGGTTCTTTGTAGTCTTTGTACATAACTGTTGAGAGATTTTCTAAGTCACAAATTTGCTTTGGTCAGAGCTAGTTTAATCACTTTGTCAGCCTCTATGCATTGCTTGGATATTGTTAGAATCAAGTTAGTTAACATCTACCTTGACACTTATCAGAAGACACTAATGATCACTTATAGGAAGGGTTAGTCTATGTGATCTATTGAAGGTTTGTAATAGGGCTAAAGAATTTTGAAAGTGGGCCCATTAATTGGAACAAGGAAAGGTAATGTGGCATTTTGCTTAAGGAGTGGTCAAGAAAATGTGGGCAAAAGTACAGAGGTAACAAGTTTATCATTAGCATATTAAAATGCATTAGCATTTAATATTAGCATATTAAAAACACTTAGCTAATTAAGTGTATCCTCATGTTTATTATAGGATATTAGGGTGTAGTGAAGAATATGACTTCACTAAATCAGTAACAAGTCATGAAATATCATGATATTCTGATGTATACATTATATGCAGTTTTATTATATAAAAACAGTGTGTTGAATATCAGCAGGCACATTTTATTTGGACTTGGATGTTGAGCATATTTCTCTTTAATTTTGTGCAGCAATAAAGGATCAAAACTCAGTTTCTTCTCTTGTAACTATTGGTACAATTTACACCAGGTAAAATGAATCCAGTATTAAGTTAGATCAACACTTCTAAGAAAAACAACAAACCAAACAGAACCATAGAATTGTTATACAGAAAGCAAAGATGTTCAGCTGGCTACCTCTGAGAAATCTCGATGCTTTCTATCTTGTTGGATGAAAAAAGCCTATGGCAATAACTAAACAGTTAAATATAAAGATCACACCTCATCTCCTATTGTTTGGATCTATGTTTAATATTGATTATGTTTCCACTTCATGAAGAGCATGGTTTAGCAAACTTAAGGAATAGGAAAAGTCTGTCAATTTTAGGTTGAATAATCCATTTTGTTCTGAGTTGGTTTGATCAAATATTACTTGTACTTGGACATTTTTATGGAATCAAACCTATGTTCCATGGGACTTACTTTTCTGAACTCAATAGATAACATTATTGTATTTGAATTTATTTGTAATAATAGCTTTGTATTTGTTTGTTTAATCTAATCAGGAACTATAATGTATTTGCACACAAGCATCTATGCAATTATTTTTCCTGTGAAGCATGATGAATGGGAAAGGTTTAACCAATGTAAAATGAGAAATTCATTTAGGATTCATGGATGTCAATGAATAATAGAACTGCTCAAAGCTTTGATTAGAAACTTCAGTTCAAAGTCAGTTTGACTGAAAGCCTGAAGCAAACCAAGTTTCATAACCAAATTGAAAGTCAAAGCAATTCATCAAACTGGATATATCCAAACATATTTGACAATTCAGATCAAAGTGTTGCATTGACTTAATTTTCTACATTGATAAGGATTATTGGTTGGATTGATTAGCCAAATTGAACAAATGACTCCAACTAGACTCCAACTCTGTAGAACTTTAATGAATGTTTTAAGGAAAATAGTCAACATGGTGATTCAACAACATCCCCCCAACACACACACACACACTTTTGTGTTGATCCTACTCTCATGGGTTTCAGATTTGCCAAGTTCATTTCACTTCCTTTACACAAATCCTTCTCAGCAATTCCATACACTCTTCCAATTATCTCTTTCTACTGTTTCTTCCTACTTTACTACAATGGTAGAATCCTAGAAAATTAATCTTCAGTGAAGACCTCTCCTCTGCTCCACTGATCAGTCAGGCTAATTTTGGATAGAAGTTTATCACACTTTCAGAAGACTGGTAGACTTGGGCTCCCAGAAGACTGGTAGACTTTTATTCACAAATACTCTGGGTGACAGATTAGTGGTGCAGACGTTCTATCCCAGGCATCCACCAACGCACCTTTTCTTGCCCAAGGCTGCTTGAACATACCTTAAGGAGAAGAATGAGTAATGGTTTTTCCCATAGGTAGCTTATACTGGTTAGGGGGGAAACAAAGCCAGGGGAATATATCAATTACTGACATTAAATTATCCCATAGTAAAGCTAAATTAAAGCTAATTCAGGACCTTGAAAATTAATTAATTTATTAATTAGTAAACAATGTATCAAACAAGGAGATTGTAAATGATGAAGTAAAATGTATATATGTATTGCAATGCCAGATCAGCTGCACCGTGTTGTATTCTTATAATTCAAATAAAATAAATAAAAAGAAAAATTATGCTTGTGTGGCTGAGAGGAAGATCTCTCTGTAACCAGGTTTATATTAATAACTGCACTCAATAACTTAATTGTGTAACTTTTATTTATCAGCTTGTAAGTTGTTTTTTGTTCATTTATGTATCTTTCTCTGTTATTTTTTCCTGTTTCTTTATAGCAGGGGTCCCCAAACTTGGCAATTTTAAGACTTGTGGACTTTACCTCACAGAATTCCTCAGCCAGCATTGAAGTCCACAAGTCTTAAAGTTGCCAGGTTTGGAGACCTCTGCTTTATTGTGTGCAAGCTCTTACTGGCTGTGACCTAATTATTTTTTTTCATGGTTTTCTTTATTACTTTTTAAAACTTAATTGCAGTATTTTAACTTGCATTAGTGATAGGGAGGGTTTAGCTCTTTCCTATTCAGCAAAATCTTTTCTAGAAGTTTTTGTATACATTGATATCACTGTAAGCTATTTTGTACATTATCTATATGATTTTTTAAAAGGAATATTACAGAGTTAGGGAAAGATTGGTCCTTCTTTCTCCAGCTACAAGACTTTAAAACATTCTCTACTTTTTCTGAGAGATCTATCTTAAGGGGAAAAGTGTTATATCAGTTGTTGATGAGAACTTGAAACTATTTTCCATTTTCAGCCTGGTGAGAAGGGGGAAGGAAAGAGAAATAAAAGAAAAGAACTGCTGGAAGGCTTGAAGGAACAGCTCATCTTGGAGAATATCTATCTATATGGTCACTAAAAGTTGACACCTATTTGATGGCACATAATCATCTTCATAGCCTAAGGAAAAGGCAGAAGGAGAGATAAGAACCATAATGCACTATAATATGCCTGTGGGCTGAAGGTTTGCTGTGATTCTTCCTTATATCTCTATGAAAAAGCCAGATGGAAGTAGACCAGGCAAAAGATGAATTAGATCCTTAGTTCTCATTGAATTAAAAAAAAAAGGCTGCCCTTCTGTTTAAAGAAAGCCCACTATGCTGTCTTTCAAGATGAAAAGAGTAGTTGTTTGAAGCTATAAGCTTAAATCACCAGGTGATGAGCTCTTTTGTTTTTGCACAGGAACAATTGCTAAGATGAAGAATGGTTCACCGAGTTTAGTTTGACTGAAACCAAATAGAGTTCCTAATCAATTCTGAGGTTAAGGGTAACTGGGTAGAACAGTAAGGAAGATTGCAAGAGATATCTGTTTCATGGCAGAATTATCTACTGAACTCACTGCCAGAGATAAAAATAGCTTGAGGGAAGAGCATTCCTACCATAGAAAGCAGAGTAACAGACAAGACCTATTTCTTTCTCTGTAAATGCTGGAAACTTTTCAACTGATGTTATAAACAAACACACAAACATGAAAAATACACGCTAAAAGGTTTATTATGGAAAATGTTTGCTGAAAATGGGTATGCAAAGTAAAATTATGTGTATATGTATATGTGTGTATTAGTGGAAATGCACACAAAATTAAATATGCATTTGGGTTTTTTAAAAAATGTAAATTAATGTGGAAAAGGAGCGAAGTAAAATTAGTATCAGGGAAATGAGCAATAAGGCAGTCATATTTGTGTATCCCACTGCCTGCTGTGGGAAACTTAGAGATATCTCTCATGTACATATAAATTTGCGCATAACTACTGTGCAAAGTATTGCTGTTCTTGGCATGCTTCTTCTATGTATGAGAAGCAAGTATCTCTCTCTTACAACAGATAATATATCTTTATACTGTAAAAGTGTATGTGTGTGTGTGTGATACTGTATATTTATTAGTATTTATTATACTATATAAAATAGTATAATTTCAGAATCAAATAAGGGTAACATGGTAAAACGGAACAAGATTTTGATTCCTACAGTATGTTTATATTTGTATGTTTTGAAAAAAAACTCTCAGACACACGCTTCTGGCTTTCCATACTAAGAAGAGCATTTCCTTTTTAATTTAATCCCTGCCTCAGAATGTTCATCTATTGAAATGAGGAGAGCCAGACATCAAAGAAATTCAGCGTGGTTCTGATTCCTGCAAGAATGTACAGGTAGCATTTTAAAATGATTTCTGAAAAAAGATGGAATTTTATGCCCACTTATTTAGGAGATAGTTTCACTGAATTCTTTTTTTATTATTTTTTAATAAAGATAGCACAAATATAAAGAATGTTGAAAAAGCTAGTGAAGAACAAAAGAAAAAGTAATCAGAAAGAAACAATTATGTAGATGTGTAATTTTAGGGAGAAAGCAAATGTTTTAAAATTTTGTGTCTAGTTGATATGGAACATGCAGACTAATCTATAGTAACTGTGGAATCCTTGGTGTTCTCTGAAATTCATTGTTCACTTGCAGATGCTTGCAGATGTTATATAACATTATCATGCAAGTGGGTTTGCTCCCTGTTTATGTACAACAGCTTACCCTGCCAGTGTTGGTGGGGATGTAGTTTTTCTCCTTGGAAGTTCCTTATTTATTTGTTTGTTTTTATTATTTTGTCAAACATATGCAAGATAACAAGTATAGGTATGAGCATAAACATGAACAAAGGAAGTAAATACAGATAAATGGGGAGAGTAAGACAGGAATGATAGGCACGCTGGTGTGCTTATGCATGCTTCCTTTAAGGATCCCTTAGGAATGGGATGAGATCCATGGTAGACAGTTTGAGGTTGAGCTGTGAGGGGTTGAGACTGTAACAACGAAGTTGGGTAGGACATTCCAGATATGCTGAAGTTGTATTTACTGCAATCGAGTTTGGAGTAGTTTACCTTGAGTTTGTATCAGTTGTTTGCCTGTGTATTGTTGTAATTGAGGCTGAAGAAGTTGTTGACAACTAAGATGTTGTAACAGACATTATGCTTAGATTGGACCACAGCCAACGCAGTTCTAAATTGTCCAGGCCTAAAATTTCGAGCCTGGAGGAGAGGATGATAGAAGAGGAATGGGCCCACAGCACCCAGCTGTGGCTATAAGAAGCTCCAGGCAGCAGGAAAAGGGGGTTGACCCTGCCAAACCTTGTATGCCCACCCCGGGGGTCAGGCACAGAGAAAGCCAGAGCACCCTTGCCAAAGATTCTTGCCCATCAGTCAGTTTCCCTCCCCCCTCTCTCTATATCTCTCTTGCATTCTCTGTCTCTGTGTCTCTTCTCTCTCTCCAAAAACTGAGGCTGGATCAAGCCAGCAAGCTCTCTTTGGGGCCCTTGGCTATTTCTTTTATTTCTTTTCCTTTTTGGAAATCCTCGCTGGCTGAGGAATGACCACCAGCTGTGACAGATGCTTCCCTTCAGGTGACCTTCCTCCTCCTCCCTCTCCTTCTCCTCTCACGACCCCCTGACCGGCTGTGGCAGGGCCAGAAGAGTGCACATGCACAGGGAGACCCTTCTTATGTGAGTGCCAAAGCATAGCAAAGGCTTGCATGAGGCAGGCAGTCGCTCGCTTAAGGAGGATCTTAACCGGATGCAGCTTCTTTCCTGCACTAAGGCTCCGGCAATCACCTTGCCATGTTATTGTCATCATCCTCTCTGGCAGCTCTTCAGCTGAGCAGGGAGGATGTGAGCTCCAGCCCGAAGCAGCAAAGGCTGCTTACATGCAAATATGGCACAAAGGCAGGTACAGGGCCACTTCACTCCTGCACTAAGGCTCCGGCAACCCTCCTCTCCCTCCTCCTCTCGCAACCCGCTGGAAAATTGTTGCAGGGCTGGGAATGTACACATGCAAAGGGAGATCCTCCTCAACCATCTATGCTCAGCCAAAGTGCAGCAATAGTGAATTTCTAATTCACTTCCATCTATTCCAGAGATGTCAAACTCATGACGTTACGGCAGCATCTTGTGATGTATCGGGACTTTTTCCCCCTTCACTAAACTGGCAGTGCATGTGGCCAGTGTGTGATATATCCAACTCATGGGCTGGGAGTTTGACAGCCCTGATCTATTCCATATATTCCCACCAGATTGTGTCATATTTGGAATGTACCCTATTTAAGTATTATCTGATGCCTGTTTTCCTTGCCTAAAGATTTAAATAGAGGAAGAGGAAAGACAACTGCTTTCTCTTTATGCCAGACTATATCCAAAGAGGGAAAAGAATATCCAAAATTTCAGACAAAATATCCTGATGAAAATAAGCGGAAAAAAAAACCACCTTCCTTAAAATAAATTTGCAAGAAACCTGAGTAGAACGTTCTGAAATAAATTGGGGAGCATTTTCCAGAACAGGAATATTTAATATGAATTAATCACATATGGTTTTAGTATTTCACTGCTATGCATTCTGAGCTGGAGCACATCTACTTCGTATCTTTGAATGTATCATTTCCGTGTTATTTATTTCAGGCAGTTTAGGGAGCCACAAGCTTTATTATTGCATCTTTATACTCCCAGAGAGAAATATGATGTATTTCATTTGTGAAAAATGCTGTTAGGATTTTTTTTCCCTCTGTGTTCTCTGCCTTTGTTAGTCATAGTAAAGGATTACCTATTGAAGCAGAAAATAAAAGCAATCTGGATTTATTTTATAATACACTGGAGCATATTGAGCCCAGAGGACTAGGAAGAGTTTGTTCAGTAATAAGGTCAGTTCATTAAACACAGAATTTCTCCTCCTAATTTCCAGTTTTCACATAGGGCATAATGAACTGAAATAGCATTATCTCTCATATAGCTTGTTTGTACATTATGGTATGGCATTTCTGAGCAAAGATTCTGAGATCTTGAACCACTGTGAAAACAGTTTCGTAAAAAATTCCCCATTACTAATCTTGAAGATAGAGCTATTAATTGCCTTAAAATAAGTATGCTATAGAATAAAAGCTATTATAATGTCTTTCATTATAACACTATATTGTGTGTGTGTAGTGGCTGGGTTGTGTAGTGGTTAGAGATGTGGTGGTGCAATGGTTAGAGTACAACATTACAGGCTACTTCTGCTGATTGCTGATTACCAGCAGTTTGAATCTCACCAGGCTCAAGGATAGCTCATCTTTCCATCCTTCCAAGGTCAATAAAAAGAGGACCCTGATTGTTGGGGGCAATAGGCTGACTCTGTAAACTGCTTAGACAGGGCTGTAAAGCACTGTGAGGTGGTATATAAGTCTAAGTGCTATTGCTATTAGTGGATAGCATCATGTTAAAGCACTGCCTTTGAAGCAGGAGACCAGGATTCAAATCCCAGCTGGTAGGTAAAGAGTACATCAGTAAAATGGCACCCAATGATAAGCTGCTTAGCGAATGCCTGAGGTAGCAGCAGATATGGGAGAAATATCAATCAGAGGAAGTGCCTAGCAAGACAAGGCCCTGCATGGGATGTAGCATCAGCAAATTGCTGAGGTGACAGTTTTTTAGGAAATCCTACCACTGGCTTGGAAAAACTGAGGGTACTGATCATAGCAGCATATGAACAGACATTAAGCACCAGATCCACAGCATCCCAGACAGAATCCAAGGTAAACACAATGCAGAAAGGCTTTGGAGATAGCTCAGCACATGGTGGCAGGATGAAAGATATAGGCAGGAACAGCATACACTAAACAGTATAATCAAATCACTAGTATTCTTTACAGGAACAACTGTACTGAATATTGGCTAGGTCCTCCTGAATCTAGATGGGATATCCCATAAAAGGTTGTGGAAAAAAGGAGGATTAAGATCCTGTATGATTTATAGATGAGCAGCTTCTGGCCAATCAACCAGACATTATGATAATAGACAAAGACCAGAGGGCAGCTGTGTTGATAGATGTAACAGTGCCAAATGACACCAGCATCAGAATAGAATAGAATAGAATAGAATAGAATAGAATAGAATAGAATAGAATAGAATAGAATAGCTTTATTGGCCAAGTGTGATTGGACACACAAGGAATTTGTCTTGGTGTAAATACTCTCAGTATACATAAAAGAAAAGATACATTCGTCAAGAGTCAGAAGAAGGAATATAAGAACCTAGAGAAGTACCTGAAGGAGGAAGTAAAGAGATTGTGAAAAGAAAAGGCCAAAGTTGTCCCAGCATTGGTAGGAGCATTCAGGGCTGTGACTCCTAATCAAGGAGAGTGGCTCCAACAGATCCCAGGAACAATATCAGAACTCTCTTCGCTAGAAGAGTGCAGGGCTAAGAACAGCTAAGATTCTGTGCAGAACCTTCATGCTCCAAGTCTTTGACAGAGGATTCAAGATTGAGGAAGACACAGAACACTCATAAGACTGAGAAGGTTCTTTTAATTTTTAATTTTTTAGACACCAAATAGACTTGAGGAACAAGGAGGGAGGGAGGGAGGGAGAGGGGAGGGATGTATGGGTGGGAGGTGGGAGCGGGAAGGGGGCAAAGAAGGAAGGGAGTGTGGGAGGGAATGTGGGATGGAGGGAGGAGGAAGGGAGGGAGGCAGGGAGTGTGGGAGGGAGGAGGCAAGAAGTCTGGGAGGGAGGGAGAAGGAAGGATGGGAGGAAGGGAGCAAGGAAGAGGGAGGAAGGGAGTGTGGAAGGGGCAGGGAGGGAGTATGGGAGGGATGGAGGGGCAAAAGAAGGAAGGATTTCTGATGCTTCCTGCCAGCTTCCCACAAGGAAACTCAATGAGGAACCTGGCAGGAAGTTGGAAGTCTTTCCTGATTCCATTACTTTTTGCCCACCTTTTTGGTCCATTACTTTTTTGCCCATTCTGTTTCTCTGATTAAATAAGGAAATAACTCCAAAACGATGACTCGAAAAGGCACAGGTTGTCTACTGGTGTTGTAATTTTTAGACATTAAGTAGACTTGGGAGTTTCCAACATTATACAAGCATTTCACCACAAAGCCTTTGAGGTTTACAGGCATTTATTCCATCAGTAGCACATTGTACTTTCTTACGAATTCTCTCCACCTTCAAAAAAAAAATTAGCAAAGTCTGGCAAGTTTCATTTTTAGGTGTGGAAAGCAATTCAGGTAGTATTTCAGTTCAACAAGCTGGATTGTTTTCCTGTCTTCCCCTACTTTTCTGATGAGTGACAGTGAAGTAACACTAAAGCAATAAACCTTGACCTTACATAATAGAATGTGAGATAGCCTGAGTTGATAATAAAATAAAATATAATAAAATATAATAATAAAATATAATATAATAATCTATCCCCTGTGGTGATATTTTTCTAGAAATGCAGTATTGTTTTATTCCAAATGTGTCCTCGGAGATTATAGGCTACTTTGCTCTGAATACATTCTGGGTCATAGGGCATTTTATTTGTTTGTTTTCCTAATATTGAGAAATTCTCTTAATGTTCTTGAGAGCAGGCAATCTATCAGCTAAGGAAAAAAGCAAGTTTCTTCCTTCCCAGCAAGTTCGGTGTGCAATTTTTTTCACCAATCTACATTTTCCACAAAGCTTAGCTATAACAGTATTTCTATACCAAATGGAGGACTTTGTGAAGAAGGAAAACATTTTTCTTTTTAAACAAAAACCAAGCAAAAACTTTTCAATTCTAAAAGAACCAATGAATAAGAAATTGATGATATTCTTGCCAATTGCAAGGTCAGATAAATTAATGGTCCAAAGACAGAGAATGTTAATAGACTGAATACACCAATTTCATACTTATTGAAACAATTGTTTAATGTAGTTTTCAGCATTTTCAGGAAATGAACAAAAACCATTTCATCTGTTTCAATTTCCCACCTGCACAGAAATATTTAATAGTCTGCACAGACCTAAAAAAGACATTTCAACTTTTCTAGGTATCAAAAAACTATTCAATCATAAGCCTTGAGTGAGGTGAAAGGATTTCTTTAACCTTGATCATTTCTTAGCAACTATGCAGTCAAGTACTGCAGAAAGCACAGCTCTGCAATAGCCAAAGGTTCAAGTATTTAAAGTCCTTTTCTGCAAAAGGATGGAAACTCAACATTTAACAGGCATCCACGAATGAATTGTCCACAGTCTTCTTTGCAGTTAGGAATAGATAAATTTTTCTATTGTTCCTTCAGACTGTTGCTGATTATACACACACATATTCTTCACACTTTTGCTTCTGTGTGTGTCTCAAGTTTTCAGACACCTGACCATTCTTTGGACTAGTCCCTGAAACTTTCTAGGCAAGATTTCAGAAGTGGTTTGCCATTACCTCCTTCCTAGGGCTGAGAGAGAATGACTGGCCCAAGATCACATCGCTGGCTTTGTGCCTAAAACTCATAGTTTCCTGATTTCTAGTTTGATGCTTTTAACCACTACACCACACTGACTCTCAACTTCACACATCACATTTTATAAAATATGTTGCCAGGTATTTGACCCTATTCTATTTGCTCCAGCATTTGCTAATAATGACTTAATATTACTCAATTGATTTTTTTTTGATTTGCCATCTTCATTTCTGTAAGATGCTTCATGCCACAAAGGTAATATACAGTATTTCATCTCATTAAGATCAGTGATGGCTTCTTTCACTTCATTGTGGCACTTTATATCACTTCTGTGGCTTTTTTGGCAGCCCAATAGCTGCATTTTTACATGCTATTGTTCATTCAGAGGAGGTCTCAAAGTCAACAGAAACCAAAGCAATACAACAGCTTCAATGAGCATCTCCAAGTGTACATCACTCAAAGAATCATCAAAGCAAAGCTTCAAAGATTTCCATAGCCATGATATTCATTTTAATTAAATACCTTACAGGGATCTGGAGAAAAAGAAAATATTTTTTTAAAGAGAAAACCTTAGGATTTTGAAATGTTTGGGGTTCCTTTCACTTTCCATATTTAATCCCAGGCTATTACTAAAAGAAAATCTCTATAACATCCTTCTTATATATAGAAAAAGTCTTCTGAGAGTTAAAGAGAAAATATGCTGTACCTCCTTGAAATCTTTCCAAGCATAACCTAAGTCTTTCTAACCAGAGATAACATTTCCCAAGAATCTCTATTTTTATATTCTTTAATTATTATGTTCCAGACCATGCTGCTGCAGCTTAGGTGTTTTCCTCACTGAACATGGGAATTTAAGAGCAAAACCTAAGAGTTTAGTCTTTTCCTGTTCAGGAAGTAAGCAACATTGAAACAAAAAAAAATCTTATTATTTGGGTTCCATGGAAAAGAGTTAAGGCTATCCCCCCTCCTGCTCAGCCCTCATTTACTCAGCTAAAAATTCCATTGGCTTTTAATAAACATGAATGTCTCTAATGGAATTCCTAGGGAGATTTTAAAAAATATTTTCCATTTTGCAGACATTATGTCCATTTTTAATGTGGGATAGTTCTTGGGATAATTTAAGCTAAGAAATGGTATGCAATATTAATTTCTTCACAAAAAAGGCATAGTGATATAATCTTATACATGTACTCCTCACCTAGCAACTGCCTTGGACCATTCACAAGTATAATGGTAATAAAAGTAATTAAAAATAATCATTTCCCAAACAAATGAAAACACATTTAGGATCACAAAAGTCTTCAGTATGAAACTGGTTAAGGTCTGGTCAGTTTCAGGCAGCAGTGAGAGGATTCTGAGAAAATAATTAAACTTATCAAACTGAGCTTGTTAACATTGAGTTAGCATATTTTAGAGAAACACTGTGCTGCATAGAAAAGCACACAAGGAAGAGAGAGCTTGTTTGTGCAATCATCTGTCCTGCAAGGGGTGGGAAAGGGTCAGACACAGGACACTGTATGACAAAACAGAATGAGAGGGCAGAAAACACTGGTCTTTTCAGTCCTTCTCTCTCCCCCTCCCTCCCTCTCTCTGTCACATGTTCACTAAGTTACTATTTTGCTTAGTGACCAAATCATTGCAAAACCAAATAAGAAACCTCTCCTTATTATTGTATTGCATTACTTTACATTACATTGTATTATATGATATTATAGAGTAGATTAGATTAGATTAGAGTATAGTGGAGTGGAGTGGAGTGGAGTGGAGTGGAGTGGAGTGGAATGGAATAGAATAGAATAGAATAGAATAGAATAGAATAGAATAGAATAGAATAGAATATTCTTTATTGGCCAAGTATGTTTGGACACATAAGAAATTTGTCTCTGGTGCATAAGCTCTCAATGCACATACAAACAATTGAGTGATAATTCAGGCCTCTCAAATGGGCTGCTATGCTCACACCTGGTTTAGCGAAAGAGGGAAAAGTCATGATATGTCATGTGATAAATCATAAGATACCAATAGGAGAAGACAATAGGAAAGATGAGAAGGACAGTAGTAGTACAGCCCTTCTACATGGGCAAATATCCTTAGACATAATACAGTACTGTAGTAATTAGGTGTTCAGCAGAGTGATGTCATGAGGGAAAAAAACTGTATCTGTGCTAGTTGTTGTGGCATGCAATGCCCTATAGTGGCACCCTGAGGGGAAGAGTTGAAACAGTTTATGTCCAGGATATGAGGAGTCTTCAATAGTATATTATAGTATAGCATAGCATACTAGCACGTTGCACAGTGTAGCATATTACTATAATTTCATATTATATTATTATAATTTCATTTATTATATTTCATTATATGAATAATTTCTTCTTTGGTGCAGTCCTTTAAAGGAAGGAAATGTACTACTAATAATTGTAGTTTGTTGCAGTCTCAGACAACCTATCCTTTGAGGATGCCATAATAAACAAAGTAAAATATGGAGTTCTCTTACCAAGTACATTCAAAAGCCTTTTTTGTCTCCCCATTCCTCCCTTATCTCTTTTAAGACTTAAACTGCCCTTGCCCATAGCAGAAATAAGCCAGTCAAATTGTGTTTTCAAATTTATCAGTTCAAAGTTTTTTTTTCTCCTTACCATCAAGACACCCAAAAGTTATTTGTATTGATTTAATTACCTACACATATAGATCTTGGCTTTATCTGCAAAGAGTACAGATAGCTGCTGCAGTAGAAGTGGTGTCATTCTGACTTGTCTTAGTTGATTCACCACAACTGTTCAAAAAAAAAAAGAGAGAGAAAGAATGAATAGGGGGGTGAAAGGCTCTCTCTTTTTCTTTTATTTTCTCCTAGAAATACAATTTACTTAGTGATAAAAAGGCTACCTCTTTCAAAGCTGACACCAAGAAAGATTAAAAAGGTAAAACATTTTCAAAAATGGAGACTAATATACATAGTTTTAGGTATCATTGGAAAAGAGTAAAAGGGGGAATTATCTTCTATGAAGTCTATACATTTTAATTCATAGCTGTTCTATGAGGATTTGCAAGTATTTATAACTAAACTTGTTTAGTTAGTTCTACTGGTTGTCCCATACAAGTAATCTTCATTTACCAATTCCAAGTTCAAAGTTACAATCTTAACTGGAAAGCAAGACTTATGATTGGTCCCCAAAGTTGCAGCTGTCAGCAGGCCATGGTCACATGATTACCATTTATCATCTTTCCTTTGCTTTCCCCAAGCAAAGTCAATGGGAAAACCAGCACGAGGTTGCAAGTCACAGTAATGTAACATCATGCTTAATGACCTACAGTGATTCACATATCAACTGCAAGTAGAACTGATGTCATAAGTTGGTGCGATATCATGACATTTCACTTACTGTAGCTGCACTTACTGTAGCTGTAATAGGTTTTGGGAGGATGACTCTGCTAACTATAGCTTTCTCATTTAATAATCCATCCTCTAAATCATGGGTGTCAAACTTGGGGCATCACATTGCCATCACGTGACATTTTATGATGTTTTTTTTCCCTTCACGGAGTGGGGGTGGGCAGGACCTGTGTGAAACATATCCGGCCTGCAAGGCCACCAGTTTGACACCTCTACTCTAAATAAACTCTTTCTATCAGTGTCCCTTCCATGAGGTTTTTAAGGTATTTTTGAAAATCAGTGTTATGGAATTTTATAGTTCATTAACTAATTCTGGACCGTCCCAATGGAAACCTGAAACACTGCTTTCTCCTTATAGTATATTCAAACTTCATTGGTATAGTTTGCTTAATTCTCATTCCTACATACATATAGTATATAAGACCTAAACAGAACTTTTGCCAACCACATAAAACATATAAGAATAGAAAAGCTGAGACAATAATGAAAACTAAAAACAAGTACAATATTATCTTCACTGTTTGGCTGGTATTTCTAAAGTACAATAATCTTTACTGATTATCTCTAGGAATTATTGGACTAAGGTAAGTCTTCTCATTTCACTTTTTGGTGTTGGCATAGATTTCCAATTTTCAAATTTCTGGCTTGAATATCAAGCCATATTCAACAAAATAGGATTTAGGTCAGAAAGGAGAAGTTTTATGAGGAAATTTATTGCACGAGATTCCAAGAAACACATTGAAAAAAATTATTAATTAAAAACTCCTTGATATTGCTGTTAATCATGACAGCCCTTTTTAAAAATATGTTTTAAAGTATGTACAAAAAGGAACATATTGAAAACTCTATATAGTTTATGATGACAGTGAGGTTCTTTTCTGCCCTACCAATACTGTGGATGATTTTGAGTAAGTAACTCATATTAACTAATTACTTCTAATTAATGTCTGTCTCACCTGGAATCCTATAGATGCCTCTACTTGCTCCCAGTTGTTTTCTTAATGGGTGTACAGGTATTCCTTGACTTACAATGCCAATGGAGCATGGATTCTTGGTCATAAATCATTGTGATCTAAAGTTGAAGCACTCAATTTTACAACCATTTTTATGATGGATGTAAAGAGAATCACCTTAGCTATTAGGGTTTTTTTGACATTTTCTACAGGATGCTGCAACTATCCTGTTGTAGTTGAGAGCCAGTTTCCAAGTACCCAAAATGCAATTACATGACTGCAGGGCTATGTGCAGGAGTTGTAACTTCAATGATGGGTTGTACGTAACTTTTAAAAAGTCCATCGTAATGTCTAATGGTCTTTAAATAACTGGTTATATGTCAAAAACTATGTGTAGTTTTAATCATTACTAATTACCAAACAGCATGCTGATTTACTAAAATAATACTTTAGCGCACAAACAGATACAGTCTAGCCATTTTTTAAAATCTATAATGAAGGAGAAAATTCCTAACACCTGTCAAACCACAATGTTAAAAAACTGCACAATATTTTCTGGCAAGGAAAAATAATGGCAAAGGAATTTTTAAAAACCCAAAGTATAATAAGCACCATGTGGATAGCAAGACGTATATTATATGCCACCACAGGTATCTTATTAACAGTTTGGAAAAACAAATTCATCCAAAATATAGTTGACACAAAATTGGGTGAGAAAATTATGTTGATGAATTAAAGAAATGGGGTGAAAGTAACATTGTTGTTAGTTGTTAAGTTATGTTCGACCTATCAAGACCCCATGGACAACGTTCTTCCATAAAGTACATAATGAATGTTAATAAATTGTGTGGATATTTGCCAAAACTAAATGCACAGATATATGATGCAAAATACCTTGTGTGGATATAACACTTATGAAAAAAAATCTTGACTGAAAAGTAAATATGAGACAGTAGTGTAGTGTAATATGAAAGCAAGAAATGCAAATGTATTTTTAGGCTGCATTGGGATAAGTTTATTTTCCAAATCACAATGCATAACTACTCTTCTTCATTCTGCATTGAACATCTCCATAACCAGTTCTGGGCACCACTTTTAAAAGGGTTCAGAGAAGGGCAGTGAAATTGGTCAGGAAACTACAAATTAAATCTCATGAAGGCAGATTGAAAAAAAGATATATGTAGTTAACTATATGAAGTTAACTTAGAGTTAGTACTATTCAAATACTTCAAAAGATGTCAAATGTCAAAGCATCCTTCCTTGTTTCAGAGTGTAGGGCAAAAATAATGGATTTATGTTACAGGTAGTTATAATAATGCCAAGATATGAAAAGTTCTGAAGGCAAGCACAGTGAAACCAATTACCCATAAAAGTATGGATTTCTTTTTTTTTTTTTTTTGAAACAGAGAGTTGAACCTGGCCTAGGTATAATTTAAAGATGATTCTAAGTATCAGCAATAACATGTATAGACACTCATGAATGATATTTATTTATGTATGAGTGAATGTGGTAGCAGTGATACAATCATAGCCTTGGAAAAGATATTCAGATGCTATCACATGTCTAATTCTACAAAGTTTGGAATCATGTAGACAATGGTTTTCCTTGTGACATTCAATGAATATTAAATTTGGCCATTGTAGAAACAGAACAGAACAGTACCAATGCTTTTAAACTTTTGAAGAAGATTTGACTATATCATGGGGATCAAGGAAACAAAAAAATGGGTCACAGAACAAATCCATAGTTCTCACTCAGAACACAAATAGATAGGTCCCAATATCCAATATTTTGGATATATTATGCAGAGGGTAGGTGTCTTTATACCAGAAAGATAAAAGAAAAGAGAAGAAGAGGAAAAAGATAGGCTTCATAACTTCACTGATAGGTGCATTTTCATAGACTTGAAGGGTTGTACTAAGAATAGGATATCCTGAAGAAGATTTACCTATGCAGCCACTAGCAGTTCAATCACATTTTTCAAAATAACATTAAAAAAACAGTGCAGATGGTCAATTTTTATCCTTCAAATTATTTCAGACTTTCTGTGATAACAACAAAGAATTAAAATTCTACTTAAAGTTGGATATGCTATATGTTAGAGACAAAGTTATTTTGATCTTCCATGTCATCTTGCAGATATGTACATCCCACTGTGAATACAAGGCTGTAGTGCCTGCTTTCCCACTTGCAAGATTGCAGCTGAACGATGAGTTATACCAGAGGATTATGTTTTATGTGCTTCAAGGAATAGATGAAAGGTATTTGGTATGAATTAAATGCAAAGTCTTCCCACAAGCTATGCAAGCTATTATTTGAAAGATATTGGGGAAGAGAGGGGAGAGCAAAATGCAAAGGTGATATGAGATTCAAGTTAGCCAATCCCTCCTTTCTCTCCCAAAATGCACTCTAACCCTAACTGCAACATTTTGCAAAAAGGATTATGGATAATGTAAAAACAAAGCTTCCCTTGCGATTTCATGACATACGGTATTTATCTGTACAGAGGGGTTTTTTAGATTATTTTGATGCTTCGGTTAATTTTTGAAATATAGACAAGCTTTACTGACTTATAACATGATCCAAATGTCACTTTCAGACTGGTTCAGTGATGAAACCATTTCAAAATTTAAATTATTGAGCATGCACACAGGAATTGTTATACCAGTTTCATTTTTCTTTAATATGCATAAGGAAGTTCCATCACTGCTAATGAAACTCTATAACTTAGCAGGAGAGCAAGTTTTGTAGAATGCAGCTATCATTTAAATCCAAACTTTTTTGTTTGTGCAACTGTTCAACAAATATTCATTATATGTTTTCTTTAAAAATGAAGGTGCATTTCATTTTGAACTATTGATATTATTGTAATTTAGCAAAGATTCCATCCAGTATATGCACACAGAATGCCATATTCTAAAATAATTTTGTGCAGATGATTTAATATGAAGGCATTAAAAGAAAATACCTAGAGCTATTTTTTGTACTGACTTTTTTTTCTCCCTTCTGTATAGGATAGAAAATGATTTTATTTACAAATGCTATGTCAACTCTAATTTATTATCTTGGTTCACCCATCACAGAAGCAAATTCTGATGTAAATGTAGAAGTGGGTTGAATAATAAGTATTCTATGCAAAAGTACATAGTGCATTCTGATTCTGGTTTTTACATATGTTTAGCCACTAGTGGTCTTATGGCAATTTTATTTTCTTTTGAATAGCCAGGGAAATGCTTTCACTGAAGACTATAAAGAAAATGTCTACTTGTAGAGTTAGAAGCATTATGTGCAATAGAAAAATACATTTTAGCATGAATGCTCTCATGATGCCGTTGCAGCTATTTTCCACACTGCTATTTTACTGGAGTATTTGCTGGAAAGGAACAGGATGTCTTCCCAGGTGAAGTTCTTGCTGTAGCATTTGTCTAAATAGATAAACTTGGATTCTGACAGAATCAACTGGTGTCATAAAAAGACATTGGGAGCATATAATACTGATTTTGAAGATTTGTAATTGGTTGCCACCTGGTTTCTGGATCCAATTTTAAGTAACTGTTTATTTATTTTTCTGTCTTCTATGGTTTATTGTATTATTGTAAAATAGAAGTAGGACATTGTTTTATCTCAGTACAGGAGCATTTACCCAGTATTGACCCAGAGATTATTAACACTGTAATGTTTAGATAACATAAACATTTAGAGATAAAAAAGCATTTACATAAAAATAGCAATGGTTTCTAAAATGTCAATGTTGATCAGCACAAAATGGCTTAAATTTTACACCCAAATCTAAATGTGGCATTAATTGAAAAAAACAGCAAAATACATCGAACTATTTATTATACATAACAGCTTCCTGTCCTAAGTTTTATACTTAATATTAAGGTCTTCGTGTTACTTATTATTGTTTTTGTACATATTAAATAAAAAGAGAAAAAATAAAGTTAAGAACTACAAGGGAAATTTTTAAAAAAGCTACTTAGTTTATAACCTCCCCCTGTTTGTGCTGCTGCCAATTTGTAGTCTTTATAAACATTTAGGAGCCATGTTGTAAGTAGGGGTGGAATTCTACCAGTTTGCACCTATTCGCTAGAACGGGTTGTTAACATTCTAAGCAGTTCAGAGAACCGGTTGTTAGCAGAAATTACTGGCCTAATCCTGTAAGGAAGGCAGGAAGAAAACATTCTGGTGTTGCTTATAGAAACTGCCTCTCCATTAACCCTTATCACATTCTTGGCAGGACTAGACTTTCTGTCTCAGGAGCTTCTCTGGAATTTTTTCCCCTCCTTTGCTGGTACTTTGCTTGTGTGACCATTCAATGTTACAATGGCACTGAAAAAAGTGACTTATGACCATTTTTCACACTTTTGACTGTTGCAGCATTCCCCACAGTCATGAGTGGCCAGGCGAGGAGATGCGAGTCTCAATGTGAGTGATATTGAGTTGGCCACACCCAGCCAATAACATGACCACCAAGCCATGTCCACAAACAAAGCCACGCCCACAGAACCAGTTGTTAAAAATTTGAATCCCACCCCTGGTTGTTAAGTATTTATATTTGCCATTCTATGTAATAGATTGTGTATATATGAACCATTCTGGTTTGATTTTAATTAAACTTTTGTTATGAATATATGTTGTTCATTTTGCCATTGTTGCATATTTTCCAAGTTTATGCTCCCAATCAGAATTGGGATTGTTATCTTTCTTTCCATCTTGGGCAAAATTTATTCTCATTGCTATGAGCATGTATCTCACTAACACAACTTCTTTTATTGGATGTAACCCCAGAATAAGGAGATGATTCTTGACCTTCATGGCTTGGCACTTGAATTTCTGCAGGAATTCCTGCTTTAGTCAGTTTGGGCCCGACTGATTAGATCTACCAGGGAGAAATTGCTGCAAATCCCAGCTTCACTGTTATTTTCTCTAGATTTAATTTGATTTTCTTCTCTCTGCAGTGCTAAAAAAAAGATGGTCATTTGTGTTTTTTTTTTCTCCAGTGATGAGGATATGATCTGCAATTATCCTCACATCAGGCAAGCCTTCAAGTGTCTGCTTTAGTTTCTTCTGAAATAATTTAGATGCCTGGGAGATAGATGCCCTTTGGAAAATATACCAATCTACAGTATTCAAATAAAATAAAAATGGAGTGGAGATGATAGAGAGGGAAGTAGGTCACTAGGTACTTGCCATATGTTATTACCAAGAGAAGCAGCAGTGCAGACTGAATGTGTCCAGTTGTCTTTCACAGTATCCTCTTCTTTTGCAATTAGATCTCCAATCTCCTATCAGTCTTTCTCCACTGGCAGGTAGAATCCAATCCCCTGTGCCATGCTTCGCTCCCGAGTTCACTCCTGAGTTCTCCCCAGATGCAACAAAGTATGCTTCTTGGCTGTTCAGAAGAAAATACAGCCACCTCCAAAGGCCATCACTGTAAAGCACTTGGAATGAATTCCAGAAGTCAATTTCCACATGCCTCTCCTATCTTATTCTGTTTGATATAGATTCATTTCTATAATATGTATATAATATGAGTATATAATATGAGTCACCATGGGTGAATAGGAGGCAATATAAATCAAATAAATAAATAAAAATATTTTGTATCATATCCAAACCCTGTCTTTACTTCCAGAAGATGCCTATTCCATGCATAGCAGAATTAATGCTTGGAACACTTTGCTCACCCCAATATGAAATATAAACCCTGCTGGTATCTGTGAGGGGGAGTGGGTTGGTAGGGGATATAAACATGGGAAGATTTCAGGGTCCACCAGGAACAAAAAAGGATGGGAATAAGGGTTTCTCTCTCATTCCATTCAGATGTATGTCCAGGCAGCTGGGGCACAGAGTGAAAGCACTTTCCAAATCCCAGAAATGGAAATGAATCTGAGTCCAGAGCTATGTTTTCTTGAAAATATTTTCACCACCCATTTTTTAAAAAATCCATATTTTGTTTAGAAAATCATTTAATTCTGGAGAATGAAGGATGTCAGCTAGATAATAAGGAGGAAGCTAAATGTATTTTATGTTAATGTTAGATGGTTGTTCTGTATTTAGCTGTCAGCGTATACCTTCAGGTTTTAATCTTCCTGATTCTACTAGTAAAATCTAAAAATAAAGGATTTTGGATGATTTTGAACAATATTTTCAATATAGTATTCACATTATAATAACTGTACTATAATGTATTCATTGTGCAGCCAAATCCTATGCATCTTTACTCAAAAGTAAACTCAGTGGATCTTCTTCCCAAGTTAATGTTCATAGAAATTTAGCTTCATTCATTTGTCATTCCATGTCATGGTAAATGAGATGTCTCACTCCCACATATATTGATGTGGTAATATGGTATTACTCTGATACAAAACAAATTATCCTTTGCACAAATAAACAAAAACTATCATGAAGCTCCGAAATAATTCTTTCTACCCTTTCAAAATATAGGGAGGTAGAACAAGGAAGATGCTGACAGGCAAGCTCACCCTTGAGGATATTTGGAATCAAATCCATCACCTGTAAGTTGAAGTGATAAAAGCTATTAGCTATAAGGGATGTACTGGGTGTCAATTTTCCAAACGAGAAAATGCGTTTATTGAAAAGATAAACTGGGACTGTCAAAGACTACACTATATCACAGGAAGATTAATAACTTGAGGATAGTGCTATTGCAGTTTATAACACCACTAGGAATGGATATCTTAACAATGTGCTTTGTCAAATAGGTGTTGTTGTTATTTTGTAAATACAAAATGCACATATATAACACAAGCACTTCATTTTTAAGAGATGAACATCCTTTGCATCTGAATTTTTGCAATCAATCAAACAAACAATTTTTCTTTGGTCATTGATGAGGAAATAAAATGAAAATCATAATTATTTAGGATAAAAAGAAATAATATTGTTCAAAAATATATAAGAACAAACATTTAGAATATGAAGAAATGTACTGCACAAACATGAAACATACTGTGAAGCATACTGAGCAAACTATAGAAGAGTACTTAGCTATTGCCAAAGAAGTAAAGCCAGATTGATCTTATAATAACAAGATGAAAGAAGTCAGAACAAGAAGAATGTTTAGTAAGGAATGGAGATAATAATTCTTGATGAGCATCTGCCTAGAGGAAACAATACAAAGAATGTATCCTATTGTTTCAATTTTTCCCAATCACATGGACACACTCTGTTTCAAGGGGATTTTTGGTATCTTCCTTCAGTAATAGTTGTTGGGAAGCACTGAGTTGATAACACTCTTCTAAATTTTGTAGTAGTTGTGATTAAAATATTTGGCTGATTGAAGAGTGGTTTAGGAAAATGTTTTCTGAATGGTAAATCCTTTATTGTATAAACAAAGACATAGAATCAAAATCACATGAACTATTACTAGTGCTTTATAAAGCCTTAGTAAGACCACACCTGGAATATTTGCATCCAGTTTTGGTCATCACATTATAAAAAAGATATTGAGACTTTAGAAAAAAAAATGCAGAGAAGAACAATTAAGATTATTAAAGTCCTGGAGGTTAAAGCACATAATGAATGGTTTCAGGAATTGGATTTGGCCAAACTAGAGAAAAGAAAGACTAGGGGAACATGATAGCAGTATTCCAGTATTTAAGAGGCTGCCACAAAATGGATGGTGTCAACTTATTTTCCAAAGTACCAGAGGACAGGAGAAGAACAACAGATGGAAACTAATCAAGGAGAGAAGCAACCTGGAATTAAGGAGAAGCTTTCTAATAGTGAGAACAATTAACCACTGGAACAGCTTGCCTTCAGAAGTTGTGGGTGCTTCACCACTGGAGGTTTTTAAAAAGAGACTGGACAGCCACTTGTCTGAAATGATATGGGGTCTCCTGCTTGAACAAGGGGTCAGGCTGGGGGCCTCCAATGCCCCTTCCAGTTCTATTCTGATTGATAGAATCTGCTTGAAGCTCTAAATGAGTGACCTGCTGTGCATGTTTAATAATCCATCAAGGTGATGGCTGTCCATGAAAAGACATGTTGCAGTTTGGCATATAATGCCAGCACCAGAAAGAGCAAATGTTATCAGTCATAATTTTGTTCTTTGTAAGAACAAAAAAGAAATGGTGGTGCATTGGATATGATATGAAGAGGAATAGCCTTGCTATATAGATTTCTCTATATTTCCTTTCTTTTTCTTTTTTTAATCCTATGGCTTTAATTTCTTTGTCTTCAATTTCGCATTTCTTTTCTGTATTTTCCATATCATTGTTCACCAGGGAAGTAAATAGTGTGAGGGAGAAATATATAAATATTGTATGGATGTTTGATCTGTACAATATTTGGCCATGTGCATTGTATGCATGTACTGCCAAGGCCTGGAAAAAAATAGGAATATATGCAACTTCGACTAATGAAGTAATCTCATGGTGTGTAATGGGGTGAATGAAAGAAGATGTCTATTTGTAGCATTTCTTTATTGCATTTAAAGGCACTTGTTTTCAGTAGGGTAAATAATTTAGATTTGTTAAAAACATCCGTCTTCAACCTTCTGAAGGAGATTACTTGGTACCTGGAAGAAACTGATTTTTTTTAGGAAGCTTGGAGGGTTGCTATTTCCCTACAAGAATAAAGTTTGAAAACTATAAAACTCTAAGATTGTCTATTACCCAACTTGTCCACTAGCTTGGGATCTCATTACAAACATGAATTTTGTTGTACATTCCTATTAACGAAAGGTGGTAAATAATTTGAATTCTTAGTCAACCCCTCCGAGGGCTCCTGTCTGATTTCTTGGAAATAGGTCCACATCATAAATAGACCACTTGCTCACCTGCTTTGTAATCATTTTAAATTACAGTGCTAGCTAAGGGACCCTTTAACTATATGGCTTTTTTCAATCAATAGGCTGACATTCTAGTAGTTAAAATCCATCTTGCCCAGTGGACAACTTGGCTGAAATTTAGGCTAGGTTTTCAGCAATGCCTTTTCCCTGATCTGTGTCAAATTGGAAACAATATATTCAGAGGCTTTGTTAGCTTCCTCTTAAGCCATTCTTTTATATCCAGTCACAAAGATTGGCATTGCTTGATCCTTCTGAGTTCTTCCTGTAAAATAGGAAGTGAAGTAGCTATGCATTGCACAATTCTTTCTTCTGATTTGTGGGTTCCCCTCTGATTGAATGTATCTGATGAGGATACATTCAACTCTACCAGAGGTGGTATTCAGCAGGCTCTCGCCAGTTCTGGAGAACCAGTAGCGGAAATTTTGAGCAGTTCGGAGAACCGGCAAATGCCACCTCTGACTGGAGATTTTACAATATCTTCCACTGCCACACCCACCAAGCCATGCCCACAGAACTGGTAGTAAACATTTTTGAATCCCACCACTGAACTGTATCAAAACAACTGAAAAAGAGAGCTAAAAGTTCAGTGCAGATATTCTGAAGCTACAAGCAACCTTTGTCTTATGGCAAAGCACAACTGAGCCCAGAATTTTAGTTGTAAGTTGTTTCCATCTTATGTACTCATAAGACCAGACTCACTTGTACAACTGTTTCTATGGTGGTCATTAAGTGGGTCACCACAGTCATTAAGTGAATCATGTAGTCATAAATCCAAATCCAGCTTATTGAATGGGTGGGGTTTGTTTTTTTTTGGAGAATGGCAAAAAAGCATTGCAAAATTCACTCACATGAATTTTGGGTACTGCAACTATTTCTAAATGCAAACCAGTTGCCAAGTGCTGAAAATATGTAACATTAAAATAATGTTACTATGGAAGTTGTGCAGCAGCTGTAAATTGAAGGACAGGTAATAAGTAAAAAAAAATCCATTGAAACTTCAAATAGTTGTTAAGTGATCAGTTGATTGTATCTTCATATGAAGAAGGAGCTTTTGATCATTCTGCAGAAGAATGATGTTAGGCCTTCCAGCCACCCCAAAATTTAAACAGTTACAATATAAAGGAAGACAATTGTATAATTGGGGAGTACATTATATTTATCTTCAACAAGAAAGGTATATACAAGACAGTATATACTGTTTCCTTGCTCCTTCCACCTGAATCTCACTTAGGAGGATTCTTAATATCCCTAGTAAAGAAGTGAGCACAGGATGGATGATGTCTGCTCAGAGTAAGTGATCCAGCAAGAACCTAAGTGCCAGCCCTATAGGGCAGTGATGGCTAATCTTTTCGGCACCAAGTGCCAAAGCGTGCATGCCGCATCCTAAAAATGCGACACATGCATGCCCCCATGCATGCTCCCCGCCCCCTGTGCATCTGCTTGCACCCCCGTATCCCTGTGCATGCACCCGCAACTCCCATGCATGCGCCCTGCCCCTGTGCCTATGTGCATGACCCCTGTACATGTGCCCCGCCACCTGCGAATGCACAGACCTGAAGACCAGAGACCTGAAGTCCAGCTGGCTGGTGGCAGATGAGTGCACACATGCGTAGAGGAGCTGAGCTGGGGTGACAGCTCATGTGCTTACAGAAAGTGTTCTGGCACACGTGCTACAAGTTTGCCATCACATCTATAGGGTTTTATGAATAATTTCTTCAATCGACTGACAACCAGCACAGTATGTACAACACTGGGGTTATATGAACTTGATGTCCCTCATTTACTAGGAATACAACTGCTGCAGTTTGAACAAATAGGAGCATCCAAAGTGTCTCCAAAACTAGCTCCCTGTATAGTGGGTTGCAGTAGTCCCTCCTAGAGATGATAATATGATGAGGAGCTTTACCAGCTCATATTACTAAGAATCTATTCTGATTTAAGCAGAAAATAACAGAATAGAATAACAGAGTTAGAAGGGAACTTAGAGGTCTTCTAGTCCAACCCCCTGCTTAGGCAGGAAACCCTGTACCATTTCAGACAAATGGTTATTGTGATGATCCAGGGTGGGATACAAAAGCAACAAAGTCAGAAAAATAGGTGAAGTCCCATTAATTCCTTCATCATTGCTTCAAAGGTCCAATTATCATTGACTGGAGAAAAAAACTCCCCCACAAACAGTTGCGAAAAGGAAGAACTTCCCTCCAAACTCAAAATACATATAAATTATAAATAGCAAAAAACAACAAAAGCAATTAATGAGACAAGACAGGATAAGGGCTTGAAGACATCCACAGATATCGAAATACACACACTGGGAAGGAGGTCAAAACTCAGATAAGAACTGATAAACTAGAAATATTTTCACACTTTGCTTCCAGCACTGGCCCATGCACAGTTTGTCCTTTTAAATAGTCCTCACATTCACTCCTCCCTGCGTGCCATAGGATGAAGAGTTGATGGGCCTGGGTCTTCCTCTGAATGCTCAGCTAGCCTGTGCCCTTCCCCAGTTTTCTCCACAACCTCCGAAGCCACACTCCCACTCCCTGTCAGTTGTTCCTCCTCTCCCTTGGAGTCAGATTCTAACAGAGGCATCATAGTTATCCAATCTCTTCTTAAAAACTTCCAGTGTTGGAACATTCACAACCTCTGCATGGAAGTTGTTCCACTGATTAATAGCTCTGTCAGGAAATTTCTCCTTAGTTCTCGGTTGCTTCTCTCCTTGATTAGTTTCCATTCATTGCTTCTTGTCCTGCCCTCAGGTGTTTTGGAGAATAGCTTGACTCCCTCTTCTTTGTGGCAGCTCCTGAGATATTGGGTATCTTTGTATCTTTACAAAGACCTTTAATAGGAAGAAAGCTTGGGATTTGAATATGTGGAGTTGGTGTGGTACATGTGGTATAAAAATGCTTTCAAATTGATTTTGGTGAGCCATCAAAAATTGATTCTAAAAATAATTCATAAATGTTGATACAATATTCTTTTAAAGTTGCAGTGTAGTAATCAAAGGATTTCTAGACTGACTATATTCATCTTTTTTGGGAATGTGTAGGAGAAGGAGTGGCAGAATTTGGAAGGTGAGATTAAGAGAAGGAGCAATTTAGAGTTGCTAAGTAGCCACAAAAGTACTATGTTAAATCAGCATGAATTCCATTGATCCTTTTCTAACTTCTAACAGGTGCTAATCATTAGTTGAGAATATTCCTGTGCATAGGCATGAACAATAATTATGTTTAATTGAAACTTCACATGTGATCCTTGTTTTTCACACCTGACAGAATATGCATTTAGTTAGTCATTTTGATTTAAAGTTTTTTAGGAAATTTACACAAGTCTTGAAATAATATTGATGTACCTTTACTGTGTCTGTTTTCAAGGATATGCATATGATGCACCACAAAAAATAACACATTTTTTGTTGTTAACTGCATAGTTACTTTAGCAAAACATTGGAAAATATTGCAAATAAAAATTATTCTATTTGTGTACTGCTGAATCACTAAAAACTGATGTCATTTAGAACAATCCATTTAAAATATACTAGCCAATTAAAAGCTTCATAGAAATAATAATAATAATAATAATAATAATAATAATAATAATAATAATAATCGACATTGCCATACCTGGTGATAGCAGAATCAACAAGAAACAACTTGAAAAATCACCAGATATCAGGACTTGAGAATCGAACTGCCAAGACTCTGGCACAAACCAGTGCAGGTGGTTCCAGTGGTACTCGGCACACCAGGTGCTGTGCCTAAAGACCTAGGCAAGCACTTAAAAACAATTGGCGCTGACAAGATCACCATTGGTCAGCTGCAGAAGGCCACCTTACTATGATCTGCTCGCATAATCCGCCAATACTTCACACAGTCCTAAACACTTGGGAAGTGTTCAACTAGTGATTTGTGATATGAAACCCAGCATGGTTATCTTGTCTGCTGTGTACACTGTCGTCATCATCATCATCATCATCATCACAACAACAACAATAATAATAATAATTAAAAAATGAGTAATATATACTCAAAAAGAGAAATTCGAACACAGTTTACTGTACTTTAAATTCTGCTGTCCAAGTTTTGGATTTTAAATATTGAACACAAATGTTTCACTTTGTACCTTTTGTGCAGATTATTTTTTGAGGTTCTTATTATTGTATTCTTATGCTACTACAACACTTGCAATTTTTTGTTGATCACTGGATAACTTAAGAAGACTGAATATCCTTGCATTCTTAAAGTGTAAATATTTTGTGACCATAAAAGTTTTCAATATACATTTCTATTTTCTCCCATTGGTTTCCAGAGAATTCTTACAAGAATTCAAAATAATATAAGCATCTATAAATCTAGTACATGTTCCAGAACAAAATTAATAGAAGAAATGTTATGTCATTAAAAGAAAACCACTATAACACAGGACCTACGTTGTTCATATGATATTATCCATGTTATCATATGAAACCAATCTTCTACCCAGTGTGACATTTCAAGTAACCAACCTTACCTTTTTTCCTTTTGAAATGATACAAAGATATCCAAACACATTAATAATAATTGTTTCTAATACAGGAACTGAACATATGAGTTTATTTTAAACACTAACAATAAAACATCTGGTACTTTATCCTTCTCTATATATTAGAGCTGTGCAAAATATTCAGTGGAGTTGTCCCATGAAGGACATTAATGTAAATGAAGTATTTCTCATTGATGTATGAAAGCAGCCACATTCTTTGCTGAGCTAACACAGTTGCTTTAAAGCAGGGCTGTCAAACTCCCAGCAGGCAGGCTGGATGCATCACACAATGGCCATGCCCACCGCTGTTTTAGCAAAGGGGAGAAAGTTCCTCTATGTCACGTGATACCACAAGATGACATTCCTGCTTTAAAGCACACATAACACACACACACACAGAGAGAGAAAACCCCCACTATTTCTGCATAGTTGTTCAGGAGCAGCAAAGACTTTTGCCGTTAAAACAAAATAGCCCATTTAACAGTTCCAAGATGGTTATTTTATTCACACTAATGAATCAATGTTTAAATTTATATGTGTGTTTATATAATTATGGATACCAACAGTACTTGAGTCAAGCTACAACATTTTTTAAAATTATCTTTTCATTACAAATAATTTGAGCATAGTTCTTGTTTGAATTTTGTAAAATTTGAATTTTTTAAATAGTAATATTTATTTATATCTTGTCTTTATTTTTTGATAAATAACTCACAACAGCAAACATACCTCTTTCCTCCTGCTATCTTTCCACCAAAACAACAACAATACACAAAACAACCTGTGAAGTGAGTTGAGTTGAGAGAATATGACTGGCCCAAAGTCACCCAGCCAGATTTTATGGCTAATGCAAGACAAGAAAGTACAATTTCCTGGTTTCTACCCTGGTGCCTTAACCACTAGACCAAACTGAAACAGCCTTTCAGAAATTATTCTCCTCCTTACATTCACGGTACTGCTGATTTTTATTGAAATGTATTATTTATGTTAAAGTAATAGTAACTTTTGTGTAGAAGTGTTTACATCCCTCACTTTTAACAATAAGTCTAGAAAAGCAAGAAAGCAGGGAACTTCCAACTGAACAAGCACATAAAGAGGATTGTGTACAGTTTTTCCCCCTAAACCAGGAGCACCCTATACCAAATGGAAAGGATAATAATGTGCTAAAGGCAGAGAAACCATTCAATGACATGAATATGTCATCAAAATGCAATGAAAACACTACATATGCAGATCTAACCTGCAGCACTTGAAGAATCTGTCTTCCTGCCTTGCAATAAATTTCCTTTCTTTCTAAAGTAGTTCATACTGTTATCCTTTATGACCTTTGACAGCACAGGCAAATTATTTTATTCTTGGGTAAACAATGTTAAAGAATCTCTTTTATGATAAAATTTGATTCCCGAAAAACTCTTTGTCTAGGCGGGATAACAAATAATGGTTTATTGTAATTAATTATCTAGTTTTCCTTTAGTTCACATTCTGTTGAAGGAATCTCATGCTGTTTTATTGTAGTTAATAAAATTAATCCATTAGGCAATGTGATGAAATCTTAACATAATAGAGACTGAATCTGTGCCCCTTAGGTTCCAAAAGCAATTTATATGTAGATGATACCCATTTTACATCTCTTTTAGTATAATTTAGCTTGCATTTTCACAAAGTATAAATGACTCTTTATTTTTCCTGTTGGAGAACAGCTAACGGGTCCAAAAATCCTTTTCTATAGTGCACAATGTGTTTTAAGACAAACTATAATCTTCTTTAGTGGTCTCATTAAAGAAGAAGCAAAGTGATCTAACTCCTAAGTCATTAAAAATCCACCTCACCAATCAATAAAAATGGATCTCAATAATTCCCCATTGTATTTATCAGCGATTAGAAGGATAGATCTCAAATATTTCTATTGATAGGCTCAATTATATTTACTCTCCCAGGAAACTATCTGTTAGGAATCTGTCCACCAATTAGTTGGGTTGGCAATATATAAACCTACAATGTATGTTTTGTAGCTTTAAGACAAAATCACTGTATTTATTTGTACTGTGTTCCAATTGGTTGATTGTATTGCAGATTGCCATAAGAGGGAGCTAGAGAACATGGCTTGTTCTCTCTGACATGCTGTATCTCTGACATTCTGTTGCTATCTAAGATTTATGCTGTGCTTATACTTTGATATTTTTGTTAACTGAAAATGGCAAAGGCAACTGGTAAGAAGACTTTGTAATTGGATATTCTTTGGATTATAAAATGTATATGACCTGGACTGTATATTGGACTGTGATATTTCTTAAAGTAAACTTTAACTCAATTCAGTGTAGCTGTGTGTGGCTGCATAATTATTCACAACTACTCTCATAAACGTTTTCACGTGCATATCCTTGTTACTCAAGGGTTATTCTGCACATATCATAACACTATCAATAATAAACAATATATCTTAGCCTTGCACAATCCAACATTTGAGTTTGTTCCTAAAAACTCTAAAGTCTTAGAACCATATTGTAAGCCAAATGTTCAGGTAAATGCCAACATGGTGAAAAAAATATTTAGGAACAATAAGCAATATACCTCTGAGACCACATAATTAAACCACACAAATTATGATCAATATCAGAGCTAAAATCCCAAGGCCTTTAACATGTGTATACACACACATCATCCTAACATTAAATAATAGACACAGAATGATTCACAATAATAATAGAACAGTTTAATCCTATATAGTAGTAACTAGGTTCCAATAAAAATAATAGGATATAAATAACTAAAAAAGAAACTAAAACTTTTCAATTATTTTAATTTTGCATATTATAATATTATGATATATTATTAGCACAACAAAGTCTTGTTCAATTTAATTTTTTTTCATTTAGTTATGTTTTTTTTTCATTTAGTTATCTTCTTTCAAATTCAAGAAATTGAGAAAAAAATCATTTGTGTGCTTTTGAGAACACAACAAAGAAAGAAAGAAAGAAGGAAAGAAAGAAAGAAAGAGAAAGAAAGAAAGAAAGAAAGAAAGAAAGAAAGAAAGAAAGAAAGA
>NW_020769312.1:6049968-6076910 GCF_900518735.1 Pseudonaja textilis | reverse complement strand
AGAAAGAAAGAAAGAAAGAAAGAAAGAAAGAAAGAAAGAAAGAAAGAAAGAAAGAAAGAAAGAGCAAACTACTAGATGATTTGTTCAAAAGCTCCTGCTGAATTAAGAAAAGGATGCAGACAGACTACATGTACCCATAGGTATGTATATACTTCAGAAAAAATATTCCTCCAGTTGTAATTGTACATCTGACAGAAAGAAGAGTGACATTAATAAACATATGGAACTATATTAGGCTAATTCTGTTCCATTAATTTATCCTTATCTAGATGCAAATTGATTTGAATCATTATGATTGTTTTTTCCTTGAGACAAACATTTCTTTATTTGGATCCTGTTTACTCTTCATAATGCAAACTGAGTATAGCACTCACAAGGGTAGTAATGAAGAACTGAGGTTAGCCTATGACAAACTGAAATGCTCCATATCAAAAAGTCAGGCAACAGTTGAGATGACAAGGGAAGTAAAAATGTACTTTGGACAAGGAATGGAAAATGCACCCCAAGATTGCTTTGTAGATGAGGTTGGGGTTTAATATAGCATGATGTCCAACTTTTTTGCCCTCCAGAATGGAATAGCTGTCCATTTTGATGGCAGGTAACAACAGAAAGGAATCCAGATAAATGGTAAGTTACCAGCATGGTTCCTATTGATGTCATATTCAGGAAAGGAAAAAAAAAGGAAAGGAAAGGAAAGGAAAGGAAAAGAAAGAAAAAAAGAAAATGAAATTTGCTATCCTGACATGTTAATACCCAATGTGTGCTTCTACTGTAAAAAGTATGCTATTGCCACCAGTGTTGAGAAATGATGAGATCATTGTTTTCTCATCATGGGAGAAAGGGAACAGTAAAACTCTGTTCCAGTTTCTTTCCTCTAAAATAGAGAGGACAGTTTTGAAAAGTCATTTCCTCATAATTCTAGGTAAGATCTCAGAAAAGACTCCAAGAAAATGATTTAAGATGGTTTGGGGAAAATATAATATTCATGGATTTAGGCTGTACATTGCTCTTCAAAGTAAAGGAGCAACTGCAACCTTATTCTGAAGAAAATAATGTCCAAGTGCTGCTTGCAAGCACTATATATCATTCCCCCGGTTTCCAAGATTCAGTTAGACAAATTGTTTTGTTTTCTTACTTTTTTTGGTCTGTAACTTTTTTTTCCTTACTTTTTTTGGTATATGTTCACTTCTTCTTTTAGATATAAGAATAAATTGTTTGGGAAGTACCTATATTGACGAAATGCAAGAATAGTTTTTAAAAAATGTTATCAATCTGGCATTTTGTTAATGACAGCCAAAGTGCAAGGCTGAATAAAAAAGGAAGTTTTCCTTGGCTTCTTAGTATTAGTGTATCAATGGCATTTTATAGTAGGCAAACTTCTGTTTTAATGGTGAGAGGACTGTTCTCTCACTGGAGGCTCTTCCTTGGTTGTTTTAAAGGGAAATGACTGCTCAAGATATTTACAAAATTTTGAATATTTGTTTTTGTTTCAATAAGATGATGATACTGGTTTTTAAAAAATGGCCATCAATTTTACAGGAGTTATGAAAAACCATCTGTTCTTGGCAGTGAGATAATTATCCAGTCCTTCCTAGTGCTCTAAGCAGGCAAATATATCTATTTCCCCAGAAGCAGTGTTCCTGTTCTTAAAGCAGAAATTTTTCAGAAACTACTGGATTCAAGAAAATGCCCATAGATATCTCCTTTAAATTCTGAAGTGCGGCCCAATAATTTTTAGAGCTGAGGAAAAGCTTGAGTTCATTCAAAAGCCAGCTGTAAGAAATTCATGGGAGCCATTTGCTTGAGCAGGGGGTTGGGCCTCCAAAGTCCCTTCAAGCTTTATTCTGAATTGAAATTGTCCTACATGTGAGCAGTCTTATTCCATTCATATATGTTTACATATCTTGTCTGGATAGGAAAATTATGGACAAAATTCTCCCCCCCCCTTTTTTTTTGGGGGGGGGGAAATCTGTGTGCACAGCTCTTTATGAGAGCCTAGTTTGTAATCATGTAATGTCATTGGCTATAAAGTGGAACAGAACATTATTGGAGCATAGCTCTTGGGGAGCTAAATAATCCCCAAGATCTCACAATGTCAGTGTGTTTATATATGAATTGGCACATAATTACATTTTCCAGTTTTTTGTCTTTTATGTATTTTTGACTTTTGAACTTGCTAAAAAATTGATGTAATGAAGATGAAAATATAGACATTATTTTACAGTACTACTATATTCTGATGATAGGCTTTTCCAAAGAAATGACAATGGGAACAGAAGTCATACTTTATTCACTGCTTTGGTTCTTCTTAGGGCATTGCTGTTTCATTTTTCTTTGATTTCCCTAGGAATGCATTCAGACAGCTGGCCTTTGAATGAACTTTCCATTTAATTTGTTGTGTGTGCGTGTGCGTGTGTTTATGCGTACATATGCACAGGAATCATTTGGGCCATAGCGAATCAAAACTAATATCTGAACAGAATTAAAAGTTGCCTAAGTATACATTTTAAAATAATTAAAACATTTAGGTTCCACCAAAATTAAACAGAACACGGACAACACTAACCAAGGAAAGAAGCAACCTAGAACTAAGGAGAAATTTCCTAATGGTAAGAACAATCAACCAATGGAATGTCTTTCTTTCAGAAATTGTGGGTGCTCTATCACTGGTGGCTTAAAAAAAGAAAAGACTGGACAGTCATTTATCTGAAATGGTATGGGATCTCCTGCTGAAGCAAGGGGATGGACTAAAGCAACCAGTGAGCCATGGATCACTGGTGGTCCACAAGAAAATTTTGGTGGTCTGCAGACAAATGTCCCCCCAAATCACCCCCCCAAAGCAATTAATCCAGGTTGCATGGGAACACAAGGCTGCACTGCCTACATGACCTGCAGGAACACAAGGCTGTGCCACCCACATGGCCTGCACCCCCACTGTCCCACTCCCTTTGGGCAAGTGCAAACCTGGAGTAGAGCCATGCGAGCTTGAACTGGAAGGTAAGACTAATGGCGGGGGAGGGAAATCTGGGGTGGCTTGCTGACATTGGTGGGAGAGTCAGTTCCATATTCCAGAGCTGCAGTAGTCACAGGACTGGCCTTTTGGTCATCCTGGAGCAGCTCATTCATGGCAGGCGGGTGCACAGGCCAGTCCTGTGACTACAGCAGCTCTGGAACATGAAACCGACTCTCAGCCAGTCCTTGAGTATTGAAGATTTGTCCTGAAACGAATATAAACTCCAGCTCCTTTGTCATGCAATAGTGGTTTATTAGCTCAGCAAACAACAAATACTCTTCTCTGACAAGAAAGGCTAAAAGCCAGGCAAGGTTAGAGTTGAGTTTGAGTTTGCTCCCTTTCCTTTTATTACCATTATCATGAAACACACCACACCATACCCAGGGCTACATGCATTTCTAATTCTGGCCACACCTTACCCATTATCCCTAAATGCTATTAACCTTATAACATGTCTACATCCCTGTTAGGAATGTAAGTCACCTAACAGTTGGGTTGGAAATATATAAACTAGGATACACATTTTAATACTGTCTCTTTAAGGGAATACTAAAATTGTAACTGGGTGTGGTTCCTCAAATGGCCATAAGATGGAGCCAGAAACCTGGTTTCCGAGAGTGTTGCCATTCCTGCATTTCCCTATTGACTGTTGCTGATCATCATTATTCTTCGATCTGATGTGAGTCTTTTACTGAACTGTTTATGATACTGGACTTTGTTATTGGAAGTAAAAACCTACATTTTACTATACAGTGTATCTGTGTGCTGGTTCTGTGTTATTCTTCTCTATTCTCACTACGTCTCCCTATGTGCGCTCATTCTCCTAACGAGGAATTACCTCAACACTGGTTATGGGCCCAGGCCATACCAGGCTCAGATAACTGAGAGTTGGTATGAATGCACAGGACCATATACAGACAGCTGCTTACTGTTTAATTGTGGGTTGCTGTCCTGGTAAAGATGGCACAAGACACATCAACAAGTCTATCACTGATAACCCGGTTGGATGGAACAAACTATGTTTCCTGGTCTATGAAGTGCAGTCTAGTTCTGGGTAGAGAAGGGTTATGGACTTTAGTTTAAACTCCACTGGATGTAAATCCTTGGGATCCAGATAATGAGGATGATGCCAAGAAGTTAGCTGACTTTAAACAAAACAACAAACAAGCTTTTTGTATAATTGGACTAACAATGAGTGACCACCAGCTAGTCCATATTCGTGGAGAAGAGTCTGCTGCTAGGTGTTGGGAGAATTTGAAGAGGATTTATGTTTGTGACAGTGTAGATGCACACATACATCTTACAGGTAAACTGTTTAGAGCACGTCTTCTGAAAGGTGGAGATATGTTAGCTCATTTAAACTTCATGAAAAGAACTTTTCAGGAGCTACATGAAAAAGAACTGATATTTTCAGAGCTGCATCAAGTTTACATCATTCTTTCCTCCATCATTCTTCCATCATTCTTGGATGAAAGTTATGATGATTACGTATCTTCACTGGAAGTCCTGACCAAAGATAAACTGACATTGACTGACATAACCGGAAGGTTGTTAGAAGAAGCAAAAAGATGACTGGATAGGGACCAACTGGGTTCAATCAGACAGCAAACGACTACGATGAGGTGTTTGCACCTAGTCTGAAAGCTATTACATTAATGGCAGCATTAGTGTGGGCAGCCAAGGAGAAATACATTATAAATCATTTAGATGTAGAAACGGCATATCTGCATGCACCGTTGCAACACGCTATATATTTAAAGAAACCTTTAGGTTTAAAAAATGATAATACAACTGATTGCTGGAGATTGAAAAAGAATCTTTATGGCTTAAAGCAATCAGGATATGAGTGGAACCAGTGTATAGTTAAGGAATTAACTAAGATAGGTTTTGTAGCCGGAATGGCTGATCCATGTTTGTTCAAAAAAGAAAGTAATGGTGTAATTTCATTGTTGCTATTGTTTACTGATGACATAGCATTAATCATCAAAACTGAACAAGAAGCTACTGAAATAATTTCACTATTGGAAAAGAAATTTAAAATAAAACAGGTGAAATTAAACATTATCTTGGATTAAAGATAGATAGAACTAGGGGAGGATACAAGATCTCACAAGCAGATAAAATTAACCAATTACTAAAAAGTTTTAAAATGGAACTTTATAAACTGGCTAAAACACCGATGAGCCAGGAGTTTAGCCACAGTGATGTTCAAAGTCCTGTTTTTGATAAGAACATTTATCAGTCTTTGATTGGTAGCTTATCTTATCTCAGTAATTGGTCAAGGCCAGATATAGCATACTGTGTTAATCAATTAGCAAGGTTTAATGCTGAGGCAACTGAAAGGCACAGCCAATCTGCAAACATCAACTCCATCAACCAATCAAGAAATGACAACGCAGTCAACCTCCCACCAGTATTTATAGAGAGATGGCAGCTCCGATCACGCTTTGCTCACACAAGCATGAAGCCGAAAGCACCAGCCTGAAGATGGTGAGTGGGACCTCATTGACACATTGCCAAGATACTCTCAATCTTACATGGGAAAAGACCCAAACATGCCAAGACCTGCATACTTGTACCCATGAAAACATATATACATATGGACATACATAGATAAACACACACACAAACACATACATTCAGAGCTTTGGATTGAGGCACAAACCAGCTTAAGCACAGTTAAGGAACATGCTTACATAACCCTGTTGCCACTACATGTAATTTAGCTACAAACATGTCCAGTGACGCCCCCCTCCCAGGGTACCCACATTGGTACCCACTCATTGACTGATTGAGTTGCATGTCCTACAAACCCATTGATTCTTTCAGATAGACGAGTCCAAAGAAGAAGTTCACACTTTGCTGAAAATAGGGGTGCCCATTCCCTATCTAGGGATCTGAGATTAGGAAAAAAAAACTTTCTCTACAGTTGTCAGTATGGCTGATTGTTCCCAAGTAATTGTAATTGGTCATTGGTCATTTATAGGATTTTTATAATTTAGGCAGAGAGAGAAAGGGAGGGACAGAGGGAGGGAGAGAAACTCTTTTGAAATCTAAAATGTCTTTTAGAAAATAACCATGTATGTTTAACTCTTAAGACCCAGTGGGGATAGGGCCTATTAAAAATGCAAATTGTAAACATTAAGTAGTCATTGTGTAAGTTAATTCTCCATTTGTTAATTTTGTTCCTAGGAAATACTGTGTTTGAGCAAAGAATGAGAAAGCAGAGGGGTTAAAAATGCTTTTAGGAGCTTTCATTTCACTCTCTAGAATCATCTTGATGACTTTATGGTAATAAAATTGCTGTTACTTTGGCAAGAAGAGTTTTATACCCCAGACAAGCCTTTGGTGATAGAGGGGAGAAATGCATTTAAACTTAACTAGGGTAAAGAGAAATCCTGCTTCTGAGATTTTTGTCATTATTATTACTGTTATTGTGGTGGTGCCGATAGCTCCAGAAGTAATTCCAGTCCTAGCAAATGGAAGCTAATTGAAACTGGCTTATTTTCAATGTTTTTGAAGGAGTAGTTTGTGAGACAGTTGCATGCAAAAAGAAATGTTGAGGTAGAGTAATGGTGCACATTTAAATTCTCTCCAGCTTTGAGAAAGAAATAAACTGTAGTGTGGTTGCCCTGCACAAAAATGATTAAACTATCTGCTAGCTTCTGCTAGTGCTGCTGTAATGCTTTATTTGTATTAAATGCTTAATATTGTTTTGTTAAAATATTTCACTGTAACAAGTTGAAAAATAGCAATTCCTGGGATTGTGTTTCCTTTTGGAAGTCAGAATCCTGGAGATGACTAAGATTTTTAATCACCAAATAATGTACAAATATCAGACAGGAAACAAAGGCAAATAAGCTGCACTCCCTCCAGGTAGTGGTTTTGCTACAGTCCAAGTTGGTTACTATTTGGTTCTCAGCACTCTGCATGTTTCTACGATTTGTCCAGAATACTTCCTTTAAAAAAATGATCTTATATCAGTTTTGTCAAGCTTTTTTATATAGTCCATGAAAAAGATTTCAGCAGCTAGGACGATTGCTCCAGTCCAGTGATGGTGAACCTTTTGGGCATCGAGTGCCTAAAGTGCACCCCGCAAATGCAACATGCACACACACCCAAAATGCAATGCATGTGCACCTCCGCACATGCATGAGTGGCTCCTGCATGCACACATGCATCCCTGCTCATGGACCCATCTCCACGCATGCAGCCCACCCCCTCGTTCATGCACAGCAGAAACCTGAAGACCAGCTGGCTGGTGGGAGATGTGCACGCATCTGCAGCAGAGCTCAGCTGGCGTGACAGTCTGCATGCCCAAAGAGAGGCCTCTGCGTGCCACCTGAAGCATGTGTGCCATTGGCTCACCACCACTGTTCCAGACTCATTTACCCCCAAGGTGGCAACAACACTAAAACATAGGAAACATGAAGTCTTTGCTGCCATCAAGTGGTTCTCCAGATTTTCACAGAAGAGAACTGGAAACTGGGAAGTTTCCTCAAATCAAGTTGCTTTGAACTAGAACTTCCATTTGTCCCTCCAGTATGACCAATGGGAGCATATAATCCAAAGCATCAAATTACCCAGAAATACTCCCTAACTAACTGGAGATGTATTTTCCAAAGAAATGTCCACCAGGTTGCTAAAACCATCTGTTCAGTAAAAGAAATGGTCAGAGGAAAAGCTCTGACAACTGGTCTAAAATTTGCTTGACTGAAATAATGACAGAAAAGGATTTTATGCTGGAAATCAAGATGAAATTCATATGATTTTCATTTCTTTAACACTCAGTCCTTGCACACATTTACAGTCCTTTTCCGAGTCTGTACTTGTATTCTTACTGCAATAAGAATTGTAGTAAATTTGCATTTCATTTGAGAAACAAAGTTAGTGTGTTGGCTGTTATAAAATTACAATATTGCTATTTTGGGAATTTTGTTTTGTTTTGTTTCCATTATTATAAGCACCTTTATCAAAACATGACAGCTAACAGTAAGGTAGTACAGAAGAAATTCTAAAATGAAGAAATGAAGGGTAATGTTAAAATGTGTTTTTATGGTTGGAAAATACATATAAAATTTTATTCTGGTATTGCTCAGTATCTACTGTTGTTTACACACACAAGGCTCTATGTTACTTTTTAAAAAAATTCAGACAGAAAAACAGCTGGGATCAATCTAATTGAGGGCAACATGCAAGTTACAAAAGGCCACATACAAAGGTCTAGAGAGTTAGAGGTCCCAATTTTAATTTAAAAGGGAAGTAATAAAACTGCTTAACTATATGCCCTCCAAAAAAAAAAAAAAACCCTTCCCTTTCCCCAACCCATCATTTCAGTTCAGTTTTGTATCTGAAACTCATGTTTTGTTTTGGCTTTTCAAAGAAAGGCTTTCCCCTTGATAATTTCCAGATATAAAAGATGTTTAAGGCATGTTGAACAGTCCCCTGATATTGACTGAAACAGTGAGTGTGAAGAGTGATTATTATGTTAATTAAACAGAATGAGATTTGTTTATGTTTTGACTCTCCAAGTTAATGGAAAGTGCCAAAGGTGAAAGGGAGAAAAGAGGGCCTGAAAGAGAGGGGGGGGGTGTCTAAGAAGGGAAAAAGAAAATTGCATTCAAAATAACCCAGACTTGTGTGGCTTCAAATTGAGTACATGAATAAATAAATCCAGCTTTGCTTGTCATTTGAGTGCCTTACCTTTGGAATATATCTGCTTTGTCTAGACAAAGTGATGGCGCTAGGGAAGATTTTTTTTCTTGTTGCCTCGAAGGACATCAAGTGGGCTCATTTAGGAGTCCTAATGAAAGACACTGCCAGGAAACACGAGGATGGGGAAAAGACAAGCCAGAGAGATTTGCCTTTTGACTTAGAGTTATCTCCCGGGTAATGTGGTAGTGATGCTCTCAGGCCTATTCAGTTATGCTCTGAAGATTCTCTTTTAAAAGAAGTTGGTTTGTATATGCGAGGCCTGTTTTATCTCCAGCCACTAAAAATTTGTGAAAAATTCTTACTTAAGTGGATTTTAGTGAGTTTACTGAAAGATAGATTCATCCTATATATTTCTGCAGTTGATGTAGTATATTGATAATTTTGATACTCCTTAGGACTTGCATGCAAGACAGGTCCTTTGCTTGACTGGCTAAAGCCCATGCAGAGTGTAGCAGCAATATTTCCCAATCAGAATTCTTTCAAGACTGCTAATTGAGATCTTTTTAAAGCAATTATGGGAAATCATTCAATTGCTGAATCATTCCATCATTTTTTTCAGTGATGAGAGATAGTAGATCCAAATATTTCAAATGGATAAAAAAAAACCTCATGGCATTTCTTTAACTACTCTTTCCCTTGTTCTCACAGTTATAGTTTATGGAAACACATAAATTGTATTTCTGTCTGGGAATGCTTGAAAAGAACAGTCCTTGTTTCCTCCACCCAAATTGAACATCTGACCAGAAGAAAAGATCACCAGGTGGTAGAAAATATTACAATTTCTGAGAAGGCACAAGTCCATTCCTTAAGATTGTCCTCCTATCTTGCTTATTCTTTTACCCATGCATGTGGTAAGAATGTCATTTGAAGCAGTCCCTGTTTTGGATTATACCTATGCATCGTATAATGTCAATCCACTTGCAAAATGGTGCCATGATTCTTCTCTATAGACAATTCTGCAAATTAGGAAAGCTAGCTTTCGTAATGTGTTGCCATACAAACAGAGGATATATGACCAAGCCCAATTCTGTGAAGATTGGAAAAAACCATGCACAAAATAATGATGATGAGTAAGGAAAAGACATTTCTCCAGTTCTTCTGTTCCTCCATGAAATTTCATAAAAAAGGAAAACTTTACTCTTTAATATGATTAAAAAATAGGGAGAAAAAAAATCCAACCATGGTTCCAATCAAGTGCTTTCAGTGAAAACTTTTGAATAACAATTCCATTAAACCAAGGAACAAATGAGTAGCAGGTACAATTTCTTACATTAAGCTTTAGCCTAATTGCTGAAATTATTTCCTCCAAGATGTGAGCAAAAATGATGAAAGGTAATAAATTGCACAACTTACTCAGGGGTAGGATTGTACCGGTTCGGCCCGTTTCGGGCAAACTGCTAGCTCCGAGGATCAGCTGGGAGCAAACTGATTTGGTTTGCTGTGACAATCAGCTGTTGGGCCTGTCCAGGCTCTAGGTGGTGTTTTATATCCTGTTTTTCAAGCTCAGCTGATTCATGCGGCACAGCTGTTTTAACACACAGGGATTGCTGGAGAAGGTCAGTAGCAAATGCTCTGCATGCACGCAAAGCTCATGCTCACTGAACCAGTTGTTACACCGGTTGAATTGCACCCCTGAACTTACTGCTCCATAAGACTACAGAAATGAATCCAGGGCTTCATTAAATGACAAAATTCTGTTTATCCACGAGCCAAATGGTATTGACTCCTATAGCTGTACAGGTGATACAATTTCTCTCTTTGGGGTGTTTTATTCCTTTGCATTCATTTATAACAGCAGTGTTTTCTTTTGGTCCCTTTAATAAGCTTGACTTTAAAACAAAAGCTTTAAATTTTACACTTTCCAAGACAGATGTATAAAATAACTTCTATACATCTTCATTTAATTAAAACCCAGATTTCTTTCAAGAGTGGCTTTCCATTTAGAATTATTGATACTAAAATAGTAATTAATATTCCCCTTAGAAACAGGTCTCCACACAAATATAAATAATTGTATCAAGCTTCTTTTATGATTTTTTTTCCTTGTCGAAATAAAAACAAAATCTCACAATCATTGATGTCTGATTTCCTCCCTTTTATTTTCATAAATATTTATACATAATTGCATTTCCTTGTAAACAGGATTTTTCCTGCCCAAAGGGAGGAAAAACAATTTGTGTGTTAATTTTTATCTTGCTGGTTTTGTTCGGCTTCAGTACCTTTGTATATAAAAGAAAAGATTAGATTAAAGGGGAAAAAGAATACATGCAACCTGAGTTTGCTAATATGGAGAATTTTAATTAGGAAATAATGTTAATTTTGTAGCAATTCAATCCCATTATAACCTACCCTTGTGCAGAATGAATACATGGTTCAGTGATTCAGTTCCCCCATATTTGCCTCTTGGTTTAGTCTAGGTTCTGCTGCCCCCTACAGACACTTGGAAGTAGACAAATCATTTCAAAAAAAGGAACATCTCATGTCCTTTATTTTTGTGATGTACTGTCGATTATGAAAAACTTTATTGTGCAAATTCTATGGGTAAATTGAAGCATATCAATGATATTCTCTGGGGCATATTTGGTTGTAGGATCAGTAACAGCAGCATGCTTTGAAAAAAAAGCAGATAGTCACTGCAGGTAGTTAAGTGCTTATTGGATTAAGAAACATCTATCATATGTGATACTTTCTATTCTCAGGTAGATGTTGGCTTTATTTTGGTAATGAAGCAAGGATATGCTGGACCAGGGGTGCCAAACTTGCATCATCACAGCAGCGTCACGTGACGTATCAGGACTTTTTTTCCTTTTGCCAAACCGGGCATGGGCTGGCCAGCATGTGATGCATCTGGCCCATGGGCCATGAATTTGACATCCCTGTGCTAGACTATTCTGAAGGAATCTATCCTATGATGGAGGAGCATAAGGTAACCATGGCACCATAATCACCAATAAAGTTACTGAGATATATGACCACCCCATTTCTAAATAAATTGGATAAGTTATAGCAATAAACAAGGGTGTTCAATGTGTTACTGTGAAACACTTGTGCAAATATAAATTTTGGCCTTTGGGTAGTCAAAGTTCATAGAGAAAACAAAGAAAAAAACAAGGTATCTGTAGCTATGAAATATGTGGATGCATAGATCTAATCTATGTCTTTCAACATCACTCAGTTTTTAAATGTGTTGTTAAATAACAGAAGTCTGATTCTCCACAATTGTTTTCTGGCTAGCAAATTAAGGAGAAATTTGAACAATTGATCAAAGAAAATATAACACAATCATGACAGGACTACCATTTAGAAGAAAGGACATATCTCAATCACAGGTAATTATTTCAAAGTGCCTATATTTATGCCAGTTTTCTGGTAAACAACAGTGGAAAAACAATACTGAATGTAAACAAAGAGATTCATCTAGGATTAGGTAATTAGTTAGGTCATTCAAATTCACCTTGACTCCTGGTTGTATGGACAAGTGTTCTCTATTTCAACTTGAACCTGAGGACACCGCTTCCATGGATATTTCAGTAATATGCCCAATCTCATCCATCTACCACATTCATTGTCTTCCCATTCTTCTATTTCTCTCAAAGCTATTAGTCATCATCCATTTCTATTACAAGGCAAAAATATACGAGTTTCTGTTTGCTCAAGGGAACAAATAGTCTTTTATTTTATTGACTGATTTATTTCTTCTTCTTACAGTCTCTCATACTGGAACTGTCTGCAAAGCCATAATTTGGAGGTGTCTATCTTCTATCTCTTATGCTTTCTTAATGTACAGCTTTTACAACCATATCATACCAACAAAAAGCATGTTGCTTTAACTGTGCTGATGTTTGCTGTCATAGAAATATCCTTGTCTAAATTTGTAACTGTTGTAACTGTTGTAACTTCTTCCATGGAATTATTATTATTTATGTTTATAGTGTACAACTTTATCTATTCTTGAGACCAAGGAAACAAACCTTCATTTCTTTACTAGCAAATGTGAATTTATCTAGCAGGTTTTTGGAATTTTTTCTTCTATATATATATAACATTAATCTAGATTTATTTCATCTTTTATTTTTATTTTTCTAATGAAGTTTCCTAAGTCTTCCCTATTTTCTGCTATCCAAGTGATATTTGTTTGTTTGTTTATAAAATTTATAAGCCGCCCATCTTACCTCAAGGTAATTCTGAGTGAATATGGTTATATATCTCAAGTTATAAGTGTTTCAACAACCCATTTTGATTCCAGATGTCATCTGTTCAAATCATATTACATTCATATATATATTCATTCTACAAATAGCTATTAGGACACAATGCATCATTGTCTTCCTTCCTTCCTGAACCATTTCTTCAAATTATATTTTTACAGTAGCTTCTTGTTCATTGTAAAGTCTTCTCAAAAGAACATACAAATGTTTTGACACATTCCCAGTATGATTTACAATAAAGTTAACTTCCCATTTGCTTAAAAAAAATGTGAAATTTTAAACCATTCCAATCAATCATGACACCAGAAAGGTAAAACAAAAGAAATTTAAAAAACAACATTATACAGAGCTAAAAAGGAAAAGTCTTGAAAAATAATACAATCAAGTAAACTAAAGGGGTCTGTCACCAACTCTAGTCTAAGACCTAGGGCAGGGATCTTCAAACTTGACAGCTTCAAGACTTGTGGACTTCCCATATACAATTTGCGAGAAGGAACATCCAAGACATTATATACAAGATATCAAGAGAAGAATCAATTATGTATAAAGGCAAAGAAGTTTTGGTCCTCAAACAAATACCAAGAAGAGTAAGAGACCAAAGATGAGACTATAATTTTTAGCTGCCCACTTAAATCAATAAGGAATCGTATTTAAATGGCGAATCCCAGAGGTGATGTTAGTTTCATGGGAGGAAAGGAAAATTAAAATATATACTATGGAAAAGGCCCAGGAATTTTATGAACGGTTGGTAGGCCCGGAAGAGCAGAGCAGTAAGGACAAATTGGAAACGAACTCCCGAGAAGATCAAGACCAACATAAGAATAGATATGGAGCTTTAGGAAATCAAGGAAATAGTCAGCTACGCCAGGAGAGAGAAGAAGATAGGATACACTCTCAGTCACAAAGAGAAACCGGAGCAGTTACAAGACAAAGAGCGAAACAAAACTAAATAATGGAAGAAGAAAGGAAAATATTGTCAATTAACATAAATGGTTTAAACTCTATGATAAAAAGGAAAAGGACAATAGCTAAATTAATCAAGCAAAACACTGATATAGTATGCCTACAAGAAACTCATATAAAGAAATCTGATGAAAAATATTTAGAATGCCCAAAATTAGGGAAGCTATTTACTGCACCAGCACATGTTGGAAAAAAGAAAGGGATTGCAGTGTATGTGAAAGAGGACATGAAAGCAGAGTTAATATGGTCAGACCCTGATGGAAGAACTCTGGTTTTACAGATCTAGATCAATGCTATTCCAATCCTTTTAGTGGTAATCTATGCCCCTAATAGAGAGCAAAAAGAGTTTTTTAAGTATTTATATGAAAAAATAGTAGGATTGGAAAAAAGAAATATTTGTATCATAGGGGACTTTAATCAGCTATTGCTGATTACCAAAAAGACCATAGTATTGGGGGGAGGAACAGGAAAAAAAAGAGAGAGCTTCCAAAAATATGTATGGAAATGATGAGGGAGTTAAATTTGATTGATATATGAAGAAGGTTAAACCCTGAGAAAAAATAATGTACATTTTATTCAAACCCCCACCAAATATGGACATGAATTGACATGGCATGGATGAACGGGGAAATAGCAAATGAAATAAAAGGGATTGAAATTTTACCCAATGAATGGGCAGACCACAATCAAATTCAGATAATTTGGAAAGGTAGAAAAAAACCCAGGAAAAGGTAGACATTAAATACACAGTTAATTAGAGAAAAAGAATATATGAACAAACTTAAGGAGGGATTAAATTATTTCTTAAAAGAAAATAACAATGGAGCAACTACAAAACAAAACATTTGGGATGCAATGAAGACAGTAATAAGAGGTATAACAATCTCTTATAATGCCAAGAGGAATAAAGAAAAATATGGCCAACAAAATAAATTACAACAAAAAATTAAAGAATTAGAAATTCAATTACAAAGTACCCCAAAGGATTTAAGATTGCAAAACCAGATGACAATAACTATACACAAATTGAATTTAATTGAACGAGAGAATGATTATAAATTTGAATACAACTAGACAAACTTATTTTAGGCACACTAATAAACCAGGGAGATGGTTGTCCTATAGACTTTAAAAAAGGAAAGAAAAAAGATTGATTTACCAATTAATAGATGGAAATGGAGACACACAACAGGGGATAGAACAGAAAAAAGAAATTACCCATAAGTATTTTGAAGATTTATATAAAAAGGAGGAGGTCAATGGGGATAGGATAAGAAGAATGAAGAATAAAATAATGGGGGAAGAGATAAAAGAATTATTAAACAAAGATATTACTTGGTCTGAATTGAAAACAGCAATAGAGAACCAGAAAAATACTAAATCTCTGGGACCAGATGGGATCCCAGGGGAACTATACAAGGCAATAGGTAAATTAATAGGACCCCTTGTGGTGAAAGTTTTTAATGATGTCTTGTTGGCAGCCAGAATGCTGGACTCATGGAGGGGCGCATTGATTTCACTAATCCTGAAGGAAGAGTTGAACTCCCAATATATACAAAACTACAAGCCAATTTCTTTGTTAAATACGGATTATAAAATATTCGCTTCTATTGTTGCAAACAGATTAAAAAGAATTTTGAATGGCTTTATTCATCAAGACCAAAATAGATTTCTCCTGAACAGACAAATCAGGAATAATTTAAGAATAGTACTAGATGTTCTGGAATTTTATGAAGTCCACTCCAAAAAACAAATAGCCCTTATATTGTTAGATGCAAAGAAAGCCTTTGATAACTTGAATTGGCAATTTTTAATTCAAAGAATATGAACTTAGGCACCAAATTCAAAAATATTATAACTACTATTTATGATACACAACAGGCAAACATTACTGTTAAGTTTGAGCAATGAGAGGCTAAACCAGAGCATGAGTGCAACAGTACTTTATTTACAAATAAAGGGCTGACCGTGCTTGCCAAGCCTGGAACTGGCTCGCAACAATCAGCAGCCAGTTGGACCCCGCAGCCTGCTTTTATAGCTGGCTGCTGGGGAGAACTGACCAATGGGAACGGGGGAAATAACGCCCACACAAGTGAGTGGACCTGAGTGAGAACTCCTTGAGTCCTCAGGACATAACAATTACGATAAATGGGGAATATTCCTGCCCAATAAAAATAGAGAAAGGAGTCAGACAGGGTTGCCTACTCTCACCCCTGCTCTTCATATTATCATTGGAAACATTACTAACATATATTAGATAGAATCCAGACATAAAAGGATAAAGGTTAAGAAAGAAGAATATAAGCTGCAAGCATTTGCAGATGACATGATTTTTTTTATTGAAGAGCCAATTGAAAGAAGACAAAAACTGATGAAGGAATTAGAACAATTTGGAGTAGTTTCAGAATTAAAAATTAATAGAAAAAAATGAAATTAATGACTAAAAATCTAACAGGAAAATAGAAGTTAGAATTAGAAAAGGTCATAGGATTTCAAGTGATAAAGAAAGTTAAATACTTGGGAATATGGCTGACAGCACATTGCAAAATACTGAAAGAAAATAATTATGACAAACTATTACAAAACGTAAAGAAGGATCTAGAAACATGGGGTAAAGTGCAACTTTCACTATTAGGTCGGATTGCTACGATTAAAATGTCCAAAATTTCTTTATATATTTCAGACGATACCAATTAAAGTACACAAGAAGTATTTTGAAGAACTTAACAAAATAATTGCCAAATTCATTTGGCTAAAGAAAAAACCAAGAATAAATTTAAAGGCAATGCAAGATATGAAGAGCAGGGGAGGGATGGCCCTTCTAAACTGGGAGTGCAGCCTCCTTAGTATAGTTGAAGGAATGGCTGGATTTAGCAAACAAGAGAATATTAGATTTTGAAGGCCACGATTTACAGAGCGGGTGGCATGCTTTTTTATGGGATATTGAGAAAACCACCCAGAAATATTTTCTCAGACATTTAATTAGAGATACATTATTGAGATACATTACTGGAAGAAAATAAGGAAAAAAACATTATTTAAAGATACCAATCTGGATTTCAATAATGGAAGTGATGATCCACCCAAATAATTTGGATATTAATAAGATGATTAAATACAAGGACTTACTGGATGTGCAAAGAAATTTGAAATTGTGTCAAGACATTCAAGACCAGGGAGTACAAATTGATTGATGGGCATACCTTCAACTTCAGAGTAGATACAAACAAGATAAGAAAGAATTTGGAATCAATAATAAACTTCAGCAACTAGACAAAATTCTATTAGGCCCAGATAAAAAAAAATAACAAAACTTTATAATTACTTATTAAAGGCAGAATTAGAGGAAGAAATTGTCAAAGGGAATATGATAGCCTGGAGTAGGAATATAGGATGTAGTATCACCTTAATAGAATGGGAGAAGATCTGGAGTAGAAACAACAAAATCACAAAATCGGCAGCCTACAAGGAAAATGCCTATAAGATGTTTTACAGATGGCACCTTCCTCCCTCGAGATTAGCGAAAATGTGCCCCAACATGAGTCCGAATTGCTGGAAACGTAAAAAAAAAGCAGGGAACTTTCTTCCATATGTAGTGGTCTTGCATAAAGGCTCAAAAATATTGGCAGAAAATTAGAAAATGGCTGGAGGAAATGACAATAGAACAGATCAAATTTAAACCAGAACTCTTTCTATCAGGGATCTTTAATATACAAATCTCAAAAAAAGTGAAGTATACTATAGTACATATTTTGACAGCAGCCAGACTGGCCTTTGCACAATGTTGGAAGCAACCTCATATTCCGTCAGAGGAAATGATTATTCAAAAAATAGCAAATTGTGCAGAGATGGACAGATTAACTTTGGCATTAAAAGGAAAAGATACATCAATGTATTACGAATGGATAGAACAAAGATTGATTAAACAATAAAGGGCAAAAGAAAATATGTTATAATTGTAGTAGTGACCATACATACATACATACATATTCGCACACGGATTAATTGTATAGAAGGTATAAAATAAGGTTGAAAATAAGGTCCCATAAACTGTCAAGGACAAAACAGTTTTTAATTGTTTTCTGAACTTTCTTTCCACTTTTCTTTCTTGGTTTCTTTTTCTCTTTCACATTTATGTACATGTTGTTTGTCTGTTTTAATTGTAAAATTAATAAAGTTTATTTAAAAAAAAAGTCTTGTGGACTTCAACTCCCAGAATTCCTCCTCCAGTCATGTTAGCTCAGGAATTCTGTGAGTTGAGGTTCACAAGTCTTAAACTTTCCAAGTTTGAAGACTGTTGACCTAGGGAAACAGCCAAGTTTTAAGGATATATTTTTTTAAATCTTATGTTAGTTTTCTGTTCTTGAGCCTTTCCTTTCAGAAACATTGGACAATTTTCTTTCCTTATAGCCCTATGTTCCTTTTCATAACATCCTAATAATACTTTGTTTGTGAGAAATACCTGAGTAATTCCCACATTTTCTTGCATTCCCTTGCTTCTATGCAAGTCTTTTCCTATTTCTAGCACACACAGCCTCATTCCACATTTATTGCTATAGAACAGTTAGCATTTAAACTGCCTCTTCTCCTGAAGCTTTAAACAATTCAGTGGGAATTACGTTGCCAATAGTGCCTTTCTATTTAAGAGTTTGTATCTTGCCTTTATTATTTTTTATAAATAACTTAAATAGCAAACACAACTAATATCTCTTCCTTCTCTTATTTTCCCCACAATAACAAACCTGTGAGGTAAGTTGGGCTGAGAGAGAGAGAAAGAATGATCCAATTTCATTGAGGGCTGCATCAGGGCTGTGGTTGACTTTGGAGGAAGGAACTGGGTGGGCGTGGCTCGTTTGACACCACTCCCCAAACTGCTGGTATGTCTCCTCTTCACATTGGGTAGCCCAGGCCAAAGCCAGGCAGCCCTGATCTTTCCTCTTCACATTGGGTAGACTGGGCTGAAGCTAGTCTGGCCTGCTCTTTCCCCTTCACAATGGGTAGAGCAGGATAGCCCTGTGTGCTGGATCCAACTACATCATGGGCTTCATCTAACCCACAGGCTTTGAGTTTGACACCCTGAACTAAAGAGAGAGTCCCTTGTGAAATGCTTCCCATGCCTCTTCTCTTCTCTTTCTCTTACCATTTACATGCTCATTATTCAATCTGTACCTCTACTTCCTGTCTTCCAGGGTCATTTCCACATATCATGATATCAACTTGTGCAGCAGACAGCTAGCCATAGATCTTCCTTGGAACTCCACACTGAAGAGATCAAGAACAAGATTGCTTTTCCCCTATGCACATTGTGTGCTTGTTTAGGTCAGAACAGAAGCACCAGAAAACAATGCACCCAATTCTCAACCTTCATGGGTAGATACCATGATCCAATACTGCTTAAAGGTTAAATAAGACCAGGAGGGAATTCACTTCCTCCCTCCATGTCCTGACAGTCATTTTCCAGGGAGGTCAATATTATTTCTGTGTCATGTCCAATTGAATTTGCTTAAAAAGCATCTCACAAAAGTGATACAGCAACCCTGTATAGGTCTTCTTCCAATTCCTTACCCAAAAGGATACAGAGAACCTTACTAATGATATTCAGCCAGTAAATAATCATGAACATGTTCATATAGCTGACAGCCCTATAGGGTGGCCAGATGAAGAAACCAGTGCTATGTAGGTCTAAAACTAAATTTGTCTGATTATTGCCTTGTTAATGAATCTTCCTACTGTCCTTCAAGGTCATTTCTTATGCTCTTTACATGGTTGTTTCTCAACCTGGGCAGCATTAAGATGTGTGGACCTTATCTCTCAGAATTCCCTAGCCAGAATCTAGGAATCCTTGAAGTCCCTATGCCTGAAAGTAACCAAAGTTGAAAAATGCTACTCAGGTGATGGAATAATATCCGGATGCCCAGGAGGAAGGGAGTGCAGTCCAGAGAAGCAAGGGAATAGGAGAAAGAGTATGAAGAGGGTGCTTCCCTAATAGTTCCCAGAGTGTATGTTTTACGGTGCAAGTCATCTGCTTTAGTTTGGCAAAATTTCTGTCCCTAGGTGAGGAACAATAAGGGAAACTGCTTAGAAGAATATCAACATGTCTTTCGTGTTTTTTTGACCCTGACATCTCAATAGTAGCAATGTTCAGTCACATTCAGTCTTTGTTTCTGTGATGCTGTAGGTGTCTCTTGGAATGCTTCCATCCCATTGCTCTTTCAGATGCTCCTGAAATTTGTGCCTTAAGAAATGCTGGTTTTGCCTAGCCCTTGAGGTACTCTAGTGAACTCTGAATTTCATAGAAACCAAATATTTTGCAAAATTACTTGATCACTAGATGTCCTTAAGATCTCCAGAAGCAGAATATGTCCTTAAGATGTCCTTAAGAAATCATTTAGATCCATTGGACACATAGAGTCAATCTTAATCAGCCCCATAATGCCCTTATAAGTCAAGTGAGGTAGTGATTAATATGTAAACCATGGAGTGATCAGATCATGACAGCGGACTGAGGGCATTGTCCTCCTATTTTGATCATTTGAGAGATGACCAGGGCATTGTTGAGGTTCTCATCTCAGCTTTGTGACTCTTTATATTTCACTATGCCACCTTAAAACAGCTTACAAAATAATCAGAATTACATAGTATTTCTAACTTCAGGAGATAAGCAAAAATATAACAGATTAACATATAATCAGAGTTGGAAGGGACCTTATAGGTCATCTAGTCCAACCCCCCCACCCAAATGGGAGACTCTACACCATTTCTGACAAATGGAAGTCCAATCTCTTCTTGAAGGTCTCAAATGATGGCGCTCCCACAACTTCTGAGGGCAAGGTGTTCCATTCAGGGGTGGGATTCTACCAGTTCGCACCTATTCACTAGAACCGGTTGTTAACATTTTAAGCGGTTCAGAGAACTGGTTGTTAGAAGAAATTACTGGCCTAATCCTGTAAGGAAGGCAGGAAGGAAACATTCTGGTGTTGCTTACAGAAACTGCCTCTCCATTAACCCTTATTACATTCTTGGCAGGACTAGACTTCCTATATCAGGAACATCTCTGGATTTTTCCCCCCCTCCTTTGCTGGTACTTTGCTTGTGTGGAGTGACCATTCAAAGTTACAATGGCACTGAAAAAAGTGACTTATGACCATTTTTCACACTTACAACTGTTGCAGCATCCTCACAGTCATGAGAGGCCAGGCAAGGAGATGAGAGTCTCGATGTGAGTGATATTGAGTTGGTCACACCCAGCCAATAACATGACCACCAAGCCACACCCACCAACTAAGCCACGTCCACAGAACCAGTTGTTAAAAAATTTGAATCCCACCCCTGGTTCCATTGGTTGATTGTTCTCACTGTCAGAAAGTTTCTCCTTATTTCCAGGTTAAATCTCTCCTTGTTCAGTTTCCATCCATTATTCCTTGTTTGGCCTACAGGTGCTTTAGAAAATAGCTTGACCCCTTCCTCTCTGTGGCAGCTCCTCAAATATTGGAAAATTGCTATCATGTCTCCCCTGGTCCTTCTCTTCATGAGACTAGCCAAGCCCAGTTCCTGTAACCGTTCTTCATATGTTTTAGTCTCTAGTCCCCTAATCATCCTGGTTGCTCTTCTCTGTACTTTTTCTAGAGTCTCAACATCTTTTTATAATGTGGTGAACAAAACTGGATGCAGTACTATAAGTGAGGTCTTACTAAGGCTTTATAGGGTGATATTAGTACCTCACTTGATCTTGATTGTATCCCTCTGTTAATACAACTTAGGATTTCATTAGCTTTTTTGGTGGCTGCTGCACATTGCTGGCTCATATTTAGCTGGTTGTCCACTAAGACCCCAAGATCTCTCTCACAGTTACTTCTATTGAGCCTGGTTTTACCCAGTCTATATGTGTACTTTTGGTTTTTCTTGCCTAAGTGTAGGACTTTACTTTTCTCTACAATGAATTTCATTTTATTCTATTAGTTGGAACTTTGGGGAGCATAATTGCAAATAACTAGTAGAATCATGAAACTGGTAGACATAGTTAAAATCTGCAATATCTGTATACAAATAATTTCTCACATCCTCTGGGGTATAGCACTCTCTGAGTAAGGTACTTCCATTAACCTACTATGATAGGATTTGTGTCAATGGTCAGATCCTGAGTGATAAACCAACCATAATTGTAAATGATTGGTTCTTCTAACAGTCATATATTTTACATCTCTTAATTTAGTTATAAGTGTTAATAACTATCATAAACACTGTTACATTATCATTGCAAAATGTGGAGATTTGATTTTAATTGTTAAAACATTGAATAAATAAATTTAATTAAAAAAAGATCTCTATTCTGTACTCAGATGAAAACAGCCATTCTAAATCAAACTTTTTATTTCTCCAATAATATCAACATTGGTTTCCCACAAAGAGAAATGCTTTCCGTGCATCTACACACAATTGTTACACCCACATCTACACCCACACTCCTTTCCATATGGTTTTTATTTTCTGAGCAAGCAAAGTGTACGTTAATAGAAAAATTATCCTTCAATATCTTAGGATTCTTCCATAATTGTTCTCTAAATGTATTTATTCAGGGGTAAATCCTATAAAGCTCACTGGATTTATTCTTCATTGTGCAAGGTAAAGCTTCTAAGTTAAATATCCATACTCCCATCTCTCTGGGTTTTTTTTAAATAAAAGATGCTAAATATAGAGCCAAACCTAGTGAATCAAATTCTTATTTTGTTTTAGCTTCTTTGTGTTTTTTAAAGTACCCTTTATGTATGAATTTCCCATTTTCTCAAATCACACATTTACTTCTGGTACACAATAGTAAGATGCATATTCTGTACATCACAAAAACCAATTAACATATAATTAATTAAATACAATTATTAAGGCTAAAAGCTCTGACAGTAAATCACAAACCTAACAATTTCCCTTAGTGTTGGGGAATATTTAGTATAGGAAAGGAATCTTAGTAATAGAAATACTTTAGCAAACAAAATGAAATATTTTAAGCAGAATGAAGTGATAGACAAAAGATGAGATGATTGAGAGAGAGAGAGAGAGAGAGAGAGAGTATCCCAGAAAATTTGTGGGCCTTGTACAATTTCTTAGTTGTTCCTTTACACTTTTCTGGAGAGAGAACTCTGATGTCATTCCTAGGATCTGTTGTAGCCATTCTCCCAGCATTGAAGTCACACTCCCAAGTGCTGCTACTGTCGTATTTTGTAATAATACTCCTAACACGTGAGTTCTCTGCACACAAACTGCTTTATTTTTCTTAACTCCTCCCTTCCAGTTCCTTCATACTGTGTCACCTCAAAATATGTCCTTCACTACTCTCTGTCTAACGTTGGTTCCTCTTCACAGTTAAACATCAACAGGTTCCATTTACCCTACACCACATCTCCCTTTTCTAGAGAACAAAGGGTAAACTACCTTTTTCTCACCAGACCTTAAGAGGATTATTCTGCCTCTTTTGTTGAAGGTCTGTTCCTATCTAAATCCTGTAGGGAAGAAAATGTTATCATATAACTATTTACTAATCCAATACACCTAACTGTGTTTAAACTATTCTGCACCTCAGATTTCTTACGAACTACACATCAACATTAACTCTTTTTCACTTTCTCAATTCACAGATTCAGTCTCTCTGGTTTAACTATAGCTTTCCCAGACCTTGTCCTTGGGGTAGCTGTCACACTAGGAAGGTTTTTAAGTATTTTCCCAGGTGATGTAGAAACTTGTTCACTGTTTGTCTCTGGCAACTCCTGCTGCTCCACCGTTCCTCCTTCACTTGCATGTGTGTGTAAGGGTATTAAGTGCTGATGATTGTGTCTCACCAAACCTTTAGGTACATCCACCAGATATGACCTTGGACTCGTGATTCTGCAGCACAGTCCCAGATTCTTTTGTATCAGTGACCCATACATGCTCTCCTGGTACCAAATCACTAAGAGGTTTTGCACGATGTCTCCTGTTGTAGTATTCAGTATTCAATTTCCTCTTCTCTCTCTCTTTATGAGCAAAATGGTCAACATCTGGCAATGCTGGGTCTAGCTGAGAGGGAAGAGTCAGCACAGTGGTATGAAGACGCCGCCCCATAAGCAGCTGAGCTGGACTGAACCCACTCTGGAGAGGGGTAGCTCTGTAGGCAAGCAGGGCCAGATAAGGGTCACTAGCCTTTTTCAAGAGACTTTTCATGTCTGAACTGCACGTTCAGCTTCTCCGTTACTTTGTGGAAACTTTGGACTGCTGGTAACGTGTTTGAACCCATATGTGGATGCAAAATGAGAGAAATCTTGGCCAGAAAACTGTGGTCCGTTGTCTGACATCAACTCCTCTGGAATCCCATGCCGGGCAAAGATTGACTTCAGATGGACAATGTATGGCATTTAGCATCCTTAGCAAGACATTCCTGTCTAGGGTGGAGCATGCCACCGCATTTGTGACACTAGGGGTCTTTAGTGTTTTGTTCTGCCTGCTTTGAGGCTTTGCTCCATCATTCTTTGATCTGCTGACTTTTTGCTTTTCTTTCTGATGCCTGCCTTTAAACAGTCTGTCCAAAGAGTTCACATCCTTTAGGTTTACAGCACTAGCATCACTTCTCAATGTGGTTTGCTATTTTTTAATCTCCTCTGATTGTCTTGCCATATTAATAGCTTTATCCAGGTCTAGGACTTTTTCCATTTGCATGTGTTCTGATAGCCGTGTATCGACCAAGCCTACTACAATCCTGTCTCTGATGAGCTTGTCATGTAGTGCTTCATAGTTACAGTGTTCTGCTAATACATACAGCGCTGTAACAAATGTGTCAACTGTCTCATTTGCTTCTTGTTTGCGCATATTAAATCTTGCACGCTCATACACAATGTTCCTTTTTACTACAAAGAATGACTGAAAACCGTCTCTTACTTTAGTATACTGACGCTGATCAGCTTCACTGAGTTTCAGGCCACACAGAACATCATCTGCTTCGTCTCCCATACAGTAAATCAAAGTGTTCACCTGATTTTCTTCGGGGCTTATTGTGAGATTGCTTGCTTGCCTAAATCTCTCAAATCGCCGTATCCATTTTGTCCACTCATTTGGTTTAGAAAAATCAAAGGGCTCCGGTGGTTGGATGTTAAAAGTAGCGCTGGGTGTGCTAGCCATTCTGCTAACTCCTTCCTCATTCTGCTCATCCCCACTGCCACTCATTTTCCTCTTTTGGGTAGACCTCGTTATTCAGTTACCATGTTACAGAACTTCTGACACCATGTTGTATTTTGTAATAATACTCCTAACACATGAGTTCTCTACAAACAAACTGCTTTATTTTTCTTAACTCCTCCCTTCCAGTTCCTTCATACTGTGTCACCTCAAAATATGTCCTTCACTACTCTCTGTCTAACATTGGTTCCTCTTCACAGTTAAACATCAACAGGTTCCATTTACCCTACACCACAGCTACTACTTCCAGGGCCACTTTTGCCTTTACTTTCCACATCCTTTCTAATTCCTCTTCCTGGCCTCATTAGAGGTGAACTGCCTCTCTTCCATGAGGCAGTAGGATTCTGGGAGAGAAGAATGTTTGCTTTGTGTGTGGAGTATGTTGATGATACATCAAAGGAAGAGTACTTTGTGCAGCATTCAAAGAACTTGGAACTAGAAGGAAGAGGACTTTTGGTTTGTGTTTGGAGTGGATGGTGTTAGATCAAGTTGGTGGGCTGAAAGGATTACTTAGGCTTTTTCAGATAAAAAATAAAAAAGGGGCTGTGGTGATGTTCTAGAATGCCCTGGTCAATGATAAGATTCTGAAATATAGAAAGCAAGGAAGATGAACTTGACAGAAAAATGCCAGATAAAGGAGAGAGAGCTGCAGCCCTTTGGCTGGGAGAAGAATGACATAGGTAAGGACAAAGTGACCTTTTGCAGAGTGGGACAGACAGTCTTCTTCAAGGGTTTAACAAGTTTCTTTTGTAGAAGAAAATATTTTCCAGGTCATTCTCTTCATTTATCAATTGAATTTCTCCTTTAATTTTTAAAAATTCAGCTAGTCTCTTTTGTAAGTCTAATAAGGTATCTTCTTTCCAATCACTCTCTGTCATTTGCATATCCACTTTCAGTACTTCTTTGTTTTATCAGAGAAGTTTGCTCCACATCTATCATTCTCTCATCAATGCCTTTTGGACATAGACTATCCATTGAGTCAAACATCATTACTGACACTATTGATATTGTAGTTATTAATTTCTGGCTCCATTATTGAAATATCTCCTTAATATTTCCAATGTTATGACATATTGTGTCATTTTGTACAGACTTGTATTTTCCCCCTTCTACTTAGAATCTTTAATTCCCTCTAGTGTCCAGTTTCTAAAATCATGAAGACACTTATCTATATTATAACTGTAAAACAGCCAAAATAAATCTGGTTTCCACGAGGAGCTATTTATTTTTTATACTATAGTTAATTCCAAAATTTTATAGTAAAAGTTAATATTTTTAATTTAAATTTATCCCTAATCCTTTTATAACTCTTAGATCAAAATCTTATTTAGCTTTTTTTTGTTTATGTCAAGTTCTTTAAGTTCTTAAGCTTATGATTAATTTTTTTTATGATTTTTAAGAGTTGAAACTAAACTTACTTGATGACTTTTCAAATTTGTTCCAGAGTTTTAAGACAATTAGAATTTTAATGTAATCAGATTGGATGATGGCAATTGCTTATCTAATATGCATACAATACTAATTAATTACATAAATTAAATAGTGATAATGTACAATTGTAAATACACTAAATTAAATAAAATTGTAAAATGTCTTGTAATCCTATGTATTGCTTTCACAAGTGTCAGAAATATTTATATACATGCAGTTGAAACATGTTTCTTCCTAAAGGATTTTTCTTGCATGTTTGAAATTAATTTCTTCAGAATGGTATTATTAAATCAATAGTAGAACAGTATTTAATAGGATAGGAAGATGTGTGTGTATGTGTGTGTACATATGTATATGTGTACACACATAGATAGATAGATAGATAGATAGATAGATAGATAGATAGATAGATA
>NW_020769312.1:6033920-6046244 GCF_900518735.1 Pseudonaja textilis | reverse complement strand
AAGAAAGAAAGAAAGAAAGAAAGAAAGAAAGAAAGAAAGAAAGAAAGAAAGACATCTCTGTACTTCTTTTAAGACAATACGTTTAATTTTCTTTCTACCTTTTAGCTGAACAGGTGTCCAAAGATTGTTTGCATGTCCCAATCACCAGTGGTCTCCAACCTTTCTTGCTTCAGTGGAGGTGATGGTGGCTGTGGTGGTTTAAGGGAAGAGAGGGGATTTTTTTTTGCACAAGTGTGCCATTTATACAAATGTAGCTTTGCATGCATGAGCACTCACCCACCCACATCCACAGCCTGGTTCCCAACAGCCTGCAGCCTGAAACTGGGCCATAGACTGAGGTTTGGGGGCCCCTGCTGTACCCATACAAAAATATTTCCAGGCATGGGAACTGCATAATGTGGTCTCAGAATGAAATAAAGTAAAAGAAGGGGACTGCTTCAGTTTTAAAACAGCTTTAAAGGGATACTTTACTTATATTCCTCAAAGTGACAGCTCCCCCCAAACTGGGGTGTTCTCTTTTGAGTTTTGTCATTGCCCAACAAGAGAGTATGGTGATCAGAGCAGCTTTTAATATTTTAAAGTCAACCATAATGGTGACCATAGGATTGTTTTGGAGAAGAGAGAATATTGGCATTACAGGGAAGACTCATAACCCAACAACCTTCAAAAAATATTTGGGTTTCTTCTATTCATTTATCTGCAACAACCTATCTCCAACTGTTGTGTGTAATAAAATGAGCATCAGACATATCTTTCTTAATACAATGTTGCTCTGTTATATCTGTATGACATTAGAGCAGCTTAAAAATTCATATCATCCCCAAAACATTGGATAATTGTGTCATCTGCACAATGTACATGTTGATTATTCATTTAAAAGAACTTACCAGCACTTACCATTATAAACAAGAAAATGTCTACAAAATTGTGGCTGAAAATAATTACTGCAGAACAAATAGTCAAGATGATAAAAGAGTTATTTGAAATAAGCAAGACAATCCAAAATTCAATACCAGTGTGTGCATATTATTTATTTGTTCGTATAGAACCATTTAGGTACCTGAAAGAAAGACCTTGATGAGAGTTTAATTCCAATTCAGACTTGAGCCTAATCTAAATCAAAGCAGCTCCGTTATATAACCATCTAGCTTCTACTTTCATGCAGCCAGAGAAGAGAAACCAACAAGTTCTCTGGATAATAGGTTCCCCATCAAATTATTATTTCTGTTTTTGACCACATATATATACATAGAAAAGGGGGAAGGGCAAAATCTGTCTTCCTGTAAGTTCAGTTAATTATATTGTATCTTATATTGCATTACTGAGCAAGAATAGATCTTGACTTTCATAAGCAAAATGCTTTTCAGGTACATAATGAAGAATACAATGCTATCTAGGGATGTTCTTCAACTGGATCTATTCTGGAAGATTTACAGTACTTCCTGAGAACCACTGAACTACTTATATAAAAGCCAAATTGGCACATTCTGGAAGAATAAAGGAATGATCCAGGGAACACAAGAATGTTCAACTTCAGTAATTTTGCACAAAACATATTCTATATGCCTCAGTCTCATCTTGTCAAAGGTTAACATGTCCAGTTTTTCAATCTCTCTTCATCACTATCATTCTTTTTTCCCCAAAAAAAGTCATTTATTTTTATCTTTTACAAACATCTCTTTTGGTGAACAGTGCGATTCCAGGTATTTACATTTCCATACAAACATGACCATAATTACATATCTATCTTACATATTCATTTTCTTATCATATCATTACATTTTCCATTTTCTATAAAATTTCACAAGTATTCTTATGTTTTTTACATTTATTTTATCCATTTTTAATTCATATCTTAACTTATTCTGCTTTTCTTTAATTACATTCTTATCTTCTTTATATAATATCTTAAAATTCTTATTTCTTAATCTATTTTCATTATACTGTTATACTTTTGTCATATTTGCAATTTCATCACATATTCTTATTTCATTATTCAGTAAATTCCATCTTAATTTTAATAATTCCAAACATTTCCCCGTTTCAGTATACCACCCTTTATTCAGTTTACTCCCCTTTAACTCATATTAAAAATTACCATAATATAATCATTTTTAGTTATCACCTAGGTACTACATATCAAATATAAAATGTATACTATACGTATACATTTTAGGTTAGATTCCACATGGTATTCTTTTCTTTATTCTAAGACATTTATTTTTTCTAGTACATTGATCTTTTCAGCTAATTGTAGAAACTGATATTTATCTTTTTAATACAATTCTCATAGTTCATTTTAACTATATTTTAATTTCATTTAATGTAATTAACATTTTTATAATAGTCCCATCTCTACGTGTATTCCAGTTAATTTAACAATAATTCTTAGAAAATAATCAAATTAAAAAAAACATCAATTCAAATCATTCCATTTTTTATAATTAAATATTTTTATACCACTTTATGCATTACCTTGTAGAATCCCCTTTCATATTCTCTGATTACCCATTATCTCGAGGTCTTCTAGCCATGCAGCTTCATTTTGGGCGCTTTCTATATCCCTTTTTTTTCCTGGTCCTTTTCCTTATTCCTCTTTTCCTTTATTTTTTCCCTCTATTTCTGACTCCAGTTTTTATTCCCCTCCCTCTTTTGAACTTTCTCCTGTAATTCCCTTTTCAGCTGTTTCCTTTTTCTTTGTTTGACTTTCCAAACGATTACTTCTTTAATTGTCCCCACAATCTTCCAGATTTCATTTTCCATGCTCCCCCCCCCGCCCCCGGCTTCAATGTTCGTTGTGTCATTTGTTCATTGAGGCTGGCCTCTTCTTTAATCAGCTCCTCCCCTTCTGGTTCATCTTTGTTCTCCAACAATGTCATTTCTAGCATTCATATAGCAATACTGCACAATTCCACTTTTCTCCATATCATTTCCCTTATACTTCTTAAGACTGATTTTGTTTCCAAACAGTATTCTGTCAGTTTTGTGTACCTATTTTTTTTTACCTTTTTCTTCAGTATTTAAGTTCAGTCCAGTTGTCCAGTAGTTAGTTTAAACCAGCTTCTAATCATCCACTTCTGTTAAGTCCTGTTTCAATTTTCCAGGATCAAAATAGTCCAATGGTCATATATATTTTATTGTTAAGTTTCTTCTGTTAAGTTTTAATTTTTTCCCAAAGTCACCTAGTATTCCCAGGATTCAGGGTTCTTCTTCTTCCTTTATAGTATGCTAGTTTCATTTATCAGGGTTTCTATCTTATTATTTCAAGGTTCCTCTTACTTTGTATCAAATTCCAATTTTTAAGGAACCAAACACTTTTTAAAGAGTCATAGAATTTTTTCTTTTAGCATTAGGTGGGGCTCTCTGTTATGTCCAAGTTTCTTTTCACTTTCCTTTCCCTTTTAGGGCTTTTAAGTTTAAAAAATCCAATATATCCAATTATTGCATATATTTTTCTTTTTGGTGTATTCAAGTTCAGCTTTTAGTATGCCTATTTAGTGCCAATTATATAATTTAGTCTAATCCAATTAACACAGATATCTTCTTCTAGTTCCCTTTTTCAATTTAATTTTTTTTTTACAGTTCAAAGCCACTTTCACTTATGTCCTAATTTTTTTTTTCACTCCTTCTGGTCACCACTTTTCCAATCCTTTTTTTAAAAAAAGTCTCTTTAAAGTTTTAAATCCGGAGTACCTTATGTTCAGATATTGCGCTTGATTTGCCTGGTCTCCACACTGTCCATTTCTTCACTGCTCCTGCACAATCTTTGTCCTGGATAGCTCTCCTTTTTCAGGGTGGCCGTATTTTGCCATCATTGCAACCTGTCTTTGGGGGGAGTTTGCCTAGCTAAGGAGGGGAGATGCAGCTCCCCTCAACCCGACAGGCAGTCTCCCCTTTCTTCCCCACCCCTCCAAGGTGGTTCTAGCCACAATTGGAGCCCTCTAACAGGAAGAACATGGATTGAAGCAGCACACGATCGTGGTCTTCAGTCCGTCCTCGAAGGGAATGCCACAGGATGTCCCATCACTATCATTCTTTTTTTAAAAAAAACAAACTTTATTCAGTTTTTCACATTAAAAACAAAAATCTCTTTTTAGTGGACAACATATTTCCGGGTCATCACCTTTACATACAAATATGACAGCAATTATACATTGATATATGCATACTTAATTCTATTATTACCTTTTCCATTCCAAATTTGCAGTAAGGAGAGAAAACATTAATTCTAGCCTCTTTCATTAACCTCAATCGAAACATCTTTTTATATCATTTCATTTATTTCAAATATAATCTTTTGGATATTTATTTTTGAAAATAAAGATAAACAATATACGTTTGCCTAATAATAATAATAATAATAATAAAGTTTAATTCTAAATTCTTTCATTAATCTCAAAACATCTTTTTATTTCATTTCAATTATTTCAAATATAATCCTTTAATATTTATTTTAAAAATAAAAAATAAACAATATATATTTACCTAATAATAGTAATAATGAAGTTACCAAAGTCTCTCCTTGCTTTTAATAGTCTATATTAAACTTACTAATTTAGCTGGTTCTTTAGTCTGTCATATTCCCTTTCCATTACACTTTTTTTAATGAATTCTAAATTAATACAAATTTTAACACACACACACACACACACACATACACACAAAAATAAGAACAAGTATAGGTTTCCCTTATTTTACTATTTTGACTGTGACACCTTAATGATTAGAATATGCCTTTGTTCCCTCATCTTAATTCCCAATAAACCATTAATCATTACATGTTTTCAATTGGATTCCACAGCATATTTCCCCCCCTTTAATAAGAGTTATCAGTATCTATATTACCCTATTTTCTAAATATTTTTAATTGCAGAAATATTCTTATTACCCCTTGTCACCCTGCAGAATCCCATTTTTAATCTCTGAAAAAACTATTTCTTTTCAGCATTTTACTAGTTCTGTGTTTCTTTCTTTCACATGCCTGTTTCTTAAGGCTTCTCCTCCCCCTCTTTTCCCCATATCATTTCTCATTCCAGTTTATATCCCTCTCTTTCTTAATATCTTCCTTTCCCCTTTTCTGCTGGGTCTTTCTGCCTTTCCTGACTTCACAGGTATTCCTTCTTTTAATTGTAAAGAAACAATTTCCTTTCAACATTTTACTATTTCTGTATTTCTTTCTTTCACATGCCTGTTTCTTAAGGCTTCTCCTCCCCCTCTTTTCCCCATATCTTTTTTCATTCCAGTTTATATCCCTCTCTTTCTTAATATCTTCCTTTCCCCTTTTCTGCTGAGTCTTCCTGCCTTTCCTGACTTCACAGGTATTCCCTCTTTTAATTGCCTTCTTAAATCTCAACTTTTTAATCTTCCTTCTTTCCCCACTTCTTTGTAGCGTTCTTTGTGTTAATTGTCTATTTAAAATGTCTTCTCCTTGAGTCGATTCCTCCTCCTCTGAAAATCTTTCTTCTTGTTCTTCAATCGCCATTTCCATTTTTTCTAGCACAGAGCAAAGTGATTTGCCTCTTTCCTGTAGTAATTCTCTCATATTTTTAAGTTCCATTTTTAATTCCCGAAGAGATATCATCATTCTTATATTTTATGATCGTTAAAGTCCACAAAGAGAAACCACTTTTATTTTCCATCTTTCTTCTTTCAGTTTTTTAAGGTTCTCAGTTATTCCAGTCCAGGGTTTATACCAAAAACATCAATCAGTCCCACAAACAATCTTTCCTTGCTTTTTCCTTTATTCTGGTTCTGCTTTCACTTTCTAAAGTTCTTACTTTGTTTCAATATTTCTGTAATGTTATATCCACACCAGTTCATTCAAAAACAAGATGCTTTCCCTTTTATTTAAACCAATTTTTATCAAAAGGTGACACTCTCCATTATACAAAGTCTTCACCTTTTCCCCCTATTTTTTTATTTAAGTTTTTTCGAACCTCAATATTCCAGCACAATCCAGTCTCCAGTTTGTAAACTTTGTTATTAGTATTCTTTAACAATCTTAAGTCCAGCTTTAGTTTTATACTTGTGAATTCCCAAAATATTTTAGTCCAATCTTAAATCTTTAATTCCAGCTTCTTCCTTTCCCGGTTCGAAGCCCCATTTAATTGTCAGAAATATTTTCTTTTTTTTTCTCTGTCCCTTTGTAATTTCGCCGCTCACTTTTCTTTTCTTAAAAATTCTATGTTACCTTAGTCCTGGGGTACTTTTATTCAATTAAATTGCCCAGTTGTCCTGGTTCAGATGTTATTCACCTCTTTCTTCCCTCCTGCACAAATCTTAATCCAGCTGAGTCATCCTCTTCGGGTGGCCATATTAGACCACCACTGCAGTCATCTTCAGGAGGAAAAAAAACCAAGCCCGGGGGGGGGGAGATGCGGCTCCCCACAATCAGGCTTGCTGCTTCCTCTTACTCCGCTGCCCCTCCAAGGCAATTTCAGCCCCTAATCAAAATGATTGGGGCTCTCCGACGAAGAAGGCGGAGCCTCCTCGCCGATGGGTAGTAGATCGCAACTCTCTGCAGCTATCGCCCATGCTCTTTCACCACTATCATTCTTGTCGCCATTCTCTGAACCTTTTCCAGTTTGTCTAATGACCCTAAAAGCATGATGCCTATAGTTGTGCAATGTGTGATAAAATTGATCTAATACTTCCTGTTATACTGAATCAGCCTAAAATTGTAGATTTTCCACATCACATTGCGCCTCATAATCAGTTTGCTAGCAACTTTTATTCCAAGAACTATTTCACAAATCTGTTACTAAACAAGGTATCCCACATCCTCCATCCAGTACTTTAATTTCTGTTTCCTGAACAGAGATTTCAAGAATCCTTTGAATTTTATTTCTGCTTACAGGATATTTTGCTATCCTACCCAATTTGCATTATGTGCTAATTTCCTTATCCAACAACATTCATACAAATGTTGAAGAGTATAAATCTTAAGTTATAAGGACCTAATCTGGCCATGGCATGAACCAGGGATCCCCAAGATAGAGATGATTACTATATATGATATCTCAGCCGCTCATAACTATCAAGTGAACCATCAAGTATTGCTTAACTTAGAAAGATAGGGCAAAAAAGTCAAAAATTTAACCTTTAGAGCAGAGACATATGAGTGCTCTGCAATGAGTCATCAGCTTCATTCTTGTTTCCAATAAATATCTTAATCTAGCCAAGTCCTGTCTAAGAATTGTCTGTCAGGAACTGAATAAAAGTGAAATATTTAGACAGTTATGATTCATTGCCAAATCCTGATATGAAGCTGTGCACAAGTTATCTTTTGTGGTGTCTCCCTGTCATAGTCTGATGTGGTTCTTTTTGAACTGGAGGTGTGTTTTGCTTTGCAAGGTTGGCAGTTGTTTAAGAAAAAAGACAGTAGAGGCTTGTATGTTTTTTTCACTATTTACAATGAATTTATTTTCAACAGGTATTTACAAAACATAGTCCCAGTGTTCACCCTGTGTCATGCTTTCTCCTAGATCTCCCAGAGACTGACCCACTCTATCTCACTTGCTTGCTTTCTCTCCATCACTTTCCTTTCTGGGTTTATGAGGTGAAAGTGGAAAAAAAAATGAATAGGATGGATTCTCTGTGGTGGCACAGTGGTTAATATGCAGTACTGCAGGCTAACTCACTGCTCACTCCAGGAGTTTGACCCTGACCGGCTCAAGGTTGACTCAGCCTTGCATCCTTCTCAGGTTAGTAAAATGAAAATCTAGGTTGTTTCAAGCAATATGTAAATTGCTTAGAGAGGGCTGCAAAGCATTATTAAGTGGTACATAAGCCTAAGTGCTATTAATATTTACTGTAGTGTGCTCAGATGACTTGACTTTCTCTTGTATCTGCTCAGCCTTCTGCTTCATCATCAGGCAAAAAAACCTCAGTGTATTCCATCTAATCCATTCTTATCTAGTTGGCTAACCATGAGGCGATGGAATGAAAATACATTATGCCATTTCCACAATCTATAATAAAATGAATCAGTAGAAGAGAAAGAGAAACAGAAAGCAACAGAGACAGAGAGTCTAGCAAGACTTCTTCCTGACAAATCCATGGTAGTGTCCCATAATCACCACATTGTTTCAAGGTAGTGCCTATCTGCAACTATTGTTAATTTTCTAATTTTAGAATGTGTCTGTATCAGTATCAGTCTGATTGGTATGTAATTGATCTTCTCTCTTTTGCTAAATTTCCGATTTTTCTTTTACTAGGATTTCTCAGGGATAACACATAAAGCTCAGCCAAATGAGCAGATTTCTTTATTGCTCTAGAAAAGCAACTCATCTCATGCTGAAGATTTAAATTCCTTGACAATTATAAATATATATATTACCTGACTATATTACTCTCAATCTCAAGATCTAGTTGTACCTCTGTTCTTCACAGCTATCTAATGAATATATGCCCTCTGGTTAAATGAAACTGAAGCAAATAACACATGAGTAGCTCTACTTTTTCACTGTTACATTTTGCTGTATTTATAGAGCAATTAGTATAATGATTTTCTCTTACCTTCCTTTGAACATCCTAAGAAAACCTTTTCTATATTTGTTTTGTTACATTCCTCACCAACTGCACCTCATTTCAAACCTTAGCTTATTCCTAATCTGTCCTTTATACTTCTTGCATGTGTCCCTTTTTTGTCTTTATTAAGCTTTTTTGTGAATCCATCTTTTTTTTTTCTCAACTGGAACTCTGAGCAAATGTGTTTTTAGAATCTTCTTTATTGGGTTTCCCATCCATCTTGAATACTTTTTTCCCATTAGCTTCCCCTGCCATGGAACCCTACTTTATCTTTGGATCTAACTTTATTAAAAATAATTTTTGGAGACTACACTGCTCATATGGCTACTGTCAGTTTTAGTTTCCCTTAACATTAATACAACCAGCTGTACATCCTCACTTCCCCCCAAAATTGTGTCTCTGTGTGTTTCAGTGTTCAGCATGAAGCTAAAATTGTGCTTTTATCTCTGCTCAACACAAATTTGGAAGTGATGAATATGATTTTTGAAAGACTCCTTTGTTTAATATTACTGAGCATGTGGGATGCTTTTACATCCGTGAGAAGAATTTTGACTAATCTGATAATAAGGTCTTTGATCTTTTGTTTTCTTTTAAAGGGAGATGGGTGGCAGCAACAGAGTTTGAACTGGAAGCTTCCTTTCTATTTTCTTACAATGATCCCTTAGATAAACAATTCAGTCTCCACCATTCTGTAATTCCTAGAGGATCAGATAATTTGGCTTTGGTTTTTAAAATATGTTTATGTTGATTTAAAATCCTATATGCTTCTAAATTCTTACTGAATTCCAAAAACTAGAATTCACGGAATTATTTTTGGTTGGCCCATATTCATTCAAATTGATGATGATGACTATCATCATCATTCATCATTCATCACCATGACCAATACCATCAATATTACCACCACCCCCATCATCAATCATCATAATCAACTATTTCTTCAAATATTTATGTTAATGCCTACTGAGAACATTGTTCTCAATGATTTCCACAGATATAGTCACTTTTTCTATATGTTCAGACTTCTTCCTGCATATCCAGCAGTTTTTTTTCATTTGTATCCATTAGTCCTGTGGTCCATTAGTCTTCATTGCTTTCTTATCTATCAGGAAAAAAAAGTAGATTACCTCATTACTGTTCCAACATTATCTGTATCTTCAATTAATATTCTTAAAATAATTACATATGTTGTGTTTAAGTTCTAATTAAAACAAATTACAAAAACTAGAAATCAAATAATATACACTTGTGATAGATTTCAGGCTGAGAACAACATGATATGTTTCCATTAATGCTAAGCAATCAAAGCATTGGTGATGGAGATCTGTAAGAATGTGTGAGATTTACAGACCACACTGTATTTAGTAATGTAATTTTATAGTCTAAGTTTCTACACATCACTGTAGGAAAGGTTATTATATATTTGGCACATCCTAATAATGAAAGTGGTAAAGATACAAAATTGGGTGGAATAGCCAGGAGAGAAATACTTCAAAGAGACTGCAAGAGATTAGAGGCACTGTCAAGGAATAGCCAAGAAATTCAACTTCAAAGAAATACACAGAAATATTAAATCTGTCCATGGGAGGGAAGAATGTGTTCAGAGCTATTTAGATAATTGGCATTTTTTATAGAAAGAGTAAATAGTAAATTAAAATTTGATTTTTTCAGAATGCCAGGGATTTGGCAATGTCTAAAATTTCAGGTTAATTGAGAAACAAATCTTGCATTTAACTTCGAGATAGGGCGTTTCCTACTAGCCAAGTCCTCTGAAAATAAATATCTGACAACAATATAAATATCATGTGGCTACAGGATATTCTGACATACAGTGGTTACAACTTGAGTGAAAAATCCTCTATTCTCTTCATACTATTTTCACCACACCCAATAAATGTTAAGATTACTTAATTTGATTCATAGATATCCAATTCACAGACCACTACTACTCTTCAGTATTGTCATGACCCTGAATATTACTATGGAAAAATTCTGTTTTTTAAAAAAAATAACAGTAGTAAAAACAACTCTAATATTGTTGCACTGGTAAGTAATTCCATGAAATTTGTAGCAATCATAGCTGCTTTTATGGGAAATGTGTCTGTCAAATATCAGACAGAAAGACTAAGGGTGTTCCAAATGAGAGGACATGTCCATAAGGCAATATTATGCCTACCCATGACTAAACAGAGTTGGTTCTTGGGCTTTGATGCAAAAAGTATAAGGGATTAACTTCATATAATAAACTGGAAGCTAGCAAATGTCACTAATTTATTCATGGGCTAACTAACAACATTCACAAACACATTCACACCACCACTTAAAAGAAGAGACATAGGAACAGTAGAGTAAATGGTAAAAATATGTACCATAAGCCAAATCCATAACCAGTTTCCAAGTCACTATAACCAAAGCAATCAGTTGCAATCATTCTAAAGGTTACTGTGATTTGGAAACAGATCTGCTGAAGCTTATATCTGATGCGACTCTATTGTCACTTCTTCTGTACGGTGCTTCAGTTTGTGTGTGTGTATGTGTGTGTGTTTTCCCATCTCCCTGTCTCAGTTGTCTTGCTACCATTATTTACATTATAACAAAATCCCAGACAAAGGTTGGGTGTCTTCACTCTCAACACACTCACTGTTGGAATGCAACAGGTTCAAATCTGCCTATTCTACCCTGGGTTAATTAACATATGCTCCAAATCACACTGGGCTGCCTGATGCTTCGATCAAATTTGATGGACCTTCCAGTATTAATGAGAATGCATACCTGACATTGCACACAGCATCTTAGCCTCATTAGGTTCCTCCACAGTCCCAAGTGTAAGTAACTCATGATAAAGTGACAATGACATCTTTCATAACCTTTCTCAGATCATTATTATTTTTTTCTTCATTCTGACCTGACAAGGAATCAAGCCAAATAGGAGCTAAGTCACAAGGCAGCTCTGACTGATACGCTGAATTGAGAAGAAGTATAGACAAGTTGCTCAGGGGTAAATATAATGCAAGATTATTGTCAGCATATTCCTGTCCAGGTTTTATGTGTTTTTTTAAAAAAAAAATTCTTTTCTTTGTAACTTTGGAGAGGATTTTTCTTAGCAGTTAATGAACCAGAAGGATTGGGTTCCATTTCCCTTTCTCCACCTGCCTTTTAAAAGGGAAGCTGATGTTGATGACATGAATGCTGTGATGTGACTTTTTAAGATGCTGGATCAGGACTTGGAAAACTTGGAGAGTCACTTCATGCCCTACCATGTATTTGAAGAAAATGGGTTTCTAGCCAGCAACAATTCTTTAATTTCAAGAATCTTAATATGTTCAATATGAAAAGAAAGATTGGTGATTGGTGAAAAGCATGACTTTCCTATGAACATAGAATATGGATCGGTGTACATTCACTCCACCATACTGTATTTGTTAGGAAGACAGTATTCTAGGCTTACATTTTGGAAAGGATTAAAAATAAGATTTCCATTAAGTAACCACATTAAATGGCATTAGGGTAGAATATTTTAGGGGTACATTTGAAGTGAAAAACATTCATTGAAGAATAAATTGGTCCACTGACAGCACTGAAGGCAAAGACAGGCTTCCAGAAGGATGGGATTATAATTCTTCTTTATAAACATATAAAAATTACAGAATACATGTGATTGTATGCAGCAACCACATATTTCAATAGAGGAGGAGGAGGAGGAGGAAGAAGGAGGAGGAGGAGGAGGAAGAGAAGAAGAAGAAGAAGGAGAAGAAGAAGAAGAAGAAGAAGAAGAAGAAGAAGAAGAAGAAGAAG
>NW_020769312.1:5995522-6033910 GCF_900518735.1 Pseudonaja textilis | reverse complement strand
AAGAAGAAGAAGAAGAAGAAGAAGAAGAAGAAGAAGAAGAAGAAGAATTATTAAACTTATTTTCTGCCCAACTCTCAATGACTCTGGGTAGCTCAAAATAATGAAATTAAAACACAAAAATAGAAAGAATGAAGGGTGTCTTATTCTCTCTCCCTCACCCGGGAGAGGTCTGGGTGAAGAACTAGGCATCCAGCACTTTTTTGAATAACAGCAGAATGGAGGCCATCCAGATCTCAAGGAAAACCTAATTCTAGAGGGGGAGCCCTGCTAGACAAAAAACATACTTCTGGGATGCTGATAGATGACATTTTTAATCAAAGGAATACAGAGCATATCAGTACTATAAGACTAAAGTGGTCAGGCAGGTACTATGAGATACAGATCTGTAGAAATACAGTATATATAGATACAATGTGCCTAGTGAAATCAGTGGAACCATTAGTTCAGAGGGAATAGGGGAGGACTGAAAATACAATGGAGTTTTGAAAAAAACAAAGAAGTAGTTATTCCATGTAAATCTGGTTTTTTTCCTGCTGTTTTTCTTTCTTTTGCTAGCCTTACAGGTAATCCTTGAGTTACAATGGCAGTTGGGACCAGGAATTCCATCATTAAGCAATGTGCTTGTAAGTTAAAAAATCAGATAACCATGTCATTTAGTGCTGCTTAGTGATATCAGTTCCAGCAGCTTCCATTGCTGTTGTTAAATGAGGGCCATGTGGGTTATTAAACAAGGACCTCAAGGGATTATAATTTTCAAGTTCCTCCTGACTTTCTCAATGACTTTGCTTGAAGAAGGTCAGCAGGGAACATCAGAAATCACAATTATGTGACTGCAACTCACTGCAAGTCATACTCATGAGCCAGGCATAGAGTATCTAGATCACTAATGTGTGATTGAAGGATGTTACAACAGCCAGCATTCCAAGGAGCCATTATAAGTCCCCTTATTTAGTGTCTTTGTAACTTTGCACAGTCACTGGACAAAGGGTTGTAACATGAGCATTATCTTTAATAGCCTTCTTGGACCTTCTGAATATCCTCTGGCTAAGCTTACAGTACAGTTTTCCTGAGAAAGTGTTTTTGTAACAGTGTAGTTGCCTTTGGTATTGATTACCTGAAAATGGGCTTTGTTTTCTCTGGGAGTGGGGGCCATAAGTAGGGCCCACAAAATCTCCTAGAAAATTCATTGCTGTTTCTGGCACAGAAAGTTTTTATACTCAATTTCCCCAATATACAGCATTTTAAAAGTAAATCTCCCCAAAATTCCTTTTCAGTGTACATTTCCTGATGTTCTCCCACTTTGATGGGCTGCTCCCAAATGTTGTCAGATTGAACCTTTAAATGGATGATATATGTGCACTCTTGCTTAGATATTTCATCACATGCTCCTCGTTTTCTGAATGTCAGATGGCAAGATTGAGAAAGAGGAAAAGAGAGCCAAAGTAATGGATAGCATTCTCTAGTATATTTTTCTGGAAATATGGTTTTTGCTTTAAAAAAAAAAGGAAGGATAGCCTTTTCTGCTTAAATGAATAGAGCAAATGGAACTTTAACTCTAGAAAAACCTCATTATATCATAGAGTGAATTTTCATCAGAACCTAATCAGGAATTATATCCATGAAGTCAAAATGATAGATTAAAAGAGAGCTAAGGAATTATATTTGATATTTTCTATAACACAGTTTTTTAGGAAAAAAAATGCCTGTAAAAATAAATTAAACATAAAGTTTTCCTTAAGTTGAGCCAATTGCCACATCCATATTGTTTTCTTGGCAAATCAGAGGAATAATAATTGACTGACTTTTGTTCCCCACCAACCACCCCAAATTTCCAATTTAGTTCACAGCCATGAAATTTTCTGGTGATTGCCAATTTTAGCATTAATTATCTTAGCTGATCTAAGCTGAAGCTAAGTTGGTTTGGTTTGGTACAGCTGTCTCAATTCCACACACACAATAGTGGATAACTAGAAAGCAATCTGAAAAGCCAAATAAACTGCATTTTGGAGAAGAGCAGACACAGATGGTCCATGGTCTACTCATAAATCAATTTGAAAGGTCAGCTGGCTTTCCTTTCCTTCGAATTGCCTTAGAAAAAAAAGTACCAATGCTAGATGACTGGAATTCTACATGTCTATTGGAACATTTTGTCTAAACACTCCCTGTCATTAGATTTAAGTAAAGTTTTGTTTTCATTCAGATGGCATCTGAAAAGATGCAGGATAGTTACTAGGAACTGTGTACATTTTGCAAAATATTATACAGGTAGTCCTTGACATAGGACCATAATTGAGCACACAATTTCAGTCATAAATTGTGATGGTCACAAAGTGGATTCCAACATGACTATGCCCAATTTTATGACTTTTTTGAGAATGGTTGTAAAGTGAGCACTGTGGTCATTAAGCAAATCCACTGTTCACTATGGGAAAATTTTTCTGGAAACGAGAAGTTAAAGCCACTTTTGGTCAAAAATATTATAAATCACTGTCACATGAAGACAGGGCACTGCAAATGATCATAAATATTGGCCAGTTACTGAGAACCCAAAATATAGTCACATGACCAAATTGGAGAGAGTGGGGGGTCAGGATGTCAGACTTTCAAAACCGGGTTGTAAGTTCCATTTTCAGGGTTCTGTCACAACTTCAAACAGTCACTAAGCAACCAGTGATAAGTTGAGAACTATGGGTAAGCTTGTTCTAAAAAAAAAATCTTAAGTAGAACATTTCATCCAGTTTAAGCAGTCTCTTACAATACAAGAGGATCCACATGATCAAATACACCTATACCTTAAAAATAACTCTACACGTAGAAAGTTAATGATCTCCAAGACCTACATTTTTATTACTGTCAAGACAATCAACACATTTTAGTATTTTTCTTATTATCATTCCAATTGCTGTGGTTGCTGCTGATGGTGCTATTAAAAGGTTAATTAGCAATTCGGAACAAAGTGACAAACACAGCAGTTCTTCTGAGAGAACAAAGGTTGACCAACTAGAAAGATATCTTCTTGGGATTTTGTATAACGGCAAACTAAAATGAGATGCAACTGTTGCTTTAGATCTTCATGGATTTCACAGACTAATTTTACAAGCTGATCACAAAAATTCTGTTGTGCCAAAAGCCACTCATTTTTCTTCATCAGTGAGATGGACAAGGAGGAAGAGCAAAAGAAGGAAACACTGATGATTGATTGATTGGTTGGTTGAGTGATTGATTTACAGCCACCTTTTCACTGAAGAATTTAAGGTTGGTACACAGAATATTCTCCTCTTATCTTTCTCTACAACAGAAATCCTATGAGGGAGGTTGGCATCAGAGAGAGCAGTTGTCCCAAAGTCACCAGTGAACTTTTGTAGCTGAAAGTGGACTAGAATTTGGATTCCTCACTGCTAGTCCAACATATAAACCACTCCATCATTAACCACACTGACTCTCAGTTATGAAGGTATCGTTCCACCAACATTTGGCTCTGTCTCACTGCTATTATTGTACATAATCACTAAAAGATTCACTCCCATGAGAATGTATCCTTCAACAGAAAAAAAGTGTTTTATCATCTTATGGAGAATGTGTACTGAGGGTGGGTGCATGTATACCTTTGTATTGAAGGATTTCTTCCTTTTATTTTGTGATAATTAATAATTGGTTGTAACCATGCTAAATGAATTTATATAGGACAATGCACGGACTTAAACATATGGTGTCAATCAGTTTTTTTAATAAAAAAAATAGCAACCAGGTATTCTTGAGTTAATAGTGGTTCTTGGAAGCCTTGAGTACTTTTTGCAATCACTAAAGGAATAAATACTGAAACATTAAATAGTTATATATTCCTTCAACATGCCAAAAGAGCAACTTTGCTAAAAGCATTCCATGGTTAGATGAAAGAACATATGGGTCTCTTTAAATACATTATGCTTCATTATCATATGTATGTTCTTATTCTGTTCTCACACTGTTTCTGCATTTTTATACACATCCACACACACACACGTGCACACTCATACAAACTACATCTGTTTTTACATATAACAGGGCTATTTTGCACTCCATCCTTAAGCTGCTAGACCAGGGTTGTCAATCTGGCAGCCCATGGGCCAGATGTATCACGGACAGGCCCCGCCTACCCCAGCTCTGTGAATGGAAAAAATGTCACAAAAACATCACATTGGCAATATGACACAGCACTAGACTGTCTTGTTTAAACTGGTTAGGGGTGAATTAATAAAATCCATTTCCTGATGTTAACACTTTATTTTAGCTGAAATGATGAACCCAGTGTTCTGTTTGGAGTACATTCACCACAGCCTTTGGTAAATTTCATTTTACTATATTTTATCACCACAGGTGTCGACTTATAACCACAACTGAGCCCAAAATTTCCATTGCTAATCAAGACAGGTAAGTGAAGTTTGTCCCATTTGATGACCTTTCTTGCCATAGTTGCTAAGGGAATCACTGCAGTAGTTCAGTTAGTAGCACGGTGAATCTGGCTTCCCCATTGCCTTTGCTTGTCAGAAGGTCACAAAAGGTGATCACATGACCTTGGAATGCTACAACCATCATAAATACATGCCTATTGTTAAGCATCCAAATTCTGACCACATAATCATGGGAATGCTGCAACTGCCATAAGTGTGAAAAACAATCATAAGTCATCTTTTTCAGTGCCATTGTGACCTCAAATAGTCACTAAATAATGGTGGTAAGTGTCAGAATTCCAGAAAACCTCAACTCCAACAAACAACTCTGAGACAGACATCCTTTCCAAGGTTCTTTTTATTCAATAGTAAACTAGAACATCTGGGAAATCCTGAATCTGAAAGTTCTGGGTTTCCTTGCAATAAGTAAAAAATTACAAATCCAACCCCCTGCACTGCCCATGGCATCACATGCCTCAATCACCATCCATCCCAACTTGAGACATCCCCTCAACCAGGTGTAGAAATTACATGACCTTGACTTAGAAGAAGAATGCTATTATGTCTAAGCACATACACTGCAAGAAACCCCCCCCCCCCATTTTCCCAGGCTCAAGAATGTGGCATTTTGGAAGCATCTGGTGCTAATATGGCTTCCAAAGCTGACAGTAAGTTGAGGACTACTGTAATAGGGCAGTTTAAAAGATACAGAAAATAGCACAGCTGTTTTTCCTTTCACTTGTTTGTTGAGAAAATGACCCATACTCATATTGAAGGAAGCAGGCACCCACTCAGCTTTTAGCTTCAAATGTGCTTTTGACACCCATCTTGTATCCAATTTTCCCTAATCAGTTCAGTTTCCTATTTTTCTTTTTATTTTCTTCACTTTCTATTTTCTCTTTTTCTCTTTTCTAGTTTGTATTAGTTTTTATTGTTCCAACTGTAATTTTTAATAAAAGTATTTAATAAATAACATTGTGAACCTGCTATTTCAGGTCTTTCCACAGCAGAAATTGAATCTATATATATCATTTATTGAAGGAAAAATATATAAGTAATTGATGAAAATCCATTTTAACAAGGTGCAAGCCAATTATAAGCTAACTGGATTTATAATGTATTATTTCTCTGTAACATTTTCTGAGGGAACCCAGTTGGCAGTGAAGAAATACACTTTTCTGTTATATTCATTTCAGTAAAGCTTTTTTCCTCGACCGTGTACCAAGCAAATCTACTTCCATCTTTCCTTACCAAATTGTCCAAAGGCAACTTCAATCTCTGTAACTTCATAACCTTGTCTTCCATAAAAAGACTTTGCTATGTTGTTTTCTTACACAGAAAGTAATTGTCTGAAATGATAAACCCTTGAGGTAAAATGTTGTTTGTTTATTCATTTTTCATCGAGAACAAAAAGGAAGAAGAGTTAAAAATGGAGTAATAGCCACCAGGCAGTTGCTATTGAAAACAAAAGGCATTGGAAATTATTAAAAGGATAAAATAAGTAGAACAGATAATGGTAAAGGAAAAGTGGTGTGGTATTGTAACAAATGTGAAGCTTAACTTGTTGAATCACATCACATATTTTGGAGGAGTTATATCATCTTCACTACTTTATTGTTATTTATTCATTCATTACACATTTTCTCCAGGCAGTTAAGGTGGTGGTGTATGCTCAACCCACCATTCCTTGCTTTGTTCTCTTGCTTTTCATTCATTCATCTGATGTGAAAGTCTATGTTTATTGCAGATTTTCAATACAGCAGTAACGATGCTTAGGAAGATTATGGGTCATAGGTTTAGAGTTAGAAGCTTGCAAACAAATATTAACAAATATTCATTTGTTAAAATAAACGTTATTAGTCTTTTGTATATTTTAAAAATAAAACAAAAAATAAATATGATGTTAACAGTTTTGTGACATCCATCTCGTACATTTCTATCTTTTGTCATATTTACAAATATATACAATTTTGTGTGAATATATACATTTAATCTATAAGTTGCTTATCTTTAATTCCTTCATTTTCTATCTGTCTTAATTCAATCCAATTATACCATTTCCCCCAAATTCTATAGTATTCAGACTCCTCTTTCTCTTGTACCATTAAAGTCAATTTGTACAGTTCAGCACATATCATTATTTTTTGAATAATCAATTCATCCGATGGTATACAGTTGTGCTTCCAGCATTGAGCAAAAGCTATTCTAGCAGCTGTTAAGATATGTAATACAATATATTTTATATTTTTTTCCACATTTCTTCTTGAATATCCCTAACAGAAATACACTGCTCAAAAAAATAAAAGGAACACAAAAATAAGACATCCTAGATCTGAATGAATGAAATATTCTTATTAAATACTTTGTTCATTACATAGTTGAATGTGCTGACAACAAAAATCACACAAAAATTATCAATGGAAATCAAATTTAGCATCCCATGGAGGTCTGGATTTGGAGTTACGCTCAAAATTAAAATGGGAAAAAAAAACACTACAGGCTGATCCAACTTTGATGTAATGTCCTTAAAACAAGTCAAAATGAGGCTCAGTAGTGTGTGTGGCCTTCACGTGCCTGTATGACCACCCTACAACGCCTGGGCATGCTCCTGATGAGGTGGCGGATGGTGTCCTGAGGAATCTCCTTCCACACCTGGACTAAAGCATCCCCCAACTCCTGGACAGTCTGTGGTGCAATGGTACAGTCTGTTGGTGGATGGAGCGAGACATGATGTCCCAGATGTGCTCAATTGGATTTAGGTCTGGGATCGGGCGGGCCAGTCCATTGCGTCAATGCCTTCATCTTGCAGGAACTGCTGCCACACTCCAGCCACATGAGGTCTAGCATTGTTGTGCATTAGGAGGAACCCAGGGCCAACTGCACCAGCATATGGTCTCACAAGGGGTCTGAGGATCTCATCTCAGCAGTCACTCACCTAATGGCAGTCAGGCTACCTCTGGCGAGCACATGGAGCCCCCTAAAGCTAAAGCTAAAGCTAAAGCCCCCTAAGACCTAAAGGTCTAGCATTGTTGTGCAGCCCCCTAAAGAAATGCCACCCACACCATTACTGACCCACTGCCATACTGGTCATGCTGGAGGATGTTGCAGGTAGCAGAATGTTCTCCACGGCGTCTCCAGACCCTGTCACATCTGTCACATGTGCTCAGTGTGAACCTGCTTTCATCTCTGAAGAACACAGGGCGCCAGTGGCGAATTTGCCAATCTTGGTGTTCTCTGGCAAATGCCAAACGTCCTGCACGGTGTTGGGCTATAAGCACAACCCCCACCTGTGGATGTCGGGCCCTCATACCACCCTCATGGAGTCTGTTTCTGACCGTTTGAGCACCCACATGCACATTTGTGGCCGACTGGAGGTCATTTTGCAGGGCTCTGGCAGTGCTCCTCCTGTCTCTCCTTACACAAAGGCGGAGGTAGCGGTCCTGATGATGGGTTGTTGCATTCCTACAGCCTCCTCCACATCTCCTGATGTACTGGCCTGTCTCCTGGTAGCATCTCCATGCTCTGGACACTATGCTGACAGACACAGCAAACCTTCTTGCCACAGCTCGCATTGATGTGCCATCCTGGATGAGCTGCACTACCTGAACCACTTGTGTGGGTTGTAGACTCCGTCTCATGCTACCACTAGAGTGAAAGCACTGCCAGCATTCAAAAGTGACAAAACCATCAGCCAGAAAGCATAAGAACTGAGAAGTGGTCTGTGGTCACCAACTGCAGAACCACTCCTTTATTGGGGATGTCTTGCTAACTCCCTATGCTTTCCACCTGTTGTCTATTCCATTTGCACAACAGCATGTGAAATTGATTGTCAATCAGTGTAGCTACCTAAGTGCACAGTTTGATTTCACAGAAGTGTGATTGACTTGGAGTTACATTGTGTTATTTAAGTGTTCCCTTAATTTTTTTGAGCAGTGTAGTTTTGGTTCCAATTCTACTTGTTCCTTAAGAATTTCTTGCAGCCATTGTTTAATTTTAAGCCAATATTTCTGAGCTTCTGAACAAGACCACAAACTCATATTCAAATGGCAAGCAGGGACCACACATGCTGTAGATGAAAATTGCTCACTGGCCACTTTAGCCAATGTAGAATTTATATCCCCTATTGGCCTGCTTGCCTGGGACTTTCACTTCTTCTCACTTACAACTAGTGATCTGTTTAGGCCAGGTAGCACCAGTCTGGGAGAACCAATTGTTAACTTTCTGAGCAGTTTGGTGAACTGGTTGTTGGAAGAAATCATTAGAGCAGAGAACTGGTTGTTAAATTATTTGACCCCCACCGCTGCTTACAACCTACATAGTCCTGGCATTATAATGGCAACTGGGATTGTAGGATTGTTGTTACTAAGTGAAGCAGTCATATGATATTGTGCTTCATGAGAGCATAATTTAGGCAAAGAAAATTCAAATCCTAATTGTCATCATAACCTGAGGGCTAACTATAATAAGTATGCTGAACTGAACCTTGAAAGCAACTGGTAACCACTGCAGATAACACAGAATGATATATCATAATCTCTTCTTCTTCCCGGCATTATTCCTGTGCTATGGCAGGCTCCATTTTGGGGTGACTAGATAGAACTGAGCATTTACTGATTGGATGCCCTTCCTGACACCAGATGGAGTTCACAGCAGATATTTTTTTCTTTGCACTCTAGGTATATCATAATCTAAAAGATATTGTTAGCTGTGTGCTGTCATGGTTCTTGGTCAGTTGTATATTCTGGAGCAACTTCAAGAGCCATGTTCTATTGCCAGAGTTAATTTATAAGATATCCAATCCAAGAGGGCTGTGTGTGAATAACAAATTGATAGTAAAGGGAAGATAGAAGTTCATGGAACAAAGTTGCTAGTCAGTTACAAAGATTGATAAATGAGATTGCTAAATATACAGTATATTAACTTTTCCCTCAGTGTTTAACCATTGCATCTGTAAATGCACGCAGACATTTAATCATGCAGAAACAAACCAGAATCATTGGCCTTATTCTTTTAGCCCTTAAACTGTTACACTGATTGCAGGATACTATTTGTGTTCAGTGGGACACAATACTGCTAGTCCCTCAACAATAATTAAAATGTCAATTTTGGCTATAGGTTATGACAACATGTGAGTTTGACTGATTTTACAAACTTTTCTGTGGTGGTTGTTAAACTTGTTGAGGGGCAAGTTTTGCCAGAAAGATAATTAAACACAAATTTTCAATAAATATGTAGTAAATTGTGGTCATGTGACCATAGGATGCAAACAGTTGTAAATGCAGGCCACTTGCCAAGCACCTGAGATTTGGTCACATGACCACAGGGGGAAATGGATGCTGGAGTTTTGAATCTGGGTCACAACTAGCTTTTTTCAAATCTGTCCGAACTTCAAACAGTCAGTAAGCAACTAGTCATAAGCCAAAGACTCCCTATATGGGAGTCCTATACATTTCCTATGCTTACATTAGAAGAGTGAAAAAAGATCTAGCTGAAAACATGTTTAATATTTAGTTCAATCCATAAATGTAAAGCATTGCTGAGAGCCATAAGGTCAAGTGTGAAATCTTCCAGCTATAGTAATTTTGTTTCAACGTAGAACGATCAGTCTAACAGAACAGTTGATCACACACACTCACCAAGCATAAAATTCTCCTAACACCAATACATTGACTTAAGAATATGTGCTATTATTAGAAGTGGTCATTTAAACAATTATTGATTGCTAAAAGAATTTAGTAATGTGAGAATACATGAATGTGTTTAATGCATTTGAACAGCTGTATAAAATTATTATTAATAATACATTAATCAATTAAACCAACTGGCTTAATTGATTCTTTATAAGGAGAACATATTAGTGAATACTTTAAGATTTAAGGAACCGGAAGGAAGATTCTGACTGAGTATTATAACATAGAGAGTCCCAAAGGTGCTTTTTCAAAAGGCAACTAGACTTTCTGGTTTTTCTTTGAAAATATTTCACTTCTCATCCAAGAAGCTTCTTCAGCTCTGTGCATAGCTAAATGTCTATGGAGATTCTCAGTCATCCAGGTCATGGTTGTCCCAATATAACATAACTCTATGTTATAGAAACAGCTATAGAACATGGCAGTCACTATAAGATAGAGATAATTCCTAACAGTTCAAACTAGCAGTAATTACTCAGAGAGTTGGATACATTCCATTTAAGCAGCCATCAGTGTGGAATGCTTTAATTTGCATTTTTGCACTAATAAAGAGGTTGGAACCAGTCTGAAACATCATGTTTTATCCATATAATTCTCTGATTTTGAAATTTTATAGGGAAATCTGTTTCTTCCGATCTTGTGTTCTCCATATATCATCAGGAAGTAGAGAAGAATGATACCACTTAACTTAGTCATATTAAACTATTCAAAATCCAACAAAGTAATTTTCAAAATCTAACAGCTCATATAAAAAATAAAAAATGATAACTGAAACATATAACGTAATAAAATAAACACTGATAAAAATTATAAAAAGACTATGATAATTTGTTGTTGTTTTATGCTGGCCTATGGCCCAGTGGTGGGATTCAAATTTTTTTACTACCAGTTCTGTGGGCGTGGCTTGGTGGGCATGGCGGGGAAGGATACTGTAAAATCTCCAGTCAGAGGTGGCATTTGCTGGTTCTCCGAACTACTCAAAATTTCCACTACCAGTTCTCCAGAACTGGTCAGAACCTGCTGAATACCACCTCTGCTATAAACATAACAAAGATTTGATTTGATCTGATCTGATCTGATCTTGGGAAAAATAAAGAGACATCAATCTTTCCAGGTGAAAGCCTAAACAATAATAGTGTCATTTTAAGAATTTGGATGAATTCAATACATATTAAAATATTTAATATTGTAAAGAGGAGTAAATAAATGACCCCCCACCTCTAATATTTCACAATCTGGGTTTCATGAAGGAAAAGGACCTTTCCCTCATTACCACACTTCATACGATGAGGTCAAATTCAAACGCCCTGAAATCAAAGTTCTTAAATCTTCAGATACATTGATTTATGTACTAAGATCCCCTGCAGAGGTCTATTGATTAGGAGCCAATACTGGTAAGAAAAAGCTGCTGTATTATCTTTGTTTGGTCCAATTTTAAACATTTCCACCTTTTTCTTCAGTATTCAAAAAACAGAGCTATGAAGGGCTTTGAAGCCGTGCTTTTCTTCAAGGAGAGTTTGAGAAAAGCATTCTTTCCAATTTACTTTGCAAAGTAGTTTGGATCCCATACTTCTAAAAGTAAAGAAAAATGACAATGTTACTTTGTTCTCTTCTGCTTCATCGTTGTTCTACTGCAATCTCTGCACATTTGTGCAAGTGTTTGAAGATTGCTAAGAGATAAACATCAGGCAATGCTATCCAACATAATTTCTTCTCTGAATCGACTATCTTTTATGAAAGTCATAATAACCTTCTGCATTCGTTCTTCACCAACACAGAAGCCTTTATCTAAGTCATGGAGGAGGCTGCTCCATAAATTAAAGAGGGTGTAAAGAGTGTAATTAAAGAGAGTGTAAAGCTGATGTTTGGAAAACTTGAAACAATGGCCTCCATTGTACGTTTAGTCTAAAGTTGAGTAAGAAAACTCAAGCCATCCCTGCTGACCTTTTTCTTTAGTTAATCTTGGCAGCAAAGACTGAAACTATCTGAACAATCAAAGAACCTGATTAAACAGAACTCCAATTTTGCTGCTAGGCTTGACTGGGAAATGTCAAAGAAAGAAAGGGATAAGTAGCCATGATCCATGACATTGGAAGTCAGACCCTGATAAAGGCTATAACTTCTAAGATTTGGAGGGACAGTAGTCAAAATGACATATGACCTGGGGCATCAAGGAGAAATGTTCAATTTGTATACCCTTTCATTACCTAGTTAATATTCTTTCATATACCCTTTATCTGTCCAGAATTTCTGCCACTCATTTTCTAGCAAATATGAAGATGAGTTAATATCTTATAGGAAGAAAATAGAAATAATTTCCCCTATGGATACAGTATTTATTACAATAAATTAAATGTGACATAAATGGGGAGAAGACTTAACTTAAAATTAACTTTATTATTTAGTCTAATAATACTTTTAGTTTTAGTCATTGTCTTTAATCAGTCATTTTAGTTTTCTCAGTTTTAGAATATCAATATTTTCCAAAAATAAGTAACAGACTCATATCTTGAACCCATTTCTCAAAATACAGAGAATAAGTTGCTTTCCATTTATGTCAAATTACCCTCGTTGCTATGCCCCAGGCTCAATACAAAATTCTTCTTGGGTAATAAATTCTATCTTTTAGGAATATAGTTCCATAACTCATTAAAATTTTTAACTAGCTGAAAAAGGCCATATAATATGAGTTTTAAAATCTTGATAACATGAGATTTGAATATTTTGTAACACTACTAAAAACATATTAAGCATTGTTTAAGGGGCACTAAAACACTTTTTTATTTTCCAATGAATTAGTGTAATTTTTACATTTTAAATCATCAGTATTTTTTTTAGATTTCTTAATAACTGGACAAATCATTCTCCAAAATTTGATAGCTCAGTTTCCTTTTATATAGCTATAGTCCTATCTAACAAGCTTTTATTCTTTTTGTTAATTCTTTATAAAATTGGATGATTTGTTTCTATTCAAATGCTGCATCTCTTACAGACTCTAAATTTTCAAATGTTTTAAAGCATTGAGGACCATGATGTTTGATTGCAACATGTTTCAGTTGTATTATAGTGGCAAGTGAATGTCATAGGAAAGTCATATATTTAAAAAAGCTTTCTTTAAAATAACCATTAGATAAGTAACTGATTCCTTATTTGGCCTAAGCATTCCAATCAACTATCTGCCCTGTTATTTTCCAATTTACATTAATCTCAATGAATATTCATTTTAATAACATTAATCTTACTCCATATGCTTAATGGAAATTTTAATCATTGTATTATACCTACTGAAATTACATCTGCTCATTTACACATGTTTAATTCAATATACTGTGATACTGTGAAACATTCATGACATTTTTTTTGCAACACAGTTCCATCAGAATTCAAAAAAAATGTTTCAAAATATAATAGACACACTAGCTAATACCTTGAATCTTTGATGCAAGATGAAATATTTAAGAGAAGATCATTTTTGTTTTCTTGGCTTTGATATTGTGAAATTTCACATGTGATATCAATGCAGAAGTGTAGAACTCCAGAATTATGCCTTTTGATTAAATAGAAATGATAAATCAAAGAAGTAAACATAATAAAAATTAATCTAGACCTGAATTGGTGAAGATCTGCCAGCCATGGAATGCAATCTGTTAGAAGCCATCATTCCCCATTCATGGATTTGTTTAGATACACAATTTTCAATAACATTAAAAGGAACTGGAAAAGTGCACTATGTAAAAAGTGGGAGGAAAAAGCTTATCAGTGAACTCACATGGAATTCCACTTGTAAGAGAAGGCTTTTTGACAACTTTAAGTAGTTGGAGAAAATGCAAATGATGATGAACACAAATTGATTGAATGTTCCACTCTAGGGATATTTGAGGTGGCCATGCTTTGCCTGGATGGAGCCATTCTGGGCTGAGAGGACATGTCCTAAGACTTGATGAACCAGAGGAGGTCACCAGAGTGGTTGTTCTACTGCTTTGTGTCATGTCTCCAAGGCATGCTGGAGCTGTGAGACCATGCGTTGTGCCATGTCAGACTATGCTATCGAGGGGAGAAGTGCTGTTAACTACCCAACCTGGGGCTTCGATTGTTCCACGGAGATAACGAGCCTTGCTGATATCACACAGCCTGCGGGCAGTTGTAGACAAAGTGATTTGGTTGCGGCCTGTTGAACTAACGATCTCGGGAGGGGTGGAGGGTCACTTCATAGGTGTAAATACAATGTTGGAATATGATATTTGTACAAGTATAGTAAATAGGGGTAAATAATTAATGGATAAAAAGCACAGTGTTTAGGGCGTTACATGGTGACCGGATGTGATCCAGTAGCACTCACCAGATGGTGGATAAACTCATTAAGTTGTTAATTGGTGTATAAATACGGCTCTGGCTGTGAGGTCCTTTTGGTTAGTCATTGTTACCGAATCCGGAACATTGTATGGACGAATAAAGACTCATTTGATCATTACCTTGAGACCTTTGTTTCCCTTCCTGCCTGGAATTCAGCGAAACAGCTGAGAAGAAAGTCAGCTCTCTTCAAATAGTCTTGTGTGCCTATCATCCCCCCCACAATCCCCGTGAACTGTTTGGTGTGCTGCGTTGGGGAGCGATGGTGGAAGGCATAAGCATCGATTCAGTTTTGCCGTTTGCATTGGAGGTGGATGAGGAAGAGATTTCTCTGTGGGATGACAGACTGCATGAGTCTACAGAGGGGTTTATAAGTGGAGACATGCCATCTACTGGTGATACTGAGGATATTCCCAAAGATGTACAAAGAGTTACTAGACCTAAACTACGTAAAGAAGAAAGATCGTAGGAGTGATTTGGAGTTCCAGGAGGAGTGTGGGGGACGAGGCATTCATGGAAAACCTCCTGCTTTTGCATCTCTCAATACTGGAGTGTTTGAGAAGTGGAGAGAAAGGAAAATAGTTGAGGAAGATGCCTGGAGAACCTCCACCTCCAGTTTGGGAGCCTGTACTATAGAGAATAAAGAACTATTAAGAATAAAGTATGGAGATCTGAGTATACAGGATTCCAGCCCAAAAGGAAGATGGGAGGGATCAGGAGCTCATACTGATGATACTTCATATTTCAGTTCTATCCCTAGGGAGGGGAGAGAACGTAATAGTAAGAGGACTGGAAGTGACTTGCCACCTGGATTCAATGCATCATTGGCTGATGTTGCTGGGCCATCAGAACCCAGAACAGGGGGGACAAGGCCGATGTCCTCTAGTTTTACTTGAAGGGAGTCACCACCTCGACGTAGGTAACAGGAAGGTTCTTGGGTCATCAGGGAATGTCTGGACAGTGGCCACAACATTGGCGTGGGGACCACCACCCTTGCAAACTACGTTTGATGGTAACCCAGACCGTATTGCACTATTCCTAAGCCAAGTGGTTAATCACCTGGAATTATATGCATCTTGCTATCTGTCCCAGTGGTCCAGAGTGGTGGCTATTATGGGAGTTTTAACAGGGGATGCAGTGGACTGGGTTACGGAGTTACATAGCGAACGGGCATGAGAGTTGGTAGATGTCAGTCTGATTCTGGATTCACTCCATAATCATTTTGAAGATAGATCCCGTATCGACCAAACTGAGGAAGCTATAATGGCATGGAGAAACCTCACATCTTCAAGAGATTTAAGGGGCTGAGATAAAAAGGTATTGCTTTTCACTTTTGCCTTTTTGATTGGTTGCTGCTTTTATTGTTGCTATTTGTGAAATTCTTATTGTCTTATATATATGCTATCATGGACATTTCAAATTATCTTTTTATATTGTACTGTACATAACCAACTAAGAATCTTGTTAATTGTGGCAGGGTAAAAATGTATTAAAATATGCTTATTAGGAAAAGTTACATACATGAATGAAGGCAACTATATGCCCCATAATAATGTTGCAAGATCCAACCTAGGTTTACTTTTCCTCTGGTGCCAGTGACTGACCAAGACTGGATCTTGCAAAGTTACACACAATTCTTTCTTTCTTCTTCATTTTGAGATTTTTCAGAATTAATCTGATTCCCGGTACTTTTAAAATGTGTATATTTTTAAAAGCATGGTACAAAATAAATAAAAAAATTAAAAAAGTAAGAAATCACAGTAGAGAATGGACCTTTGCATGCGAAACTAGTAGGATTCATCATATGTAACAGTAATGAATCCATCAATATGTTTTTCACAAATATGTCTCTTTTCATCACAAGATTCTGATTTCTAGATACTCAGTAAAAGGGACAAAATTATATTTACCACTTTCTACATTATGCTGATCAAAACAAACAAAACATTTTGGCTACTCACTTTCATACTAAACAAATTCTTGGATCTATTTTTTTTTTTTTTTTGAGGGGGGGGATGTTAATATTTGATATTTAATAAAACAAATTTGATGACATAATTTTTCTTTTCTGGCACTGTCCTTTTTTTTATAATCATTATAAAGCATGGTAAAAATCCATACACACATTTTTTAAAAATATTGCTATGAAATAATAGATCTAGTGAAACAATAATGGTTAATATAGTCTGTGGCAACAAGACGCATCTGCAGAATAAATGTTACTCAAATTAGTGAAGGTAGATTTGATTGGGGGGGAGGGAGAGGGAGAGGGAGAGAGATTTGTCATGCACAGACTGAAACCAATTTCTTTTGTTATGGCTGATCGACATTTATTGCTTGTCAGTATCAAAAACTCTCAAATGCTGCAGAAACTTCACTAGAGAATATGAAGACAGAATAATGAATTTTATAAAGGCAAAGGAATTTTCTAAAGGAAATGTAAGGAAGGAAGGAAGGAAGGAAGGAAGGAAGGAAGGAAGGAAGGAAGGAAGGAAGGAAGGATTTATTTCAAAAAATATTTTTAAATGTATGTGTAATTGAAATTTCAAATTACTGCCACAATCTTATCAGAAAAAAATGCACTGGGTTATATAACAGAGAATTCATCTTACCTTACTCATTTTTCTTTCTTTTTTTTAATATTAAAATAGCTCAGGATCACAACAAAACTGAAAGTCAAGCTTCCCAGACTTTGCAAGCCCTAATGATGACTAATTTGGCTTGTTATTTCACTTGTGCTCAAAGCAGCCATGTTTTATCAGGAAAGGGTCAATCTGAAATGGCAATTTTCACTTTCATCTGTCAATGTCATGTATTCTAACCAGAGCTGAATGACATTTAAGCTTGGCTCATTCACCTGTGAAGTGAAAGTCAAGCCTGCTTCTGTGTGTCCTCTTAAAAACAAGAGAGACTTAAAGGAAAATCTGATTCCACACAACAGGACTTTAAAAGAATAACAACAATCAAGCATCTCATTTTCTAATAAAATCTCTATCATTATAAAGTCTTGTGCCACTTAAAGATGTGCATTTAGAGTAGTCCTCTCATAAAATGCAGGCAAATAGCACACATATTTCAATTGTTTGGAGTCTATTGTCAAACAACCTGGATGTCCCCTCGTAGTTATAGAGACTTATATCACACCTGAGTTTATTTCTTACAAGATCATATATGCAAGTTTAACATTCGACAGGCCAGAAATTGGATCCAGTGGAAATGAGGTTGCCAAGCTGATGCAACAAAGAATATGAATCTGATACTATGGGTAAAAGCATTGTTTACATGTGTGGATGGTCTTTGATAAGACTTTATGAGGCAATTTTGAGTGAGAAAGACATGGCTTAATGATGGGAGAAGGTCTACTAATGCGTGACCAAGAAATATACATTAAAAGAATTGTAACACAATATAAGTTGTTGAACTGAGAGAAGAAAATCCAATTAATAAACCATAGTTGCTGTTATGGAACTGCTGCAGTGATAACATGAAGAAAGAAAGTCAAGGTATATGCAATATTTAATAAAGTATTAAGCTTTAATAACTTGCCATATGTATCACACATGATTTCTCAGGGGGAAGCATACAGAATTTGGATTAAAGGTTTGATGAAAAGAGCAATTTAAAACTTTCTCTAAAACCATTTACATCATACAGGGTTTTTTATCGAGAAAAACACTTGCTGAGGATCAGGGCAATATGTGAAACCACCCCCTCAGCTAAGATACTAAAATTACATTTTTGTTCAAATACAATAAGGAAAGAATTATGTTTCCTGATTGAATACAAAAAACGACACAAGCAAACATTTTTCCCCATTGATTTCCTCATCATTTTTCACTCAGAATTCATTGAAAAATGTTCCTTCTTATTGTGTTGACTGCCATTACTCACAAATGTATCAAGACATTTCAGAAGCCAGTTTTTAAAAAAAGAAGAGGGAAAGCCAAAACAATATCTTGACACAGTGACAATATTCATCACAAAAGAGACTCTCCATTTTTTTAATAGTTTGGGTGTAATTTTAAAGCCAATCCGAGATTATCTTTAAATGGAATTAATTGCTTTTGGTAAGAACTTTCTTATTTAGAAAAAAATAATTATATTTACATGTTATGTATATCCTTTCAACAATCCAATTTCTACATTGTCAGTTAATTTCTTACTCAGAGGAATCCATAGCAATTCATAAGGCAATTATGCTTATACAAAATGCTGTCAAATATATGAAAGATTCTACTTACTCAAATTTTGAATTAATATACCACTGAGGTGCAATACTCAAATAATGGCCAAGTAGAAGCAAAATAAACCAAATAGTTATTTAAAAGGACGGAGAAACTGAACTATACTATTAAAGTATTAATAGTCCTCAAAGATGGAATCTTTACTTAGTTATGGGCATTTTATGGTCTAGACCAGAACAAATACAAATGACAAGCAGCACAATACGTTGCAACAGTGTCAGAAAATTGGACGGTCTCTTCAGTGAGAAGAATCTAACTGACTATTAATTCTGTCTTTAGTTTTTATAAGTGGACATTAACCAAAATCTCAGCTGTTCATAATTTCAGCTGAATGCTTTATAATCAACAGTTTATCTGATACTAATGTTATACTAATGGGGAGGGGTAGGTTCTGACCTACCACTGATTTTCTAATAGAGAATGATAGTTTCTGTTTAAACAGTGCTGTCAAACTCCTGGCCTACGAACCAGATGCGTCACTCACTGGCCACGCCCATGCCCCTTTTTAGCAAAAGGGAAAAAAGTCCCAATATATCACATGCAGAGGTGGTATTCAGCAGGTTCTGACCAGTTCTGGAGAACCAGTAGCGGAAATTTTGAGTAGTTCAGAGAACCAGCAAATACCACCTCCAACCGGAGATTTTACAATATCCTTCTCCTGCCATGCCTGCCAAGCCATGCCCACAGAACCGGTAGTAATTTTTTTTTAATCCCACCACTGATCACATGGCAAGGCCGTGACGATGTGAGTTTGACACCCCTAGTTTAAAAGAATACCTAAGAGTCAATATTGTTTACTGTTTGACTATTTTTTTCCTTCAGTCCAATCTACATGACAAACTTGCTATTTTAAAAATTAAATTAAGGGAGAACCTCACTGAGTTCTCAGAGCAAATGTATCAGAAAATGGATGCACGGATAGATGGATGGATGGATGGATGGATGGATGGATGGATGGATGGATGGATGGATAGATAGATGGACAGACAGACAGATACAGATCTGATAGATAGAGATTACTCCAAAATAAGGTTGTCTATTCTCAGAGAATTTCCAATTATGTTCAAGCATACTGGTCTATAACTAATATAATCCTTCCAATGCATGTCCACTCAAACCTCTAAGAAGCCATTCCCAACTAAATAAATCTTGTAAATGATTCTTTTTTTTTATTCTTGAAATCAGCAGGCAGCCCTATCATGAATGACATTCAGGATCTAGGACATGTTGAAAGCATTGATTTAAACAATAATAAAGTTTTTGATAGCATTACCCTGAATTCAACTCTTAAGTTTTTGGATATTAAAGGAAATAAATTACTGCCTCCATTGAACTAATTTGGAGCAATGGAGTAATTTATTTTCTTGAATATTCAAAAACTTGAGAATTGAACTCAGGGTAATGCTATCAAATTCTCAAGGGAGATAGTTCAGCAAGGTATGCTTCCTTCCAACTATCTACAAGACTGGGTTGTAGAAGTTCCTGAGTGAAGCTTTTTATTCAGAAATTTCATCATCCTGGCTTGAAGAGAACCAAATAGAGTTGGGCATGATTGTCTTCATGAATAAATATTGGGGAGACAGTTCATAGAAGAAGAAGTAATTTTTATGAGCTTCTATGTGTTCCTGCTTGGTATTGTGGAAGATATTAGAGAGTCTGTGGAAAGTGTCCTTGTTGAAAGCAAACATTACAATAGTAACTGAGATAGGATGGGAAGCTGCAACCTGGACTTTTTGACCCAGGATAGGCTTGTTACTGTTATCCCTTTCTGTCAGGTTGAAAACTAAACAGGGAGTCTAAGTAACTGAGAGAGAGAGAGCAAATTCTCCAAACTAAAAGCTGTCATTTTTAATGCCACAACCGTTGAAAACATCTATAATCTATTTCATCCTGGATGGTAGTGCTGACCTGTCATAAGAAAAGAACAGAGAGTTTATCAGGATATTCTGTGATATACAAGAGTAGGGTCTGAAAGTAGAAAGATGCTGTAGTTAAAATCTATAAGAATCCCCTCTCTCTGATCAACAGACCCATCTGACTGTCTCATCTGACTGTCTGCCAATATCTAATGTTTACTATGCTACATGGGTGGCTGGGATGGTGTAGGAATTATTATAATACCATTCACCTTGCTGTACAACAGTCTCTCAGCCTATTAAAGACCAAATTTTACATACTATAGTGCAGTCACAAAATAATATGACACAATAATATGACAAAATAATCTGGAAAAGGTTAGAAAGGTTAGGCAAGAGGAAGATTTTGTTTCCCTTCACACATCTCACCAAGAAAGCTCTTAACAGCCTACAGTGAACCCAATCAATTCTCTAAATCTATCCAAATCCAGTTATCAATAGTGTTAAATCAGATGAGATACTAATATAAGTCAGATTTACCTTGATTGAAATATCATCCCCTCTTTCTCCCAGGTAGTAGATGTTTAACTAAACAGTAGTTGCATTCAGTATAGAGAAATATAAACCTAAACATTTATCAAAGATACACACAGGTTTTATTTTTTCAGTTTAAAGGCCTGTTAAAGTAATATATGGTTTCAATTAATAAACTTTTGTAATTTTGGAAACACATCTGAAATGATAGTGTTACCTGATGCTACCACTAAACAGGACAATGGAAGAATTATAACCATTTTTAAAGAGTTCAGCCTCCTTAAATTGAACCTATTCTTATCAAAACACTAAACAATGTATTTGTCTGCCCAGCAGTAATGTCTATAAAGATCAGTATGACTTTCTCCTAAGGAAGTAAAGGGATAGGCCTGTTGTTTTACAGATGCAATGTCTCTATACATAAAATAACAAAAACCAAACTTCCCTCTCTTTCTGTGTGTATTGCTTTGTTTCAGCAGAAATAAGCTAAAGGGGGATTACTTTTTGTGAAGTATTGTTCAGGATTGTCCCAATAGAATGAAAGTGGGTTTTCTCAGAAGAGCAGTTCTGTCTGAGAAAGTAATACTTTCAGTCTGAGTTGGTTTTGCACTTGGTGAAAACTGGGGGAGTAATGGAAGAAGTTATTTCACTGTCCCAAGAGAACAAGATTTACTCTATTAGAAAGAGTGGTTCTATTGCACCAAAAAGAACCACATGGTTCTCAAGATGTTTTTCCCTTATTTAATAATAGTGTTTTCTCCTTGATTTATATTATTTTTTCACTGTTGTTATAATGAAACTGAGGAAGAGTGCAGTATAAAAGCATGGTGCCAAACCTGAGGTTCTGCAAAGAACATTCTCCTATAATTGATTCAGCCCACACATTTCTATTAAAATCTTCATTAGGAACACCATAAAAGTGATGTCTGAAACAAGTTTTGTGAAAGAGCATGTAGGAAATGCAGAACTCTTTGTTCTATAGTGCCCCAGATAATGATTTTACCTTAATCGAAATGCTTTGGGCTGAATAAATTACAGTTTACTTCACCTTAGATAATCTTTCTCTTTGCAGCACTGCCAGAGCATTGAAAGAATGGCACTGCACAGGAAAGAAAAAGGGTAAGTAGTATGGGGAAAAAAGTGGTTCCACATCTAAAATAAAGATGGCTGAAGATTAAAGCCAATGCTAACTGGGGGAAATGAATATAGCCATAACAGATGACAGATGAAATTACAGAATAATTGGGTTGAAATGGGTCCTTGCAGAACTTAGTCCAACAAATTAACCGGTGAAGGAATCATCAGACCATTCCAGACAGATGCCTGTCCAACTTTTGTTTGTAAAGTTCAAGTTATGGACCATCCAAAGCTGCAGCCACTACTTACAATCACGAAATGTCTTCTTATTTTAACTTTGGAGCTCCCTCAATGACTCCCTAGTGCTCAACACCTATTCAACACTACCTGGGCAAGCCACTGTATATAAAAAGAGAGCAAACTGCATCTCCATTCTTGCATGAAGATGTTACCTAATCTGGTAATGAAATATCTGCAAGCAAAAAACCAAGCTCAGGGAACACCATGTGTTCACCACCAGTTCAACCCCTGAGTTATATATATTATCCTATATTGATCTCCCTCTCTGTAAAGCTTCCATCCAATGGTTCCTGCCTTATCCTCAGGCAATGGGGGAAAAAAATCACACCGACTTCCCTATGGCAGTCTTTCAAGAAGCACGTATCCCTTTAGCATTCTGATCTTCAATTCACTGAGATACATTGACATTGTATCTCTGTTGATGTAACACATGATTGCACTGGCTTTTTGGGGAGCTATAGCACACTGCTGGCTCATGCTTAATCTGTGGTCTATCAGGGTATAGAGATACTATTGCCTAGCCAGGTATCTCCTGTCTTGGACTATCTGTTTTTTTCCTACCTACATGCAGAACTTTGCACCATTAAATAGCACTATATTGGATGGAGCCTGACATTCAAGTCTATTATGATCCTCTTGAAATGTCAGTCTGTCTTCTGATGTGAAAGCAGTCCCTCTTATATTTATGTCACCTGCAAACGTGCTTCTCTCAATCATAAAAATGTTTTAAATTATGCACTTGATTTTCATAGAAATTCAGAGATTTAAGTTTCAGAGAAATAGTTATCAACTGATTTCAGAAAAACACATCTCTGAATCTGGGATGACCCATTTCACAAATGAAAAGAAAATGGTAATTTGCTCCATTAGTATTTAGTTCAGTCGATCTAAAATAACCTCCCATTTGTGGAGGGGGGTGAAAAAGGAGTCTTCCTTTCAGATGGATGGATATATAGATCTAAACAGGTGAAATAGAGATGTTTCTAATTGAGGCAACATGGTGAGATACTTAGCTAGTTATTTAGTTATATGGGAACAGAGATATTAAGATAGCCATTTGGATAGAAATTGTATCAATACAAAACAAGAATAGACTTTCACATAAATTGAATAGTTCAAATTGGAAGCTCTTTGGACAGGAGAAAGACTTGTGTTGGATTGTTGCTATAAAGTGGGAAGTGAACCCCACCAACACAACAGCTGAAAATCTTTGACATGGTTTTCATTTGATATGGGAAACACATAAACAGGTTTGCTAGGTTGTAAAAATGAAAACAAAATCCCAGAGGAATAAAACACTGTAATGATAGAGTTCTGTCTTTCATAATTATCTCTCATTCTTCCATCTCATACTTCAAAAACAACAACAATATAAGGATGATCCCCAATCACCACAAGATTGCTCATTTTTTATTTCAACTCTAAGGGTGGCAAATCAGATCATATTTAACTCACTTTTGCATACATTCAACCATGAGTCCTTTCTACCCCATTCCTATGCCTTTTGTTTTTTAAACTGAGAGACAAGAAAAATCACATTTACTTATGCATTTAAATCCAAATTAATAGGGTTGTGCATGTCACCTCAGATCTAGTAAAACAACTTTGCTCTTAACATGATCCCTCAACGGAAATTGATCAGGCCCTCTAACTTGAGGTCCATTTCCCTCAGTGAGTGGAACTAATCTGATCTATAATAGTCCAAAAAGTTTATTCCGAGGTTGCCTTTGTTGAAACAACAATTGAGACTTATTTCAATTTCAGTCATGCATGCAGCTGTCAACTTTCAATATTTGATCTGGACTGAGCTCAATCATATCCCTCCTACATAGCAGAAAACCTGCTGTTTTTTGAAGTCATCAACTGGAGCAGAACAAATATTTCATACAGGAAAAAATTATTGGCTGTTAACCTATTTTATTGTCTATATTTATAGCAGCAGTATTGCCACACACAACCCAAAATGTTGGGAATAACACTCATTAATACTTATTATTTCTATTTTCTTCTGTTACACATTTTTAAAACCCTTTTGTCAAAAAAATGTTTTATAATCAGTACAAAAAGCAATGTCATTCAAGGTAGCACATCTTTCCAAATCTCAAAGTAAAAGAAAAAAGTTTTTTAAAAAAACACTTTTCAGGTATTACACTGCAATATTCTTGTGATAGCTCAGCTGTCTGCATTCTCATGTTTGAGGCCCATTGAACAATACTGAGCTTTCTAGTAGAACATAATTACATGAACACCTGGACTAAAATAGTTTTGTCTTGATCACTGTGAAAATGTGCAATGTTCAACAGCCCTGAAAATTTCTCATTTCTTACCTGTGGAGAGGTGCATTTTTGGCACTCTGGACATTGATCCAAGCCTCATCTAAAAATAGCTGTTTTCAATATGTAAGGTTATATCTTGTCCATAGGGTTATTTTCCCTCCTATTTGGTTCCTTATTATAAGCACTAGCCTATTATAGAGGTAGGGTGAGACTTACTTTTGACATTCAAAGCAAAAAAAAAAGTATATCAAGGGATTTTCATGCTTAAAAGGAAAATATTAATGGTTAAGAAGAATTTTATGCCTATATATGAAAGGTTCTCTTAAAGTCCTAAGAATTTGAATCACTTAAGCCAGGGGTCTCCAACCTTGGCCACTTTAAGCCTGGTAGACTTCAATTGAAGTTGAATAGCTTGCTCTATAGTGCATGTACATTGTGTTCTTTTTAAAAAAAAAAATCAGCTAATTATTATTAACCAATAGTAACCATATTACAACCTTGTCTGTGTTGAGGTATTCCCTGTTGGGAGAGTGAGTGCTCTCAGGGAAGCGTAGTGAGAGTGATGTTGAATAACACACAACCAGTATACAGATACACTAAATAATAAAATGTAGGTTTTGCTTCCAGTAAATGGTTAATCAAAGTCCAACAAACAAGTCATACATGGTTAAAGCATTCAGTTTTCAGTCCAGGGATAATCCAAATAACAAAGTCCAGTATCATAAACAGTTCAGTAAACAGACTCACAGCAATCCAAGAAGAATGACGATCAGCAACAGTCAATAGGGAAAAATGCAAAGCAACCAACATTGAACATCAGAACATCTAGCAACATCTAGCAACAACAGAACATAACAATCCATCTGGCTCCATCTTCTGGACGTTTGAGGAACCACACCCAATTACAAATTTAGCATTCCCTTAAAGAGACAGTATTAAATGTCTATCCTGGTTTATATATTTCCAATCCAACTGTTAGGTGACTATCAATTCCTAACATTCCTAATGGAAAACAGCACAGAAACCTATTTCAGAAGCTCACAATTTTTTTCTTTCCTTCTCCCAATGTTTAATTCAAGAAAAATGTGTAGAGGATATCAAGGGTAGAATGATCAGTGAGGAAGGGGGTTATTTTTGTTTAACTTATATCCAACTTTGAAGCTGAGGGATCAGGAATTCAAGGTATATCCAAATAGGTTTTCAGTTTTCTCCAAGCTGCAGAGCCAGGTAAGATAGCCAGTAAACACTAAACAATATTGCAAAGAGCTATTTTTGGAAAAGCAATAATTTATTCTCAAATATTCATAAACAAATTGAAACATGTTGTGTTATTCTAACCTTGATTATGCAAGCAATTCCCCCAACAAATTCCAAAGCTAAATTGTGGGTCAGAGAAAAAGATACATTTCTAGGCACATCAAATAAGGAAAGAGGAAAACTGGAGACTGCTTTGGAAGTAAACTCCAAATTTATAACTATTTATAATCTTTCTTCTCAGGGTGAACATTGCAACATGGAGATTTTTAAAATAGTCACTATTTCACTGTATCATATTCCAAAATGTCATTAGAAGAGGAACTATGGCAAGGTATCTGAATCAATTCACTGCATTGACTACAACTAAGTGATATAATATATTTAGCCAAGACAATTGTTTTGTCATCTAAGGAAAGAAATGTCCAAGTACTTTTCTCTCTTCACCAATTGTGAAAGTGGGCTAATTTTAATTAGGTTGGATTCTCTTTAAGGAAAAGAGAACCAGTAAAACTAATAGGTATGAAGTCAACCATGATTTTATTACACTTAGATTCAAATTAATGAATTCTGCCTTTTAATAATTTCAAAATTTGTTGGCTGAGGTAACCTCTTCACACTTCGTAATGTAGGAATGGCCTTGATAAGAAGAGTTATGCAGATTAGCTTGAACCTATTAAAGAATAAGGAACAATAGAATAGAATAGAATTCTTTATTGGCCAAGTGTGATTGGACACACAAGAAATTTGTCTTTGGTGCATATACCCTCAGTGTACATAAGAAAAAAAATAAAATACATTCATCAAGAATCATAAGATACAACATTTAATGATCGTCACAGGTTACTTTAAGCAATCAAATCATACATAGGTTACTAATACGCAATCAAAACATACTAGGAAAACAAATAAAACAATATAAATTTTAAAGATACAAGCTACATGGTTATAGTCATAAGTAAATAAATTTATTGTACATAATTATTTAACAATATATTATAAATTTATAATAAATATAATAATATATTATACATTTATAACAATATATATTTATTGTACAATAAATTTGTAAATGTATAATAAATAGAATGAGATTATTCTACAGATTTTTAGGAAAAAATTGATGTCCTTGTAAACTTATCATTCACGTAATTTTTATATATGCAAATTCCTTCATATATTGCAATGTATACTGGAAGGAATGGGGGAAAAATCAGTGATGAACCTTCTGATATTCTGTATTTTCAAGAAGAAGCTTTTATGTGTCATTTCAATTAAAATCCCATCATAGCCTTCCTCTGTGTAAGGGTAGATTTGCATTAATCTTACCCAAGATTTAATCTTACACAATTGCTTATAATTTCTTGCTATTTCTTTGGTTGTTTGGTAAACATACATTATCAATGTCTTCATTTCATGTATTAATTATAAACAAAAATAATTAACAGCCAAATTGAAAAGTTATTGTTGAAGATCTTTGGGATTTAAAAAAAAATATTCAGCATGGCAGTAACAATGAAGATGATTTCAGTGAGCTGGAATGATTTTTCTAGAAGCAATATTTTCTCAAGTAATTTTCTTTAGACCTAAGCCAAGGATAATAACCGTCACTTCACATTTTACCTGGAAATAAATTAGCTACTAGTGCAGTCTTTTGACATAGATATAACATTTGTCCAGAGACCAACCTGACAGTACAAACTGATTTCAGGCAAGTAAAGGTAGAATTATGTAGAATATGTTATATTAGCTGAGTAATTCAACATAGTGTTAAAAAAAAGAACACATTTTCCCAGGAAGACATTATTTGCATAAAAATATTTCAGTAGGAAAAAAGGAGATTCTAGGAGCACTCACCAGATGTGCATTTGCTTCCTTCTGGACACTCTGGTCCTATTCAGAATGGTAAGATCCACTTTTCCTATTTTTCCACAAAACATCTCCATGTGGTGGGATGAGCAGAGAGAGAATGACTGGCCCAAAGTCACCCAACTGGCTTTCATGCCTAAGGGAGTCCTAAAACTAATTTCTCCTGCTTTACTGATAACAGATAATCAGAGTTGGAAGGGACTTTATAGGTCATCTAGTCCAAGCCCCCCGGTCAAGCAGGAGACCCTACACCATTTCCGACAAATGGCAGTCCTATCTTGCTTTCTAGCCCAACACCTTCCTGACTTTAGAAAATTGGCTCTCTAAAGAAATTGAAAGAAAATTGGACATTCAATTAGGTGATCTAGAACAGGGGTCACCAACCTTTTGGACCTCAGGGGCCACCAAACTCATAATATTAAATCCCAGGGACCACTAATATGAATTTTGACTCATGGTGGCTTGCTGATGTTGGTGGAAGAGAGAGAGAGAGATCTCTCTCATACACACACACACACACACACACACACACACAGAGGCAGGGGTGAGATTCAAATTTCTTAGCAACCAGTTCTTGGGTGTGGCCTAATTTGTGGGTGTGGCTTGGTGGTCATGTGACTGAATGGGCATCGCTTGCATGTAAATATCATAAATATTTATGTAAATATTGATTTTTTTTATAAAAAAGAACAACTTTTACCCAAAATCAGGCAAAGCAGGCAGGCAGATTGAGTTGCTCACAGAATCACAGATTCAGATATCTCTCTCTCTACCATTGGCTACCTGAGTCTGTCATATAAAATTTTCTCGCAAGCAAACTCACAAAATTAACTCACAACACATGTATGTAAATATTGAATTTTTTTATTTAAAAAAGAGCAACTTTTATCTCAAATCAGGTAAGCAGGCAGGCAGATTGAGTTGCTCACAGAATCACAGATTCACTTAGAGATATGTGTTTCTGCCATCAGCTATCTGAGTCTGCAACTGAATAATAGAAGCTTCAGTCCTAAGGGAGGTTTGGCTCTGCTTAAAATCCAATGCTGCTTCCTAGCTAATTTAAATCTCCTGGCCCAGCAGAACAGCTGATAGTCAGGAAAAAAAGAAAAAATAGCAGCTTAGCAGGCAAGTTTGCCAGGTAAGGAGTGAGTGGTGGGGAGGGTTCCCGCAGGCCATGTGGGTGGTACAGCCTTGTACAGCCTGGATTAATTGCTTTGGGGGCTGCTCTGGGAGTGACATTTCTCTGCGGACCACCGGTGGGCCATGGCCCACCAGTTGGAGACCACTGATCTAGAAGGATACTATGGTCATTGACATCCAAAACCACTGAGTGGTCTAAAAAAGCTAGCAAAATCATAACACCTCTGTTAATCCTGTCAATCCAACCACAGCAGTCTCAAACTTATAACACACTACAAACTGACATTGACATGCTTTTCTCAAGAAAATCTGCAGTTGAGAAGCCACTAATATCTCAACCATCTTTCCCAATGCAAAAGGCTAGAGTTTGTCCAATAATTGTCTAGCTTCACAGAATCTAACGAAGGCTTTTAAATAAATGCCTTCTTTAAGCAAGCAAACAGCTTGCACTTCCTCAAAGAGGCATTTATGATATTAATTAAAGTATCTCTAATAACATCTAGCTAGAAAATAATAAGCTAAACTGGGCCTGGATCCAAAAGAGAAGTCGAGGAACATATTGCTTCACACAGCATGTTTTTTTCCTCAGGTATCACAAATTGAAACCAGGGGCAGGATACGACAAGGTTAACTACTGGTTCGGGATTTATGAGGTTCAGTGATTTATGATGTGCTTCCCTGCACGCTGAGAGCAGGTGCATCTGTAAATCACCATCAGCACACTGCGTGCAGAGAAGCAGCCTTTGAAACAGCCTCTTTTCCTGCTTTTTAAACTGCAGCTGTGCCTCGTTCGGCAGCTGAAGTTGAAAAATCAGGAAATAAAGGTCAGGTAAGAGCCTGGGTGGGCGGTTGGGCAAAAACATCAGCAGACATCGAACCGGTTCTATGTCTGCTGCTCTACAGAGCTACTGGTTCTACAGAGGTGGACAGAACCAGTAGAAACTTACCCCTGATTGAAACTGATTCACTTTAGTCACAACATATGAGTTAACATACTCTCTCTTGATAAGCTCTTCTTTTCCTATTCCTTGCACTTACACACTTCCATTATATGATCCTTCTTTACTCCTCAAACCTTCATTCTCTGGACTGTAAATATTTTTCTCTTGAAAATTCTAATCTTTGAAGTGTCACAAAGCTAACAAACATTTGGGGTTACATCCCATATTGCAAAAACAATTCATCCAATGCAATCTTTCCTTCCACATCTCCTCCTCCATACGTTACTTTTCAGAAGTGTTCCTGAACCATCCAGAGTTTTGAGGAGATCCGAGACAGAATTGAATAAATTTCTCGGTGACTCATAGGTCAAACAGAGTGTCAAGTTTTTCTATTACATACTCAGTACAAAGGATTATATGGAAAAACACCACTATAAAGCAAATACTTGAGTCTGAAACAAATTTTCCCAGTGGGGAATAATACTATACTGCTATTTCTGAAGTACCCCTTACTTAAAAGAAATTTAAACTTCCTATATTTTCATTCCTATTGAGAAATACTGGTCAACCCTGAAGCTGGCCTGACTGGAGCCATTTTGAGACTTCAGTGACAATGCTACTGTTACAATTAACAAAGACAGGGAAATTGTTTATCTAAAATAACACTTAGGTATCAACCTTTCTTTTAATACCTGTTAAGGAAGCTCAGAACAATGTCAATTATGTAAAAATGAAGTGTTCTTTAATATTATATCATATATTATATCTCCTCGTAACAAGCTAGGAAAAAATGAACACAGCAAATTTAAAAAGAAAACATGGATTCATATTACCATATAACAAATAAATGAATTTAGTTTACATTTGTAGACAATAACTTTACATATCTATGGAAACACATGGAAATCCACAAAACACATACCATTTTTTCCACATATAAATTAATGAGAAAGCACAATGGGACATTTCTATAATTAGTGAAGCAATTGCATGTTAAATAATCTATTCTATACTTTGTATTAGAACTCTATTTGGTAAAGGTGAGAAGGTATTAATAGTAACATGTTATTTAAATAATAAACACCAGGCTTATGATTCACTTCCTAATTTGAAGAGGGATTGTTTCAACATTTCTCAAAAGGTCATTGGTTCTGATATTTTTACAGCTCAGGGTTTATGGCAAAATATTTCATAGGATCTTCAGTTAATAAGACTGCTCAAATACTCCATTTCCTCAATTTTCCTGAAGAATTTTCCTTCCTTTAAAAATAGAGATAAATTTTATGTCTCTTTTTTTCAGGTGGGGGGAGTTTCTCCGAAAACTTTGGGAGGGAATTGCCATTTGTTGCACATATTCGTTTTAAGGTTCCTTCTCCTTTTTAAAAACAAACTGGCTTCCAGATGTTATTTATGGTTTTCACCTTTAAGGCCCTTCATGGGTTCTGGATTCATGGGTTCTGAAAAGGAGCACCTTTTCTCATATCGACCTGCCCATCCAACCATATGGAACAGTTAATTGCTGCCAGGCTCCATATCTCCAAAAATGCCATTTATCTGGACCTAGGAGAAAGGCATATTCAACTGCTTTCCCCAAGAATTTCCCTTGGCGATTCATCCCAAGAAACCTTTCCTTTCCTGAGTTTGAGGAGACAAGTTAAGACTTGATTTGTCCATCTAGCTTGGAATATGGCATGTTTGAAAGGTTCGGAAGCATTGATGGACAGATGGCTGTCAGATAGATAGATATGGATAATATAGATATAGATATATATTGCACATCCATTGGACTGTAAGCTATTTACAACTAGTATAGTAAAATAAATATAGCAAAGCATCATTATGGCTATACAATATATACTATAGATATATAAAGGAGATAGAGATAGAGGTGTGATAAAGAAGTCCCCAAATTAAGCATTTTGTCCTGATAGTATTGTGAATCCATATCAAAGATCAATATGAATTGCAAGGTATGAATTACAAGAGAAAAACAATATTCAGTGGGGGGAAAAAACCAAATCGTGTGCTGAGTAATCATGCAAGCAATATATCACAGCTAAGGATATATCAATACTGCACATCCATACATACCATATTGATTTTTCTTTCCTTTTCTTTAGAAGCTCAACCACTATATCATGGCTGATTATATAGTGATAAAATATTCAGTACTGCCATTATTTCAATACAGTATTTTCTTTTCTTCTCCTTTGTTTTCAGCCTGCAAGCCATGATCTTGCCAGTTACTTCTATTCTTAGGCTGAAACTTTGCATTCACAGTTGCGTGAGTATGAATTACATTCGATACAAACTGAACTCCCCCCCCCGCCCCCTGTATTTTAGAGGGAACAAGAGAGTAAAAATTTTGTAAGTTAAGACAAAAGGAATAATTCTAATGTGTGGAACGTGTTATGTTGTTCATATTGAAGAAGTGAGTCTGAAGGGCCTTTTTTCATCAATTTTCTCAATGAAATCAGTAAAAAGGCTTCTACTACATACTTTTCAAAGAGATCCACTGACATTTCTGGGAAGCAGTGCATTTTATGGAGGAGAAAACAAGGAAGAAAAAATAAATAGTTGCTTGAACCTATTAAAATGTCCTTAAAGTTATATTTTTAATTTAACTGTCCTACATTACTGCCTTTCATTGGACTTTTACAGACCCAAGAAGGTTCTGGAGCTATGGATTATAATTCATACAATTATGTTCTAACATTATTTTTTATACAGTCAGATATTTCCTGGCAGTGTTTTCCACTGTGTCTCATTGGTTCTCAGCTTACTTGGCAGCTCTAGTTTTAAATGAATGGGTGGTGATAAATACAAGCATTAAGATCATGCAGTTAGCTCAGATTTACTCTTACTGCAAATGCTCCATTTATGCACTCTCTATTGATTTATTAGAGTGAGATGTCAGGACATTGCCATGATGCACAAGTGCCATAAATAACCATTTCCAAGTGTGTGGATCTACCAAGTGATTATAAAAGAACAATCCTTTCTAAATAACAGGATCAAAAAGATCCAAGATAATTCATGAGCTGCTTATACATTTGTTTAATTCATCTAGAGTAACTTGCCTTTTACTTGTTTCATGTTCACAATCACTAGCGTGGGTTAAAATAAAATTATAGGAAATTAAAAAAACCTACACAAAACACCTTTCAAAACTCTTAATTTATTGCATTGGGAGAAATAGAATAAGGGCTGCCATGACTATCTACCCATACTTGTTAGTTTGTTGCTGAAATGAATTAAGAATCATATTTTTAAAAATCTGTTTTATAAAATCGATGCCAATCTGAGAAGCTGAATTATTTCTTTCTTTATTAAATGTATATGTCGCCCATCTCACTGTCCAAAGTGATCTTTGTACTCTGCTTTTCTTACAGAGACTCACAGTTTTTAATTACACAAGAAGAAAGGTAATACCTGAAGTAAGATACCATGTATTATGACACTTTCATGTCATTCAATATATGTTTAGTTCAGAGTTACTTCTAAGAATTGTCAAATCTATCGCTTTCCCTCTTTGGTCTATATTTGATTTTTTTTTCACTCTCCAAGTTTTTTCCAGTCCCCTTTAAGATGAAATAAATGGATGTTGATATATTGTTACCAATGGTGGATTAAGCAAAAATGACACTCAGCAATGCAAATCAAAACTGATTGGCATAGAAATCTATATTTTCACTAATCCATCTGGCATACCTTACCCATAAGCACCATAAAATAGAAATGCCTGCTGCCAAAGTGTTTTGTTGGAAAATGTGTTTCTTCCCATTTTCTACCACAACAGGCTATATCTGAGTTTCAAAACAAAGAAAATGGGCAAAAACGATGACAAGTAAGGTACAATCTCAACTACAGAGCTAACAGCTCCTGTAATATATGATATAGTTTGCTATAATGATTCCTGTAAAAATAAACTATACAGACTCCATATTTAGCCTTAGAATGAATTAAGATAGCATTACCAGAATGTTAAGAATAGTCTCTATTTTCATGAAAACAAATTTGTTTTTAATGTTTCAAGAATATAGTCTTGCAGGTCACATAAGAATTGCTGGCAGGTCAAAGGGAAATTTTGGAGGGTCACGATGTTTAGTTTCAAGTTATAAATAATAACGTCAAAGGATGTGAGGTATGCCTGGAATTGAAGGGGAAAACCAAGTAGGACGGACGTTCCTGGAAACAGACTCATACCCCATCTCTGATATAGACCAATGAGAATGGAGAATGTGATAACAGGGAGTAACAGATGTTAGACTTTTGAAACTGTATTAAAAATATCTATTGTATCACTAGAAACTTGTCTCTCACTATCTCCCAAAAAAAGATTGAGAGTCTGCCTATGCAAACACTTAAATATATATGTTAATAAACAGCTCTATATTTGTTCATAGATCTTGTCAGTCTGATTTTATTGATTTCTATCATAGCTCCACAAAAAGATGCCTAACAGCTGGTGGATGGATGTTGGCCATTTTGAAAGCATAACTAACAGGCCTGGAAGCCAATGTCTGTGTGAACAAATATCCAACTATATAAAAATATTCTCTAGAATTCATCCCCAATAACCAAATTTTATATTACTCACAATTGCTAAACTCTCTTCAGGAATGATCCAAGAAATTTAGTCTTGATGGATTAAAGGCTTGTTTTTAATTCTTAATACTAATAGTACTTTAATACATGTAGTTCTTGACTTAAGAATACAATTGAGCTCAAGATTTCTGTTGTTAAGTGAGACATTTGTTAAGTGAGTTTGCCCCATTTTACAATATTTCTTGCCTCAGTTATTAAATGAATTACTGCAGTTGATAAGTTAAATGAATCTGGCTTTCCCATTGATTTTGCTTGTCAGAAGGTAGATGAATTTTGGAATCTTCAGTTTGATCGCCTCAGAAAAATGGAGTCTTATTTGTTATTTTTTCTATTTAAAAAATCCTGTTAGTATATAGGTGACTCTTCCATCAATAGTTTAAATTATATGGGCTTCCGGTTTGAGCTTCTTCAGCGACAGATTGAAACCTCATCTCTGCGAGGTTTCGATCCGTGCTCGCCACTGGAGTGCCCCAAGCCGGCTGGTTTTGGGGCTAAGACACCCCATAAAGGTGGTGAAGAAGGGGAAGACTGCATGCAGGGTTGAGGAGAGCCGCATCTCTCCTCCCCAGCTGGCCATTACTCCCTTTCCCAAAGGCAGTTGTAGCAGTGGTCAGAAATGGCCACCACAAAAAAGAACTCGACCGGAAAAGAATGTGCAGGAGGAAGATAAGAAGAGAAAGTTTTGGTTGACCGGGTCAAACAGCAAAAGCAACAAATAAGGTACCCTGGAATTGAAACTATTAAAAAAAAAACCCAATAACATTGTTCCCTAAGAAGATTTTTCATCTGCGAAGGACAGAGAAAAGGGAAAAGATTTGGTTTTCTCCTTTTCCTATACTGACAGCTAAGAGACTTAAGCAAGAAATTGGAAAAAAAAATCCACTTTGACATCAATAGACATTTAATGCTGAAAATAAAAAGTCAAAGCGATAATAAAAATTTCTGGATAATTAAAAGCTTTTGAAAACAGGAAAGGAGAGAAAAAGAATAAAAGGGCAGGATCTGGAAGGGAGGAGACTGCCTGGAATTTAAAAAGAACTTACAGCAAAATCTCAACAAGACTTCCAAAAGATGCATTCTAACTGAAATATTGCAACAAAAACCCCAGGAAGAGAAAGTCGAAAAAGAAATAAGAAGATATAACTCAGGACTATCTGGATTACTTGATGATTTCTGGATTCTTAGTTATTGTTTTGAATGACTAAAATCAATCAGGTGGTTGTTTAAAACTGTTTAAAATGGCTCCACTTTTAGAAGAACTGAAAATGGAGCTTAAAAAGTACAAAGAAGATGCACAAGAAGGGAGAGGTTCTTTTAGCTTCGTATTTCAGTTTTTAGAAATGGAGATTTGGAATTATGAGAAACAACAAAAAATGCCTGCAGAACAAGAAGATTGCGACAAAGAAGAAACCATCTTTAATGAACAAGTAATCTTAGATGGGGGGAAAAAAGGAAAGGGGGGGAAGAGAATGGAAAGTTTAAGATTGGGAAAAACACCCCCCCCCAAAAAAAAATAGAGTGAAAAATAAGTATAAAATCAGAAAACAGCAGAAGAGGGAAATGCAGAAGAGAGAATTAGAAGTAGAGAGACAAAGGGGTAAAAAGGGGAGGGAGAAGATGAGAGGGAAGAAAGAAAGGAAAAGAAGTTATAAAGGACAGAAACAAAATATAGAGGTGATATTCAGCAGGTTCTGACCAGTTCTGGAGAACTGGTAGCGGAAATTTTCAGTAGTTTGGAGAACCAGCAAATATCACCTCTGACTGGCCCTGCCCCCATTTGATCTCTCCCTCTTGAGTCCCAGCTGATCAACTGGGTCTTCTTTTGTTGCCCTGCACAGGAGAATGGAGCTGGAAAGCAGGTTAGTGGGGTGGGGAGGGAATGGAGATTTTGCATTATCCTTCCCTTGGAGTGGGGTGGGAATGAAGATTTTACAGTATCCTTCCCCTGTCACACCCACCAAGCTACGCCCACCAAACCATGCCATGCACACCAAGCCACACCCACAGAACTGGTAGTAAAAAAATTGAATCCCACCAATGCTCAGCTGGTGTTTGGAAAGCTGCGCGTGCATGCGCATGCACAAAGTGCACAATCACCAAACAGGTAAGAAATTGGTAGAATCCCACCACTGATCCATTGGGTCTTTTCTTGCCTTCTAGCACTTTGGAAAATAATTTGCCTCCTTCATCTTTGTGGCAGCCCCTCAAATATTGGAACACTGCTATCATATCTCAACTAAGCTTCAATATTTAAGTGATTTGCTGAGAAAATAAAACAGCAGTTTTCAGAATTAGAGAGACTAACTGCTTAATCTACTCAGAAACTAAATGTATACAGCCTTTTGCACAGAAATGGGGTCATGTTATTATAATTAGCTGATGTTTTTTGTAGTTTTGCAGACTTAATTTTAGAAAACAATTTTTTTCCTTTTGTAGGTGCAATAAACCACACTATTACAGCAATTATATCTTGGATTGGACACAAAGATACAGGAATACCACCAATTTATTATCCTCTTCCTTGAAAGAATGAAGAGATGTGTACTTAGATATGTACTTGAGGGGAGTAGAAAAAGAGGTATCATTATTGGCTAGCAAGTAAGTGTTAATTGGTTGATTTTCTGTGCCCCAAAAATGCAAGTGCTGATTGATCAACAGATGGCTCCTTGTCAGTTCTAGACTCACAAATTGACAACATGCCTATACTAATAGCAACCTGATGTCAAAACATGATTGGTGACTGCTCAAAGTTCTCAACAGTGGGTAGCTACATAAACGTTTCAAATAAATAAATGCAACAGCTCGAATCAAAAACAGCTCTGCTTTTAATGAGATACAAAACTGATTGTCAGGAAAGAGCTTGAATAAATTACTGAAAATTTATTTGAGTTTGGAAATTTCTATACTTCTGGGGTCACTTTTAGGTAAGAGTCCTTTTCGTTTTAGTAAGTCAAGATACTTCCTATAGGAATGTTATACAGAGCCATTTATCTTAAAGTTACATTTAAGCCACTTATTTATCCTTTTTCTCTAGATTACCTGCTTCCTCAATCCTGTCTTAACAACTTAAAAAATGAAGACCATTTGTTGTTTGTGTTCCTCAGAAAATAAATATTTTAAAGTGCCACAGAATACAAATATTCCTCAGAACACAAATAGTGGCGTTTAAAGGGCCATTCTTAGAGTTTTTAGATCAAACTCTTGCTAGCCATTGGTTTTTGTTTGTTTGTTTGTTTTGGTTACTTATTTATTTATTTATTATATATATTTATTAATTATATATTTATTTAATTATTTAATTATTTTTGTTTCTTGGCATGAAGTTTCTTATATGGAGGATTATAAGTACATAATTGTGTTTGTCTTAGAAGCTTTACAAATTAGGCCCAGTAATATATCTAATTCAGTTATAACCTGCAGATGTCAATTTAACATTTCAAATGCATTTTGTAGAGTTTTGTAGAGTTTTGAGGCTTTGCCATATATTTCTTTGCTACTTTCCATTTGATGGTGACACAGCTATTTTTAAAAGAGAAGTTAATCATTTTTGTGGTAGGTAAGGTAAGAATTTTTTGAAATGTTGAAGTAAGGGAAAGGTCTCATTAACTGCTGTTTTACATTAACCTTGGTTATACTAATTTTAACACTATCCAGATAAATTCTAATTTTAATCTTATGTGATTACAAACTCCTATCTATGTTGAATAGATTCAACTGTTGACCCTGTACCAACACACACACACACACACACACACACTCAAGGGGTGGGGAGGGAGGGAGAGACATAGAGAGAAAGAAAGAGAGAGTCCTGTAGTGTAATTG
>NW_020769312.1:5978080-5995122 GCF_900518735.1 Pseudonaja textilis | reverse complement strand
TGCACACGCGCACGCACACACACAGATAAAGAGGTCTCATGCAATTTGAAGAAGAGGCAATTATGTTATCATACAATTATCTTTTATAAAGAAATATAGAGGTTCTGCACTGTTGTTTGGTTTTTCATGTTCCCTTTCCCCCCCCCCTTTAATTACATTTCAATGCAGAACAAGCTACCCATTATTAGTTAATAATTTTGGGATATAAAATCTATTCACATATCCCTTTGAATAATAGATTAATAATTTATTGTATTTATTTATAATTTATTGACTTTTTTGCTTTTTATTATCTAGATTTCTTTCATGGTGAAATACAAAATAGCATATCTATGGTTTACTTGTGGCTCTTCTTCCAAGCATCAGCCAGGGCAAGGAGATCTCCTTTAGCCTGTACAAGAGTTAAGTATCACTTAACACCAGGTCATTTTTTACCTGTTTTGAAAAGTAATAGTGGTTGGTGGTTCACAAACTTTAAGGAGACAATTTCTTTATCTGGTGCTCAAAATTAAATATTGGCAAAGGGTGCCTATAGAAAAGTAGGTCGATGAAATCAAGCCTGAACAAGTATAATTGCAATTATTTTACAGTAACATTGTCAATGTACTTAAGCTTATATGGAATAGTGAAAAAGAAACATGGTTTGCTGCCAGGCAAAATTACTGATAGTAGTATTATATAGGTTCTCACTGAAGTTATAATTAAGCAAATTAGACAGGGATTAATGTGTACTAATGTGCTGAAGCATAAATGGGAGATCAGCCCCTATCTCCCCTTTTTGGATTAATTCCATTTTCTGATAATTGAGAATATACACCTGCTTGATTTATGGAGTAACTACTAGGGCATCTGAATTAAATTTAAAAAAATAAAAAAATAAATTAAATCAAAAAGTTAGCAAAGCAGACAATTGCCACTGGAGCCTTGTAATTTAGATTGCAAAGTTTATATTAAAGACTATAACAAAATTAAGCAAGTAGTATTTCTTTAAAAATCATGTCAGAGAGAAATGACATCTGCTGAACTTGTCTTTTGATCTATCTAGAAAAGAAATAAAATTCCTTTTATAAGAATAAAAGCATTCTGATGATTGGAGTTTTTCAGGAAGCAGTTGAATGTTTTTGATAAATACAATCATTGTGTTTCATAAAATAGGAACAAAAATTTCCTCCTGTAAATAACACATGGGTTTTGAGAATCTAAAAAATACTTTTGAAAAAAATCCTGCTTAGATTGAGTAATATTTTGGAATACATCCAAAATGGACTTGTAAGTACATATTATGACATTTGTACCTCAAGCATTAAGTTAATTTGAAACTGATTTGTTTTCCATAAATCAGAAATTTGTCATCCCATACAAAAGATTCATGTTAAATAAACTAAAAAGAAATGAACTGGTATAAATGCAGAAATAAAGAAGCATTAATTGAGATCATTATAGTTGTGCATGTTTGGAAATAAAGTATGAGTACAGAACCTTTCCATTGTTCATTAAAGTAATTTTCTACTTCAGGTTCTATAGAAGCCTAAAAGTAGATGCTGCTGCTTTAAAATACAGACTTCTTAAAACTAAAGTAAAGGAATTTCTTTTTAGTCTTACACAGAAGTCTGGGGTGAAAAAAATATGAGGATGAATTCATGAACAATGAGGAGGAAATGCAGTTGCAGACAGTCTGACCACCTCTTCTTCATCATTTTCAAAGCAGATACAATTCTAGTAATGACATGCAAAATTGGATTAACACTGGGAATTGGATTAAATAGTAAATCAACATGCTAAAACCTGCAAGAGCAAAAGTTGGACAATCTTTCTAAGGATGATAACGGGAACAAACTCAATCTGTCCCAAAGCCAGCCTGATAGATATACTTGCCCTGTGAAGAACAGAAAGATCTTCTAGGGTCCCAGTCTCCAGAAATCTAAGTATAATAGACGGTTCAAGCCCAAAAGTGCTTTTTCCCTTCCAACTACAAAGTACCAAAATGGCTGGCTTGAACATGGTTCTTTCTTTTTGTCTTCTTGCATCCAGTTTCATATATCTGTGCATATTTCTGAAGGTTATTTTATCTCTTATCTACTTGCCATGGATAACAGATAATATTCCAAAATAACAGAGAAAGTATTATTGCCAGACAACATTTTTTTAAAAAAATGAAACTCTCTACCTGTTTGTTGGAGAGAATGATCAATAATGTTGAAAAAAGAGTTGCTTCAAATCTTATCCATCTGAATCTTGGATGTGTTTTCCAGTTGATGCTGCTACTTTTTCTGGCTAAGCAACATAAATTGCCTTCTCCTCCAGAACCTCTCAGATTGAGCTATTCTAGGTTGACATCCACTAGATGTGTTATGACATCAGCTCTCAGAATTTCCAGAAATATGAGCAGCTGAAGGACTCAGACTATTCATCATGTTATTATACTTTTTTTTTCATTTCCATCTTGTTAAGAACTCAGTTAAGACCAGATTGTTTCCCAATCTAAGTAATTTCCAGATTGAACTTTTATAATTCTACACAATGGTTATTGTGACTGGGGAGTTAAAGTTCAGATACCTAAAAGTTGCCCACTTTGAATAGGTTTTCAGACAGATTTCTGGTTTTTGTGTTCAAATAGAGACCAGTTTGTTCTTCATTTCACTATTCAATCAATCACAGGTTTCTTCCTAAGAAGAACTTCCTAGAAACTATTCCCCCTCTCTCCTCCCTCCCTCCCTCCCTCCCTTTTTTCTGGGTTTATTGAGAGAGAGTCAAAAGAAAGGCACAGGTTGGAATTCACTATAGCATGCTCTTCTGGATCTGCTCAGCCAGTCACCTACTGCTTCTCCATTAAGGGAAGAACTTTCTTCAGGGTCTTCTGCCCAAATCGTTCCCATAGGACTTCCCCCCCCCCCCAGGGTCTTAAGTGAAGCTACCACTAGCTAGCCAGACCCTTGGGTCTCACATGGAGGTCTCACCTTTCTAGGTCTTACTTTCTACCAGTGGCCTTTCCAGGCCTTTTTTCCCCTTCCTTCTTGACTAGGAACTGACAATTGCTCTGCACACTTAACTCTCTCCAATCTTTTTCTCCAATCACTGCATTCACTCTGCACACACTTTTTTCTCTCTCCTCCTTCTTTCCTTTCCTCCTGTCTTGCTTCCATTTTTAGACAGCAATAGCACTTCGACTTATATACTGCTTTACAGTGCTGCTATCTCAGCATCTTCCCACATCAGGCCTAGTTAAAACCAATCAGCTCATCAGCCTTGTCACAGCACACCTGCCCTTCAAGGCCTAATTAGAGCTTCCCTTTTCTCCTTTTACTCATTGCAATGGCTAGCTCATGCCATCAGAAATAGCAATAGCACTTAGACTTATATACGGCTTCACAGTGCTTTATATCCCTCTCTAAGCAGTTTATAGAGTCAGTATATTGCCCCCAACAAACTGGGTCTTCATTTTACCAACCTCAGAAGGATGGAAGGCTGAGTTAACCTTGAGGCTGGTGAGATTTGAACTGCTAAATTGCAGGTAATTGGCTGTCAGCAGAAGTAGCTTGCAATGCTGCACTTTAACCACTGTGTACCATGGCTCAGTGATGATTAGACTGGCAGCATGTCTTCCAGCAACTGAGAAAGTGAGCATCCCCTAGGGCTCTGTTCCCCAACACCTATAGACCAGGCTGGAGAAATGGGACTGCTATCTCAGCATCTTCACGCATCGGGCCTAGTTAGAACCAATCAGCTCATCAGCCTTATCACAGCACACCTGCTCTTCAAGGCCAAATTAGAGCTTTTTTTTTCTACTTTTACTCATTTCAATGGCTAGCAGACTTCCAGTTTGAGCTTCTTCGGCAACAGACCGAAACCTCGTCTCTGCAAGGCTTCGATCCGTGCTCACCACTGGAGTGCCCCGAGCTAGCCGGTTTTGAGGCTAAGCCACCTTGTAAAGGTGGGGAAGAAGGGGAAGACTGCCTGCAGGGTTGAGGAGAGCCGCATCTCTCCTCCCCAGATGGCCATTACTCCCTTTCCCGAAGGCGGTTGTAGTGGTGGTCAGAAATGGCCACCACAAAGAAGAACTTGACTGGAAAAGAATGTGCAGGAGGAAGACAAGAAGAGAAAGTTTTGGTTGACAGGGTCAAACAGCAAAAGCAACAAATAAGGTACCCTGGAATTGAAACTATTAAAAAAAAACAATAACTTTGTTCCCTAAGAAGATTTTTAAGCTGCGAAGGAGAGAGAAAAGGGAAAAGATTTGGGTTTTTTTTTCTCCTTTTCCTATACTGACAGCTAAGAGACTTAAGCAAGAAATTGGAAAAAAAAATCCACTTTGACACTAATAGGCATTTGATGCTGAAAATAAAAAGTCAAAAGGATAATAAAGATTTCTGGATAATCAAAAGCTTTTGAAAACAGGAAAGGAAAGAAAAAGAATAAAAGGTCAGCATCTGGAAGGGAGGAGATTGCCTGAAATTAAAAAGAACTTACAGCAAAATCTCAACAAGACTTCCAAAAGATACATTTTAACTGAAACATCACAACAAAAACCCCAGGAAGAGAAAATGGAAAAAGAAACCAGAAGAAACAGCTTGGGATTATTTGGATTACTTGATGATTTCTAGATTTTTGGTTATTGTATTTGAATGACTAAAATCAATCGGGTGGGTGTTTAAAACTGTTTAAAATGGCTCTACTTTTAGAAGAACTGAAAATGAAACTTAAAAAGTACAAAGAAGATGCACAAGAGGGGAGAGGTTCTTTTGGCTTCGTACAGAACAAGAACAAGAAGATTGCGACAAAGAAGAAGCCATCTTTAATGAACAAGTAATCTTAGATGGGGGGGGGAGGAAAGGGGGGGAAAGAGAATGGAAAGTTTAAGATTGGGAAAAACAACTCCAAAAAAAAAATAGAGTGAAAAATAAGTATAAAATCAGAAGACAACAGAAGAGGGAAATGCAGGAGAGAGAATTAGAAGTAGAGAGACAAAGGGGTAAAAGGGGGAGGGAGAAGATGAGGGGGAAGAAAGAAAGGAAAAGAAGTTATAAAGGACAGAAACAAAGTATAGAGAAACAGGGCCTATTTAGAGATAATGGGTGAAAAATTAATGGAAAAAGGGATTCTGCAAAGGTACATAAGATAGTATGGTTATATTAGAAACAGAAATAATTTTAGAAAATATGAAATAATGTATGATTAAAATGTTTGATAAAATAGCTATTGCAATTCAGTGCAATGCTTGTCAATAAATAAATGTAATAAAATGAATATTTAATGATTTACAAAACATGTGAAGAGAAATAAGGGAAAAATTAATTATGGAGATTATACGTGTCTTTAAGGAAGTATGATATTTAATTGAAAAGATTTTAATGATTATTAATGATAAAACTGAATTGGAATGGAATGAGGGTTTATAATTACATATATTTATAATCCTTTTTAAAAAAGAATATAGCGTGTATTATAAGAATGTACCAAGCAGAATTCGATTGGAATTTATGTATTATGTATTATATTGAAGGTCATAAACTTAAGGTATATGTTGAAGTTTAAATAAGAGTTGAATGGATGTAATTAAAAGATATAAAGGTGTCATACTCCAATTAGTAACTACAGGAGAAAATTTGTTTAATGAGAAAAGATCATATGAAATTGAAACAGAACAGACAAAAATATAAATATAATGTTTTGAATTGAGATGAGATAATCAAAATAAAATTGAGAAAATTAAAAGCGGGGAAAAACTATATAGAAAATATAGAATAGTATAAGATATGGAATAGAACACAAAAAGGAGCATGAAATTGGGTTTTGTGTCTGTATAAAGAAGTTCAACCCGGGACCATGCTATTTTCAAAAAAGATGTTTTACTTGTATTTTGTATGTGTGAAAACCCAAATAAAACTTTATTAAAAAAAAAAAAGAAATAGCAATAGCATTTAGACTTATATACTGCTTCACAGTGCTTTACAGCCTTCTCTAAGCAGTTTAGAGTCAGGATAGATTGCTGACTGATTGCTGACCCCAACAATCTGGGTTCCCATATGAGGTCCCTAAAACCCATGTGCCACAGCTTGCCACAGCAATTGATCGCAAAATAAAAATCATTAATACTTATCTTAGCAGGCACCAACATTTTAAACATCGGAATCATTCAATAGTGTCACAAATGCAGCAGAATTATAGTAAACATCCATTAAATAAAATATGGTTGGAGCAATGATATTCATAAATGTGAAGATTATATTTAGATTACACTGTAGGGAATATGTAACCCTGGCTTTTGTTTCTTTCTTTTCAATTCTGAAAGGTGAAAAAAGAGACATAATATATGCCTACCCATCTGTTCTGCCTTTGCATTGGCATTTTAAAAAATAGTTTATTAATGTATTTTCCATATAGTATCACATAAACATTTTCATGGGTGGGTTGATAGATGAATAGCTGAGCTGAGCATTCAGCCGGGGTTTGCAATTTTGAGGAATGTGAATTCAAAAAATGCAAATTAAAAGAGATTTTTATTTTGCTCAGGCTCTTGAGAATAAGGAATACCCCTCCTCTTGCTACAAAAATGAATTTCACATGAAGACTCACTGGTATATAATCTAAACTAAAAAATACTCAGCAAACCAAGAATGGCATGGAGAAGTGTCATATATACTCTGTACATTTCTAAACGCCTGCTCACACTGAAGCAGTATTCAGTTCATTCTGAATAAGATTCTAATAGAATTTTATTTCTAGCAACTAAGAAGATGATTTGACATTCAGTCCTGAAAAGTGTGCATAATATATTTACCCGGCTCTTTAAATAGTATTTTTACTGTGTTATGTCAAATTAGATTGGTTGATAATAATGCTATATACAGTTGGACTGTACATGTATAATAAGAGGTCCAAGAGGGATAAAAATGCTTTTATAGGATAATTTCAAATCATCTGTGTTCATTGCAATTGTAAGATTTTGATTTTTTTTGATATGACTCATATAAACATCAGCATATTTGTGGCATGTGTAAGAAAAATAGGAGCCTGTTTAGACATTCAAAAGAAAAGACGATTTAACCTGACTGCTTTGAAATGGATTCCAAGAAAGAGCTTCAGATCTTACAGCCGAGTAAACATAGCATATAATTGCTAGTAGTTAAAGCACCCTATTTTTTGAAAGCTTTGCATGAGCCTCAAAGAAAAAAGAAAGACTGTTTTAAAAAGTGGATTATTGAATTGAATCCTTCAAGGAGCAGTATTTTTTTAAGCTTGCATGGAAATCTGAAGAAAAAAAAGATGAGTGGTTTTAATGAATGACAGCAATGTGCAGTGCCGCTCAAAGCACATCAATATTCAACACGTTTTACTAAATCATTGACAAATTCAAAACATATGAAGAGAAAAAGAAAATTAAAAGAAAAATGAAGACCATCCTGAAACAGCAAATAAAAGTGTTACAAAAAGTACTGTTTATAAAATTTATAATGGGCAGGATGCAAACACTTCTCTGTAACAGGGATTCATCAGTGAATTTAATTGCAACTGTACTGTATATCATTTCAAGAGGTTTAGATGAAAGGCTCTTATATTGAGATAAGTAAACTTAGAGCTCATGCAATTTATGATTGGCCTGCTCCAGGCATTGCAGTGAGGGGGGGAAAGTTTGAATTTTTATAGAGAGACTGAATTTTCCAAATTTCCAGGGAAAAATGTATATAAACTCATAGAAGTTAGGGCTGGAGGTCTTTTAGTCCTATCCCCTGCCCATCCAGGACAAATGGTTTCCCATAACACCATTATGGGAAGTTGTTTCATTGCTTAATCCTTTTCACTGTCAGGAAATTCCTCTTTATTTCCAAGTTGAATCTTTCTCTGACGAGCTTCCATCCATTGCTTCTTGTCCTGCCCTCAGGTGCTATGGAGAGTAAATTGACATTCTGTTTCCTGTAAGTATTGGAAAATTGCTATCATGTCTCCCCTAAATATTGTTTGTTAAGCTAAATTGTCTAGTTCCCTTAGTCATTCATTATATGATTTAGCCTCCAGACCCCTTACCATCTTTGTTGTTCTTCTTTGCACTATTTCTAGAGCCTCTGCATCTTTTTTTTTTTTTTTTTGGATCGTGGTGATCAGAACTGGATGCAATATTCCAAGTGTGGCTTCACTAGAGCAGTATAGAACAGTACTATCACTTCTCTTGATCTTCCAATAATATATCAAATTATACATTAGAAATATAATCCATAAATGCAATATCTTTAACCTAGCTTTCCACCCAGCAGCATTCTAAAAAAGCAGTGTCAGAGTTAGTGCATCTTCTGAGAAACAATCAGTGAAAGATCTGACATTCTATAGTTTTGAACAGAACTGAAAGGGGTGCTCTGAGTGATTTCAACCATCCTGTCAGGATTCCAACAGTTACCCCAATTAAATCATGAGTCTCAAGCCAAACTTCCAAAACTTCAAAAGGATTTATTGGGAATTAACATGTCTGGTACTGCCTGGGTATAGCCGACCCTGACACACATAATTCATTGTTACCCTTGACCCTAGTTTTCCCCCAGGGTGTATCATAATTCATATTCTCCAGTGAGATACATTCATAGCCAAGAGTCATCAGTCTTGTTCTTCAGTTAGAATTTTGCAGGGCAGAAACTTCAGTCACCTAGTTACTCTCTCTGAAAACTATTTATGGAATGCACTTTCAACTTCCAAGCTACCACATTACTCTTTCAAACTCCTTTCCCCCCTCCCTTTCTGTTGGCAACTCTAAAAAGACCATAAAAGTATTTTATGAGTTGACACATCCTATCACAGCAGCAGTAAACAAAGTTCAGGAGTGTTAAGGTTCACCCTGCTATATGGTAAATTTGGGACTTTTGATGACTCAGAATTCAGCTTTGAAGATTTCAGAGGTCTCATATTGTTTGTTTGTAATAAGCCAGCAACAGAGCTCAGAAACATAACTCAGTGAGTGTTGTAAAATGGGTATTATTAGCTATGAGCTACATTATAGGAGTTATATTGGCCAAATACAACTTCCTGTATAAAATAATTTCTGTTTTATAATTTTGTAAACTGCCCAGAGTCGCCTGATAGTCAGATGAATGGCATAAGAATTCAATACTTAACTACTTCCTATGCAGTAAACCACGATCTTGAACTCTGAAGAGCAGAGATGCTGGCTTGTTTGAGCAGAGATAATACTGAAATGGTGGCTTGCACCTCCAGCATAGATTCTTGATTTAAGATCATCCAATCTGATGTTGAATGACTGATCCAAAGGCATCCTCTGCTGATGAGTTCATACAAATGCATCAGGATGAATATAAATCTATATCTGGGAACTCCCTCCACTAAGGGATTCCCAAGGCTCTTTTGTTGAAATTGTCAGGAATTTTTCCTTTCTTTTTGCAAGTCTTTAATTGAGCAAGAGGATCCATGTGGCTTCCTGTATCTCCTTGGGGCTTCCTGTAGAACTCAGATATCTGTGTGGCTGAATCTCTAAGTAGAGCAAAATGTTTCTCCCTACAAATGGGCTGTATTAATCATTCTTGCTGTTCAGCTGCATGTTCCATGATAGACTATTATCTGCTCCCTTGCATTCTTGGCTTAGGCTATTATGTCTCCTCTCTTTATAGACTGAAGAGCTTAATTCATCCACTTGATATACTGAATAATTTAATGCAGAACCACTTTGCTATTAGCTGGCGCTAAAGTTTTAAATGTCCCAATAGAACTCACACCAGATGTTAGTGTGCTTTTAACTACATTGAGTTTGTACAAGACTTCTTTCCCAAATGAGTGACATGGGAGCATCCCTTCCTTTATCTGTTCCCCAAGATTCAGTTTAAATGAGTCTGACCTTGGAGATGGCTGATTGCAACGACTTCTCCTCTGCTAAGTGTCAATTTTATGAGCCCATATACTTTTCCAAATGCCAGTTGCTCCCTCCAATGAGGAGAGCAAATGGAAAACACTAGTGTCCTTGAAAACTCTGATTGAAATATTATGAAACCTCCTTAAGAAGTCATAATTTTCATGAGCATTAGTGGTGGAACTATACACTTAAGGGTAAGCAGAACTCCAAGTGACTTCAATGCCCTACGTGGTTTGGCAGCCATTTGACTTTTATTAGAAACTGTAATTCATGGGGATGCAGTTTCTCAGTAGTTAAAGACACTGAGAGAACATTAACAGCACTGAGTTTGAGACCTGAGGGCTATGTGATGGGATGAGTTCCTGTTCCCTACCCTAGTTCCTGCCCACCTAGCAGTTTGAAAGCATACAAATGCAAATAGATAAATAGGTACGACTTTGGTGGGAAGGTAACAGCATTCTGCATGCTTTGGCATATAGTCATGCTGGCCACACGACAACAGAAATGTCTTCAAACAAAGGCTGGCTCCCTTATTTAAGAAACAGAGATGAGCAGTGCTCCCTAGAGCTGGAAAAAACTGGACAGGGAAAACTTTTACCTTTAGACACTGTAATGCATTGGACAATGCAGTAGCAGAGTGAGACACTGGATAATGGCTGTTTTACTGTTCCAAGTACTGAGCTCCACAAATTGTTGCTAGTAATCAATAGTATGATTCTGTTTGGCAGACAAATACATGAATTATTGCTGCCAAGAACAAACTATATCTTTAACCCAGAGATACAGGGTGCATTGGTATCAATGTTTTTTTTTTCCCAGGCTAGCCTTCCAGGGTTTACTGTTATAGCAACCTGGTACATTTCCCTTAAATATTTTTCTTCCAACTTCAGCATATGCTTCTCCAAGAGGTATTTCAGATAATTTATATGATTATTACTGTCAGTAATTGATCTTGAATGGATATAATTGTGCATATAATGTGCTCTCTTTCTCTGCAGTAGATTCAAAAGCAAGTTTTAGGTCACTCTGTTTCCCCAGTCTTTCATTGTCCCCTCAAGCAATGCCAGTTCTTTACTTTCCCAATCAAGCATTGCACATTTCGCAGCAGTGCGAACGTAAATATTCAATGACTCAATGTGTTGTTTGAGGTCTTAAGTATCCTTTGGTGTCTTGGAATTCTTCCTTCAATATTTCTTGGATGTACTCCTACTTCTACATAGCCACTTTATTTTAGTCTTGCTCCTTTCCAAAGTTGCTGTTAATCAGTGGTGGGATTCAAATAATTTAACAACGGGTTCTCTGCCTTAATGATTTCTTTCAACAATCAGTTCACCAAAACTGCTCAGAAACTTAACAGCCATTTTTCCCAAAGTGGTACGAACTGGCTAAATTCCACCACTGCTGTTAATGTTCCCCATCATATCACTCCAGCTGACTTTTGTTTCCTGGTCAGAGAAGAAATGAGAGACATGAATGAAACCAAAGTAATAATAAAATTAAGAACATGTTTTTCAAAAGAAAAGAAAAAACTCAGATCAGTTCTCTATAAAAGTGGCTGTCTCATTGCTGTCTTGAATCTTTCTCCATATTTCTTCTAGATAAGGAGTGTCAAACTTGTGGTCAGATGCGTCATGTGGTGACCACGCCCACCCCAGTTTAGCAAAGGGGAAACATCATGTGATGACAATGTAACACTATGAGTTTGACACCCCTGTTCTAAATCATATTTGAAGCATGTACAAAATTTCTCTGACAAGCATTACATTAAGCCCCATTCCTCACACATGTTGTTCAAATGAAGTCATTCCCATGTCAGCTATTAATGTTTTCTGTAAAAAAAGATTCTAAGACCAAGATTCCCTGGCTTTCTATTGCCGAACTTGCATTGTACCTCTAGACATCTTAGGAGACATGAGGTTGTTTGGGCAATATCAGGAAATAAATTCTCACTGAGATTGCTCATGTGACACATAGGACCAGTTCAGAAGCTGTATAATCATGTGAGCTATTAGTAAAGCTTTTTTATATGTTGCATTGATCTTTCTCAGGACAGAAAAAGAGGGAGTTTACCCCAGTGACATTTTACCATTTCATTAATTAGCTAATTGGTTAATTGGACAATTTTTATGCTATTTTTGGGCTTTTACAATATGTACCACCAGTATGTAATATATCTACATTTATGTGGATATTACCCCCTGCCAAAATTTACTCATCACACTAAGGTATATTTTGTTTTAATAATGATGTGTTAAACAAACCAGGAACAAACCAAAATTAAATTTTGCAATCAGGGATGGGATCTGACTGGTATAACTATCAGTTTTGTTGCTCTGTGTCATGCACGCATGCACGAGTCGTGCGAGTTGTGAGAGTGCAATTTACGACCTGCTGAGCTGCCTGGACAGCTGAGCAGTGCTGCATGTGGGTGCGCAGTGGTTGGAAAAGCCCTTTTTTCCTGCTTTTCAACCGCAGCTGCGGTTGAAAAAGCAGGAAATAAAGGACAAGTAAGAGCCCAGGCAGGCAGGTGGGCCAAAACAGCAGCAGACATAGAACCGGTTCTATGTATGCTCTCTGTCTGCTGCTCTTCAGAACTACTGATTCTATAGAGGCGGACAGAAGTGTTAGAATCCCACCCCTGTTTGCAATAAAGCAAAATCATTGTTGCTTGTCTCATCAGTTTCTCTTTTGTTCTCTTTTAGTTTCTTTCGGCTTTCTACAAAAGGTAGTTAACAACCTGAACAAATAAAAAAGCAACATTGTAATCCAGGAAAATATGAACATCTATTACTATACTATTACATTATTACTAAGTGATAGGTACAGGAAATAAATCAATTATTATCTTGTATTTCTTGTTGAATCAAGGACAAATATGGTGATATTGTGGGTTAATGTTCATACAATCTATTCATATCTGTATTTGATGTAAAAAATTAGAAACTCTAATAATATAGCTAGTAATATTTCTTAAAGCTAGTTTAAATCAAGTGAAATGTTTTATAGATTATAAAATATAAAAGGTCTATGCTATGAGGTTATGATAATATTATAAAATTCACATTTTTAAATAATTATATTATAAAAGAAGGCATTAGAAAAGCATCCTTTCTTTTTGTTTGTTTTTGAAATCAGTAAACCTTTTTTGAAATAGTTATCTTCAGTATATAGAAGCAACAAATTAAATAGCAGAATATTTAATCAAACAATCAACCATTTAATCAACTGATATGGAAAAAAAATTCAACGTAACAAGACATTAAATACAGTAGTTAACTAAAATAATAATAGCATTAAAAGACATTGTCAAACCATCATTTCTATATATACATATGTATGTAATATGAAATATGACTATTCTTCATTGAAATGATTGTGTGTATATAGACACATATGTTTTTTATTAATTGAACACAATAAAGTGAAAAATAATACGTGTTGTTATAAAGAAAAATACCAGCAAATAAAAGTAGAAAAACAAAAATACAAATAATATATTCATAAATATATTAAAATCCATATTCCATTATACAAAGTTAATCTGCACTGACACATTATCAGTATGTTGCTAATAACATCAAGTTTGTAAACTGTTGAGTAACAAAGGTTATATATTTATTCTTACAATGTTGAAGAAAAATATTTTCAGGTATTCATGATGTATAAGAGAATTCCACCACTTTCTTGCCACATACAAGAAAGTATTCTATCTACAATAATAACGATATAGTTCAAGAAAGTATGAGTATCTGAGAATATTACATCTTGTCTCAGTTGAGTTAATACATGTAATAATTTGTTCATGAAAAGGAATAGATAGAAGATATTATGAAAAGTATGTTTAAAAGAAGCATTAATCTGATTGCATGTCTATCAGCATAATTTATCCAAGGACTTTCTATATAAGCACAGAATGCTCCAATTTAGTCAGGTATATTTTTTGGGGGGGGGCGGGTGTTGAATAAGGCACTAAGATCTATTTGAATTTAGATATTGATGGGCAAAATGGGAACCTCTAATTATTTATTCTGCTTAAACATTAAAGTTTACATATCAAATAGATTTATCATCAACAGAATTTCATGAAAAGTGATTATAGGCTTTTTTATGTCATAGATTTTAATAATCACTTGTAACGGATTAGATGTTTCCAGTTGAAAATGCTGCAGATCCAAATTGGGATGTTAATATATGCTGTAATTATAAATACTGCCACTGACTCCTACTAGGTAGATAATACTTGTCCTCTAGAATGAAGAATTGCTTCTTCTTTTTTTAATCTACTAAATAATCCAATCTACATTTTCCAGATGATTACTTTTTGGGGAGAGGGGTTTGTTTTTTAATTTTGAAATCTGGATTACCACATAGAGTCAATTTCCAAAGACAAAAGAGGACAAGTGTCATTTCAACAAATACTATGCCACAATAGCAATAGCAATAACACCTAGACTTATGTACCACTTCATAGTGCTTTCTAAGCAATTTACAGAGTCAGCATATTTCCCCCAACAACCTGGGTCCTCATTTTACTGACCTCAGAAGGATGCAAAATTGAGTCAACCTTGAGTAGTCAGTGAGACCCAGACTGCCAAACTACTTGGCAGCCAATGATCAGCACAAGTAGCCTACAGTACAGCATTCTAACCATTGTGCCAGCGTGGCTCAACAAATCAAGGTAATAGCGAGAAAAACTATTTTAAAACTTACTTTATTTTGACCCCAAGAAAGTTCAAGTAACTTAAAGTGTAATCTAAGATTATTGTAGAAGAGCCCAAGAAGGAGTATTTGTACTAAGAATCTTTAACCAATAGATATGAAAAATAGTATGAGTCAAAATTTAGAAAACTATACTCCCCCTCTTTAATAGATACTACTCTATCTTTAAAAGATGTATTTGGAATTACAGAGTCTCATCCCAATAAAAAAAATGAAGGCACATATTTTGAAAATATTTTGCAGGGATATGAATAGGAATTCCACATAAAACGTACAATATTCTATAATATTTTCAGTGTTATTAAAAAAAAATTGTCCCAAAGAATAAGATTCAAAGATTGTCATTTATCAAGATCCAAAGAGATCCCATTAATATTTTAGTGACATTTAAAATAATTAAGGAAAATTTACCTTGATAAAATTGCCAAAATCTTGATTGGTCTTGGATATTGTATTTTTTAACGCTTGCCATTCAGACAAGTAATTCACATGTAATCAACTTTGGACACTTTGCAACCTTTCCAGCATTGAAAGGGATTTAAAAAAACCCTTTTCCAAACAATGCTATAAATCTAATTTGACTTGCCAGTTTAGTTTTGCAATGAAAATACAAATTTTCCTCTTCATAATTGATTCATGCTGGAATTGCTAAGCAAATTGTGAAAGGATTCATTTAAAGCAACATCAGAAATGGAGAGAAGGTTATTAAGCCAATGATTTGATAAGACAGAGAAAATGAACAAGGAAACAAATGAAGCTTTTTTAATGAAAAGTTAAAACCCTTTTCCTCCCATTCCCACCCCCCTTTTTTCCCTTTAAACTAGAAACTTGAGCTGGCTTCCTATCTTATCTAAAGCTGTAAACCTTGGACTCTTAAGGAGTGAAGTAATTTCAATTTATTTGAGAAAAGAAATAGGAGCAATTAAATGGATATTTTCTGGAGAGTAGAAACAGTAAACATCCTACTATTTTTCTCCTATAGGGTTGGTTGAAGCAATTTTAGAATTAGGTATAACCTAAATAAGCTACAATTTAGGGTCTCACAAAATTTCAGAATATCAATTTTCTGATTTTGTGAAGGATTTTATTCTTAGTTATATTAATAAAAAGCAATGCTGATTACTTACTTTTACAGCATATATATATATAAATGTAAGTTAATAAGTTTAAAATTATTTTAAAAATCACATTTCAGTATTGTTTCCAAGGTATACTATATTGTAATCTATGAGAGATATGAAGCCAATGAAATGATAATTGTATAATCAATAAGTGCATTCATCTGAAAAAAAATTGTATTTTTCTACTCTAAATACTTGGTATGGATTAATTAAAAGATGTCCATGTGTGTGTTTCCATATGTATATGTTTTCCATATGTACCCAAGTTTCTATTTTTGTACACTCATTAGTGAGAACTTCTGGTATTACTTTTTAATGGGGGAGCACCAAACTTTATGTAGCTTAAGGCCTCATCAAGTCTCAGTCCTCTGCCTTCACAGTTTTATTCAAGCCCCATTATATTGCAAGTAATGAAATATTTGGAAAAATATGTAGAAATGTAAGGAAGGAAACAGGATGACATGGAATTAAAATGGTCAAAAAGGCCATTTTAGACCACTAACACCTTTATTTATTTTTATCCTGCCTTTTTTCATAAAGGTGGGGGATTAATATTCCTTGCTCTTCTACTTTTCTCACAGTAATTATCCTGTGAGGTCCATTGGACTGAGAGAGAGTCACTGGCCCAGAGTCATTCAGATAATACACATAGTATGAAAAATGCCAGTACAAATATCTATCTATCTATCTATCTATCTATCTATCTATCTATCTATCTATCTTTGGTTGTTTGGGTTTTCTCCTGCGTAAGATTCGAAGTATCTAGGCAACGTTTCGATGAAGTCTCATTCATCATCTTCAGGCTTCTGTCTCCGGCTCTGTGCTTCTCAGAGTAATGTGAGATTGCAGCTGCTTCCTCCTTTTAACTGCCAGTGGGGGTGGGACTTGATTGGGTGGGGGCTTGGCTGTGTTCTGATTGGGTGGGGGTGTGTTCTCATTGGTAGGGGGTTTGGCTGTGTTCTGATTGGTTGGGGGGTTAGCCGTGTTCTGATTGGTTGGAGGCGTGTTCTGTTCAGGTGGGGGCTTGGTTGTGCTCAGGTTAGTCTTAGTTGCTGGGGGATTTGAGTTGGTGAGCTGTGATCTTGCTGTTTGGCTTCAAGTTCGTGGTCGTGCTGCATCTTCATAGTGGGTGTCGGTTTGCTTCATGTATGGCTCAGAGGGGTTTGAAGTGGGTAGTGAGCCCGAGCCATACATATATATATTTGTTTTCTGAGGCTCTCGCGGGTATTTGTATGTGGATCTTTGGTTGTTCGGGTTTTCTCCCGCGTAAGATTCGAAGTATCTAGGCAACGTTTCGATGAAGTCTCATTCATCATCTTCAGGCTTCTGTCTTCGGCTCTTGCTTCTCAGAGTGA
>NW_020769312.1:5944583-5977680 GCF_900518735.1 Pseudonaja textilis | reverse complement strand
TAAAAAACAGGCTCACCTATTGCAATTTCATTTTACTTAGTCCATGATAGAATGAATATATGATTTCTGTCAAATCTTATATGTAGTACTACTTAAAACTGGAAAGTACAAAGGAACCTAAAAAATTGACACACACACGTTGAAAAATAATATTCCACACATCTGCACAAATTTTCATCTTGGGATACAGGTACAGGTGTAATTGCAGCTATCAGTTAATTGAAAATCGGTGCACTCAGCTAGAGAAATATACTAAATCTCACTTTGATTTTTTAGCTTTATTGAGCCTAATTGATGTCTGAGGGGAAAACGGGAGGATAGACAGGCATCCTTAAAATAACAATATCTCAAGGATTTTTCAACATTTGTTTATGAAACTGGGGATAATTTATTATTGTGACAAAATCTCATATTCTCAGTACTGCCTGGGTCACCGTTAATTGTGTGTTTGCTGTTTTCCCTCTATTGGGACTAGCATTGGGCAAAAATCCATCCAGCTGGTACTTTCTGGACTTAGAGTAAACAACATTTGCCAGTTTGATTTTGAACTGCATCAATATGCCCTCACTACCCAGATACCAACACTGGGTTTTTTGTTTTACATTCTCTAACAAAAAATGTTACTTTAATTTTTTGAACAGAGGCATAAGAAGTATGCTTAAATTTTATCATAGTGTAACAAATAATATTTATGAGAACAAAAGGGAAGTGCATTACACAAAGGAAGAAATATACTGGTTATCATAAGTATAAGGTTGCTTATATTATAAGCTTCTGGTTTTGACCTATTAATGCTCAATATTATTAAACCGCTCAAGTCAATATGCTCAGGCACAATCTGGCTGGTTTGGGTTTAGCACATTGTCCTCACCTAGCCTAGCCATTACAATATAAATCTTTTATGCTCTGTGGTGATTAATGAACCTAAGCAACAATGGACTGATTTCTTTATTCATTTTACAATATATGTGTACCATACAGTCAGGTTTTCTGCCTGAGCAGGAAGTTGGAATAGAAGACTTCTAAAGTCCCTTCCAACTATTCTATTCCATTCCATTCTATTTTCAGTCAACAGATACTGATTAAAACAAATCTCCTTTTAGTATGACACAACTGAAAACCACAGATTATTGCAAAACACGGCAAGGAGAGGTTTGTGATAGGCATCCATTTCCCTCTGTGCCCTCATGTCTCTTTTTAGGATTTTTTTTTCAGTCAAAGCAATTTTACCCTCACATCTAACTTTAATAGGGGAAATTGACATGATAAAAGCCGATATTGGGAAAAATTATGTAACAATGAATGGCATTAAGGTCATTAGTATTTTTAATATAAGGGTTTCTCAAGCAATTTCCATTGTCAACTATACACTTAAGTGAAAATTGTGTGTAAAGTTATATATATTAAGGGAAGCGTTGATAGTTAATAAATGCAAAGTTTTTGACACATTTTAACCTATTAAACATTAGTAATAGGGATAGCACTTTACAAACCTGGGAAGTAAAATGGATTGGATTAATACTTAATTGGATGTATCAACTTCTGAGGAGTATGGTGGACTGAAGACAACTTTGCAAATAAGCAGACTTGACATTTGCAGATATTAATAAGGAACTGATCAGTAGATTGGCTTCTATGTCCATTTCTGGATAAAAGGGAGGGTGGGAGATTGTCCAAGCTGTTTCTCATGATGGTTGCTCCCCAGAAGCAACTGCAAAAGAGCAGTTTCTGGAGCAGTGGAAAGTGGTCTCCTGATAGAGGAATTGGCCATAATTGTTGCAGCTGTAAATGGAGCCTTTTCAAATGACCATGGAGATTCTCAGTTATCCAGGTCATAGTTGTCCCAAAGGACAGATTTTTCAAAAGACAGCTATTTTTTTTTTTTTTTGAGGAGGAGGAGGAGGAGGAGGAAAAGAAAAAAAAGAAAGAAAGAAGAGGAGGGGGAGGAGGGGGAGGAAGAGGAAGAGGCAGAGGAGGAAGAGAAGGAGGAAGAGGAAGAGAAAAAGGAGAAAGAGAAGAAATTTCACTTTTCATCCAAGAACCTTCATCAGTTGCGGGGATGGAAGGATAAGTATTGATACCCACCATGACAACTGATGAAGGTTCTTGGGTGAGAAGTGAAATGTCTTCTTCTTCCTCAAAAACAAAAGCCTTTTGAAAAAAAACTCCTTTGAGAGACTTTTCAAAGGACATTAAGTTTGCACACTTCCCTTGTTGGCCACTTTCAAAAATAACTGCTTCAAATAAATTATATACCTTCTAAGAGGCAAGACTGGAAATGTGTAGTTATGTGCAGTTAGCCTGAATTATCTTTATAATTTTTAAGAATTTAAAATAAAAAAGAAAGACAAGGTTTTGGCTACAAAAGTTTTAACTGGATTAAGGGTTCAGAAAATGTTGAATATTGGATTTTGAATATTAAGACATTTATACTACTTTTCTGTGAATAAATGCATGTCTGTGGGACAGGAAAAGAGTTTTTGATATTGGAGAAATAGTAATGGTATTTAGAGATATCTTTGAGGAACCCCACCTGGAATTGTGTTGGGACTTTTAATCAATTTTATCAGCTATGTTGAGTCTTCTTGGGAACAAATCCCATCAAACAATTCCATCAGAATTGCCATTGGATATAAATAGAAAATTGGATGGGGCTTTTAAAAATAGAAAGGAAAAAAACTGGAGGGCAATTGGAACAATACCCTTTGGCTGGATTCATAAAAGGGATTGTTAAAATATTGAAGAAAATTTTAACAAGGATCAATTAGTATTTGAATGGATATGTATAATACAAAGTTGGTTTATTTGACCAAGGTTAAAATGAGATGCGTTATCATTCTGGGTGTGTTTTTCTGGATTTACTGATATCTTGAAAGAAAGAAAAAAGGTGTCATTCTGATTTTCTTTTATGGTTTTTTACTCTGTAGCTATTGTCTGTATTATATTTTTTTCAATTCTAAATGCTCTGCATTTATTGGGCTTTTCTAAATTTAAAGTAAGGAAGAATTTGTTTTTTTTAAGGAGAAACTATTTCTTTTTTGCTATGCAAAACTCTAGTCTTTTGTGCACACTAGAATGCCAAAATTAATCATGTTATTTGAATGTTGATGGGAGAAATGTATATTAGAACTTGTCTTTTATAAAGAAGAAATGTTCTCCTTTTGTTATGTTAAATTTTAGGTTTTCTTTATTTACATAATGATATCAGGACCTTTTTGCTTATAGTTGGGAGTTGAGAAATGAAATGTTATGTTTTATATATGTTAACTAATGATACTATTTTAGATCTCATTTGGCTTTTTGCTGATAATCTGGTAAGAAAATGTTCCTTATTTGGCTATTACTGAGAAATAAATTATGGGATGAATAGGTTTTTTATTTGTTAATTAAGAAGACTTGAAGAGATTATGAAATTGTTTATAACTGTGATGAAGGTGGGAAGTCATTTTCCCAATGGGGGAGGTCATTTCACTCATTTGCTTTCTTTCAGTCTTTTTTCCTTTTCTTTTTAAAAATCTGCATTATCTTTTATTGTTTTTTTCTAAAAATTCTAATTAAATTGCACATCTCTAACTACTCTTTTTATTTTAACACATTGTGTGCCTTGAACCCTTCAGAATGCTCTGATTTGTCAAGTTGTATTAAATTGCTGTCAAAATTACATATATATACATAGCTAGAGAAAAGAAATACTCCCATATAGATTCTATTCAAAATGGAGGCTGTTTTAAGACTGCTGCATTCCCTCCAATTGTTTACTTTTTAATTCCATCCAATTAGAAGTTAATCTTAAATTTGCTGCAGGCTAAGTGGTAAATGTTTCATTTCAGCGCAAACCAGTGGGGCATTTTCATCTCTTGTAATTACAAGACATAATTACTTTGACGCTTTCTTAAAACTTGGTGTTATTAAGGAATCTGTTAAAATACACAGCGTTTTCTTTTTCACAAAGTGAGCATTATTTTAATGTTCAAATAAAAGTTAGTTCCTAACAGCAAAGGAAATGGACCAAAGTCTTAAAAGTTTTTGTAGTATTTTTTTAATGAAAGGCTTTTGTAATAATGTGATTATATAATGTTACACAATGTACATTTTTGTAACAGTAAGGATATTTGTAAGAAATCAGTGTGTTCAGATTTTTTTAATAAATTTCTGTGTAGATCAAAAGTATGACCTAGTGTATGCTGATATATATTAAGCTCTGGAATAGCTTTACTTTTGAACACATAATAACATTCTCCAATGAGACAGAAAGACATCTAACCCTCTAAATGTACTCAGAAATTTTCCAGAGCAAGTATGTCTATATCATCATGTTTGTAATCTATTATGCACATTTCTCATGTGCTAAATGATGCCTGTGTCAAGCGCCAGGCAAATCAGGAGATTCAAGCAGTTCAAATGAGTATAAGGATGTATTGCAAACTGAAGTTCTCTACAAGAAACTGAACTACTAGTGGTCAAGGGAAATTGGTGGGACTTAAGAAGGAATTCAAGGTGGGCTGCACTTAGATCTCTTGTGGGCATGCAGGGACTCAAGACTGATGATGTGTTTGACCACTCCCTCGGGCCCAGCCTGGTCATCTCCTACATCCTGCTAAGTATAGATTTCAACATAATTATGAGTATCTTTTATAATCTTTCTTTTTATAATTTTTCACCAAAGAAACTTGCTTACTTATAAAAACAATGAAAAAATGAATAATGTTTGTACCCCTTATGGTATAATATATTAGAGATAATCATAGATGAAGGGCAACCAACATAAAAGAAGTAGGATAATTATTTGTTGGTGAACCTGGAGAATATTGAGGGAGGGAGGGAGGGAGGGAGAGATGGAGACACAGAGCATGAAAATGGCTGGGATGAATTAAACAATTCAATATCATCCTTCTGTTGTTTCTGCAAATCTGGTTACATGAATAATGGCCACCAAGCTCTACTGAAAGTCATAAATGCTCAACAGGAGAACTAGGAATTTATAACTACTAGAAATTAGTAAGGCATCAATTGTAGTATCCATTTTCTTTGTGACCTCCTCTAGTAAGAATAAAGAGTCAACTTGCACTAAGTTACCACTTCATTGCAGATCTTTCTTTCCATATATTGTACATTCTCAGGAATCACCACTATTTGTCTAAGCAATATCACAAGTGAGATGTGAACTCATGTGTGATTCTAACTATTGATCCCTAAAAAGCAAGTTGGAATGGATTTATATAATCTTTAGAATACACATTTCTTCTGAATTTAGCCTATAACAATTCTGTTTTACTACTGGCATTTCCTCAGACTCATATAACATTTATATTGGGCACAGGGTTGTTTTTCTCCATCATGCAAATATAATAGGCACCCCATCAAATAGGTTGATAGCAGAAGAGAACAACTAGAGTTTGACAATATTTGAACAAACTGCAAATATGGCATGCAAAATTTCTCCTGGACAGTCTGGTTTCTCAGTTGATTGTACAACTTATTAGCAGCTTGATAATTTCATTATTTAAAAAAATTATATAAGGATATTTATATAAGGATATCTTGAAATTGTTGCTCAAATGGTACAGCAAAAATTAAGATATCATGGAAATTAATGGAAGACGACATCTGGCATTATATGCAATGGCTCTTTCATTGTTCTGTAAGGACCAGTGGTGGGATTCAAATTCTTTTACTATCGGTTCTGTGGGCGTGGCTTGGTGGGCATGGCAGAGGAAGGTTACTGTAAAATTTCCAGTCAGAGGTGGCATTTGCTGGTTCTCCGAACTACTCAAAATTTCCACTACTGGTTCTCCAGAACTGGTCAGAACCTGCTGAATACCACTTCTGGTAAGGACCATTATGTAAGCAATATGTATGTGCCTTATGCATGATAAATATTTTTATAAAACAATTGGGTAATGGATTTTAAGAGACTTCTTTTTTAAAAAAGCTTCAACATATCCTTTTGCTAAAGTGGATGAAACAGAAAGATGAAGGAGAAAAAATGTATAAGTATATAAATATATAATGTGGCATGCTGGAAAAAAATGTAAGTTGGTATATTGGAAAAAGTGTATGGTAATGTTTGACATTTTCATAAGGCATTTGCAGAGAAAGAAATGCATAGGAGTGAAACTCATATTTATAATCTCTTATATTTTTCCATCTATTTTACAGAACTGATCATACTTTTCTCTTCTTTGCCGGTTCACCCACTCATCCAACCACATCTCCACTGAGGAAAACTCTGAGAGAAGTTACTTAACATTTTATGCATGGAAAGATTAAGCATATTTGAAATTGATCGAGCTGATAAAGTTTTGTCTATTTGCAAAACATGAGCTTGGCATCTATATTTGAATGTAAATTTGGTCAACAAAGTGGCAGTGTAGCATCCTGATGACATTTCCACGTGCCTTCTATTCACTCCATAGAGCTGCTTTGAGAGTGGGTGGGAGAGAAAAAAGAGAGATTAAATATAGAAGAAAAATAAGAGGGAGAAAGAGGGAGAGAATTGGAAGAGAAATAGTATTTTGCAGATTGTGATTACTGCTAAAGTTATTCCCTGGAATGTACTTGGCTTCAATAACCCTGGTTTCACGGGTTTTTGACCATATAATAAAGATGAATGAATCAATCAATGACTAATCCTGACTCTTTAAGGGTAGACTCCAATGCTGTCAAATAAACAGTTCAAATAAATACCATTAAGTGTTGTTTATGTACTCACAGATTTTAGGACACTAAGAAGATAGATTGCTTGGAGAGGGAAAAAGCACTTGATTAAGAATCATTTATGCCTACATTATGTTTGCAATGCATTTCTCTTTGAGCCAGAGTGCTTATTTAATACAGATGCTTTTCTCTCCCTATAAAGCTGAATAGAAGACATATGGTGGAGCGATTCAGAAATTGGCCTTGGGGCTGGAAATGGGCTGCAGAACCTGGTATAGCCACTAACTGGCAACAAAGGGATCCAGGACTCTTTAAATTTCTTCAACTACTCGTAGATTTTACCAACCCATTTATGGTCTCTCCCTTTTCTCTGCTCCCTGCTCTACTATTCAAATCACTTTCTTTGATATTATAGTTGCACTGACTGAAAAGTGATCCAAAGAGATTAGTACAGGGGAGCAAGGTTAAGAGGGTACTGACATCATTTTTTATTTTTTATATGCTCAACTTTAGTCTCTAACTATAATGCCTATTCTCAATGGAAAACCAGGTAAATATGAGCCAGCAGTGTGCAGCCGCCGCCGCCAAAAAAGCTAATGAAATCCTAAACTGTATTAACAGAGGGATACAGTCAAGATCAAGGGAAGTACTAATACCACTTTATAAAGCCTTAGTAAGACCACACCTAGAGTATTGCATCCAGTTTTGGTCACCACATTATAAAAAAGATGTTGAGACCCTGGGAAAAGTACAGAGAAGAGCAACCAAGATGATAAGGGGACTAGAGACTAAAACACATGAAAAATGGTTACAGGAACTAGGCTTGACTAGACTAGTAAAGAGAAGGACCAGGGGAGACATAATAGCAATTTTCCAATATTTGAGGGGCTGCCATAGGAAGGGATCAAGCTATTTTCTAATGCTCCTGTAGGCCAGACAAGGAATAATGGATGGAAACTGAACAAGGAGAGATTTAACCTGGAAACAAGGAGAAATTTTCTGACCGTGAGAACAATCAACCAATGGAACAGCTTGCCCTTGGAAGTTGTGGGAGTGCCATCAGTTGAGACCTTCAAGAAGAGATTGGACTGCCATTTGTCAGAAATGCTGTAGGGTCTCCCGCTTGGATGGGGGGTTGGACTAGATGACCTACAAGGTCCCTTCCAACTCTGATTATCTGTATCTGTATCTGTATCAATGCATTCTGCCAGTCCATTTATCAGTAAATCAGCATGTATGTGAATTGATTTTTTTGCATATATACAGGGAGAAACAGAACAGAGAACTCCAAGAGCACAACAGTTCAACTCTGAGTTGCATTGCTTGGTATACCAACACATACATACAAAAATGCTTCAATACAGAATTTCAGGAAATTTGGCATTTTGGCAAAAAATAGAAAACCTTGAATTACGCCGTCTTCGGTCTGATTTAAGCATGGTATATAAAATCATACATTGCAATGTCCTACCTGTCAATGAATACTTCAGCTTCAACCATAACAACACAAGAACACACAACAGATACAAACTCAAGGTTAACCGCACCAAGCTTGACTGCAGGAAATACGACTTTAGCAACAGAGTGGTCAATGTCTGGAATACTCTACCCGACTCTGTAGTTTCTTCCCCAAACCCCAAAAACTTTAACCTTAGACTGTCTACTATTGACCTCACCCCTTTCCTAAGAGGTCTGTAGGGGGCGTGCATAAGCGCACCAACGTGCCTACCGTCCCTGTCCTATTGTTTCTTTTATTTTTCTTTTATTTTTCTTATATGTACTCATTTCATGTATTCATAATTATGTATACACTTTTACTTATCTCGTAAACAATTGACAAATAAATAAAATAAAATAAATAAAATAAAATAAATCACCCATCAACCGACCAATATAGATAAACACCCTCTATGGCATTTCAAATATTCAACCAAAAATGAAGGAGGAAAACAAACAGCCCTTAGAATATGCTTCCTAGCAGCCAACTTCTAGATTAACATGAAATAGCACTAGATCAAGACCTTAATTGAAATAGCATCAAAGTAAAAGCTAAAACTGCTTGGACAAAGTATTATATATAAACAGCCAGCAAACTCCACTTCCCTCGTGCATTGAAGTTACGCAGAATAATAAAATGTTTACAGGAAAATTCAAATACAAATACACACAAGACTTTATGCAATCAACTATTTAAAATGAGACTATTTTGAAAGCACATTTGTAATTGAATTTTGATGAAGTGTGATAGAAGGAGGAAGGACTCTAAAGAATACTGTTGACAGCCAAAAAGAAAAAAAAAGGATCATTACACAATCAACTCTGAGTTCTCACTGGTGGCATAAATGACCAGGATCAAATTATCCTACTTCAGATACATTACGCAAAGACAGTTTTCTGGAGAAAGTTCAAATGCTGGGAAAGGTGGAAGGAAATATGAGAAAAGAACAACAAGGTGGGTAGACTCAGTTATAGTGGTGAATACTCCACCACTGGAAGATTTGAAAGACCAGGTTAGATCACTGTGGAAAAAAATCTGTGTTGTCACTGAATTGATCCCGATGGGAAGGCACAAATGGATCTTAAATATTTCCTGCAATCAAAGAAACACCAGAAAGTCCAGTTGCCTCTTGAAAAAAAGCATCTTTGGGATTTCCTGCAATTTTGTGAAAAAAACACTGGAAAAATACAGGAATACGATGTCTTTGTTAGAGATTCAAAAGTATTTTTTAAGCCCCTCTAAGAACCATTTTTATCAGAATTGGAAGACATTTTTTTTTAGCAGAGGCAGAGAGATAATATTTCATTCAGCACTTTTGCCCATGCTACAGCAAAACTTATTTCATGAATTTCATAAATCCACTTTCACAGGAATGCATGATGACCCTGAAAAGACATAAGAGTCTCTATTTTTTCTACTTTTGTGTCTAACTGCAGCATCTGGGTGCACAGTTTTTTCCCCTTAATATAAAATCATACATTATTCTTGCCATTTATTTAAAGATATTCTTTCTTAAAAGTCTGTAAAAGTGATAAAATAAGGTCTGAATATTTTTCTACACGGAAGAGAGGAGTGAATAGGAAATCAATTTTATTTTCTTTTTTAACAAAGTATTTAAACTGACCAAGAATATAGAAAACTATGTGTTAAATAAATGTATATTGCCATGTTATATTGCCTAATTATTCTTCTAAAACAAGGAAAAAATAGAGATGAATTTACATGCATTTTCAAATTAAGCCAAATAACACTTTCCATTAGTAAATCTTCCTTATTGCATGTAATTGCCTACATAAATGAAAATGTAGACTTTAAATTAACTTTCTGAAGCTGATGGGTTTTTTGATGGAATTTATCAGCTAATTAAAGGAAAAATAAAAATAGGACAAAGCTAGCATTACAGGAACACATCTCATGAATTAATAATTAACTTTGTTTTTATGCCAGCAAAAAATGAACTTTTTTGATACTTTAAATTGTCACTCAGTAACACTTCAGTAAACCCAAGGATTATAATTTTATCCTCAGCATTCAAGTTTTCTTATCACTTTAACATAATAAGCTAGACAAATCAGTTATAAAATTAATCATTGAGGGTTAATTTCATTATATAGACATTTCATTGCAAAACATGTCAACAGTCATATTTTTGTTTAAGAATAAATTCAAAGAAGCATTCTGGCATAATTTTAATATTGTCCAATATAATTATATCAGGTATTTTGTTATATATTTAATATTAAGTCCCCCATAGGACATAAGATTTAAGAAGGTGCTTCATCTAGAAGGTCTACAAATGTTTTAAAATTTTATATTTGCATTTTTTTAATGAGGAATAGTTGCTGAACTGACCCAAATGGACTATTATAGATTCTGTAAGTACCCAGCTCAAAAATACTTGTAGAGGTTATGATGTTGAAACCAAAATGTACAAGTAGTGCTCAATTTACAACAATTTAGTAATGATTTTTGACATTACAACGGCGTTGAAAAATGTGATTTATGATAGTTTTTTATGACCATTGCAGCATCCCCATAGTCAAGTGATCAAAGTCAGCTGGTTGGCAACTGACTCATATTTATGATGGTTGCAGTGTCCTTGGATCACATGACCAAGTTTTGCAAACTTCTGACAAACAAAGTTAATTGGGAAATCAAATTTATTCAACCATGTTACCAACTTAAGAATCACAGCGATTCACTTAGCAACTGGCAAAAAGGTCATAAAATGGGGCAAAACCAGAAGTGATATTCAGCAGGTTCTGACCAGTTCTGGAGAACCAGTAGCGGAAATTTTGAGTAGTTCAGAGAACAGGCAAATACCACCTCTGACTGGAGATTTTACAGTATCCTTCACCGACATGCCCACCAAACCACGCCCACAAAACTGAAATTTGAATCCCACCACTGGGCAAAACTCACTTAGCACCTGTCTTGCTGAGCAACAGAAATTTTGGGCTCAATTGTGGTCATAGGTCGAGGACTATGTGTATAGGAGAAATAAAATTTCTATCACCAATATAACACCAGAGATTTCAAATCTGCCAGAGATTTCATAGTCTGTCTCTTAATCTGGAAAAAAAGTGTGTGTTTGTATGTGAAACCTTAATTTCCTTACTATTTTTAATTCAAATGGAAATATTGTATTTTGATTATTTCATAGTATGCTTTACAAATAATATGTTCCATGGTTGCACCATGGTGAAATTGTCAAAATGTCTGTCTCTTTGTCGTTTGGTATTTTAGGAGACCTTTTGGGGTTACTTGTCTTTTTATGAAATTTTCCAAAAAAGTTATAAAGGCTGTACTTTCCACTTAGGTAGTTGTAGCATTACCTTCACTGCTGCCAAGGAGAAACTCATCTCTATAATATATTTAGCTCTATGGCCATTTGAAGAAAAGAAAAATGGATTCAAAACAGTTGCACTGGATTGAGGCTGCTAACATTTGTAAGACTACTAGATGGTAACATATGGCTTCCTATGTGTCATTGCTGCCACCTAAAGGTCCTCTTAATGTTTGCATTCTCAACCTAATATAGGCAGTCATCAAGTTACAACCACAATTGAGCCCAAAATTTACGTTACTCAGTGAGAAATTTGCTAAGTGAGTTTTGATCCATTTTGCAACTTTTATTGCCACATTTGTTAAGTGAATCATTGCAGTTGTTAAATCAGTAACATGGTTGTTAAGTGAATCTGGTTTTCCCAGTGATTTTGCTTGTCAGAAGGTTGCAAAAACATAACATAGGCATTTTGCACACTGAAATAGAGGAAATATATTTCTTCAAAGACAGAAATGGCCATAAAGCATCAAAAACGTCTTCCCACATACAAGGGAAATAGATGCAATAGATGAAATACACATTCAGGAGCCAGTCACTGAATGAAATATCCAAAGACTAATCTGGTAGTTTTCAACCAGCAGCTCACTGAAAAAAGAAGAGGAACTAACAAAATATTTCTCAATTTCAACACAAGAGACTTTGATTTAGCTACTGACCTGAGCAACAATTGGAAGAAACTACAAAAAGTTAAAATAGTTTAGGTCATCTGGGTTGAATTTTTAACAGGAAAAAATAATTTGAGCGTTGCTATGAAGTAACATTTCATAAAGCTATCAGGCCACCTTTCCTCTTTAAAGACCCGTGAGCAGAATGCTATGTCAATTGAAGCTCATGAGCTGAGATGTAGTATGAAGGACATGACTTTTGTAAATGAAAACAACCTGTCATGCTCCTGTTGGAGTCTGAAGCTGAGGAGGAAGGTGAACATCTGACAGCAAGTGGTAGTGTGGCTCCATTGGCTGTGGAGGAAACTGGGGAAGGGCAAAGTCTGGCTGGGCAGAGCAGGGAAGAGGTAGAACAAGGGAGAGGGAATGCATGGCTTTCTGGGGGAGGAAAGGACCCTGATTCCCTTCATTAGCTGCAGCTGGGAACACAGTTTATTAAAAAGGCAAGCTGTATGTGGCAGGCTGTTGGGAGCAAAAGTGACTTTATCTTGAATTGTCATGGCATATCTGTGTTCCTGGAGTCTTCTCAACCATGTTTTGCCATGCTTTCAAGTCTGAAATTCTTGCTGCTGCCCTGCTATACTTCAGTTTGGTTTGTTTGGACTTTAAGTTACAGTTTGTGTTTACCATGTTTTAGACAGAATTTTCTCCTGCCAAAGGCTGTTCCTGGAAGAATTTTTCTCCAACTGGAAGGTAACCTGGACATTGGGGGCAAAGCTGGAGATAATTAAGGGACTCTTATTGATTATCTGACTGTGTTGCCTTTGTGCGTGCCCTGGATCATAAACACAACCACAGCAGACTAGCCTTAAGCCCTGCATCATAATTGCCAAAGGAAATATCAATTTTCCTTATAGTATTATGTCTGGGTAATGTACCTCATTTGAAAATTAGATGGATCAACTCCCAAACATAGATAATAGTGTGGGAACACTCAGCTCCAGAACTATTGAAAAACTTTGTGTGGAGATGCCCCTGTCTGGAAAAAAAACACCTACTGAAAGCAATAGTTCTTATTTCTTAAGAAATTCAGAAGTTCACTGTAAATAAGGGCAATCCCACATGGCAACTATGTGCTGCCAGTTAAGGTGACTTAATGAAATCCAGTTTTATTGCAGCAGCCCCTCAATGGTGTTGTGGCCCACCAGCAACTTGCAGAGACGGCAGCAGAATCGGACAGTGGGGAGGAACATGGGCCAGTCTGGGAGTTTAGAGAGGACTAAGATGATGGTCCTGTGTCCAACACAGAGATGGAGCCAGGGCCATCTGGGAGTTATGTGCTGACTCTGGAGCCTCCAGTATCTGACAGCAGTGAGGCAGAGGAAAAAGGGGACCCTGTTCCCAGTGCGCATGTGCGCAGAGCTGCCAGAAGGCAAGAGCAGTTAAGACAAAAGGGCAACTTGGGAGAAAGGCTTGGAGGCGATTGCCCCTCCTATAAGATATAAAGGAAATGCAAAAGGATAGGAACCTTTGCAGGAAGCAATGTTGTTTGCTCTGGTCAGTTGGGAACTTGAAAGCTCCATGGTGAATTTGTGCTCTGTTTGGTTTTGAAAGACTAATTAATACTTTAGTTGTTGGAGCACTTCACAAAAGATAAAGGTGCATTCTTTTCAGACTTCTTCAAAAGGACTTTGGCAGACTTCCGTGGGACTATTTATAATTGGTTGAGACTCATTATGGGCTGTGAATGACAATAATTCATGGCCATTGAACTAAAATAAAAGGGTTTTGGATTTAATGTATCTTTGTTGGTGTCTCAGGAAGCCTTGGTCAGAACAAGTGGGGCCAGCTGGTGCTCAGTCTGAATTATGGCCATTGCAGGCCCTTCTTGATCATTCTCGTGATTCTTGCCTTTCCCTTCCAGACATATAGTGGGGTGAATCTATCTGTGCTTTTCCTTTTAGGAACCAGCCGTTCTTTATTAATCCATATTCTTTTTTTCTTTGCTTTCCTAATATTTTCCCCTTTTCAGGTTCTCTTATTTGACACTAATACGGACTTTTTCTTTTCTCCCCTGCTTCCCCACTGCTTCAATTTTGCAACAATCGGTGTAAAATTGAGACAAAGCATTGTATGATTGCCTTCAACTGTGATGTTTATTCAATTACTCAATCTAGTTTTGACCCCTGGTACTTGCTGGATATCTTCCATTCAAGTCCTATCTAGATGTAGCTCTGTTTTGAATAGGATACTCTAAACTGAGGCTGTGAAAAGCATTGGAAAGAGTTCCTTCACAAATTTTTAGCATAAGCAGATCTTCTCCTTGAAAGATTAAAGCCTCATATCCTTTGGAGAACTTGTGCAGATGCTTTAATGGTTTGCACAGTTGTCTGCAGGTTATATAATAGTAGTGGTATTCAAAAAATTTTACTACCAGTTCTGTGGGTGTGGCTTGGTGAGTATGGCATGGATTGGTGGGTGTAGTTTGGTGACATGGCAGGGGAAGTATAGTGAAAAAATCTCTATTTCCTCTCCTGGGGGAAGGTTACTGCAAAATCCCATTCCCTCCCCATCCCACTAACCTGCTTTCCAGATCCGTTCTCCTGTGCAGGACAATAAAAGAAGACCCAGCCGATCATCTGGGACTTGGAAGGCAGAGAATAGATGGGGGCAGGGCCAACCAGAAGTGGTATTTACCAGTTTTACATAACCTGTCAGAACTGGCTGAACATCACCATACAAATCATATTCTTTGCTGGCAGCAATGGAATCTTCCAAAAGATGTTCTTCCCTTCACACATCAAGGACAGATGTTTCATTCATACTCACATACTTTGCAAGCATTTTATCTTTACTATACTTGCATTTTTGCACTTGCCATGGATATGTTTTAAAATACAGATTGGCATTTCTGAAAGATAATTACTTGGGTCAGCATAGGGATCATTTCTTCCTTTCTAATTTTATCTGGAAATATTTTTTTCCTATAATTTGTTTTCCCCATGCTTATTTCTGATATCCCCCAAACATTTTAAAAAAATCCAAAAGGAGATGGGAAAAGTTCATCTTATTTTAACTAACTTCCCCTTGCCCCTAAATGTCTCTTAATAAATAACACTTCATAGTAGTACCAGGATATTTAGGTGGTTTTAAGCCCCACTAATTTGTTTCAGGTTTCATTCATCCCTTGCCTTGAAAGCACTGTTGTCCGTATAACTAGGTTTTCCAGGAGGATTGAATACACTGAGAATAGAAACCATTTTGTTGTAATTTGCAAGGGAGGGGAATGCCTTTTCTGGACAATAGCATAAATCAAATCTCTAGGCAGAAAGCCCAGGCTGCCACTTATGAAGTATACCATTAGGCAAATGTTGTTTTGCTTGATAAATCACTCTTTGCCATTATTCATTATACATTCTTGTACCATATTATACCTTTCCAAGCCCAGAAACTGCCAGATTTAATACGCATCTGGAGGAGCCATATCCAATGAGTTATTGATATTGTTTTCCCCTCACAGGTATGAACATCAAATGCCCATTTTACCATATGCATTAACATGAGGTACTGCCCTCTTTGAAAACAACTAGAAAAATATCCTATGAATCAAAATCTGAGCCAGACATATCTGAAAATGTTAACAAACATTTAGGTGGGAATTACCCTGTCAAATTGCTAATGACCTCAAAGAAAGAGGTGTTTTTGGTCTCCAGCCCATATTTACAGAAACAGATATAGATATTGACCCCAGATTTACAGTATAAATGTCACTCAAAAAGAAAAAGAGGAAATCTGAATAAAAGGTAAGAGGAGAGGAGAGAAGAGGGGAGCAGGGGAGGAGAGGGGAAGGAAGGAGAAAAGAAAAGAAATGCTTTTAATTTAAAAAACTTTCTGAACACCTAAATGGACTGGAATAAGGCAATTATTAAAATTTTCTTCAAGCTCTCTATCTATCTCCCTATCATCTATCTCTCTATCTATATCTATCTATCTCTCTATCTCTCTATCTATCCCCCCCCTCTATCTATCTATCTATCTATCTATCTATCTATCTATCTATCTATCTATCTATCTATCTATCTATCGTCTGTGGGTCTGTGTCTGTGTGGGTATCTTTTTATATTGCAGTCTAGCTAGCCCATAGTCCTGAGATTTCCTTGTAGTTTCCCATTGATGGCCTAACTATTTCTGAACTGAACTTGTTTAACTTTTAAATGCCAGCCAAGGCCCCTTAGATACTGTTGTATAATTGAGTTGTCCCAGTCTGCTATATTCTTCCTTGAGATGACTATATGAGAAGCTATAAGTCTTTCAAGTTTTTTGAAGCCTTGCTAGAATCTATTGGCATATCAGGAGGAAGGAACTTCCTCATCTGATCTCTGCAAAACAGGAGGCCGTGGTAGTTTGCCCTGAAAAGAGAAATATTGGGGCCCACCAACTTGCAACAAATTTCTCTTCCACTTCTTCTTCTCCTTATTTTGCCTAGTCCAAATTGTGTCTTTTTATTCTCAATCAAAGGAGCATAAATGACAGTCATTCTGTTGCATGTTAATAATCTGGGCATACTAACTTAGTTGAGTAATTATTTGAGAAACACTGATGAAATGCAGATCACTGAGTGTTGAAGACTAAATTCAGTCTTTTCTCACAACCTTCCAGAAAGAAAGAAAAGTTTCCATTTCTTGCATCAAAATGTTCCCTTACATTTTCTTTGATGCAGTACAATCCCTGGTCTATAAAATCAGCCAAATAACAAATCTCCGTTGATAGTTTGTGGGGAAAAGATATGCTGGAAATAATATGTTCAAATGTAAACAAATGTAGTCATTCCTTATTTCCAATGGCTCCCACTCCACACTTGCTTTCCACACAATCCACACTCATTGCCCTTTGTCAACCTGCTCTCGCAAATACAAAATAACATGTCCAACCTAAAAATCTCCAGGTTAACTTTGTGGCATGCAGAAAATGCCTCAAATTAGACTATGCCCTGGATCACTGCCAGTTTCTCCTTCCCCTGTCCTTCTTCAACTTATGTCTCATTATCTGTAATTGGCTCTGGCTTGTTATACAATAGAGGCGTAGAGCCTACTGTAATTCACATCTCTACTGCTGAATTTTTCTACATTAAAAGTACACTTAACAATGCCCATGGAGATCTAGTCAAGGGTCAAGGAATGTATAACAACTGATACAGAAAAGCAGGGTGGGGTACCTTTCTTGGTAAAATTTGTATTCTTTCCTTTATTTATTTATTTATTTTCTTTTTGAAATCCTTCTATCAGAAGAGTGGAATGTTTGCCTGGTTTCATCCTTGTAGTTCTTTGAGCTAAATAACAACAACAGCAAAACCTCTGAAGGCAACCAAAACATAGCACTGTGTACTATATATACAGTGTGTTGAGTGTGTGTGTGTGTGTGTGTGTGTGTGTATCACTATATCATTTACATCTAATCTATATACTGTGTATGTGTATACATGCACAAACATACACATACCACATGCACAATAATACAATCATCTGATAAACTAGGCTTATTTACGCACAGCATATTATATAAACATGGTATTTGTACTGTTTTGTTAAGTAGATTTAGCACTTAGGATTGGTGCAAGGGTAGCCAAGTGCCATTCACAATGAAGCAGACTTCTCTATAAGTTGCATTCTCTTCTTTGGTTTAGGTATGTCATGAGAAGTTGGAAGGCTGTGTGTGAGAAATGTGGCTATATCTTACACTGCAGATACTACTGATTTAAATTGTTCAAAATTAGGAATAGAACAGAAATAAAGGAATACAAATAGAGAAAAATATAAACTAGACACTCTACAAAACTAGGTGGTTCTATTCAGAGAGGAGTGAAATGCCAACCATAAGTAAAGACCCTGAACTAAACAGAACATAGACTATTCAGTCAGGAAGTCAACTGGGCTGCTTTAGGCAAATTGTATTCAGCCCTATCTGCACTATGTACCAACCCATATTCAAAAAGAATGGAACTTGTATTGCCATGCTCTTTCCCACATCTTGCAAAATAATTTTTCCCCTTCAGATGTTCCTTTTTCTATGGAAGGAAGGAAGGAAGGAAGGAAGGAAGGAAGGAAGGAAGGAAGGAAGGAAGGAAGGAAGGAAGGAAGGAAGGAAGGAAGGAAGGAAGAAAGGAAGGAAGGAAGGAAGGAAGGAAGTTCATTCTAAAGTAGAAAGATGGATTTTTAATGAATTTAACTTCTGCTCCACACTTGTCCAGTAATTCTTCCAGTCCTGCAGACTGCAGTTAAACTAGAGATATAACTATGGTCACTTCCTATCTATGTAAGTTTCATTTTGATGAAAGAGAAAAGTATCTTCACAAAGGGCTTGTATTATTTTTTAAAAAGGCAACTTATACGGGAATACAGTAGGCATTTGTTCACATTTTCTTTATGTGGTCAAATATTTTTTAAAAAGACTACCCTTGGTTCAAACTGAGAAGCATTCATGTATCAGAACATTATACACAATATGAATTACACTATCTTAACTTGGAGGAGAAAGCAGGCACAGATATTTCTTGGCAAAATGGTACCTTAAAATAATTCACAAATGGCTCACTTTCTATTACCATTAATAAGGTACCAACAGGCAATAATCCATTAAGAAAGAGATGCTATCACATGAATGGCCATCAGACAAAATTATCCCATCTTCAGAAGTCACCTGGAAGAGAAGAAATAAGAGACTTCACTATGAGGCATGATTACTGTGATAGATTTTCTTTTTTCTTTTCCTTTTTAAGTATAAACGCATTAGCATTAAATCAGATTCAAATTCCATTTCTTTTTGTTTTCTGGTTCTTTAGTCTTCTTAAACACTGAAAATGTATGTCATATGAACATGCAGAAGTGAAAAAGAAGATCACTGACAGATTATAATAGAGAGTTTTCTCCTCTTGTATTGTGGAGGCTAAGAAATGAAAGAAAAGTAATTCTAGTTAAATAATATATGCTCATTTCTAAATGAAAAAAGCAGAACAACATGTTGACCAAGGAAGTTACTGAGGAACTGCAGAAGAGAAAATAGTTCCTAACTCAAATGTTGTGGAAAGGAAAGGGAAAGAGAATATATTAGTTGTTATTATCAATGAAACATATAAGAAAGTGGTGCTCTCTGACCTTGGTGCTCTCAGAGCTTTCTTGTTTTCTTGCAATTAACAAAGTTCTATCTGCTATGTTCCACATTAGGTGGATGAAGTGCAGTTGCCTTATATATGTTCACTGAGACAACTCATTGATTCCAGGAGAAATGATCCCCATATAAATGTGAGATCCTAAAATATGTTTACAGCTTTAAAAAAAAAGTAGGCACTTCTTATATATTATCTTTATGACAGTAGACAATTTCCTGGTCATATGTCTCATGTTTGTATGCACATCACCAATTGCAGAATAGTTCAGATGATATTGCTTTCCTTGACCTCCCATCTGTGACAGATTAAACAAGGGAATCACAAAATCTTTGGTAGGCCACAATGGAAAACTTGTGGTATCATTTTTAGCTGATTTATAACACTGAGCAGACTGGTGTGAAGAATGTAAGAAACCATCGCAGCAAATACTAATAGGCTGTGAAAGAGTTTGAAGGAAGAGTATGGATACTGTTTAGCACATTATATTTATATTTTTCAGTGGCTAAAAAAGTAACAAAGTATTAATTTTCCAGCAGCCAATAAATTAACCCAACTATCAGTTTATTTCCTACCCATTCCCTCTATCCCCATTGTAATCTCCTGTATGTCCATTACATTATATTTTTTCCACATTCAGTAATCATAATAACTATTCACATTACATTACATTTCAGCAATAAATAATGTGCAATGTGCACTTTTCTATTGAGTGGTTTTGTCTAGTGAAATTAACAGAGCTGAACCTCTGTGTAAATTCCTTAGCATACCTGCATCTTCAAGGCAGGACTCTCCAAGTGTGCACACCTCCCCCCCCTCTCTCTTTATCATCTATCTATATCTATATCTATCTTTCATCTGCCTATTATGTATCTATCATTTCTCTCTTCCCCCCTCCATGCATCATCTCTATCTAGAATTTTCTCACAAAGAGAAGAACACTGCAGTGCACAGATTGAATCTTCCATTCTCTTGCTTCTGAATAAATGACTGATATAAGCAACATCACATGCTAGTTCAAGTGGAGATTATCGCTTACTGCACCTGTTCTGTTTGTAAACACAGGTTGTCAACTCTCTGATGAAATATGTGCATATGCCACCTTTGGTTTTTTTTAAAAATTGTATAGCATATCATGGCTGAGTCTTATGCACAACAATCAGAAGTCGTTATTTGTTAGATTGCACTTGATATCCCATAGATATCAAGTGTACCCATTTTTCTGATTCACTGTACATCAGCATTGATGGAATTGGGAGAAAGAGGTTTCAAATCTCACCTTAGACATAATGCTTATTGAGTGTTATTATTACCAAGTGGCTTGTAGTTATCTGAAGAAGTTTTGTTGTGAAGAAAAAATGAAGGTGGGACCCATGAGCATTTCCTGAGCTCATTAAAGGAAGGATGAGATAAAATTAAACAAATACATATTAATAGAAAATATTAATATGAAAAGGTATCCACCAAGGCAAAATTCTTCCATATGCTAACAATAGATATAAAAAATTGCTAATTTTTCAGTTACCTCTGAGAACTCCTGCACTGAAATTAAATGCAATTAACAGCAGGTTATTCCTGCACATCTCCTTTGAGAAAGGCGATAATAAGATATATTACAAATTTAGCTTTAGAAGAACATAAAAGAAAACACAAGAAGCAAGCTTTCTCATTCACAGGTCAACAAGAGGCAATGACTATAAAGTTATTATAATATCCTGTTCTTCTACCACCGTATCTCTATTGTATGAGGCATAATAGCTACTAGCATAGAGTGCAAGGTTTAAAAACAGTGGGGTCCTTGGTACTCTCTGAGCTTGGCTGTTTGCTTGTAGATATAGAGTAGAATAACAGTTGGAAGGGACCTTGGAGGTCTTCTAGTCCAACCCCTGTCTAGGCAGGAAACCCTATACCACTTCAAACAAATTGTTATCTAATCTCTTCTTAAAAACTTCCAGTGTTGGAGCATTCACATATTTTGAAGGCAAGTTATTCCACTGATTAATTGTTCTAACTGTCAGGAATTTTTTCCTTAGTTCTAAGTTGCTTCTCTTCTTGAATAGTTTCCACCCATTACTTCTTGTTCTGCCCTCAGGTGCTTTGGAGAATAGCTTGACTCCCTCTTCTTTGTGGCAGATAATGAAATATTTCATTAACCAAGTAGGTAATATTAATAGTGCAAATAAGGGTGGGGTTTGCTCCCTGTTTATATACAATAGCTTGTCCTTTCTATATTGGTGAGGATGTGGTTAAAAAAAGATTTTAAAAATATGCTCAAAAGAGGAAAGATTTGACATCAGCAATGGATAAATGGTTGGTGATAGAACTTGCAGAAATGGCAAAATTAACTTCTTTAATTAGAGAAAAAATAATATCTGCACTTATGGCTGACTGGAAACTCCTCATAAACATTTTGCATGAAGCATTAAAAATTCAATAATGATATGTGGTTTCAACATAAAAATTCAATAATAGAAAAAAAAAGTGATATATATATATTTGTAGTCATTTGCTGCAAAGTAAATTGGTGGCTTCTATTTCTTTTCATCCTTTCTTTTCATGCTTCTTTTTTCTTTCTCTCTCTCTCTGCCTAGTCAATTTCTTAGAATAATTCAAAATGTTGTAATTAATCTCTTATGGAAATTGTTCTGAATTTGATTATCCAAAGAAGCTCCATATCCCATCCACTTGATTGGGTTCAACTTCCTCTATCCTGCCTACTGTCATTTATTGGGTCCCTCCATCATGCCCACTATCTCCTATCCTTTATTCATCCCTCTATTGGCCCCTCCATTTGAAAGCATGCAAATTTGAGTGCATAAATATGTACTACTTAGGAGGGAAGGTAACAGCAATCCATGAGCCTTTGGCATATAACAATGCTGACCACATGACCATGAAAAATTTCTTTAGACAACATTGGCTCCCTTGGCTCAGAAAAAGAGATGAGCACCATCCCCTAGAGTCAGGTATGATTGGACAGGAAAACCTTTCCTTTTACCATCCTTTGAAATTAGGAGGAATATAGCCTTTGGCTGAGAAAGAAGCCTTTTCTCATTTAAAGTTATTAAAAGAGACTCTGCCAGATCTAAGAAACTGATTGGACCATGAGCAGCATCTAAGAAACTGCGGAGATGGGTCAGCTGGACAGTTACAGCCAGAAGAATGATCCTTGGGGCATCCCTGAGAAGAAAAATATGAGTGAGTCCCAGTGGTGATAGTACTGGCAGAGTGATAAGCAAATAATAGGTGGAACTGAAGATACAAATTGCTACAGAGTATCTCAGGTACTGGCTTTTCAACAAAAGGTTTAAAATCCAGGCAGAAGAATAAAATTTTATTATAATTATTTTGCTTCTTTTATCCCCTTTACCCATGCTTTGGCCTTGAAAGAAAATAAAGAGTTCTGAAGAAAGGTCTAATATAGTAGAAAGGGAAAGTGGAAAGGACTTCAGAAGAATGATGATATTCCCTCAGCAGCTTCATTTACTCAATTTCAACTGAATCAGCACTTCTAGTAGACCTATAAGCAACCCCATCCTTTGCCAAAACCTAGCCTTTTAAAGACATGAGTACAACATGTCACCTAAGAAATATTTCAGGGTAACTAAACTGCTTTTAGATGTGATAACATAGTAAAAGTTAAAAATCTGGCTGGGAGATAAAAACGAGGGAAACGATATAACAGGGGTGGGTAGGAATGAAAATGTAATCTTAGCCATCATGGTTTGTCCTGTTAAGGCCACATATGTCTTTTTGCCAGTTCCATATGTTGATTTATCTTAAGTCCATGTCTTATCACAATATTGACTAGCTTACTATAGATACTGATCCTATTTGAAGAAACTTATGCTATCTTTGGCTAATTTGGGCAACCTACAGAAACATGGATTCTAACTTTAAGAATCTTTAGAAATCTGGAAAATACTCAGGTTGCAGAATACCCATCTTATTATCATTTACTTAATCTCTAATCAAATATAGTGCTAAGAAAGCTTGTATATAGGAATGAATGTGTGTGTGTGTGTGTGTGTATGTGTGTGTATGTGTGTGTGTGTGTGTGTGTATAAGTATGCAGGTCTTGGCATGTTCGGGTCTTTTCCCATGTAAGATTGAGAGCATCTTGGCAACATTTCGATGAGGTCCCTTTCACCATCTTCAGGCTGGTGCTTTCAGCTTCGTGCTTATGCGAGCAAAGCATCATTGGAGTTGCCATCTCCCTATATATATTGGTGGGGAGGTTGGCTGTGTTGTCATTTCTTGATTGGTTGATGGAATTGATGTTTGCAGATTGGCTAGCTTTTTCATAAGAACATGTGTGGCTGAGGTATTGGCTGTGTGTCTATCAGCCTCCTGTGTTGTAACGACCTGGGTAATGGGCTGTGTGATGACCTTCTGAGTTCTATTGTTTTGACATCCTGGGTCTTGTGCTGTAATCTCCTGGGTTAAAAGTGTCATCTACATATCTAAGCCAGAGTTTGGGTTTGTGTTTGGTTTTGACTAGAGCATTGGTTTCAAAGTGTTCCATGTATAGGTTAGTGATGCATCCCCACTGAAAACATTATAAGAGGAGTTGAAGCTAGCCTAACCAAAATTAACCCAGATGTAGCCAATAAAATCAGACTGGAAGTCACCAACATCCTCTGCTCCAGCAGTCCACCCAGAAGCAACTTACACAGAGAAGAAAAAAAAGCACTCACCAATGTGGAACACTGAAACCAATGCTCTAGACAAATCCGAACACAAACCCAAACTCTGGCTGAGATATGTAGATGACACTTTCATAATTTGACCACACAGGAAAGAAAAACTGGACATCTTCCTCACACATCTCAACAGCCTACACCCCAAAATACAATTCACCATGGAAACAGAAGCCAACAACCAACTTCCCTTCCTGGACATCCTAATTTACAAAAAAACCAATGGCTCCCTTGAACACATCATCTACCGGAAGAAAACACACACCAACCACTACTTAAATGCACAATCCCATCATCACCCTGCACAGATCAACTCCGTAGCCAAGACCCTCATCTCCAGAACCAAATGCCTAGCTGACAAAGACCAACTGAGAACAGAATTACACAGTCTCACAAACATAATAATTTCCAATGGATTCCAAAGAAGCACAATTATCAACCTAATCCTAAGGAGACACCCCCTAGAAACCAAGACACAGAACAGGACAGCGGTATTGCCCTCCTCCCCTACATCAAAGGCACCACAGATAAAATCAGCAAAATTCTCCACAAACACAATATCAGGACAGCCTTCGGCACTGACCAAAAAATAGCCAACATCCTAAGAAACCCCAAAGACAAGATCCAGCTAGAAAACCAAGGAGTTTATGAAATACCATGCAACAATTGCCCAGCCACATGCATTGGACAACCAACAGGAGAATAAATGCACACATCGCAGAACACAAGAACGCAGTCAGAAAAGAAGAAAATATTTCCTCCCTTTTCCAGCACCTTAAAGCCACAGGACATGAAATTAATTCTGAGGGAACCAAATTAATCTCCAATAGTGAACACTTCAACAAGAGAATAATCAGGGAAGCCATTGAAATAGAGAAACACCCCCATAACATGAATAAACGGAATGATGCCTCCCACCTACCAGACATCTGGCAACCAGCCCTTACCAACAAATGAGTCCCAGCCACGAAAACCAACACCAGACCCAAAACAACACAAAGCCGATAGCACCAGCCTGAAGATGGTGAGTGGAACCTCGCTGAAATGTTGCCAAGTTGCTCTCAATCTTACACGGGAAAAGACCTGAACACGCCAAGACCTGCATATATATGCTTCCTACCAAAAGACAATCATCTACTAAAACATTTAGGCATGAAGCAGTTACTTTATGCTTCTGCCTCAGAATATATATGAGAAAGTCTACTCCATACACTTTTTGTGCTGAACAGTCATTTACACAGAAAAGCAAATTAATATGGACAACAACACAATGCAACATTCTGCTTTATTATTGATGTCTTTTAATATCATGTTGCCTGGTTTGAGTGTTAATTCATGCTTCTTCTTTTTTCTTTCCTTTTTTTTTTTTTTTGGCTTTCAACACCAGTACTACTGCATCAACATGCTACCTAAATAACTGTAATTAAGCATTTTCTGTACTTGCTGATTACAGTATGCTGATGAAGATTCCCACTGGATTTTAACAGCCTCTTTCATAACAACTACAATAATCAACTCATATTATACCCCATGTGCTTCTAAAAAAACCTCCTTAAATAATCTAAAAAAACCTCCTTAAATAATCTAAAATTTAAATTGTACCGATTGTTGATTATTACAATCTAAAGTTCAACAGGAGCTTAATCAAAAAGATTTTCAAGTATAACATTGCTGACATCTATTAAACAATATATATTCTGGAAAATAAATATTAAAGCTATTTATTCTTTTAATCAAATTCTATACCATTCTTCTTTTAATGCCTAGACTTCCTTACTTACTTAGGCTAGCAAATGACATTTTAATTTCACTTTCTTCCAATTAATACACCATTTTCTAGAGTTGTTAAAATAAAGTTCACAATGCTTTCATCTTCATTTAACAAAATAATCTAGTGACAATAAATAGCAATTGGAAAAGCGACAGAGTGAAGAAAAAAACCCTTTAATATAAATATTTGAAGTGCATTCAAGTATAAATGTAACTGTGTGATTTTCAAGAAAGTGAATTGATGGGGAGAGAGGGAAGAGAGAAAGCTTAAGAATACTACACAGTGACTTATACATAACTCACTATCTCCTGCAACAGATTTTATTTTTAACATGTCCAAATATTCAACAATCTTATTTTCCTAAAGCAGTATTTTTCATCACTCTATCATGTTAGCCTTCATTAGGCATTAATCATTGCAATGTATGAACGTGGTCTCTGGTCCCAGTCTCTCTATCTCAAATTCCTTACATTAATGAGTAATGTCTGTAATGGGTTTTAGACATTTTAAAAACTATAATAATGGCCACCATGAAAATCATGGGCTCATCACATGTCATCTCAGATTTTCCTCCTATAAGGATCCATGTGCTTAGTTTAGCTTCTACCTCATCTCAGATTTTCCTCCTATAAGGATCCATGTGCTTAGTTTAGCTTCTACCTCTGAACGAATGGAGATGAGGTTGAAGGTTATTGTGATATGTCATGAAATCATTTGCTGGTAAGCACAATATTTGTTGGCATCACTAACTTTTGCAGCGGGTTGCCCTCGGACACTTATAAGAGCCATGCCTAAATTCTATGGGATTTCAGCAAGTTCTTGAGAATTTTTTTTCCTGTAATTTGGCAGGCTAGGTGATCACTGGAACAAAGAGACAGCCAAGCACTAGAAACGAATTAGAGATAATGTCTCCTCTTGTGATAAACAATTCAAATTGATCTTACAAGGCAATTATATCCTACCTTTTAAATGACCAAGACTAGGAAGTTTGGCCAAATTTTGTGCCATTATAATGACAGTGAGAAATTACTGGACTTGGAGATACTCAAGGTATACTTAATCTGAGGTACCAAATAGTTTTTTTACTGGATATTTTATGAGAAGGAAAGAGAGGGAGGAAGGAGTGTTAGCTCACATAGGTATTGGACAAAATTATAAACTAGAATGTTCATGTTAAGATAAAATATACAAAAGTTGTAAACTTGCAATGCTTTTTCTACAAGATTAGAAATGGGAGTGGTGGTCTTAAGAATAGAAAAATGCAAAAAAAAAAAATGAAACTCAGCAGAAATGTTAAATTCACTCCTTCCTAGAATGGCCAAACCTTCAACACACTTTATATCCCTTCCATATTTTTAAAGCCCAAAGAAAATTCAAATTGTATAATCTTCAGTGAAGGCCTATTGTTTTTGGCTGCAGCGTAAATTGTGCTGGGAATACAGGAAGACCTTTGATAACATGCAATCCTTTGAACTCTGCCTAAATTAGCAGAATTTTTGCCACCAAATACCAAACATAATTCAGGCAACTCCACTTTAAGATTTGGAGAACTGTGCTTTGAGTTAAGTTTCATTTTAAAATTCTTTCTTTCATATTCATGTTGCTTTGTGGTTTTCAACATTGCACTTGGCCCTACCCATTTCCTATCTTGGTAATCACTACAGGTGTCAGCAGTGGTAGGATTCAAATTTTTTTTACTACTGGTTCTATGGGCGTGGCTTGGTAAGCGTGGCAGGGGAAGGATATTGTAAAATCTCCAGTCAGAAGTGGTATTTGCTGGTTCTCTAAACTACTCAAAATTTCCACTACTGGTTCTCCAGAACTGGTCAGAACCTGCTGAATACCACCTCTGGACCGTGTCAGTAAATTGCTAAATGTAGCTTTGTTTAGTCTCAAAAGGTGGCCATAAAATATCCCTGTCTATCCATCACTCTCAGGAATTTTGTGTGGTTTATTACTCTGGGAAAAACATTAGTTGTGATGACTTTTTAAAAAAGAGGGTTGAGGGGATACCAAAAAGAAATTTTTATTTCACAATTACAAAGTTGCCTGAGTTTCAAATCTAGTCTTTAAGCAATGGGAAAAGGTGTAAGCATTAATGTAGTTCAATATCTAATATATCACATTGTCTCTATTACTTTTTCTCTGAGTGAACTTGTGCCTCAAGTGTAGCTCATGATTATGAGCTGCGTGGAAAGATGCTTCTGACCTTTAAGTTCCAGGAAGCATTTATGTTTACCCACCATAGCATATTCATATGAATGGTCCAGTGCAAAATAAAAAATACTGGTTATTTTCACCCTTTAATTTCCCCAAATGCAAGAGAGGAAAAATAATAGCTAGGTAGAAAGAAAGTAATTGTAACATATCCCTTGTCGAAGATCAGAAAACACTGTCACAAAACCAATGTGAAGAAATAGAGTATGGATTTTCAACTGACATTTGTAAACTGTTTGTGTCAAATTATTTTTCTAATATAGCAAAGGTTGCAGTTTAACAAATTAAAGCACATGTTTCTTTTAAACCAACACACTGGTCATTTGGGTTAATTTAAATGGTGTCTGTTTTTCTAATAAACTCACAACAAACATTCTCTTTGCATTATTCAGAAAAATGCAATTGCTTTTCCAACAAAAATGAGCTCAATAGAAATACTGTAATAGCCTACTTTTGAGCCTATTATTTTTATCTGGTTAAAAAAGTGAACAGCTTTATTAGCAATGCAATACATAGGTATATATGTATATGTGCACACAACAGTAATAGCTTTTATCTCAATTTGGGACTGAGGTCTCTAGGCAGTAGTAGAATGTAAATTGATACATTTTACAACTAGCAATAGAATTCAGAACAATTCTCTCTTCATCGTTTAAGTACTGTCTACTCTTTTATCAGTTTTATTGACAAAGATTTTCAATGTTGCTGCCTTGTATATGTTTGTTTCAGTGGTGGGATTCAATTTTTTTTACTACTGTTCTGTGGGCGTGGCTTGGTGGGCATGCATGGCTTGGTGGGTTGGCAGGGGAAGGATACCGTAAAATCTCCATTCTCTCCCCACTCCTGGGGGAAGGTTACCATCGCTTCTCTGAACTACTCAAAATTTCCACTACCGGTTCTCCAGAACTGGTCAGAACCTGATGAATACCACCTCTGGTTTGTTTCCTTTTTAAAGATCTTTCAAAATGAATGCCTATGTGATCAACGGATCTTATGTGCTATACAATAGAACCAAAATGTATATGTATATATATGTACATATCTACACACTTATGTACACTAAGAAGCAAACACTACCAATACAGCTCCATGACTACAATAGCTTTTCTGCTGGCAAGTCCTACAAAAATTTGGAAAGATCAGACTAAGTAATTGTGTTCTAAGAGAGACTTTTTGATTTGATTTTGTCTAGTGAATTCCTTTCAACAATGAAGCATTTCTTGGAAAAGGGAGACTAGGATTCCCATTTGTTTCCTGCCAAAAGCTGCTGGATTCCCACAAAAACAATCCCAAGCAGAATTGTTGAGCAGCAATGGATAGACCATTGGAAAATGTGAAGGCTTAGGTTGAGGAAGATCTAAGGGATCACTTAGAGTTAACACCAAATTAATTGCACATAATTGTATTCATTCGAACTGCGCATATTTAATTTTTTTTAAAAATATTTGATAGAAAACATGAAGTAGACTATTATAACTATTATAGCTTCATTAAGAATTGACAAATTACCCAATGCCAAATTTAAAATATTAATATGATTCAAAGTATCAAGTGAGTTTAATGAAAACCATAGATTTTTTAAAAAAATCAATTTGTCAATTCAATTTGGGAAAAAATGTTTTCCAAAATGTAAATTGACTTGGAGGCATTCAAACTGACTTGAAATGTAAAATTGATTTGGCTGTTTGATATATCAAATCCAACCAGAAATTCAATTTGAAGCGGTAATTTGCTTGAAGGGCCCTTGAAATTATATCTTTAAATTGAATCTTTGTTCAATCCTATTTAAGACAGTTAAGCATACAAAAATGCTTCATTTCAGGAAAAATGTTCTAAAGGAATCAAAGCAGAATGTGTTAACAGAGAAATTTCTGTACAACTTGCACAACTGATCACAAATATTGTGATCTATTTAATGCTAATTTTAGATCATACTTGTTAGCAACCTTTGTTATGACACATTATTTTCTAATTACACAGTTAAAGTTTAAAAACTTATATAAATTATTGTTTTGAAATAGTAGGCCTTGCCTCCATGTAACTGTTTTAGATAACTATATCCTAGCCTAATGATCAAAACCGGAATACTTCGGTTTATTTTTTATTTTTTTACTTATTTATTTGGTTTATCAATTGCTTACAAGATAATAGGTATAAGTAAAAACATAGTTATGAATACATTGATACATATAAGAAAAATAAAAATAAATAAAAGAAACAATAGGACAGGAATGGTAGGCATGTTGGTGTGTTTATGCACGCCCTCTACACACCTCTTAGGAAAGGGGTGAGGTCAACAGTAGACAGTCTAAGGTTAACGTTTTTGGGGTTTGAGGAAGAAACCAGAGTCAGGTAGAGTATTCCAGACATTGACCACTCTGTTGCTGAAGTCATATTTCCTGAAATCGAGTTTGGTGCAATTAACCTTCAGTTTGTATCTACAGTTTGCTCTTGTATTGTTATGGTTGAAGCTGAAGTATTCATTGACAGGTAGGACATTGCAATGTATGATTTTATATACTATACTTAGATTGGACCAAAGGTGGCATAGTTCTAGGTTTTCTAGGTCTAGAATTTCAAGTCTGGTGGCATAAGGTATTCTGCAACAAGTAGAGGAGTGGAGAACTCTTCTTGTGAAATATTTCTGGACTTTCTCAACTGTGTTAATATTAGATACATAATGTGGGTTCCAGACTGATGAACTGTATTCAAGTATTGGTCTAGCAAAAGTTTTGTGTGCTCTAGTTAGTGGTGTAATATTACCAGAGAAAAGGCTATGTAAGATTAGGTTAACAACTCTTAATGCCTTTTTGGCTATGTAGTTACAGTGGGATCTAGCACTTAGATAATTAGAGATGAGCACTTCAAGATCCTTGACAGAGTTTGGATCATCAACAAGGTCTTGACTATTCAGACTGTATTTTATTTCCTGATATATTTTTTTTGCCAATATGTAAGACAGAGCATTTATTTGTCGAGATTTGAAGTTGCCATGTGTTTGACCATTCTGATACATAGTCAAGGTCTTTTTGAAGGGTAGCAGTATTGTCTGTGGTGTTGAATAGCTTTACATCATCAGCGAAGAGAACGCAGTTGCTTTTGATATGATCACAGAGGTCATTTATGTAGAATATGAAAAGAGTTGGTCCTAGATCACTGCCTTGGGGTTGACAGGTACAGAATTTGATAGGATGCTCCCAATTTTGACCATTTGTTGTCTGTTTGACAGGAATGCTTCTATCCAGTTATACAGGTGTCCAGAGATACCGTAAGATTTTCATTTTAGGAGTCGATTGTCATGTACCACTGAATCAAAGGCTTTACAGAAGTCTATGTAGATTGCATCTATTACTTTGCCCTGATCAAGTTGTGTAGTCCATATGTTTTTGCAGTATAAGAGTTGCAGATTACAGGATAGTTTTTTTGTGAAACCAAATTGTTTATTAGAGAATAGGTTGGTTGTCTCTAAGTGGAGGAGGAGGATGGCTTGGTTAATAATTGATTCCATGACTTTACAGGTGATGCAGCATAAAGAGATTGGTCTGTAATTTTCAACTTGGTTGGGGTCTCCCTTTTTGAAAATGGTGATGATCGTGGCTTGTGACCATAGTTTTGGCAAGGAGCTGGTCCTGAAAGATTTTTCAAAAATTATGCTTAGAGGTTCGGCTATGGCAGTGGATAGCTTTTTAAAGAAGTAGGCACATATTCCGTCAGTCCATAAATAGAGATGGTTTTAGATTGTGTAGTGCTTTTTCAACATTGTTTTCTGTAAAATCAATATGTATTAGATCATTGCAGTTGTCTGTGGTTCGACTAGGATATACTGGGCATGATCCATTGCTGTTTATAAATACTGAGCCAAAGAATGTGTTAAAGAGGTTGGCTTTGATGGTGTCGTAGTTGCAGTCTTTACCCTTAGTTCCTTTCAGGGATGAGATGGACCTTGAGTCTTTTAATTTGTTGTTTATAAAATTGTAGAAAACATGGGTGGGATTGGTGCGTAGAAGGTTTTCCTCTTGCTTAATGTGATAATTGGTGCATTCAGTCGTTATCTGGTAGCATAAATTTTTGTATCGACTTTTGAAATTGGCAATGTGACCAGATTTGTTTTTCCGCCAAAGTGATTTCTTTTTGGATTGAAGCTTACTTATTGTTATGGGTAATTTGTTTTTTCTGGTTTTGGGAGTTGTTATTGGTACATTTTGTTTGATGACTCTTTTGACTTCAAGTAAAAATATGTTGCAATGGTCTTCTACAGTATTGCACACAGTGAATAGAAATTGCCAATCAAGGTATGAGAGATTGTTGTTTATAAGATCATAGTTGCCTTTTTTGAAGTTATAATTGGGGATTCCATCATTGTGATGATTTTATGTGGACGTAATTTGAGACAAAAGTCAATCATGTTGTGGTCACTGTTGGAAAAGGGTTCTTTAATTTGTATTCCATAAATTGAATTCAAACTATTGCAGAAGATGAGATCGAGGCGGTTGTTAAGTCTAGGGTCGTTGGTTATTAGTTGTTATCAGTTATGGAAAAACAATGTCGCACTGTACATTTTATAGAGGCATCAGGTCAACCACTAGTTAAAAGAGTTCCTGTTGTGTCTCCTGAACTTTCTGGATTCTTTTGTTATTGAGTCTCAATTAGTTGTCTGTTCATTTCTGGGCTAAATTCAAAGTGTTAGTGATATCCTGCAAATGACTTGGAAGTTGGAAATTGGATTTCTAAAAACATTGCTTTCCTTGAATAAGATTACCCACACACATCCAATTTTGCCTTAATATGTAATTGCCAAGATTGGGTCTCTATTTGAGACTTAGAATATCTAATGAGAGTTTCCATTAATCATTGTTATAGGACAAAAAAATAATCCCAATCAAAGGACTGCTTGTATTCTTCAATCATTCATTCTCATATTCTTTCTTATTAAGGAAGTGAAGCTGGAAGGCAGGGAGGAAGAATTAATGTTTTCTTCAATCTAGGTGAAAAACAGACAAAGAAGGAAGGAAGGAAGGAAGGAAGGAACGAAGGAAGGAAGGAAGGAAGGAAGGAAAAAAGAGAAAAGAAAGAAAGAAAGAAAGAAAGAAAGAAAGAAAGAAAGAAAGAAAGAAAGAAAGAAAGAAAGAAAGAAAGAAAGA